>CM062223.1:17753552-18353552 GCA_031216235.1 Syzygium jambos | reverse complement strand
TTAAAGAGGGGCAGCTGTTGACACCTATTTTAATTTGCCCAAAATTTAGGAGTTAATTTTCTTTAATTCCTAAAACAAAAAAATATTTCTATTTAAATGCATTGCATATAGAAATTAGACACATTTTGTATTAATAGAGCCTATTAGAATGTTTTAAAAAATTACAAAAAATTTTTCGAGTCGGGCCGGGTCGACCCGGCCTTTTTTCTTTTTCCTTTTCCCCCGCGTGGGCCCAGCCCTTTTCTTTTTTCTTTTCTTTTCTCGTCCGGCGTCGGCCTAGCCCGCATTTTCTTTTCTTTTCTTTTCCCTTACATGGGCCCAACCCGCCTTTCTCTTCTTTTCTTCTTTTCCCCGCGCGAGCTGAGCTCGACCTGGCCCAGCTCCCTTCTCCTTCTTCATTCTCCCCTCGCCGACGGTCGCTTTTTCTTCCTCTGTTCTACCCTGTTCCCGGTTGCAGAGTGACGAACGGCGGCGGCCATCTCGCCATCGCTATCTGGCCAGAGAAAGGCCGGGGGAGCATGCCAACGGGACTGGCATTAATGGCCAGTCCTGTCCTCCCCGAAAACTCGGACCATCTCTTCCCCCTTCTTCCTCTCTTCCCCGTCTCTCTGCACACTTAATAGAACCGGCTCCCCTCTACATCGGCCTATTGGCCGCGAAAATCGCAGGCAAGTAGGCCGGTGTAGGTCGTCCTCATGCAGACGTAACGGAGCAAGGGGCACCGTCATCGTCGATTATATATAGCTAGAGAGAGAGAGAGGGGCCGGTCGGCCATTTGAAGCAAAAACAGAGATAGAGAGAAAACAGAGAAGGGAGAGAGAAGGGAGAGAATCAGAGAGAAAAGAGAGAGAAAGAGAAGAGATCCGAGCTTTTACAGGTCCCTGTAACCACGCTGTCTCCCGCAAAGCAGCCGGAAAGCCAACCTGAAGCAGCCTTGATCGGTGAGCTTTCCCTCTGGTTCCAAAGCCCCTATTTTGCCTTGTTTTTTGTGCTCGGTTTGTCCGGGACTCGCTCCGGTCGTTTCACACGAATCCCGGCCCATACTGTCGGTCCTCACATCCCGTGTGTGGTCACCAAAGGTAAGTTAGGCCGCCGGAGCCCACCAGTTCGCTGAAACAGGTCGAAATCTCCCCTTTTTGTTGACACGCTCCAGGTGTTTGATGAAATGCCTCAATGAGATTGAGTTTATTTAACTTGCCGGCCGGCGAGTGAGTGGCCGGAAGACGAGCTCAGTGGGGGAAGCAGTTCGTGATGGTCCTCGAGGGGAGGATTTCGGTCGATGCCGGTTTGGGTCGATCGGCGAGAGGCTAAATTTTAGCTCCATCGGCGTTCCTGCGTGCCTGTGCACGCAGGAGTTGACCTGATCCAGATCAACCGACCCGACCCGGGTTAATGCCCTAGGTCAGGTCTGTTGACCCGGGTCAGATCAGACCGATCCGGATCAATTGATCCGACCCTGGTTGAATCCGATTAATCGAATCCGCGACCCGGCCCATTATTATTATTTTTTTAAAAAAATTAATTTATTAAAAAAATATTTAAAAATTTAATTTTTTTTCTTTTTTTTTTCTTCTTCCGTATTTACTTTTTAACAAAAATAAAATTTCATAAATTTTTTAAATTTTTTTTATTTTTCTTTTCTATATTATGTGATATACCTAAGTGTTTTAATTTATTGTTGTATTATTATACAATGTTGTTATAATTGTGTAAATTGCCATGTTTAAATTAGACAAGCCTATAGGGTTGCGCGGTAGTATTTTGCATGTTATTTTTATTACCGTTGTGTTATTTTTATGCGTGTTTTTAATTAGAATATAATTGCATGAATTGTTGTGTTTTGAATGTCATCTGACTTAGTTAGGACTAGAATCTAAGATTGCATATCTACTTTGACTGCTGATTTTTTATGATTATGCACTCACTTGATCACCTCACATGTTAGGAAAAAGGTCCTAAAATCAATTCAAATTGCCTGATACATATTTTAAAAAATGAACAGGGTAAAAATGTACCGGAAGGGCATTAGTTATGCAACTAGTGTAACTAAGTCCCTGAACTCAGTTAATCTCTTGTTCGTAGAAATATGGTGATTCTCCCATCACCTTATTTGGGTTTTTAATTGACCCATCCAAAATCGATTAGTGGCGACTCCTTGGTATAAACCACTTGCATGTTAAATACTTAAACTCTAAGAAGCGATATGGTATGGGCTTGGGAGAGTCCGAGTTAAGTCTCAAACCTGGACTTAGCACGTATCAGGCGAAATCCCTTTTTTTGCACATGTTCGATAAAAAAGAGCGGGGAGGTCGGTCTCGACACCTTCCTACTAATTTTGACCGGATTTTGCTGACGAGAACACCGCCGGCTTATGTAGTGTCGACGTGGATAACTTTTAATAATATTTTAGTATTTTTCAAAATTTTTAATAACTTTTCTTTTTTTTCTTTTCATTTCTTCTTCCTCCGACTGGTCGTCAGTTCAGCGATCCGTTGGAGGCCAGGGCCAGCGAGCTCGCTGACTATTGACAAGGTTGGCCGCGATCTCACAGCCTTTGCTAGTGGCTAGGTGAGGCACGACCTCGCCAGCCCAGCATGAGGCCGCAAGACCCCGCTAGAAGCCAAGTGTTTGCTCGTCCTAGGTTTATGATGGAACATGGCCCACTTCAACATTTATAGGTTCCACCCAACTCCATGCATGAGGAGATGTGGAGGTAGTTGTGTAACTTGAAACCATTTTGTACGAATATATGGTTGAATACTACAGCGACACCCGTCAAGTTTTGGCTCCTCACTTTTTTGAATTTCAGTAATTTTCTATAGAATTTAGTAATTTTAGTAAGTGGGCTTATTGATAGAATCATTTGGAAGTATAACAATATTCCCTTTCTTCGAATTTTTGTGCTTACACATCTTTAATAATCTCGAGTAGAGCTATCTGTTCAACTTTACTATCTAAGTTGATGCATACGTGAGATGCCGACTTACTTTGATGCAAAATATTTAATCCCCATCAATATACAAAAGGAAAAATTACCAAAACAGTTCTAAACCTATTACAATTGTGTCAATTTAGTCCTAAACCTTTTGTATTTGTGCCAATTCAGTTCCCGGCCAATTTTGGCCAGCCGACACTTACGTGGACGACGGCCGGTGTTGGCCCTCCGGCCGATGCTAATGTCGTAATGTAAAATATTTTTTAATATTTTTTATATTTTTTTCCTTTTCTTCTTCCCCTGGCCGATCCAGCGACCGGCGACCGGCTAGGGGCTAGGGCCAGTGACACTGCAGCCTCGCCATGGCCTCTACTCGGCCTACCTCGCCTACATTAGCGAGGTCGAGGCTCGCCCTCGCCACTGCCGGCGAGGGCAAGCCTTACTGATGGCCAGCAACCAGTTTCATCGTCCCTAACCGTTGGTTGGTCGCTGGTCGTCGGTCGTTGGATCGGCCAGGGGAAGAAGAAAAGGAAAAAAAATAAAAATTTGAAAAAATAAAAAAAATATTTAAAAATTACCACGTCAACGTCGGCCGGAGGGTCGGCACCGGTCGGCATCTACATCAGCTTCAGCTGGCCAAAATTGGCCGGATGGACTGAGTTGACACAAATACAAAGTTCTAGTGTGACATCCTGAACCTCTATATGATTAGAGGAAGGAAGGGATCCTAAATGATTCGAGCATTCGTCGACGGAGAATTTGGAAACTGTCACCATTGTCGTCTATAAAGAAGTGTGCCGTGTTTCCAATGTCACGTCATCACGCTACCTGACCTTTTTACCACTCCACCCTCACATTCATTTTCCTTCCCTTTTCCCATCGCCATGCCACCGAGAACACCACCATCACCGCCCCCTTTTTCCTTCTTACCGAATCATCACTGCCCCCCTTTTCTCTTCCGTTTTCTTCTTCTTCTTCTTCTTTTCTCTTTTTCTTCTTTCCCCTCCACCACTTGGCAGAGGAGAAGCGCCATGTGGCACCTGTCTTCTCCACTGCCCCATCTAGCCAATGGCCATGCATGCAAAGGAAGGGGAAGAGTCATTCCACTCTCTTTCCTTCCTCTCTTCTGCTAGCTCTCTTCCTCACCAGCTCTCTCTCTCTCACTCGCTCTCTCTCATCTCTCTCTCTTTGCCCGGAACTCACCAACCGCCAACCCAGCTGACCAGCAGCTGCTCGACCCATGTGCGACAACCGTCTGTCAATGCCACTCCCTCCGCCATCCCATCTCCTCACGTCAGCGGCAGTAGCCACCACCGCGAGCCGGAAACTGCCGCACTATGCTCTCTCCCTGCCAAGACCCGCACGCCATGCCGTCATGCACGCCATGCCGTCACACTCGCTGTCGAGGTAAGTGTGCTCTCTCACTCCATACCAACTATTTTAGTGTTTGTATGTTGAGTTTGGGTCTCGGACTAGACAATGTGGTGGCTTGATGTTGCGGGGGAGAATGGTTTGATTGTGTATTTGCCCAAGTATGTTGGTTTAGACCTTTTGGAATGAGTTTGTTGGGCATAGGTTGCTGAACCAGGTTGGAAATGGATGTTGCATGTTGGTTTGGACTTCTAGTTTTGAGTTTCTTGGATGAGAATTCGTGGGTTTCAAGTTAGAGTTGTTTTCTTGAGATTCGGCTTTGTTTTCCAGAACACTACTAGACTTTTATGGTTTTCCATTTTTATAAAGCTTTTTGTGATATGAATATTGAAAACTTTCTTCATAAAAGTTGTTCAGAGAATCTTGGACTATAACATACTTTAAATTAAGATTTTTCAGATTTCAAATGGGTTGCACGAAGCACCTATTTCTTACCGTATTAAATCTATTCAGTATAGTAAAATCAGTGGCCTTTATGTCTTTTCAAATTTTTATAAAAATTTCCAGTTCGAAATTGGACATATTTCCTTCACCAAAGTTGTTAAAGAAATCCATGTCTACAACGTATAAAAATTTCGAAGTATTTTGAGAAGGTTTGATTTGCAAAACGAGTATTTCTTTTGGTTCAATCATTCTGCTCCAGCGGGCCAGTTTTGGTTAGATTTTGAGTGGCTCATTTTCAGGTATACAGAATGATCTGGATTTTACACTATTCATGAAAAATGTCACTTAATGTCTTTTATATGACATATTCAAATTTCATAATTTTTCGAGATCATTTACTATATTATTGGTCTTGATTTCTCAAAATGCTCAAAACTGCCTTATTTTACCTGTTGTTAGAAAATCTCGAATTTCTATTAGAAGATGATGGATTCTTAATTTCTTGTCTACTAGAGATAGTAACCACACTCAATTAGCTTTCCAATGAGGCATTAATGGTCTTGATATGATGAGGCAACGTTGATACTCATGAATTCGTTTGAGTCCGAGGGGTACACGGTAAGTGGTAAGTTCATTGTGAGCTATGCATGTGATAAATGAAAAGATTGTTTGTGTGTGTGAATGTGTGACTAATAGATGATTGATGCCGTCGGTCTACGAACAACGATTCCCCAAGGAGCCGTAGGGAAAGTGGGATGCCGTGTCTGGTGGACTATGATGCCCAGGAGGTACCATGCCCTAGATGCCCTGGGAGTTTGATCGGGATGCCATGGTTAGTGGACTACAAAGCGCACGCAGGCCGATGAGAATTTCAACGTATACTGTGGCAGACCGAAGGGCGCATCGGACCTTGCTAGACGGGATGTTCCTCTATGTGTGGCCCGCGAGTGCACTGGACTTATGCCTTGGAGTGGAGATTAAAGTTTGATTAATGTCACATAACGCATGCGATGTGTGCTCATGTGATTGTTTGTTCATTGGTTGACGATCTTAATGCCTGGTGATTAGTAGCATAGAGAGAAAAGGGAGTATATGCATGCTATGGCTGGTTGGTGGATTGGTTTAGTTGTCTGTCGGATTGATCCTGTTGATATGCTTGACATTATTTGTTTAGTTTGGTGTGATAGAGTTTACTTTGCTGAGCTTTCGCTCACTATTTATTATTGACACATTTTTACAGATCTATAGCCATACCGATACTTCCCACATTGACCTCCATTAGCTATGGAGTGCCCATTGATTTTAAGGGCCACTTGTTTGAGTTTGTGGACCCATACTTCCCGGGATAGCCTTTGTCAAGTGTATCTCCATCCTGACTGTCACGCCCCGAACCCAACTTACCCATCGGAACGCGAGCATCCCCTTACCACTCCGGCCGATCAGAGAGCGACGTCCCCAGGAGAAATCGCCGTCCCAACAACAATCAGAGTATAAAAACACATGCGGAAGCAAATTACAAACCCTGACAAATAAAGATGAGCAATGAAACCAAACAATCAAATCATCATCAGATAAAACCTCATTCTTTTATATATCAACAAACTGTTTACACAAAGAACACAGATACATGTACAGTCAGATCCAGGTCTAGGTCAAGGTCAAGCTAGC
This sequence comes from Syzygium jambos, assembly GCA_031216235.1. Lineage (NCBI taxonomy): Eukaryota > Viridiplantae > Streptophyta > Magnoliopsida > Myrtales > Myrtaceae > Syzygium > Syzygium jambos. The sequence goes on along the minus strand of CM062223.1, from coordinate 18,347,134 downwards.
ATCAAAGTCAAAAGGCCACTAATCCAAAAAGTGTCGGTGGCGGGGTGAGTAGGTCTGTACGAAGGATCACTATAACAAAAAGGTAGGGATCCCTATCGTCGTCCAACTAGTCTAAGGCTCGTAGTCTGGGTCGCTGGAATCGTCGGGCTCATCGTAAGACTTAGCTGACTCCTCTGAAGAGCTGCGATCCGGCTCTGGCTCATCCACGTCCATGTCGGGGTCCTCCTGATCAGCCTGATCCTCCTCGGCTCCCCAGTGGTCTGCTAAGAGAGCGTCAGCCTCAGCCTCGGAGTCAAAGTCGTCCTCCAGGTCTTCATCTGCGGCTGCATCCTCGACGGCATCTATGTCTACATCCTCGCCTACCTCATCGACCTCACCATTCTCATCATCCAGCTCCATCGCCTCTGGCTCGGGGTCGTCCTCCTCCTCATCCATAGGCTCCGGCTCTGGGTCATCATACCAAACTCCAGGGCCTGGCTGGGCCTCGACGGCTGGCGGAGCGTCAGGTGGAGGAGCATCGACCACCTCGCCATCGGCAATCACTGGCTCCAACTCGCCATCAGCGTCTACTGAAATATCAAAGGTACGGATAGGTCGACTGAGGGTCCCGTCCGCTGCCCTGCGACACCATGCGATGTACTCTTGCTTCTGATGCTCATCCTCGCCCACATTAACGTAAAGAACTGACCTAAACCTCACATGCATCTCGTCATTTCCAGCTGGGAAATGCTCCTCGGTCTGTAATATCTGCCTAGGAATCCCAAAAAGTGGAGGCGGCTCCGGCATCCTAGGGGGTAGGCTCTGAAATGTTCGATTTTACCACAACCGTGAGACTAGCTCAGTGAATCAAATACCTAAACCTAGGCTAGGCTAAAGTGTGTCTCTTACCGGACCAAAATCAAGCATTTAAGCCAACAAACATAAAACTCAATATGTTTCAACGTGATTCAACCCCTGCAAGTTAGTGCAATTCAACATATATATATACACCCACATACGTGTACATACGGGCAGGCGTACTCCACACACGCGTGCTCATATTCTTTAAATGGTTCAAACCACTCAATCACCGCATCTCACACGAATGCCTCATGCAGTCACATGCTAATGATTCTCACAATCTCATCACAATACTGCATGATTCACAATTCACATAATGCAACGTTCAATTCATTCTTAATCTCACGACCCACAATAGGGCCCGACCCGAAGGCCACAACACTTTATGGCCAGCATATATAATACGCCCCCGGCCCGGTGTCTCTAGCCTGCTACAAAGTGCCTGAGGCGCAACACCGCTCACCTACGAACCAGAGCCTGCTACAAAGTGCATGAGGATGGTCGTCTTCCGGTCTAACCGGGCATCGTCCTGCTACAAAGTGCATGAGGACGGAACTCGACCCGTAGGCCATTAGGTGATCACACATATCAATTTTATCTTAGCCCATCTCCACTCTTTTCAGGGCATTTACCGTGATCACACAATGCAATGTCACACCCGCACAATCACACAATGTCATCTCAAATCTCAATCTCGACATACAATGTGCGTGACATGCATTTTCAAGCCAATGAATACAAATGCCATAACAATTTCCAACATTACAAACAATGGCCATTTCTAGCATTTGTAACACCTGACATGTAAAATTCGGCCATAACAATACCCCAACTTCAAACATAGCCAAACACCTTCAAAACACTCCATTTTAGCCTCAAATAATTCAGCCAAGACCCCACTCAAACATATTAGGCATACACTTAGTTTAATTTAGCAAATCAAGCCCATTTAGCCCTAAAATCACCATTTCTAGCACAAAATCTCAAGGCCTTCGAATTTGGCTCACCATAGACAGCCATCAAACCCTCACTAATCAGCCATAGTTCCACCTTAAATCAACCCTCAACAACATCATTAATTCAGCCATTAACTATACAATCACCCACAAATACCAAACTAGCTTAATCTCCACTAATCAAGCCAATTAACCCAACTAAACACAATTAAGGCTAGACTAAGTTTAGGTATTAAACTCACGTCTCGGTGGACGACTCGCGGGAGAAACAAGAACATCCAACTCGCGGCTCGACGACGGTGGCACACGGCCACTCCCGGCGGTGGCTCGGCTCCTCACGGCCAACGGCGGTTCAAGGATTGTCTCGGCCAAGAACAGGGCAAGGCGGCTTGGGGTGGCTGATGGGGCGTCCAAGGGTGGAAAGGCGACTCACGGGGCTGTGGCTGGTGGCTCACGGCGGCGCGGAACCTCCTCGGCGTCGCCGGCGTCCGGCGGCTTTCATTCGGCCAAGATTAGCCGTGGCTGGTCGTCCACGAGGGAGAAGAAGGCGCGGCTGAGGACGGCAGCTCGGGGACTGGTTCAGCTCTCCACGGCGGTCCCTTGCCGTGACCAACAACTCCGGCGAGCTACTGAGGAAGGGCGGCGACGGTGGGCTGATCCGGCGGAGAAGGAGAAGGAACGGAGGAGAGGAGATTGCCGATCGGTGAGGGAGAGAGAGTGAGCGAAATGGAGGAGAGAGAGAGAGAAACATGTCCAAATATTGGTCAAAGCTGGTCAACTCAACCCTTAGTGGAAGCCAAGTGTCAACATCTAAGCCCATGTGACCAAACTACCCCTTCATCCAATGGTTTAAATTTATTCCATCCAATTATTGAGGGGCATTATTGTCATTAGTCCCTAACCAACCCCTAACCAACCTAGTTAACCTTAACCAACCTTGGTTAAACCAAAATAATTTTCCAAAATTCGGAATTAAGCTTAATTAACCCATGGGCAATTCCGTCATTTTTCCATCCCGAACCGAAATTTCATTTTTCGCACCAATGCGTCCCATATGTGTGTGGCCAACATATTCTGGCGTCAGAATCTTAAAATTAGTCCGTCGGATCCCCGAAATCCGACACCGAAATCTGGGCTCAATTCCATGAACAACTCTCTCTCAACTTCAATTTTTCTGAAACTCTCACTAACAGGCGGCTGTTTAGGAATACGCATATCGACTTAGGGCTGTCCGAGTCTCGACGGTTCCGATCATCGAGAGAAAGAGGGTTTATTACTAATCCCGGGGTCACGATCATTTGGCTCGAGTTCAGGATTGGTTGGTCACGAGCACGTTTGGTTAAGCAGAATCACCTGCGATCCCAATTGTGCATCGTTGGCCTTGGCCATACCATTTCCATCACTTTTCCTAAGATCGGCCCCTCACTGGTTCACAATATTCCCTCATTCTTTCTCAAATCGGCTCCCGAGTCGCAACTAAGTCCCTGGTCCACGTACTAGTGTCCTAATTAGCCATTCCCCATGGTTAGTATCCCAAGAGTGATCAGCTCTGGGCGAGTCGTACTCAAATGAAATGAGAAATAACATTCATTTTATTAATCCCAGAAATTACATCGAAATTCGGGCGGTTACAACCTTCCCCCCTTACAAAAATTTCGTCCTCGAAATTTACACTTCCATCCCGTCTAATCAAACAACTGGGGGTGTTGACGCCGCATGGCCTCTTCACTCTCCCAAGTAGCGCCCTCTGTGCCGTGATGCTCCCATACAACCTTCACCATCGGGATAGTCTTATTCCTGAGCACTCGATCTCTTCGGTCCTCAATCCTGACTGGTCTCTCCACGTACGACACTTTGTCGTCCACGTCTATCTCCTCGTACCTTAGAACGTGGGTCGGATCTGGTTCATACTTTCTCAACATCGACACGTGGAATACATTATGTACCTGTGACAAGTTAGGCGGCAAGGCAAGACGATAGGCCATATCACCAATCTTCTCCAATATCTCAAATGGCCCAACGTACTTGGGACTGAGTTTTCCTTTCTTACCAAACCGGGACAATCCTTTCATCGGCGATACCTTCAAGAATACATGGTCTCCCACTTGAAACTCTAAGGGTCGTCGTCTCCGGTCGGCATAACTTTTCTGACGGCTCTGCGCTGTTCTCAGTCTGTCTCTGATAATCTCAACGGCCTCAACTGTCTGCTGTACTAACTCTGGCCCGGTAATACTGTGCTCACCAACCTCATCCCAACATACTGGTGTTCTGCACGCTCTACCATACAATGCCTCAAACGGCGCCATCTGAATACTCTGCTGGTAGCTGTTATTGTAGGCAAACTCCACTAAATGCAGCTGTTCTTCCCATTTGCCCTGAAAATCTACGACACAAGCTCTCAGCATATCCTCCAGAGTCTGAATTGTTCTCTCTGATTGGCCATCTGTCTGTGGATGATAAGCCGTGCTGAACTGCAACTTTGTTCCTAAGGCCACTTGCAGACTTTTCCAAAAATTGGCCATAAATCTCGGATCGCGATCTGACGTAATGGTCACCGGTACTCCATGCAATCGCACTATCTGCTGTACATACAACTCGGCATACCTTTCTAGTTCAAGGTCCTTTCGCACTGCCAGGAAATGCGCTGACTTGGTCAGACGATCCACTATCACCCATATAGAGTCGTGCCCTCTCTGGCTTCGTGGCAATCCCGTCACGAAATCCATGGTGATATGCTCCCATTTCCACTCTGGGATCTCTAACGGCCTCAACAATCCACCAGGCTTGCAGTGTTGTGCCTTCACTTGTTGGCACGTCAAACACTTAGCCACATGTCTCGCCACATCAGCCTTCATTCCATTCCACCAATAATGTTGCCTTAAGTTCTGGTACATCTTCGTACTACCTGGGTGGATACTGTACTGACTCCGATGAGCTTCACTCAAGATTTCCTCCTTCAGACCTTCATCGTCTGGTACACACAATCTTCCTCTGAACTTTAAAGTTCCATCCTCGCTCATCTGGAAGTCCGGCCTCCTTTTAGAAACATCCAATCCAATGATCTTCTGGATTTCTTGGTTCGTAGACTGGAGTTCCTTAATCCTTGCCTGGATCTCTGGTTCAATCCTCAAGGCTGCCATCAAACTGGACATCTGGCTCACTTCGAACTTAAACTCTGAATCTCTGAGCCGTTCCAACAATGTCCATTCTCTCACCATCATATGTGCCATACTAGACTTGCGACTTAAAGCATCTGCTACTCTATTGGCCTTACCCGGATGATACAGGATGTCGCAATCATAGTCTTTCAGTAGTTCCATCCACCTTCTCTGCCTCATGTTCAGCTCTTTCTGCGAAAACAGGTACTTGAGGCTCTGATGGTCCGTGTAGATCTGAAACTTTTCTCCACAAAGATAATGCCTCCAGATCTTAAGGGCAAATACTATCGCAGCCAACTCTAAATCGTGCGTCGGATAATTCATCTCATGAGGTCTCAACTGCCTCGACGCATACGCCACCACTTTCCCATGCTGCATCAACACGCAACCTAGCCCTCTCAATGAAGCATCACTGTACACCTCGAATCCTCCTGATCCGGATGGAATAGTCAACACTGGAGCTGTCGTAAGTCTGTGTTTCAACTCCTGAAAACTTTTCTCACACTTGTCATCCCATTCGAACTTGGACTTTTTCTTTAACAATCTGGTCATGGGCATGGCTATGGATGAGAATCCTTCTACAAACCGTCTGTAATAGCCGGCCAGTCCAAGGAAACTTCTGATCTCGGTCACTGAGGTCGGTCTCGGCCAATTAGTCACGGCCTCTATCTTGGTCGGGTCTACTGATATCCCCTCTCCCGACACTATGTGTCCAAGGAAAGCTACTCGACTGAGCCAAAATTCACACTTGCTGAACTTGACGTAGAGCGCATGCTCTCTTAACGTCCGTAGCACCTCAGTCAAGTGCACCTCATGTTCTTCAGGACTCTTAGAATATACCAATATGTCGTCGATGAAGACAATCACTGACTGATCCAAAAATTCCTTAAACACTCTGTTCATTAGATCCATGAAAGCTGCAGGAGCATTCGTCAGTCCAAAGGGCATAACTGTAAACTCATAGTGCCCATACCTCGTCCTGAAGGCTGTCTTAGGTATATCCTCCTTCTTGATTCTTAACTGGTGATATCCTGTCCGTAGGTCAATCTTGGAGAATACCGATGCTCCCTGCAACTGATCAAACAAATCGTCGATCCTAGGCAGTGGGTACTTGTTCTTTACTGTCACCTGGTTCAGCTGCCTGTAGTCGATACACAATCTCAGGGTTCCGTCTTTCTTTTTCACAAACAGCACAGGCGCTCCCCATGGAGACGCGCTCGGACGGATGAAACCCTTGTCCAATAACTCCTGCATCTGGACTTTCAACTCCTTTAACTCAGACAATGACATCCGATATGGGGCTTTTGAGATCGGCTCTGTACCCGGGGCTAGCTCAATTACAAACTCAACTTCCCGCTCAGGTGGTAAGCCTGGCAATTCCTGTGGAAATACTTCTGGAAAGTTGCATACTACCGGGATATCTTCTAGCTGAAGCTCTGGTACAGTGGGATCCACCACATTGACCAGATATCCTTCACATCCTTCGTTCAACAACTCATTCACTTCCAGTGAAGAGATCCAAGGAATCGAGGTTCCTCCTCGACTTCCTTGAAATTCAAACCTAGGTTGTCCAATTGGATTGAACTGGATCGTTTTACTATCACAATCCACTACAGCCTTCTGCTGCACTAACCAGTCCATTCCAACAATAACATCAAAATCGAACATGGCCAACACTGCCAAGTCGATACGGCCTTCCACACCACCAATCACTATCTTACATGCAGGCCATCCAAAGGAGACTATCATCCTATCATTCAACGGAGTAGATACGCATAACACAGTCTCAAGCAGAATAGGCTCAAACCCAACCAATCTAATAAACTGTTCTGACACAAAAGAATGGGTTGCCCCCGGATCAAACAAAGCATAGGCTGCATGGTCTCCCAAAGAAATCGTACCTGTGACCACCCCTGGCGCTTTCTCCGCTTCCTTGCGCGCCATAGCGTACACCCTTCCTTGGGCTGGTGGTCGTCCTGGGTTAGTCGCTGGGGGATGTCCACCCTGATTCCCCGTCCTAGGCGGGTGGGCTGGTGCTTGCGATCCCGCTGGACGCATCTGAGGACACGACCTAATCTGGTGGTCAAAACTCCCACACCTGAAACATGCTCCGAACCTACTCGGAGGCGGGTTAGGCTTCCCAATGTTTCTTCTCGCAGATGGAACGAACCGTCTATTCCCAGTCATTGGCCTTTTCCCCAACCTGCGATTGTCTCTATTAGGCATAAACCGTGATCCTGAGGCGGCGGCCCTCTCTTGCTGATCTCTTTATATGATCTGAGCCCTCTCGTACATCTCCCTGTAGTCTTTAAGGTTATGAGATAGAATCTGGCTCCTGAGGTCTGGTTTCAATCCATCTCGAAACCTCCTAGCCTTGTCTCTCGGATTCACCACCAATGTAGGCGCGAACTTAGCCAATCTCGCAAACTCCGTCTCGTATTGGTCTACTGTCATCTGTCCCTGGCGCAGTCTCATAAATTCCAACAACTTCCTTTCCTGCGCTACCTCAGAGAAATACTTCTCATAAAAATGTTCAACAAACACAGCCCAAACCAACTCAGTACCTGTAGGAAATACCCCGTCCTTTACTGCATTCCACCAATCGTTGGCACCGTCCTGTAACTGATATACTGCTAAGTCTACTCTCTCGGTATCGGTGCACTTCAATACATTAAACGCCTTTTCCAACTCCTCAACCCATCTGGGCGCTAACTCTGCATCGCCCCTACCACTGAACTTGGGCGGCTTAAGCTTCAGAAATTGCTCAACTAGCTGGGGCATCTGTCTCGGTACAACTGGTTGTGCCTGTTCTGCCTGGTTACCCCCATTACCGGCTATCGCTGCGGCTTCGGCTGCCTGTGCATGTGCGGCTGCCCTCTCCTGAGCCTGCAAACCCATGATATGCCCTATCTCACGGAGGGTCTCCATAACTTCCTCCATTCTGGGGTCTCTGGCCTCTCTGGGCTCGGCTCTCGGTTGCTCTTGGGGTTCCTTTCCTCTTCGGCGACTCATCTCTCTCTAAGCTGGCTACTCAACTACCTGCTATAACCCCACTAAGGAGTCAAAGACTTAAACCATACTAACCCAGTCTAAGTCCTAGGCAGGTATCAAACAATAGCCAAACAATCACATGCGATCTAGCACTGAGCACAATACATCACCCAAGGGAACATGTGTACTCACCTCAGGTCCTGACGCGCCTGCACCTTCGGGGTTGAATCACTTACACATTCAATCAATCAAACAAACGCCATTAGGAGACACGCCTAGCACACGAGGTCACCTAGTTGGCTACCCTTGGTCATCGCTCCTTATCACTCCAGGCTTCGACCGTATGGATAGAGATAACCTTGCTCTCATACCAATTCAAACGGGGATGTCACGCCCCGAACCCAACTTACCCATCGGAATGCGAGCATCCCCTTACCACTCCGGCCGATCAGAGTGCGACGTCCCCAGGAGACATCGCCGTCCCAACAACAATCAGAGTATAAAAACACATGCGGAAGCAAATTACAAACCCTGACAAATAAAGATGAGCAATGAAACCAAACAATCAAATCATCATCAGATAAAACCTCATTCTTTTATATATCAACAAACTGTTTACACAAAGAACACAGATACATGTACAGTCAGATCCACTACAGGTCTAGGTCAAGGTCAAGCTAGCATCAAAGTCAAAAGGCCACTAATCCAAAAAGTGTCGGTGGCGGGGTGAGTAGGTCTGTACGAAGGATCACTATAACAAAAAGGTAGGGATCCCTATCGTCGTCCAACTAGTCTAAGGCTCGTAGTCTGGGTCGCTGGAATCGTCGGGCTCATCGTAAGACTCAGCTGACTCCTCTGAAGAGCTGCGATCCGGCTCTGGCTCATCCACGTCCATGTCGGGGTCCTCCTGATCAGCCTGATCCTCCTCGGCTCCCCAGTGGTATGCTAAGAGAGCGTCAGCCTCAGCCTCGGAGTCAAAGTCGTCCTCCAGGTCTTCATCTGCGGCTGCATCCTCGACGGCATCTATGTCTACATCCTCGCCTACCTCATCGACCTCACCATCCTCATCATCCAGCTCCATCGCCTCTGGCTCGGGGTCGTCCTCCTCCTTATCCATAGGCTCCGGCTCTGGATCATCATACCAAACTCCAGGGCCTGGCTGGGCCTCGACGGCTGGCGGAGCGTCAGGTGGAGGAGCATCGACCACCTCGCCATCGGCAATCACTGGCTCCAACTCGCCATCAGCGTCTACTGGAATATCAAAGGTATGGATAGGTCGACTGAGGGTCCCGTCCGCTGCACTGCGACACCATGCGATGTACTCTTGCTTCTGATGCTCATCCTCGCCCACATTAACGTAAAGAACTGACCTAAACCTCACATGCATCTCGTCATTTCCAGCTGGGAAATGCTCCTCGGTCTGTAATATCTGCCTAGGAATCCCAAAAAGTGGAGGCGGCTCCGGCATCCTAGGGGGTAGGCTCTGAAATGTTCGATTTTACCACAACCGTGAGACTAGCTCAGTGAATCAAATACCTAAACCTAGGCTAGGCTAAAGTGTGTCTCTTACCGGACCAAAATCAAGCATTTAAGCCAACAAACATAAAACTCAATATGTTTCAACGTGATTCAACCCCTGCAAGTTAGTGCAATTCAACATATATATATACACCCACATACGTGTACATACGGGCAGGCGTACTCCACACACGCGTGCTCATATTCTTTAAATGGTTCAAACCACTCAATCACCGCATCTCACACGAATGCCTCATGCAGTCACATGCTAATGATTCTCACAATCTCATCACAATACTGCATGATTCACAATTCACATAATGCAACGTTCAATTCATTCTTAATCTCACGACCCACAATAGGGCCCGACCCGAAGGCCACAACACTTTATGGCCAGCATATATAATACGCCCCCGGCCCGGTGTCTCTAGCCTGCTACAAAGTGCCTGAGGCGCAACACCGCTCACCTACGAACCAGAGCCTGCTACAAAGTGCATGAGGATGGTCGTCTTCCGGTCTAACCGGGCATCGTCCTGCTACAAAGTGCATGAGGACGGAACTCGACCCGTAGGCCATTAGGTGATCACACATATCAATTTTATCTTAGCCCATCTCCACTCTTTTCAGGGCATTTACCGTGATCACACAATGCAATGTCACACCCGCACAATCACACAATGTCATCTCAAATCTCAATCTCGACATACAATGTGCGTGACATGCATTTTCAAGCCAATGAATACAAATGCCATAACAATTTCCAACATTACAAACAATGGCCATTTCTAGCATTTGTAACACCTGACATGTAAAATTCGGCCATAACAATACCCCAACTTCAAACATAGCCAAACACCTTCAAAACACTCCATTTTAGCCTCAAATAATTCAGCCAAGACCCCACTCAAACATATTAGGCATACACTTAGTTTAATTTAGCAAATCAAGCCCATTTAGCCCTAAAATCACCATTTCTAGCACAAAATCTCAAGGCCTTCGAATTTGGCTCACCATAGACAGCCATCAAACCCTCACTAATCAGCCATAGTTCCACCTTAAATCAACCCTCAACAACATCATTAATTCAGCCATTAACTATACAATCACCCACAAATACCAAACTAGCTTAATCTCCACTAATCAAGCCAATTAACCCAACTAAACACAATTAAGGCTAGACTAAGTTTAGGTATTAAACTCACGTCTCGGTGGACGACTCGCGGGAGAAACAAGAACATCCAACTCGCGGCTCGACGACGGTGGCACACGGCCACTCCCGGCGGTGGCTCGGCTCCTCACGGCCAACGGCGGTTCAAGGATTGTCTCGGCCAAGAACAGGGCAAGGCGGCTTGGGGTGGCTGATGGGGCGTCCAAGGGTGGAAAGGCGACTCACGGGGCTGTGGCTGGTGGCTCACGGCGGCGCGGAACCTCCTCGGCGTCGCCGGCGTCCGGCGGCTTTCATTCGGCCAAGATCAGCCGTGGCTGGTCGTCCACGAGGGAGAAGAAGGCGCGGCTGAGGACGGCAGCTCGGGGACTGGTTCAGCTCTCCACGGCGGTCCCTTGCCGTGACCAACAACTCCGGCGAGCTGCTGAGGAAGGGCGACGACGGTGGGCTGATCCGACGGAGAAGGAGAAGGAACGGAGGAGAGGAGATTGCCGATCGGTGAGGGAGAGAGAGTGAGCGAAATGGAGGAGAGAGAGAGAGAAACATGTCCAAATATTGGTCAAAGCTGGTCAACTCAACCCTTAGTGGAAGCCAAGTGTCAACATCTAAGCCCATGTGACCAAACTACCCCTTCATCCAATGGTTTAAATTTATTCCATCCAATTATTGAGGGGCATTATTGTCATTAGTCCCTAACCAACCCCTAACCAACCTAGTTAACCTTAACCAACCTTGGTTAAACCAAAATAATTTTCCAAAATTCGGAATTAAGCTTAATTAACCCATGGGCAATTCCGTCATTTTTCCATCTCGAACCGAAATTTCATTTTTCGCACCAATGCGTCCCATATGTGTGTGGCCAACATATTCTGGCGTCAGAATCTTAAAATTAGTCCGTCGGATCCCCGAAATCCGACACCGAAATCTGGGCTCAATTCCATGAACAACTCTCTCTCAACTTCAATTTTTCTGAAACTCTCACTAACAGGCGGCTGTTTAGGAATACGCGTATCGACTTAGGGCTGTCCGAATCTCGACGGTTCCGATCATCGAGAGAAAGAGGGTTTATTACTAATCCCGGGGTCACGATCATTTGGCTCGAGTTCAGGATTGGTTGGCCACGAGCACGTTTGGTTAAGCAGAATCACCTGCGATCCCAATTGTGCATCGTTGGCCTTGGCCATACCATTTCCATCACTTTTCCTAAGATCGGCCCCTCACTGGTTCACAATATTCCCTCATTCTTTCTCAAATCGGCTCCCGAGTCGCAACTAAGTCCCTGGTCCACGTACTAGTGTCCTAATTAGCCATTCCCCATGGTTAGTATCCCAAGAATGATCAGCTCTGGGCGAGTCGTACTCAAATGAAATGAGAAATAACATTCATTTTATTAATCCCAGAAATTACATCGAAATTCGGGCTGTTACACTGACTGTAGATATTGGGTCCCCAGTGGGACCTATACTTTTGGAGTTTGTCGCCGTCTATGTTTGTGCTGGAGGACAGCTAGTGGGACCTCTCGCACACCTAAGGCAGGATGGAGTGGATGATGGTGCTAGTAGCGGGGTTGAGTGAGGACGGTATCAAGGAAGGGGAAGGAGCAACTTTTGCGAGACACGACTGTGACATTTTGGGATAGAGTCATGTGTTCGGGTGATCGCTTTTGCTTTTTTGAAGTGAATGGTGGGTCCATGTGAATAGTTCGAGTTGTAGTGGCACCTATAGGTAGTCTCCTTGAGTGCGAACTCACCCTTGTATCACCCCTGTTATTAAGTATGATGAATGGTAATTTCATATCTTGCATGTCCTTGCATTTCTATATTTCTATGTTTCTATGTCACATTCATGTTATAAATGTTGACCTTAGAAAGAAGCATCTTCCGCCTACAAAAAATTTGATGAATATTGAGAAATAGGAGGATTCCTCTTGAAAGGGGTCACTACAAAAAAAACTGATTTTTTCCAACCAAATTTCCAACGAAAAATTTGGAAAAATTCGTTGGAAAACGAATTTCCAACGAAAAAAAATTCGTTGGTAATAAGTCGTCGGAAATTTTTCCAACGAAAAATTCCAATTTTCGTTGGAAATTTCCAACGAATTTTATTTCGTTAGAAAATTTGTGGGAAAACTCGTGGCTAAATTCGTTGGAAAAATTACAAAATTTTTTTTTTGGTCGAAAAATCATGGAAATTTTTTTTCCAACGAAAAATTTTTTGTTGGAAAAATTACAAAATTTTTTTTAGGCCGAAAAATCCTGGAAATTTTTTTTCCAACGAAAAATTTTTCGTTGGAGAAATTACAAAATTTTTTTTGTCAAAAAATCGTGGAAATGTTTTTTCCAACGAATTTTTTTTTTTCGAAAAATGGCCCTCGCCGCCGGCGACGAGCCTTGGTGGCATTGGGGGCATCGGGGGCGGCCCATGGTGGCCTCGGGGGCGGCCCTGGATGGCCGCGGCGGCGCCTTTGGGGAGGGAGCCGACGTCGCGAAGGAGGAAGGGGGGCAGCGGAGTCTCGGTGTCCATGGCGCCGGAGCCGGAGGAGGAGGGGGGGTGGCGGGGGAGGAGGCGGAGGGAGAAGGTGCACATTCATGTGCGAATACGCTCCGGTGCGAGATTGATTTTCCCTCTGGTAAGAGCTTCACCTTCTTCTTCAGTCGTTCTTCTTCTTCTCCTTCTTCTTCTTCGTCCTGATTTCGCCGTTCTTGGGTAAATTTGCTCGCCCACGGTGACTGTAATTGACCAGGAAGAGGAAGGGAGCCTTCAAATTCAAACCGTCTCGGCGAAAAGTCGCACCTGCACGCGCGGAAAAAGTGGTGCTTCAAGCAAGCACGAGGTACGCACAACGCCCACCCCCCCCACCAAATTTCTCCATCCCCCGCGTCTCTTCCGATCTTCCCGTGCGTGCCCATTCGCAATGTTCATACTAAAATTATACATACTAAAATATTTGCCCAGAAAATTGAAATTTGTTGGAAAATTCGTTAGAAATTTCCAATGAATTTTCCAACGAAAATTGTACACACTAAAATATTTGTCCGAAAATTGAAATTCGTTGGAAATTTCCAACGAATTTTCCAACGAAAATTGGACACACTAAAATATTTGCCCGGAAAATTGAAATTCGTTGGAAAATTCGTTAGAAATTTCCAACGAATTTTCCAACGAATATAAAAAATGACGATCCGTACCGGCATTTTTTTAATTCGTTGGAAAATTCGTTGGAAATTTTCAACGAATTTTCCAACGAAAATTGTACACACTAAAATATTTGTCCGAAAATTGAAATTCGTTGGAAAATTCGTTGGAAAGTTCCAATGAATTTATAAAAAATGACGATCCGTACCGGCGTTTTTTTAATTCGTTGGAAAATTCGTTGGAAATTTCCAACGAATTTTTCAACGAAAATTGTACACACTAAAATATTTGCCCGAAAATTGAAATTCGTTGGAAAATTCGTTGGAAAATTCGTTGGAAATTTCCAACGAATTTTCCAACGAAAATTGGACACACTAAAATATTTGCCCGGAAAATTGAAATTCGTTGGAAAATTCGTTGGAAATTTCCAACGAATTTTCCAACGAAAATTGTACACACTAAAATATTTGCTGGAAAATTTTAATTCGTTGGAAAATTCGTTGGAAATTTCCAACGAAATTTTTTCGTTGGAAATTTCCAACGAATTTTCCTTTTCGTTGGAAAATTTGTCGCAAATTTTCCAACGAAAATTTTTTCGTCGCAAATTTTCGTGGCAAAAATCCAGTTTTTTTGTAGTGGGTAGGCTTGGGACGGTACATTTAGGACTGAATTGGCCAAAAAAAAAGTTTTAAGACTGAATTGGCATAATAGCAATAGGTTTATAACTGTTTTGGTAATTTTTCCATATATAAAATGACCCCAAATTGTGTTGTTTCAATCAAGTCCCACTGTATAGAATGAATCGGTGGTTAGCTTTATAGTTTGCATCATAGATTTAATCCGGGGTTAGCTTCATGTCATTTATGCGTGTTAAGTAACTTAAGATCGCATATATTGATATGTCATGCATTTAGAAAACATACATTATTTATATATGTCATCTTGCATATAGGATTTGGAATGCATGTTAATTTACACATGTAGATTCCTAGGGTTAATTCGGTCTGTTGTTAATTAACAAAGAAAAAGAGCAAAATTTTGAATTAGAGAGTTTCATATCTATTGCATTAATTAGGTTAATTGATTTTGTATAATGCATATTGCATGACATTTAGTAAATTATGTCATATAGGATTAATTTTGATTGGTATCTCGTATAGATGACATTTCATATCAATCCATGTTCAATTTCATCGCATTTATTTTAGAACTCATCTTGCGTGTAATATAGCCATGACATTCCTGCACATCATTTAGTAATGTAATGAGTGCATTAAGTTAATTTCTATCACATAGAATTTTAGGGTTTATTAGTAAAGATTGCATGTTTGTTAGTCAATAATCCATGCACATACATAACATTCATGCAAATTGTTCTAAAGTCATAGTTTACAGAAACCTCGTGATGATGTATAGCGATATGCTTTGCTTAGCGCGTCCAGGTTCTTTATAATTTCTATTTTTTATTTGTTGCTTTGATTATTGGGTATTACTTTCCCGATTACGCACTCGCACAATCATCCCTCACCTGTTAGTGGCGTAGGATGAAAATTGAGAAATAATGCATGCAAAACATTTTTGAAATAAAGAGAAAATGTACCGAAAATGCGTTAGATTAATCTAGCATAAACAAGTTCCCAAATCCATTGAATTTTTTATTCGCAGAAGTAAAATATATTCTCACATTTTACTTGGGTGTCTAATCGACTTGTAATTGATTAGTGGCTACTCCAAAAGGTAAGATAGGTAAGATAAATTGCCTGATTGAATAGAGTACCAAGTTGCGATTGATAGGACTTCAGAGAGCCTGTTCTAAGCACCATGCTTAGCAATCCATTGATTTTTCCTTGGTGGTTCACCTCCGGAAAGGTTGTGACATGTAATTGGCTCGGTCTGATAATATAAATGACACCAATGAATACTTGCTCGTACTTTCTACTTTACACAATATCTTGAATGGAGATCAACTAATAGAGGGAGAACAAAATAGGAGAGCACATTGAAAGCATATGAAAGGTGTGAATATGCTAATAGTGGGAGAACAAAATAGAGAAAGCATCTTGAACTGCTACCGCACAAATTGCCTTCTCTTTACAAAGGGAGATGCTGAAAATGAATTTGAACAGTGGTTAAAGGAAATGTGTAATTATTTATTTATTTAGTGTTTGCCCGTACCACAAAGAGGGGCAATTCTGTGCTGGTGGGACAACTTCTAAGGATTCTTATTAGAAAGATGGATCGAGTAAGTAGAGAGTTCGAAAGTTACTTCGAGTACGTTTCTTAAGAAGTTGGTAACTTTCATTCAAATTTACTAGAAAACTGATTTTATGAAAGCTACATCTAGTAACGAAAATTTACAAAACTCTTAAGGAATTTCATTGCTATACGATACAGATGTTTTATTGTAACTTGGTAAGAACGTAAAACGCATAACTTCTGGCGGTGAATATAGCAAATGGATCATGTTAAACAGATCCTATCCAAAACGAAAACCTCATAAATAGAGCGTGAGCCATTATTTTACGTAAGTCATCCCAGAGGGTATTGTATTGTACGTTGCGTGGTATCACAGATATGTCCATGCTTCATGTGAATCGAGATAAATCTAACTCAGTTTCTGGGAACATGAGCAGGGATGCCAAGAGGTTGAAAGCCATGCCGTAGACTTGCTTGCCATGCTTTGTTGATGTCGGTGATCGTGTAGCCGCACTCATGCTCCTCCCACCCTTCTGCTGCGTGTAGAATCCCCGCGACGTGCCATGCGCTCATCAATCTTCGTGGCAACCAGTTCTGCAGTATTACAACGAGAGTAAGAGGAAGATTTATACTAAGGCTGCTGCAAGTATACAGATTTATCCACACATGGAATCTGCGAATCAAAACGGCTATATGGTGATGTAAGGATTGTGGTTCGGCCAAAGTAACAATGATCCATGTGTCACTGGTCTTAACTACCTGGTAGAATCAATCTTTTTACACCATGTGTTTACTATGAATATTAGTAAGGTAGGTTTTGTACATGTAATAAAAGCACACGTTTTGTTCCCTGCGAAAATTATTAAAGCACACTCCCTTCCACAGAATAAATAAAGATCAATTGAAATTTCAATTATAGGCCATATCATACCTCACAGGAATGCACATTCTCAAGCGACGGAGGAGTGACCATGGCTGGTGTGTAGTGGTAGAAGCAGTCGCTGCGCAACTTTTTTGGAGGGAATTGCGAGAAGGGTATGAATAAGGTCCCTTTTGATGCTTTTAACTGATCTTCTTCTGTTATGTCATCTCCAACTATCCATACCTAAAAATTTACCGATCGTTAGTAGTCATTCGTAAATGTTAATGTCACCAGCAGGTTGCGATAATAAGTTCTTATGGCATTATATACACAGATGTAATAGCAATTAGGGTTTCCAATTCTTACTAAGAATCCAAATAAAACCCAGAAACGAACACGCTGAATCCTTAAAAGTCTACGCACGTTGATATTTGAAGTTGTTTGCGACAGGGGCAAGATGCATTTACCTTTGGAGCATGGCCGCTTGAGCGAAGCAGATTGTTGTCACACTTGTGATCGAGTGATTTCTTCAGCATCTTGTACTCATGTTCATGCAGTGTAGCCACCTAAAATAAGTTTTATTTCATCATTGAAGAAGCGTAGTTAGAGGTAGAGAGCCAAATCAGAAAGACAATAAGTAAATGATGCGGAGAACAGCCCTCTTATCCTCTTTTTTGTTTATGGGATTTGAATTAACAGAGATGTTGTAAGGTGGCCAATTTCATGCTATCTCCAATATAATGAAAATTGACAATGTTCACATGTACATGGAAAAATCACACATTTCGATCGAAAGTTAATAAAACTTTTTGCATGTGTGTCGTAAGTAATGTCCATGTTATATCTACTTAGCTATTGCAGGTATAATCTTTTTGCGAACAGAAAGCTAGACTTTGCTACGGAAAATCAAGTGGAATTTTCTAAATTAATACAATCTTTTATATACTTTGCTACTGAGAATCGGGTGTCATCTTTTTAGTTGAGGATCTGAATTCTCTTCCCTTTTTATTACTAGGAAGTCCTTTTTAAGAAGATAATATCAAAATATTTAAGTATTAAACCACATCATAATCTAATAGTCTAAGATTTTAAAACAATGAGCACAAATCCCTTAAAATTTAGCAAATTATCCTATGAGGAGGTTCTGAGTTTAAATCCTTTTGATTCATATATTTCATATGGGAATCGAGCATGTATCGCGTGCCCTCTAATTTCACTTGAATGCTACTCACCAGCCTCGATTACTATAAGAAATGGAGGATTACTTTACGCACTTGGGCGGGCGGGGGGTTGCGGGGTGGGGGGTGGGGGGTTGGGGGTGGGGGGTGGGGGTGGGCGTGGGGTGGGGAGAGCTGCATAAAAGAATTACCATCCAAATTATTTTATTTACCTGGATTCCCCTTTGGCACAAAGCAAAAGCAATGGCATAGGCCACCTTAGTGAGCCTCCCTCTGAAGAGGACTCGGACAGTGCCTTTGGGAATGCTATTGACCACCACAGCCACTGCTAATCCACTCCCATCCACAACTCTCACTCTGAGCTGAGGATGTCTCTCCACATACAACCCACCACATCCATTCAGCTCCTCTCCCTGCAAATACCAAGTTTTGAGTACTTGAGTGTGGTCATATTGCTTTGTTGGGCAATAAAAGCAAAAGTCCTTAAACTTATAATGATAGTATATTTAAGTCCTAAAACTTTCATTTCGTGCATTTAACTCCTGCAAGTCGCAATTTCATTGCATTTGAGTTCTTTCGTTCAACTCTGTCAGTTTTAAGTGAGCAGAAATGCAACATGACTTTTGTATTATTTTTTAGTCTAATGTGAGCCACTAATAAATAATGCCACATAGTTTTTTGTCCACTTAAACTTAATGGAGCCAACAAAAGAACTAAAAATAGACCAATCTGACAAGTTTTAGGATTTAAATTTACGGAAGAAATTTTTAGGACTTGAAAAAAGTGTATTATCGTGATAAGTTTTGAGACTTGCCTGTAGTTGTCCCTTCTTTCAATAATGTTTTGTTTTGTTATTTTTCGCTTCTTGCAAAATTTCCTGAGATCATCATCATTTAATATAATGTCAACCTTTTGAAACTACTTGTTGCCTAATATTATAGCAGAGTATAAGCTAAGCCTCCGAATGCTCCCACTCCCTCTTTTAAGTGTTAGAGAATGATTTTGTTTACATTATAGTAAAGTCTAACACATTTAATAATTAAAAATGTTGAACCCTAAGCAAGTTACATGACCATAAAACTTTGTCTTGCAAATTTGTCCACCATGAACCTATCATGATTCATATTATAATGTCATGAGATGGAAATTATAATGTCACGAGATGCTTGCCTGGTTCAAGAGACCCAAGCACAAAACCTTGGTCCCCTTTTCCTCTGCCTCCAAGATAGCTTTCTCAATCAGACCATTGATCGGCTCCTTTTGCCATTGCATGAAGTACTAGAAAGAAGATCAGAGAAATGATTGATACAAATGAGGAAATGACCAAACTAAGAGCACAAAAACTTCAGTAATATAAAAGGAAAACCAATCGGACGGATAGATAAAAGAAAATCTTACTTGAATGCTATACTTTGGAATGACCCAAGTTTGTAATTTGAGTTTATTGAAGCGATGCCGCTCAACCACAAAAGTGCGCCCATAAAGCGAAGTAACCATCACGGACCATAGAGTCACAGGCCAAATCAACCAGAGATACCACCTCGATGATCGGTCGGGCCGGGACGCAAGAGAGGCGAATCCTACCCGCAGATGATAGATCGACCCGGGAGTCGTAAGGTGGGTAAGATGCACGACATCGGACACTTCTGCGCCTCGCTCGAGCGAAGTCTCGTAGAGTTTATTGGAGGACTTGTCCATCGTTCCGTAGATGTAGTCGTAAAACGGCATGAACAGGCAGTAGTTAGTCCGGAATTGTGTGTGATGTAATGAATGAAACCTGCAACATTGGAATGATGTGACGTAATAATATCATCAATTAGCCAAAAGATTAATCGTATTAAGTCTTTTGACGTATAGACAGAGCTAATCCCAATGTGAAAAATTTTATGTCAATTTCTCAATAAGATCCAATTGTACAACAAATGTGATTGGTCTTAAGTAGCCACACGACGATCAAAAGCTTGGCTTGATCAGTCCACCAATCAGTTTATACGATTTGGATGGAAGTACAAAAATTATAAATTTATTTAAATTATGAGAAAGCAATATTTAAACTTACCGGTCAAATTTTTGCATTTTGCGAAAGTTCGAAGTAATTCGAATTGTGAAATTGTCAAAATGCGTGCACAAGAGTTTATCATATAGTAAATAAGAAAAGTTCAATATAGACGGGCCGTGACACTCTAGTTTAAACGAAAAAAAAAAATTTGAGAGTTGAGAAATGTACCGTGAGAATAGAATTGTTGAAGAAAGTAATTCGAATTATGAAATTGTCAAAATGCGTGCGCACAAGAGTTTATCATATAGTAAATAAGAAAAGTTCAATACAGATGGGCCTTGACACTCTAGTTTAAACGAAAAAAATTGAGAGGTGGGAATTGTGCTATGAGAATAAAATCGTTGAAGAAAATGATTCCATGGAGCTGTTTAGAGCACAAATTATTGACTCTTTGTTGATTTAATTTTTTTGATCGAATTTTGATATTCTGTAAAGGGTTCCATATTTAGAGTATTGATAGGAGTGATGAGGAAGAAGATAAAAAAAAGAGTTAATATCACGAAAAATCCCAAATTAGTACACCCAAAACTAATTTTTTGACTACAAAAAATCCAACATCGATACATCTATGACAAATATACCCTCCGTTAAATTGGATTAATACCATTAAAATCATAAATTGGTAAATCTGTGATAAACAGATGCGTAAAATTCTAAGTTAGTACAATTATCAACAGCCACATGTTATCCAACTCAACAATTTGACTGTAAAATTTAATGAAAACTAACGGAAGATAAATTTATCACAAGTATACCATTTTGGAAATTTTTTCTGATCAAAAAATTAATTTGCGGTAAAATTTATTATAGGTGGACTGATTTAGGATTTTTTCATGGTATTAACAAAAAAAAATGTAAATTTTGGGATATGATGAAAGTACGTTTGGAACTGAACAAAAATGGTGGGGGGGTGGAGGACGATGGTGGGATCATTTCTTTTTCACACCTCTTAATTTTTCCTTGGGCCCCACCATAAGAAGATTATTGAATTCTTCACCTACTGTTTCTTCCTTTCGGCAATCCCGCTCCCCCACATCTCCATAAAACAACAATTCACGTAACCCAAGAACGTCGATCTGTACTTCAAAGCAACAGGACTTTCTGTTGCGCCAGACACAAACATAAATCGCCAACCTACCATGACAACTCCTATTGATCCTCAGGCAAAACCCATTTATTGCAGGCCCCTCTCAAAGTTTTTTAGTTCCCCAGCATTCATTCCTTCAGACCCGGTCACGCCCAAGTTTCCTTCCCCACACTCGTCAAAACAATGTTTTAATTTTCAAAGTATCGATGTTCCACTTTGCGACAACAGTTATTGCATTGGAAATTACGATATTTCTTGAATTAGTTACTTAAAATAAGTGTCTTGACACATTTGTGTTCGTAAATTTCTTTTGCTCATAGCACAATTATAGAATTGACTTTGAAATCAAAAACTTGCTTGTTGAAGTATGTAACGTGAACATATTGAACATTTAAACAACGGGAATTTAAGTTACGAGTTCACTTCTGAGAAGTCATCATATCGGATTGAGTAATACAATCTGGGTAATGACTGATATACAAAATTAGTGTATAAAATGATGTCATTGATTGTCAATGAGGTCATATTCGACACTCAATAACGGTTTCTGTCTTATAAAATTGTATACTAATTTTGTAAACCAATCTTAATAGACTCATCAATAGTCGATTACTGTGGTTTAGGGAGAGAGAGAGAGAGAGAGAGAGAGAGAGACTTACGAGGGGGTGTACATGAGGTACTTGAGAGGGGGAAAGTATGAAAAGATCCACTTAGGAATGAGCTCGAAATTGCAGTGCCCCATGTTGTTCATTAGGTCGATGTACGTCACGTAGCCACTAAATGACATGATCGATGCCGTCCCCATCCGCACCGTCGTGAGCAGAGGTATGGTGAACAGCAAGAAGTACGCCACGTGCTCCGCAAATGGATGAATCACAGCTGCAAACCAACCGAAATTTTAGCATCTCGTTAATCTGCACAATTAAACTTGAAGAAGATAAATGCAAGTTCGGTCTGATTATGATGCAAGATGGTAAGACTTCTTACTGAAAACATTTACAGCAAAAGGTGTGTCGAAGTTATTTGGATTGGTTGTTTGAACAAGTCGGATCAATCAATGGATGGATCCAACTAATTTGGATTACCAATCAAAATTTGACGCATCATTTAACGAAAACGTTTTGGTAAAAGAATTTGGTGCATCTATCATCATTTATATCTTATGAAGTTTGAATGTATTTGGAAAAATATCACCAATAAGTCCCTCTATTATTACCGGAAATTCGAAATCGCCCATCTAGTTGTTTCTTGTTTATGTTCATAATAGTTCTTGTACTATTGAAATGTCCTACCGATCGCCCTTGAGGTGATCCTATGGTGGATTCTACTGACATGACTTAGCGCTATTAAAAATTGTCGACGGGAAGTATTTTAGAGAAAGATAACGTGGAGTACATGCGTGAACTAATTTTTTTTTTTGGCATTTTTCAAAATGCCCCACATCACCGTGCAACATTTTGGCTAAAACCAATGGAGCTTTCATCCTCTTTACTTTTCAGGGACTTCTTCAACTTCAAAACCTCTAGTTGACCCTTGCACAAGCTTAATCTTCTCTAGCTCGTAGCCTCAAACCCGCAACTGTGGTCACTCAAGCTTCAACCTTGCAGCTATGGCCACTCAATCCAGAGTCTTGCGGCGACCACAGCCGCTCAACCTTCAAGTGCACAGCCACAGCAGCCATGTCTTGAACTCGAGGCCATATGTGCTAGAGCTTTGACATCTTGCAGCCATGGATGATCGAGCTCAAGGCAGCATCATGGGCCATTGGCGAGGTGTCCTCAGTATCATCGGGGCTAGGATTTTTTAAAAAGTTTTGAATTTTCGTATTTGCCAATTATTTTGTGCATTTTTTTGAATTTTTTCTTGAATCATTTAATTTACGTCCGCTTTTTCGATTGTCAACTTAGCTTTCTGATGATCAATGTCAGCAAATTAGTGGGAAAAAATAAGAGACAATCAGAAAGACGAATGGTGTAACTTTTTGAAAAGTACATGGATGATTTTGCATCCTCAAAAAGTGAAGAGATAGTTTTTTTATTTTGAGTAAAAGTAGAGAGAGAACATATGACTATAGCTACACTCCATCTTATGAAAATCTACTCCAATTGGTTCCCTCATTACCTGTTCTGCTCGTTGGAGGCAAACACATGTCAACCTTGTTTGCCTCTTACACTCCAATTCAATTCCAAATCGGGAAAATTATTGAAGAAGTCATAAACCTATTATAATTTTAGACAATGGTGACTAGAGGCAGCGGAGAGCAGGGTCAAATGGTGGGCAGCCGAGGAGAAGAAAGAGAGAGAAGAGGTGGCGAAGAGCAGGGTCAGTTGATGGGCAGCCAAAGAGAAGAACGGGAGAGAAGAGGGAGTAATTAAGATTTGCAAGAGAGGTTTATCTTAAGGTGTGGTTGAATACGGTGTAAAATGCACATTATCATGATCTGAAGATTAGGGTTAGGCCACGAGGATACATGCACATTGTGACCGAGATCCTCATGCCACTTGGACAAGAACAAAGAGTACTATAGGGATGGCATTCCCTTCATGTAAAAGCAAAGATTAATCTCTATATTTAACCTATAAAAGTATGAGGGTCTCACTTTAGGAATGCGTTCTTTGTAATTTGATATCTTTGTGCATGCAGAATTAGTTGTGACAAGATAAAGCTAGGTGAACTGCTCAATCACATGGCTCGTGCAAGAGCGTGGTCCACGTTCAACTACAATGCCCGATACTCACAAGAAAAGAAACAATTGCATATATATCACATGAGCATCATAAACACCCAAAAAGGTCAGATCGCCACTAAAGTAAATGCATGACATGGACATTGCCTACACTTCGTGCATGCTTTTTGAGATTAAGATGCTCATATTTAACTAAAGAGGAGGGAGCCTTTTGAGATTAAGATGCTCAGATTTAACTAAAGAGGAGAGAGAGAGAGAGAGAGAGAGAGAGAGAGAGAGAGAGAGAGAGAGAGAGAGAGAGAGAGAAGAAGAAGAAGAAGAAGAGCAAAGTACAGGTGATAGGCTCGGTGACGATGGAGGAGTGATGGTGAGAATGATAACGGGAGTAGAGATAGTGATGGTGAAGCGCCCTGTGAAGCCAGTAGTAGAGGAACTCCACCGGCCCAACGTGAAGCAAAATCGTGGTTATCACACCGTCTAATCTCCACACCGGCAAGCAAGAAGCTCTGGCGAGCGTCATCACCCCAATGTAGAAGATCAATCCATTGAACAGTATTTGGTCGTCCCTACACAATAATTTTAGCAAATTAAACAAAAAAAAGAGGAAATGTTTAACAATTACTTCATTAGTTCATTCCATGAAATAACGAGGCTTGTTTGAAGAAAAACACACAGATAGGCTATAATATTTTTTTTAATGTGTACGGTCTACCCCGTTCCTTAATTATAGGATCTTGCTATTAGCTGTCTGATGATATGATTGTGAGATATTAATTATGCTCCTTATATTACGACTGTTCTGCTAAATTCATATGTCAAATGACGCGAAAAATTTTCACTTATCCTATAGACGAGTGGTTGATTATATTCAACATCCACCTCAACCTTTAATTTACCAATCTATGAAAAGAAAAAAAAACAAGAAGCTATTTTACGGTCCCACCAAAATTTAAATAGGGAAACAGCCATGTTGATATCTATAAATTTACAAAAATCACGCAAAAATTACACTGGAATCTACATGTTGATATCTATAAATCGTGAATGTTTTAGGTGCTTAAAATAAAAATAAAAAGAGAGTTAAATGCCGCAAGATTTGAATAAAAAAAGTAAACCAATAAAAAAAAGGAAACAGGTACAAAAAAATCCAAAATTATGCTAACTGTGACAAATTTACTCTAAACTTTTTTTGTGATATCCAAAACTCTAAACTATGCTAACTATGACATATTTTTCCTAAACTTTTTCTTTTGACATAAAAAACCCCGAACGTATACTTA
Organism: Syzygium jambos; assembly: GCA_031216235.1. Taxonomy (NCBI): domain Eukaryota; kingdom Viridiplantae; phylum Streptophyta; class Magnoliopsida; order Myrtales; family Myrtaceae; genus Syzygium; species Syzygium jambos. The sequence continues at coordinate 18,322,023 of CM062223.1, read as the reverse complement.
TGTGACACATTTATCCTCTGTCAGAGTTCTGTTAGATGACTTTTCGACCAAAACAACTTTAATTTAATTCACTTCAAACCACGCGGGCACCATGTCAACGTAATTTACTTTCTGGTGCCCATGTATATAGATTTTTAACTGTTCACACTAACAGAACTTTCACGAAGGGTAAATGTGTCACACATGTACAAACTTGAGATTTTTTATGTCACGAAAAAAAGTTTATGATAAATGTGCATAATTTAGGGTTTTTGGGGTCTTTTATCCAAAAAAAAAAAAGCCACAAACCCTTAATGAATAAGTGCCACCAGATTTTTTATGATGAGACAAAACTTTTCTATCCATCTATTGAAGTTCAGACCCTTTTCATTTTTCATTTTTCTATCGATATCATCAACTTGATAAGCCCTTGTTACGATCCCCCCTTCTTATGGTTGAAGAATGTCGAGAAAAAGATGATGATGAGGAGATGATCTTTCTGATCCCCGTCGAGACAAAAGAAGATGACGATGAGGAGGGATGGACTGACCAGTCTCTTTCTCGGTCGACCTGCTCAAATTCAATGCCCTTGTCGACGATCCTGCCATTCCCTCTGGCGTTACGGTACCGAGACAGAGTTATCCAAATTTGATTGTGGAGCATCCTCCACAGCAGAAACGGAAATATCAGGAAGGTGGACACGTCCCTCTCCCTCCCATTGCTGTTGACGAAGACGTAAGTGCTGTGGACCACCCAAGGAGCCAGCACCACGTACTGCACACAGATAAAACGATGAAAAGAGCTGTCTTTTAGGACAGTTGAAAAGCCTTGTTAATTAAGAATTAAAAGCGAGACACGACTTTCCTAGTATAACAATTTTTGCGCCACAGTGAGAGTAATGACATGTTGTGAGCCACGAATTCTAGAATAAGTGAATCCCATAACAATATATAATCATTTATTATTTATTTTTTTGTGATCTAGAATATATTATTAATCTCACATTAGATTAGAGACCGTCACCTAAGTTTTTCTACTTGCAATATCGATCATTGCTTATTGCTTATCTATCATAGCATCCTAGAGATGCGTGCTACATTGCCTATTTTCTCAACCAATAGACGAGCAATTAAGGGCGATATAGACTTGAGTACATGGTTGTTGATGACCACGACCCATGTTCTCTTCTTACCTCACATTTTCAACCACGTGGAGCACATGTATTACTATGTTCGGCCACGAGGCGAGTGAAAATTTTTTCCTGGACTGGGATCCATGAACCGTATACAATCATAGCCGTCGATCATAGATCGAGCTACATATGGTTCACGTGGGATCTACAAGATTGGAATCTACATGGTTAGTGATCGTGGCTGGCTCGATTCTTATCAACTTGGGTCTAGGTCAAAGCATTCCCACGAGGTGACACGGGCGTAAATACATATCTCTAGGTGCTGGCCAGTGAAGAAAAATAACATTTAGGAGAACAAACGATATCGTTGACGATATCTATACTATGATAATGAGTCTTAGCCTCTTGATAACGAGGAGCTAGGGAAGCATCGGAACATGATCTTGATGCACTTTGTTTGCAGAAACCTTGACAATAAGTCCATGCAACTACGCAAACGGTTGCCAAAGTGTACAAGTTTTTCTCCTGCGTGCATGTATGAGAGAGGGAGAGAGAGAGAGAGAGAGAGAGAGAGAGAGAGAGAGAGAGAGAGAGAGAGTTGATACCTTCAAGCTTCCAAGAGGCTTCCATGGCCAATCAGTGAGTGGTCCTGGTTTAGAAGCCATGATTCACTTCGACACCACCACTCCTCTCTCTCTCTCTCTCTCTTTCTGAGTCTCAGTCTCAGCATAGGCAATGCTCTGGCAGTCGTTGGACCTTATATAATGCTTCTCTGCTGTTCTCAGCACTGGATTGCATTAAAGAAAAAAGGGGGAGGTGAAGGGAGAGGTCATGCTGTCCAGGTACGGGGACACCCGCTTTTGATGGCTCATAAACAATATTATTGTTCCGACCAAAAAAAATAAAATATCGTAATGGAAAACGTTGTAAGAGTTTGCTTAGGATTATAAGGAAACTAAGGAAAAACGAGGGAATAAGAGGGGGCGTGGAAATTATTGGAATATTTTCAAATTATAGGATTGTGTTTGCACAACAAGTTGATTCTGCTTTGCTGTAGAAAATAATAACTTTTGCGTGTGTGCAATGTTCAAAGAAACTAATGCACATGAAATATATCGATACAATTCTAATATATGTTTGAGTTAACACAGTATTGTGAAGAACAACTTGAGCTGACATGTTGAGCACACTCTAAATGTACCGTCCTTACACAATACTTTGAAACTGGCCAAGGAACACGAATTAGAAGACCAATATACCTTGAAGCTCCCCAGAGGCTTCCATGGCCAGTCGGTGAGAATTCCTGGTTTGGAAACCATTTCTTCTTCTGCTTTTCACCGGACTATTCTCTTAGTGAATCCATGACCATTTGTTCTTCTTTTTATGCCCTATGTGTTTCAGAAGGCTTGTGCTCTGGTCACACGTGCACGACATCTTTCATAGGACTTTTTCGCTTGCGATAAGTGCCTCCCACCTGCCTCGTGCACATTATGTTCCACCAACCGGCGCTCCAAGTCCCGACTTTGGCCAACTCCCAGCGGCCTCTATTTGGCTGATCATCAATGCTCGCACCGGAAAAAAAATCAGGTAGACCCATCCTCCACTTTAGTTTATTGATCAGTCCACTTATCGTTTGACACGTGCAGAAGGCCAACTCATCAATTTTTTATTTGGCAAGTGGGACCCACTGCAACTTGCTCGAACCAAGCTTCTCTTCCTCTTTCTCCCTCTCCACTGTTCATCTTCCCCAGCAAATCCACCGTTTCATCCAAAGTCTCTCTCCACTGTCCATCTTCCGTTACAAAACCAATTTTTTGTCACGGTAAAACGCAAGAACATTATACAATAAAATGAATCTAATGATATTATCGAAGGAGGAGATATCCATAGGTTAATCAACTGCAAATAATTTAGATGGCGGAATATCGATTTACAATAAAATCGATGCTATTCAACAATTCATAGTTAAAGAAATATATGATATCCGATGCACAAATAATATCGATAAATTGGACATTCAACTTTTTTGAAATTTTTTTTATTCGTTAAGATACATAGGACACAAGCTCTCTTATTTGCACACTAAAACCCAGGTTAGGAATCGAAATATTATCACATCTCAAGTGTAACGAGTAGCTTTCGAAATATACGAGTTTGTGCTCTTGAATGCGATAGCCAAAAAAGGTGCAAGGTCGGATCTTCCAGCCATGCTCAAAAGGGTGTTCACAACTGTGATAATATATGGAATTTCATCTTTGGCACTTGAGAAAAATTGCAAGCTTAGCGCTTGCCGGAGGTGTTGATTATATGTCTCGAGAGACCAATCCATTTTCGAAATGAGTCGTGCATTAATACATTTTGTCCTACCTTCAACCCGAAATATCGTATGTCGCAAACATTTCAAAGATTTTCAGTAAATAGCCAACATCTAGTCGCATGGTTAGTTGGGCCTCCCCTCAAGGACTTGGTAGATAGGAAATTTACTCCTCTCATTTGTTGCTGGATCCGCTGCCCCCTCTTCCATTAATGAGTTTTGCAGCAATTACGGGCGCAAGGTAAACGTGACGAATGCCTTTTCTTTTCTTTTTTTCTGTTTTTGTTTCTGTAATTTGAAGTGCCGATCCCTTTCAATGGTATACCGGGAGACGGAAATCTCCGTCCTTACATGGTTAAGCATTTTCGAAATAGCCGAAAAGAATTGATTGTACCAATGAAAAGGTCCGAAACTTAATTTCATTACGTACATAAGACTTATAACTTTCGGTCTAATTCTCCCATCTGTATGCACGATGATGCTGGAGCATTCCTTGAAGACGTCGACTATGCAAGAGAGTTGCTGATCTAGTGGACAAGCTGACAATGATCTAACAAGTTGCCAATTTGCAAGCCTATTGTTGAATTCCAAATCTAGTCGATTACAACGGGTCCGGAATTTGTTCGAATTTCTCGAAAGCCATTAATTCAGTCATTGGAACTAGTAAACCATGGAGACCCACAACCAGCTAAACTTATTTCCCATATTTTCAAGATATAGTAAATGTCGTTCAAGTTTCTAGAGTGCTTATTATGGTTGTTTTCTAGTAAATCTTGTTATATCTTTCCTATAAGTCTTTTGTCTTTCCAATGAGTCTTTAGTAATTACTCATACTTAGAGGGGTGTTCCGTGCTCATCTATATAAGCATGCTATGATGAATAATAGAGGAAGACTTGATTGATTCATAATTATTTGAGCCTTTGGCTTGAGAAGAAGAAATTTGTATTGTTTTGCTGTTACTTCTTAGATGGATTCCCACAGGTGGCAAGTATTGCTCTTATCTTTTAAGTTAGTTACCTATGAGTGGTGAGTGACCTATCCATTTAAGTTCTTATTCATGTTACCTCTTACTTCTTTACACTCTCTCCGATGAAAAATTGGTATCAGAGCTTGGTTCAATGGCTAGTTGTCATCGACTTGGTCCAAACGTTGAATCTTCTATAGTAGGGGTGAGCAATGTTCCATGATAGAACTGGGAACTGGAGAACTGGACCAATGAATCCGGTTAGGTTCTCAGTCCTAGGGAGGAAGGTTCAAGTTCTCGGTTCCACTTTTTAGGAACCGTCAGTTCCCAATTCCAGGTTCAGTTCCTAAACCGAGGCCTGGAATAGGAACCAAGAACCATAACCGAGAACTGGGGAATTGAAATCGAGAACCGGGAAGAGAATTGAGAACCGAAACGAGAAATGGGAACCCTAAATAAATAAATAAAATCCTAATTTTCTTATTACTTCTCACTGCACGTGCATGGTTTGCTTGGATGTCTTTCTCATCCATCGAAGAAGAATGATGTACCGATTCACTGAGATGTTGATATTCAATTTTGTTTCTTGCGAAGACATGCATTTAGGATTGTAGCTATATGCTTCAAAGGTTTGTGCTCTAGTCACACATGCACGACATCTTTCATAGGACATTTTCGCTTGCATTAAGTGCCTCCCCCCTACCTCGTCCACATTATGTTCCACCAACCGGCGCTCCAAGTCCCGACTTTGGCCAACTCCCAGCGGCCTCTAATTGGCTGATCATCAATGCTCGCACCGGAAAAAAAATCAGGTAGACCCATCCCTCCACTTTAGTTTATTGATCAGTCCACTTATCGTTTGACACGTGCATAAGGCAAACTCATCAATTTTTTATTTGGCAAGTGGGACCCACTGCAACTTGCTTGAACGAAGCTTCTCTTCCTCGTTCTCCCGCTCCACTGTTCATCTTCCCCAGCAAATCCACCGTTTCATCCAAAGTCTCTCTCCACTGTCCATCTTCCGTTACAAAACCAATTTTTTGTCACGGTAAAATGCAAGAACTTGTCATTAAATGAGATAATATCTAAGAAAAAGGAAGGAAAAGAAAAAGAAAATTAGGAGAAATAGTGTTGGAAGATAACGAGGGATCATATAATTGAAAGGAATCCTGTCGTTCATGTACAGTCTGTATCTATCATCGTCTTGGAGATTACGTTTGGTAGATTAGTTTGCTTGCTCAAGTTAAACTCAAGTCCCTCATCGTTCACAATGCACAAAGGAACTTGCGATTTTTACTTCGTGAAATCTAATGTAAGTGTCGAAACAACTGATGTGGTTGAGCAGATTAATCTACAGTGCAATTCGCAGGAACGTTGTGGGTATTATAGGAATGATATTGTTGGTAATTGCATCAAGGGCATTAATACGAAACTACAACTAAGGAAATTGTGCAATTTTGAGTGTACAAATTGCCCTAGTGTTATGCATAGTTAGTCGTTTTAAATGTCATCGCCCTTGTAATAACTATGCGCGAATCTTATTGGATTTCAAAATTGTACATGTACTACTCGAATTTCGGAATGCTAACATGTGTTGACCTATTTTTGGCCCTTTTTCCTTGACATTTACTTCTGAAAAACAGCGGAAAAAGTGTCAGATAAGTCCCAAACCTTTTGCATTGGTGTCAATTTAGTTATAAATCTTTTTTTTTATCAATTGAGTCCTAAACCTTTTATTTTTTGCACCAATTCAGTCTTTCTCACTAATTTTGATCAGATTTTGTTAACGTGGATGCCGCCGGCTTACGTGGCGCCGACGTGGATGATTTTTAATAATATTTTAGTATTTTTTGAATTTTTTAAATATATTTTTCTTTTTTTTTCTTTTCATTTCTTCTTCCTCCAGCCAGTCGCCGGTTCGGTGAACCGCTAGAGGCTAGGGCCGGTGAGCTTGCAGGCTGTTGGCAAGGATGGTCGCGACCTCGTGGCCTTTGCTAGTGGCTAGGTGAGGCACGACCTCGCCAGCCTAGTGCGTGGCCGCAAGACCTCGCCATACGCCAAGTGTTTGCTCGTCCTAGGTTTATGATTGGACACGGCCCACTTCAACATTTATAGGTTCCGCCCAACTCCATGCATGAGGAGTTGTGGAGGTAGTTGTGTAACTTGAAACCATTTTGTACGAATATATGGTTGAATACTACAGCGACACCTGTCAAGTTTTTGGCTCCTTACATTTTCGAATTTCAGTAATTTTTTATAGAATTTAGTAATTTTAGTAAGTGGGCTTATTGACGGAATCATTTGGAAGTATAACAATATCCCTTTTTTTCGAATTTTTGTGCTTACACATCTTTAATAATCTCAAGTAGAGCTATCTCTTCAACTTTACTATCTAAGTTGATGCGTACGTGAGATGCGGACTTACTTTGATGCATGATATTTAATGCCCATCAATATACAAAAGGGAAAATTACCAAAACAGTCCTAAACCTATTGCAATTGTACCAATTCAGTCCTAAATATTTTATATTTGTGCCAATTTAGTCTATCAGGCTAATTTTGTTCAATCGACACTTACATGAACGCCGACTGACACTTACGTGTTAATTTTAAAATATTTTTTTCGAATTTTTTTATTTTTATTTTTTACTTTTCTTCTTCCCCTGGCCGGTCCAGCGACTGGTGACCAACCAGGGGCTAGGGCCAATGACACTGTGGCCTCACCATGGCCACTGCTTGGCCGATCTCGTTGTCGCCATTGCGGCCCTCACCGTGGGCGAGGTCGAGGCTCGCCCTTGCCAGTGCTGGCGAGGACGAGCCTCACCGGTGGCCAGCGACCAGTTTTGTCGGCCTTAGCCCTTGGCTAGTTGTCGGTCACTGGACCGCTCGGGGGAAGAAGAAAAGGAAAAAAATAAAAAATTTGAAAAAATAAAAAATATTTAAAAATTGCCATGTCGGCATCCATGTCAATGCTAGCCAGGCAAAATTGATCGGATGGATTGAGTTGACACAAATATAAAAGGTCTAGTGTGACATCCTGAACCTCTATATGATCAAAGGAAGGAAGGGATCTTAAATGATTAGAGCATTCGTCGACGGAGAATTTGGAAACCGTCACCAGTATCATCTATGAAGAAGTGTGCCGTGTTTCTTGGTACCAATCGCCGCCGCGCCAACTGTTTCCAATGTCGCGTCATCACGTGACCCGACCTTTCTACCGCTCCACCCCCACGTTCATTTTCCTTCCCTTTTCCTGCCGCCATGCCATCGGGAACACCTCTGTCACTGCCCCCTTTTTCCTTCTTACCGGATCATCACTGCCCCCCTCTTCTCTTCCCTTTTCTTCTTTTTTTTTTCTCTTTTTCTTCTTTCCCTTCCACCACTTGGCTGAGGAGAAGCGCCATGTGGTGCCTATCTTCTCCACCGCCCCATCCAGCTAGTGGCCATGCATGCAAAGGAAAGGGAAGAGTCATTCCACTCTCTTTCTGTCACACCCCGAACCCCATCAAGCTCGCGACATCTCTCTTCGATCGAATATCACAACATTCCAGGATGTCGCTGACCCCATACACACAGAGATAAAACACTAGTGGAAGCAAACATACACTCAGACAATATTTAGAAAGGGGTAATAGGAAGAATACACATTCATTACCAAATCGAACTTATAACATTACATACTAATTACAATAAACATATTATACACGCATATTGGGCTTCTAAAGTTCACACCACCAACATTAAAATGGACCAGTAGTCTGGGTATATACTAACTCCAAAAAGGGGGCACTTCAAAAAGGGGTACCTTATCCCTAACTAACCCCTACATCCTTTAGACGGTGTCCATTATGAGTCGGTCTCCCCAGAACCTGAATATGACTCCCCCTGATCCATCTACTCCTCTGAAGACTCAGAGTCCGCCTCAATCTCGATCGGCTCATCATCAGAATCGTCTAGAACATTAATCGGTGGCTCTTCCTTGGGTTCTTCTTTTGGCTCTTCTTCTGGTTCCTTCTTGGGTTCTTCCTCTAGCTCTTCTTCCGATTCCTCCTCGGGCTCTTCTTCAGGTTCTTCTTTGGACTCCTCTTTTTCGGGCTCCTCCTTAGGCTTTTCTCCTAAATCCACGTCCATCGGATCAACCTCTGCTTGCGACTCTTCCGGCTCCGGTTCAGGCTTAGCCATCATGGGTTCGGGTTCTGTAGGTACAGGCTGAGGACCTGACTGTGCGAAGCTAGTGTCAAGGCTGGTCATCTCACCATCAGGAGGAGGTTTAGCCGATAGATCCCAATCTCCCACTCCATCAAAAGGGACATCAAAACCACGAATCGGACCGAACCCGTCAATATCATCCCGGAAGCACCGGGCTGTATAACTATGGCCTTGCCAAAGGGGTTGTCCTATATCTATCCATAATACTGAGGTATGCTTAATCCAAGCCATATTATCATCTATAAAGTACTCTACTACTGCATGATCGTTGTGCATAGGTATGTCAAAACACTGAGGCGGTGGTGGTAGAGGATTCATGGTCCAGGCGGGGGTTTTGAAAATGTTAATTTATACAACTATGAGACGAGTCTCAATAAGTCGACAGCCTAAACCCCACTTAGGCTATCACGTCCTTTCAGACAAGTCCAAACACAATGTCACTCAATAAACACATAACATGTACACAGATGCACTTACCTGGACTCTTAGTACACACAATCCACACGTTAGTCCCAATTTCATAAATTCTAATCACATGCACTTTCCAAACTAATCTCATGCCTTAAAGCAAAAGTTGAACATATGGCATTTCCGAACTCCGCATTTCACACTCATTCATACACCACCACACCATTTTCATTAAACTTGCCAACGACCAACGTAAACACGCCTCAGATCCGATCTCATTTTCACTTGCCACATCACACATCTCACTCTCGATCTTTATCCATAGCCCGCGTAAACACACCTCAGGCTTCACATTCCTATCATGACATGCGTAAACATGCATCAGGCCGGTTCAATTCCCCGCGTAAACATGCCTCAGGGATTAAGTGATCACGTGAACATACCAACAAGCCATATTTTTTCTGTACCCCGCGTAAACATGCCTCAGGGCTTTTTAGTGACCATACGCACATCGCACGCCTCAAATCTCACACGTTCACATACTCGAACATCAATTAAATGCACTCAAATTTACCCAATTCAACCATCTCAATTCAGCCCATGTAATATACATACAGCCATCACATAACACTCCATTTTTCATCACAAAAATCATGGCACAACAAGCACGACACTACACCTCGATTTCACACAATTAAGAGCTGAACCAAATTATACACCCTACGTACCAAACCGAATTTTGCAGCACTTGAATCAACCATACTCAGCCCTCATTTAGCTTCTAATTACTCACCAAATCATCATAATTTCGTCCATAATAACCCTCGTTCAAAACAGTCCACAAAACTATACTAAATCGTGCCTAAACGAGCCCGTCAATACCTGATATCCTAAATAGGGAATAGGGTGTCACTTACTTGGATGTTCCAAGCAAGAACAACATAGCAAGAGGGCGACAAGGAAGTGGCAGCCACGGCGGTCCGGGGGTTGGCGAGCGAGCAAGCGAATGGCGATCTGGCACGGCTCTAGTCAATCACACGGCCAAGGGGGAGAGACAGAGATGGTTCGACCAAGGGGGAAGGAAAATGAAAGATGATGGTGTAGGCGTGAGAAATGAGGAGAGAAAGTGAAGGAGAGAGAGAGACAAAGAGAGAAAAGGAATAAATAGGTGGCACTAATAATTGGTGCACCTAACCCCAAGCCAAAATTACCATCCTACCCTCCTTTCAACTTTCCATCCGACGGCCACGATTCAAGCTTATCTTAAAATCGACGGCCAAGATCAACTCTCACAAAAAAATATCCAAGGGTAAAACGGGAATTAAACAAAAAGGGTAGAGGCAAAATTGTCCAAAAATTGCGGCTTCTAAAGTGGGGGTGAAATGTCCAATATGCCCTTCCACTTTTATACTTAGCCTTCACAAAGTCCTAGGGGTAAAATGGTAATTTTCCACTCCCGATCAAATTTTCAAGTTCTGACAAAACGGACAAGCTCTAAGGTTGGCCACGACGTTGTCCCATGACTTTCGAGAAATTCGGAACCCCAAACTTGGATTCAATTTAGTGGTTAGATTGAACCAACGCGACTTAAGCGTATCTTTGATTAACGAGCGGCTCTTGGGCAATACATGAATTGACCCGTGGTCGACACTAAGTTGAGCCACGTTTAAGGATCACTCGAATCATGACAACTTCAGTTGTCATGTAATTGGGAGGATTAATCACTAGTTCTGAGAGGTGTGATTGTTCGGAATAGGTTTAAGATCGTTCGCAATTCATCTCATGGTCGAGCAGAATCACCCGCGACCCATTCATACGCAATCGGTGAATCGATCCATGACCATCCTTGGATCAACTTATGTTGGCCCTAAATATTACCTCGATAATCCTTATGGTTGAAAGTCAATCCATGATAGAATTTTTTTGATCTCGCGAACTTAAATCCCTATTTAGCTTTACCCTAAAGGTTAATATCCTAAGAGTGATCAGCTCTGGGCAAGGTACAACTACAAGTGCGTTGAAGATATCATTCACTTCATAAATTCCAAGTTGGTCGAAATTAGGGATGTCACACTTTCCTTCCTCTCATTTCCCCCTCTCTTCTGCCAACTCTCTTCCTCGCCAGCTCTCTCTCTCACTCTCTCTCTCTTCTCTCTCTCTACTCAGAACTCACTAGCCGTCGACCTAGCCGACCAGCAGCTGCTCAACCCATCTGCAGCAACCGTTCGTCCACATGACACCGCTCCCTCTGTCATCCCGTCTCCTCACGTCAACGGCAGCAACCACTGCGAGCCGGAAACCACCGCACCGTGCTCTCTCTCCTAGTCAAGACCCACACACCGTGCTGCCACACTTGCCGTCGAGGCAAGTGTGCTCTATCACTTCATACTAACCATTTTAGTGTTTGTATGTTGAGTTTAGGTCTTGGACTAGACAATGTGGTGGCTTGGTGTTGTCGGGGAGAATGGTTTGATTGTGTATTTGCCCAAGTATGTTGGTTTAGACCTTTTGCAATGAGTTTTGTGGGTATAGGTTGCTGAACTAGGTTGGAAATGGATGTTCCATGTTGGTTTGGACTTCTAGTTTTGAGTTTCCTGGACGAGAATTTGTGGGTTTCAAGTTAGAGTCGTTTTCTTGAACTTCGGCTTTATTTTCCAGAACACTGCTGGACTTTTATGGTTTTCCATTTTTATAGAGTTTTTTGTGATATGAATATTGAAAACTTTCTTCATAAAAGTTGTTCAGAAAATCTTGGACTATCACATACTTTAAATTAAGATTTTTCTGAGTTCAAATGGATTGCACGAAGCCCCTATTTCTTACCGTATTAAATCTGTTTAGTACAGTAAACCTTTTTGTCTTCTCAAAATTTTATAAAAATTTTCAGTTCGAAATTGGACACATTTCCTTCACGAAAGTTGTTAAAGAAATCCATGTCTACAACGTATAAAAATTTCGAAGTATTTTGAGAAGATTTGATTTGCGAAACGAGTATTTCTTTTGGTTTAATCAATTTGCTCTAGCGGGCCAATTTTGGTTAGATTTTAAGTGGCTCATTCTCAGGTATACAGAATGATATGGGTTTTACACTATTCATGAAAAATGTCACTTAAGGTCTTTTATATGACATATTCAAATTTCATAATTTTTCGAGATCATTTACTATAAACTGCCTTATTTTACCTATTGTTAGAAAATCTCGAATTTTTATTGGGAGATGATGGATTCTTAATTTCTTGTCTACTAGAGATAGTAACCACACTCAATTAGCTTTGCAATGAGGCATGAATGGTCATGATATGATGAGACAAAGTTGATACTCATGAATTGGTTTGGAGTCCAAGGGGTACACGGTAAGTGGTAAGTTCATTGTGAGCTATGCATGTAATAAATGAAAAGATCGTTTGTGTGTGTGAATGTGTGACTAAGAGATGATTGACCCGTCGGTCTATGGACGACAGTGGCCCAAAGAGCTGAAGGGAAAGCGGGATGCCGTGTCTGGTGGACTACGATGACTAAGAGGTACCATGCTCTAGATGCCTTGGGAGTTTGATCGGGATGCCATGGTTAGTGGACTACGAAGCCCATATAGGTCGACGAGAATTTTGGCGTATATTGTGGCAGACCGGAGGGCGCACTGGACCCTGCTAGATGGGATGTTCCTCCATGCGTGGTTGGCAAGTGCACCGGACTTATACCTTGGAGTGGAGATTAAAGTTTGATTAATGTCACGTAACACATGCGACGTGTGCTCGTGTGATTGTCTATTGTGGCGACCTAACCTCCCGCGGTGCACCATCTAGGGGTTTGGCTAATGGATTATTAAGTCTAAGCCTAACTCGGGCCCTCCCAAGTCCTATCAATTCGCGACTTAGGATTTAAGTTCTTAACATATAAATCATTTTAATTAGGAGTCGCCACTAATCTATTTTTTGGTAAGACGATTATAAACCCAAGTAAAGCATCGGGTGAATTATTTTACTCCTGCAAACTAGAGATTATGGATTCGGGGACTTAGTTACACTATATTACTCTAATACCCTTTCGGTACCTTTTCGCTTTTATTTCAAAAATATTTTTAGGCAACTTGGATTGATTTTAAACTTATCCACTAACATGCGATGTGATCATGGCGGTGCACAACCAATAATATAACACTCAATAATGCAAAGCAATAAATAAATTGCAAGATAGAGACTTACCTCAAAGCAACGAAAGCATCTGCAATATTAGTTAAAAAATCACATTTACAATCTTAATATGATTTCTAATTAACACGCACTTTTACTCAAATCTTTTTTAGGGTTTTCTCTGATTTAACGAAAACTAAACTTTATGCAATGCATTCTACATCTAGTATGACATGCGACATACGATTTATTTAAATGTCCTAATTCTAACAACAATTAAATGCACTATCTCTAATGTGGCACACAAATGAACCTAGACTTGAGATTTCTAATGACGACAATTAATTAATATGCAACTGTTCTAATGTGATGACGTACAAAGAATGCCTATTCTAACGTGACACGCAATGTCATGATCCTAACATATACTCACCAAATGATATGCAAGCAATGACATGTCATACATGATGACATCGCAAGTTATAAATGACGTGATAAGATGACATACAAGCGTGATGCAATCTAAACTATATGACATGCACATGATTATTTTTACTATTATTTTATATTTTTAATGAAATTCGAAATTAATTAAATTCCCTAATATTAACATGCAATCTATCCTAAAAATAATCTCTATATATTTTTTTGGATTTTTTATAGAAAAAACAAAATCAATTCAAATCGAACAAAGATAGAAAGAAATAACAATCAAATTGACACGACACCATATCGCAAAATATTACTGATATCCATTTAAATTTAGAAACGATAGATTGACGAATCATATCCCGGGCATGAGATCGGATTGGCCAATTTTTCCACACAATTGCAAATCGTATCTCGAGCAGGAGATCGAATAGACGATTTTCCGTGCGATCGCGAATCATATCTTGGACAAGAGATTGGATTGACGACCATAGCATGTTAAGAAATTAGGAAATAATTCATAATTTAAAAGTTATTTGGGAACTTAATAGATACAATAATATTACTCAAAGATTCAAACAAAATTGCAATATTTCAAACAAGGAAACAATATACTCGAAAATCAAATTAGATGAAATTTTTACCTAATTTGAATATTTGCTTTCTAAGTTTGGACCGGCGGACGGTGGCTTGCAGATCACGAATGACGTGGCTGGACCTGGTGACAGAGACGGTGTCACGGTGGCCTCGTTTACTCGGACCGAAAGTCACGGATCGGTGAGGAGAGGCAGCAGCATCGTCGTCTCGGTCCAGAGTAGCAAGTGTCGTCAGCTCTGTTGGAGTTAGTAGCTTGGCTTATAGGGATGGATATTGGATTCGGCCAAAGAAAACCGGCACATATAAAAGCTTAAACTAAAACAAATAACTGAATTAGTGGAGGTCTCGAGCATGTCAGGGATGCTTGGAAAATCTGCAAGAAATTAGTCAAGTGTGGTTTGCATTAATCTCCAAGTGTTCCCAAATGGATTCCTTTGAGAACCTCCCAAAGTCTGATGACGGTGGACCTTCTTCCGAAGTAATCCAGCGAGGTCTTCTCCTGTGGGCAACAGGTATTGCTAAAGAGACGGTAAACCACCAATTCGTCAAGACAGCGGCTGCTCGTCGGGCCAACAGGCGTGTGTCGCGGCCGTGGACAGCGGTGAGTGAAGCAAAGTCGCGGCCGTATGAGTTGATGCTCCGCCACGACTCCTCTCCCTCTCTCTCTAGTATATTCTCACCTCTCACCTCTTTTTTTGTGTTTCTTGAATGGCCGTATATGTAAGTTGTGTGGCCTCCTCTCTATGCTCTCACTCACGATTTTTGGCCCTCCGAGCAGTGAAGCGCCCCTCCCTTTTATATACTTTTTTTCACTGACAAATCCTTGGACGCATGCATATTTTCACTACAAAAAAACATGTTTTTTCCGACGAAATTTCCAACGAAAAATTTGGAAAAATTCATTGGAAAACGAATTTCCAACGAAAAAAAATTCGTTGATAATAAGTCGTCGGAAATTTTTCCAACGAAAAATTTCAATTTTCGTTGGAAATTTGCGACGAATTTTATTTCGTTGAAAAATTCGTTGGAAAACTCATGGCTAAATTCGTTGGAAAAATTACAAAAAAATTCTTTTGGTCGAAAAATCGTGAAAATTTTTTTTCCAACGAAAAATTTTTCGTTGGAAAAATTACAAAAAATTTTTTTGGTCGAAAAATCGTGGAAATTTTTTTTCCAACGAAAAAAAATTACAAATTTTTTTTTGTCGAAAAATCGTGGAATTTTTTTTTCCAACTAAATTTTTTTTTTCGAAAAATCGCCATCGCTGCTGGCGAGAGCCAGCCTCGTCGCCGGCGAGGGCCGAGCTCGCCCAGATCTGGGCGAGCTCGGCCCTCGCCATGGCCGGTGAGGGCTAGCCTCGTCGCCGGTGAGGGCCGAGCTCGCCCAGATCTGGGCGAGCTCGGCCCTCACCGGCGACGGCGATGAGGTGGTTGAGGCGGCGGGCGAGGTGGCGGCCCATGGTGGCATCGGGGGCGCCGACCGCCACGGGGGCCTGGCCCTGGATGGCCGCGGCGGCGCCTTTGGGGAGGGAGCCGACGTCGCCCGAGGGGGCTTGCAGGAGTTGAGGGCCCCGATCTTGGTGTCCATGGCGCCGGAGCCGGAGCCGGAGCCGGAGCCGGAGGAGGAGGGGGGCGGCGGGGGAGGAGGCGGAGGGGGAGGCGGGGGGAGGAGGCGGAGGGGGGGATCGCAAAGGAGAGAGAGAGAGAGTGAGAGAGAGAAAATGTGAAAATTGAAAGAATGGGCGCGAAAATGTTGAATAAGAAAGAAGTAGGGTTTTCGTTGGAAAATTCATGGGAAATTTCCCACGAATTTTGCAACGAAAATTGTACACACTAAAATAATTGCCCGGAAAATTGAAATTCGTTTGAAATTTCCAATGAATATAAAAAATACCGAACCGCCCGAGTTTTTTTTGAATTCCTTGGAAATCTCGTTGGAAATTTCCAACGAAAAAAAAATTCATTGGAAATTTCCAACGAATTTTCCAACGAAAATTGTACACACTAAAATATTTGCCCAGAAAATTGAAATTCGTTGGAAAATTCGTTGGAAATTTCTAACGAATTTTCCAACGAATAAAAAAAATACCGAACCGTCCGGGTTTTTTTTGAATCGTTGGAAATCTCGTTGGAAATTTACAACGAAAATTGTACACACTAAAATATTTGCCCGGAAAATTGAAATTAGTTGGAAATTTCCAACGAATTTTCCAACGAATATAAAAAATACCGAACCGCCCGAGTTTTTTTTGAATTCCTTGGAAATCTCGTTGGAAATTTCCAACGAAAAAAAAATTCGTTGGAAATTTTCAACGAATTTTCCAACGAAAATTGTACACACTAAAATATTTGCCCAGAAAATTGAAATTCGTTGGAAAATTCGTTGGAAATTTCTAACGAATTTTCCAACGAATAAAAAAAATACCGAACCGTCCGGGTTTTTTTTGAATTCGTTGGAAATCTCGTTGGAAATTTCCAACGAAAAAAAATTCGTTGGAAATTTCCAACAAATTTTCCAACGAAAATTGTACACACTAAAATATTTGCCCGGAAAATTGAAATTCGTTGGAAAATTCGTTGGAAATTTCCAACGAATTTTCCAACGAATATAAAAAATACCGAACCGTTCTGGGTTTTTTTGAATTCGTTGGAAATCTCGTTGGAAATTTCCAACGAAAAAAACTTCGTTGGAAATTTCCAACGAATTTTCCAACGAAAATTGTACACACTAAATATTTGCCTGGAAAATTAAAATTCGTTGGAAATTTCCAACAAATTTTCCAACGAATATAAAAAATGCCGAACACTACCGTGTTTTTTTTAATTCGTTGGAAATCTTGTTGGAAATTTCCGACGAAAAAAAATTCGTTGGAAATTTCCAAGGAAAATTGTACACACTAAAATATTTACCCGGAAAATTGAAATTCATTGGAAAATTCGTTGGAAATTTCCAACGAATTTTGCCACGAAAAAATTTTTCGTTGGGAATTTCCAACGAATTTTCCAACGAATTTTACTTTTTGTTGGAAAATTTGTCGCAAATTTGCGACGAAAATTTTTTCGTCGCAAATTTTCGTGGCAAAAATCCAGTTCTTTTGTAGTGTTTCTTTCCTCTTTCTTTTCAATCAAATATTCCTTTTGTTAACTAAATCTTGCTCTCAATTATTTATTCCCTCAAATAGTTGATCTCACAAATATCACAGGAATTATGCCGATTGCTTCTTTCTTATTTGCTATGTGATCAAAATCTTGATAATATCAAGCTTTATTGCTTCAAATTTTCCTAACTTGACACACATGATTTTGGCCACCGCAGGCTTAGTCCTGTTAAGCTCAGAATCATTCATTCAAGTCCATCCGTCGCCGGTCCAATGCAAATGGAACTATATAAGCCTAACTACTAATTCAAATGCTCATAATCTATATGCAATTTAATAAATTTTTTGTCTAGGGACCGGGATCAATCCCTAATTTTTTATGCAATGAATGACTGATTGAATTACGAAAATTTAGGTGTCAGCATCTGTTCATTGCTTGACGATCTTAATGCCTGGTGATTAGTAGCATAGAGAGAAAAAGGGAGTATATGCATGCTATGGCTAGTTGGTGGATTGGTTTAGTTGTCTATCGGATTGATTTTGTTAATATACCTGACATTATTTGTTTAGTATGGCGTGATAGAGTTTACTTTGCTGAGCTTTCACTCACTGTTTATTGTTGACACTTTTCACAGATCTATAGCCATGTCGATACTTCCCACATTAACCTCCATTAGCTATGGAGTGCCCATTGATTTTGAGGGCCACTTGTATGAATTTGTAGACCCATACTTCCCGCGGATAGTCTTTATCAAGTGTATCTCCATCCTGACTGTAGATATTGGGTCCCTAGTGGGACCCATACTTTTGGAGTTTGTTGCTGTCTATGTTCGTGTTGGAGGACGGCTGGTGAGACCTCTCCCACACCTAGGGTAGGATGGAGTGGACGATGGTGCTGGTAGCGAGGTTGAGTGAGGACGGTATCGAGGAGGGGGAAGGAGGAACTTTTGGAAGACACGACTGTGACATTTTGGGATAGAGTCGTGTGTTCGGGTGATCGCTTTTGTTTTTTTGAAGTGAGAGATGGGTCCATGTGAATAGTTCGAGTTGTAGTGGCGCCTATAGGCAGTCTCCCTGAGTGCGAACTCACCTTTGTATCACCCATGTTATTAAGTATGATGAATGGTAATTTCATATCTTGCGTGTCCTTGCATTTCTATATTTCTATGTTTTTATATCACATTCATGTTATAAATGTTGACCTTAGAAAGAAGCATCTTCTGTTTGCAAAAAATTTGATGAATATTGAGAAATAGGAGGATTCCTCTTGAAAGGGGCAGGCTTGGGATGCTACATTTAGGACTGAATTGGTAACAAAAAAAAAAGATTTAAGATTGAATTGGCACAATAGCAATAGGTTTAGGACTGTTTTGGTAATTTTTCCATATATAAAATGACCCCAAATTGCTTTGTTTCAATCAAGTCCCACTGTATAGAATGAATTAGTGGTTAGCTTTATAGTTTGCATCATAGATTTAATCCGTGGTTAGCTTCATGTCATTCATGCGTGTTATCTAACTTAAGATCGCATATATTGATAAGTCATGCATTTAGAAAACATACATTATTTATATATGTCATCTTGCATATAGGATTTGGAATGAATGTTAATTTAACATGTAGATTCCTAGGGTTAATTCGGTCTTTTGTTAATTAACAAAGAAAAAGAACAAAAAATTTGAATTAGAGAGTTTCATATCTATTGCATTAATTAGGCTAATTGATTTTGTATAATGCATATTGCATGACATTTAGTAAATTATGTCATATAGGATTAATTTTGATTGGTCTCTCGTATAGATGACATTTCATATCAATGCATGTTTAATTTCATCGCATTTATGTTCGAACTCATCATGCGTATCATATAGCCATGACATTCCTACACATCATTTAGTAATGTAATTAGTGCATTAAGTTAATTTCCATCACATAGAATTTTAGGGTTCATTAGTAAAGATTGCATGCTTGTTAGTCAATAATCCATGCACATACATAACATTCATGCAAATTGTTCTAAAGTCATAGTTTGCAGAAACCTCGTGATGATGTATAGTGATATGCTTTGCTTAGCAGGTCCAGGTCCTTTATAATTTCTGTTTTTTATTTGCTGCTTTGTTTATTGGGTATTACTTTCCCGATTACGCACTTGCACAATCATCCCTCACATGTTAGTGGCGTAGTATGAAAATTGATAAATAATGCACGCAAAACATTTTTGAAATAAAGAGAAAATGTACCGAAAATGTGTTAGATTAATCTAGCATAATCAAGTTCCCGAATCCATTAAATTTCTTTTTTGCATAAGTAAAATATACTCTCACATTTTACTTGGGTGTCTAATCGATCCGTAATTGATTAGTGGTTGCTCCAAAAGGTAAGATATGTAAGATAAATTGCCTGATTGAATTGAGTACCAAGTTTCGATTGATAGGGCTTAGGAGAGCCTGTGCTAAGCACCATGCTTAGCAATCCATTGGTTTTTCCTTGGTGGTTCACCTCCCGAAAGGTTGTGACATGTAATTGGCTCAGTCTGATAATATAATTGATGCCAATGAATACTTGCTCGTACTTTCTACTTTACACTATCTTGAATGAAGATCAACTAATAGAGGGAGAACAAAATAGGAGAGCACATTGAAAGCATATGAAAGGTGTGATTATGCTAATAGTGGGAGAACCAAATAGAGAAAGCATCTTGAACTTCTACCGCACAAATTGCCTTCTCTTTACAAAGGGAGATGCTGAAAATGAACTTGAACAGTGGTTAAAGGAAATGTGTAATTATTTATTTACTTAGTGTTTGCCCGTACCACAAAGAGGGGCAATTCTGTGCTGGTGGGACAACTTCTAAGGACTCTTATTAGAAAGATGGATCGAGTAAGTACAGAGTTAGAAATTTACTTCGAGTACGTTTCTTAAGAAATTGTTAACCTTCATTCAAATATACTAGAAAACTGATTTTATGAAAGCTACATCTAGTAACGAAAATTTACTAAACTCTTAAGGAATTTCATTGCTATACGATACAGATGTTTTACTGTAACTTGGTAAGAACATAAAACGCATAACTTCTGGTGGTGAATATAGCAAATGGATCATGTTAAACAGATCCTATCCAAAACGAAACCTCATAAATATAGCGTGAGGCATAATTTTACGTAAGTCATCCCAGAGGGTATTGTATTGTGCGTTGCATGGTATCACAGATATGTCCATGCTTTATGTGAGTCGAGATAAATCTAACTCAGTTTCTGGGAACATGAGCAGGAATGCCAAGAGGTTGAAAGCCATGCCGGAGACTTGCTTGCCACGCTTTGTTGATGTTGGTGATCGTGTTGCCGCACTCATGTTCCTCCCACCCCTCTGCTGCATGTAGAATCCCCGCGACGTGCCATGCACTCATCAATCTTCGTGGCAACCAGTTCTGCAGTATTACAACGAGAGTAAGAAGAAGATTTATACTAAGGTTGCTGCATGCATACAGATTCGTCCACACAAGGAATCTGCAAATCGAAACAGCTACATGGTGATGTAAGGATTGTGGTTGGGCCAAATTAACAATGATACATGTGTCGCTGGTCTTAACTACCTGGTGGAATCAATCTTTTTACACCATGCGTTTACTATGAATGTTAGTAAGGTAGGTTTTGTATTTGTAATAAAAGCACACGTTTTGTTCCCTGCAAAAATTATTAAAGCACACTCCCTTCCACAGAATAAAATAAAGATCAATTGAAATTTCAATTATAGGCCATATCATACCTCACAGGAATGCACATTCTCAAGCGACGGCGGAGTGACCATGGCCGGTGTGTGGTGGTAGAAGCAGTCGCTGCGCAACTTTTTTGGAGGGAATTGCGTGAAGGGTATGAATAATGTCCCTCTTGATGCTTTTAATTGATCTTCTTCTGTTATGTCATCTCCAACTATCCATACCTAAACATTTACCGATCGTTAACAGTCATTCGCGAATGTTACCGTCATCAGCAGGTTGTGATAATAAGTTCTTATGGCATTATATACACAGATGTAATAGCAATTAGGGTTTCCAATTCTTACTAAGAATCCCAACAAAACCCAAAAACGAACACGCTGAATCCTTAAAAGTCTATGCATGTTGATATTTGAAGTCGTTTACGACAAGGGCAAGATTCATTTACCTTTGGAGCATGGCCACTTGAGAGAAGCAGATTGCTGTCACACTCGTGATTGAGTGATTTCTTCAGCATCTTGTACTCATGCTCGTGCAGTGTAGCCACCTAAATTAAGGTTTATATCATTATTGAAGAAGAGTACTTAGAGGTAGCGAGCCAAATCAGAAAGACAATAAGTAAATGATGCCAATAACAGCCCTCTTATCCTCTTTTTTTGTTTATGGGACTTGAATTTACAAAGATGTTGTAAGGTGGCCAGTTTCATGCTATCTCCAATGTAATGAAAATTGACAATGTTCACATGTCGATGGAAAAATCACACGTTTCGATCGAAAATTAATAAAACTTTTCGCATGTGTGTTTCATGCTGTATCTACTTTGCTATTGAAGATATATCCTTTCGCTGATTAGAAAGCAATACTTTGCTGCTGAGAATCAAGTGGAATTTACTTTGCTACTGAGAATCCGGTGTCTTCCTTTCAGTTAGGTTAGGATATGAATTCTCTTCCTTTTTTTTTTTTTACTAAGAAGTCCTTTTTAAGAAATAATATCAAAATATTTAAGTGTTAAACCACATCACAATTTAATAGTTTAAGATTTTAGAATAGTGAGCACAGATTCTACAAAGTTTCACAAAATTATCCTATCAGGAGGTTCCGGGTTTTAATCTTTTCAAAACCTATCTTTCATATGGGAATCGAACATGTATCATATGCTTTCTAATTTCACCGGATGCAGCCTCGAGTACTATAAAAATGAGAGAATTACTTTAAGCATTTTTGGGTGGAGCTGCATATAAGAATTACCATCCAAATTATTTTATTTACCTTGATTCCCCTTTGGCACAAAGCAAAAGCAATGGCATAGGCCACCTTAGTGAGCCTCCCTCTGAAGAGGACTCGGACAGTTCCTTTGGGAATGCTATTGACCACCACAGCCACCGCTAATCCACTCCCATCCACAACTCTCACTCTGAGCTGAGGGTGTCTCTCCACGTACAAGCCACCACATCCGTTCAGCTCCTTTCCCTGCAAATACCAAGTTTTGGGTACTTGAGTGTGGTCATATTGCTTTGTTAGGCAATAACAGCGGAAGTCTTAAAACTTGTAATGATAGTGTATTTAAGTCCTAAAACTTTCGTTTCGTGCATTTAAGTCCTGCAAGTCGCAATTTCATTGCATTTGAGTTCTTTCATTCAACTCTGTTAGTTTTAAGTGGATGGAAATGCAACATGATTTTTGTATTATTTTTTATTCTAATGTGAGCCGCTGATAAATAATGGCACATAGTTTTCTGTCCACTAAAACTTAACGGAGCCAACAATAGGACTAAAAATGGACCAATTTGACAAGTTTTAGGATTTAAATTTACGAAAGAAATTTTTAGGACTTGAAAAAAGTGTATTATCGTGATAAGTTTTGAGACTTGCCTGTAGTTGTCCCTTCTTTCAATAATGTTTTGTTTTGTTATTTTTTCGCTTCTTGCAAAATTTCGTGAGATCATCATCATTTAATATAAGGTCAACCTTTTGAAACTACTCGTTGCCTAATATTATAGCAGAGTATAAGCTAAGCTTCCGGATGCTCCCACTCCCTCTTTTAAGTGTTAGAGAATGATTTTGTTTACATTATAGTAAAGTCTAACACATTTAATAATTAAAAATGTTGAACCCTAAGCAAGTTACATGACCATAAAACTTTGTCTTGCAAAATTGTCCACCATGAACCTATCATGATTCATATTATAATGTCATGAGATGGAAATTATAATGTCACGAGATGCTTGCCTGGTTCAAGAGACCCAAGCACAAAACCTTGGTCCCCTTTTCCTCTGCCTCCAAGATAGCTTTCTCAATCAGACCATTGATCGGCTCCTTTTGCCATTGCATGAAGTACTAGAAAGAAGATCAGAGAAATGATTGATACAAATGAGGAAATGACCAAACTAAGAGCACAAAAACTTCAGTAATATAAAAGGAAAACCAATCGGACGGATAGATAAAAGAAAATCTTACTTGAATGCTATACTTTGGAATGACCCAAGTTTGTAATTTGAGTTTATTGAAGCGATGCCACTCAACCACAAAAGTGCGCCCATAAAGCGAAGTAACCATCACGGACCATAGAGTCACAGGCCAAATCAACCAGAGATACCACCTCGATGATCGGTCGGGCCGGGACGCAAGAGAGGCGAATCCTACCCGCAGATGATAGATCGACCCGGGAGTCGTAAGGTGGGTCAGATGCACGACATCAGACACTTCTGCGCCTCGCTCGAGCGAAGTCTCGTAGAGTTTATCGGAGGACTTGTCCATCGTTCCGTAGATGTAGTCGTAAAACGGCATGAACAGGCAGTAGTTAGTCCGGAATTGTGTGTGATGTAATGAATGAAACCTGCAACATTGGAATGATGTGACGTAATAATATCATCAATTAGCCAAAAGATTAATCGTATTAAGTCTTTTGACGTATAGTCAGAGCTAATCCCAATGTGAAAAATTCTATGTCAATTTCTCAATAAGATCCAATTATACAACAAATGTGATTGGTCTCAAGTAGCCACACGACGATCAAAAGCTTGGCTTGATCAGTCCACCAATCAGTTTATACGATTTGGATCGAAGTACAAATAAGTAGCAGGTGTTTAGAGTTAATCCCCCTTACAAAACATGTTCATTTCAGTGAAAGTAAATGCAAAAAGTTCCTCCTGCCAAAAATTATAAAGTTATTTAAATTATGAGAAAGCAATATTTAAACTTACGGGTCAAATTTTTGCATTTTGCGAAAGTTCGAAGTAATTCGAATTGTGAAATTGTCAAAATGCGTGCACAAGAGTTTATCATATAGTAAATAAGAAAAGTTCAATATAGACGGGCCGTGACACTCTAGTTTAAATGAAAAAAAAAAATTGAGAGTTGAGAAATGTACCGTGAGAATAGAATTGTTGAAGAAAGTAATTCGAATTATGAAATTGTCAAAATGCGTGCGCACAAGAGTTTATCATATAGTAAATAAGAAAAGTTCAATACAGATGGGCCTTGACACTCTAGTTTAAACGAAAAAAATTGAGAGGTGGGAATTGTGCTATGAGAATAAAATCGTTGAAGAAAATGATTCCATGGAGCTGTTTAGAGCATAAATTATTGACTCTTTGTTGATTTAATTTTTTTGATCGAATTTTGATATTCTGTAAAGGGTTCCATATTTAGGGTATTGATATGAGTGATGAGGACGAAGATAAAAAAAAAGAGTTAATATAACGAAAAATCCCAAATTAGTACACCCAAAACTAATTTTTTGACTACAAAAAATCCAACATCGATACATCTATGACAAATATACCCTCCGTTAAATTGGATTAATACCATTAAAATCATAAATTGATAAATCTGTGATAAATAGATGCGTAAAATCCTAAATTAGTACGCTTGTCAATAGCAACATGTTATCCAACTCAACAATTTGACTGTAAAATTTAATGAAAACTAACAGAAGATAAATTTATCACAAGTATATCATTTTGGAAATTTTTTGTAATCAAAAAATTAATTTGCGGTAAAATTTATTATAGGTGGATTTATTTAGGACTTTTTCGTGGTATTAACAAAAAAAATGTAAATTTTGGGATATGATGAAAGTACGTTTGGAACTGAACAAAAATGGTGGGGGGTGGAGGACGATGGTGGGATCATTTCTTTTTCACACCTCTTAATTTTTCCTTGGGCCCCACCATAAGAAGATTATTGAATTCTTCACCTACTGTTTCTTCCTTTCGGCAATCCCGCTCCCCCACATCTCCATAAAACAACAATTCACGTAACCCAGGAACGTCGATCTGTACTTCAAAGCAACATGACTTTCTGTTGCACCAGACACAAACATAAATCGCCAACCTACCATGACAACTCCTGTTGATCCTCAGGCAAAACCCATTTATTGCAGGCCCCTCTCAAAGTTTTTTAGTTCCCCAGCATTCATTCCTTCAGACCCGGTCACGCCCAAGTTTCCTTCCCCACACTCGTCAAAACAATGTTTTAATTTTCAAAGTATCGATGTTCCACTTTGCGACAACAGTTATTGCATTGAAAATTACGATATTTCTTGAATTAGTTACTTAAAATAAGTGTCTTGACACATTTGTGTTCGTAAATTTCTTTTGCTCATAGCACAATTATAGAATTGACTTTTAAATAAAAAACTTGCTTGTTGAAGTATGTAACGTGAACATATTGAACATTTAAACAACGGGAATTTAAGTTACGAGTTCACTTCTGAGAAGTCATCATATCGGATTGCGTAATACAATCTGGGTAATGACTGATATACAAAACTAGTGTATAAAATGATGTCATTGATTGTCAATGAGGTCATATTCGACACTCAATAACGGTTTCTGTCTTATAAATTTGTATACTAATTTTGTAAACCAATCTTAATAGACTCATCGATAGTCAATTACTGTGCTTTAGGGAGAGAGAGAGAGAGAGAGAGAGAGAGAGACTTACGAGGGGGTGTACATGAGGTACTTGAGAGGGGGAAAGTATGAAAAGATCCACTTAGGAATGAGCTCGAAATTGCAGTGCCCCATGTTGTTCATTAGGTCGATGTACGTCACATAGCCAACAAATGACATGATCGACGCCGTCCCCATCCGCACCGTCGTGAGCAGAGGTATGGTGAACAGCAAGAAGTACGCCACGTGCTCCGCAAATGGATGAATCACAGCTGCAAACCAACCGAAATTTTAGCGTCTCGTTAATCTGCACAATTAAACTTGAAGAAGATAAATGCAAGTTCGGTCTGATTATGATGCAAGATGGTAAGACTTCTTACCGAAAACATTTACAGCAAAAGGTGTGTCGAAGTTATTTGGATTGGTTGTTTGAACAAGTCGGATCAATCAATGGATGGATCGAACTAATTTGGATTACCAATCAAAATTTGATGCATCATTTAATGAAAACGTTTTGGTAAAAGAATTTGGTGCATCTATCATCATTTATATCTTATGAGGTTTGAATGTATTTGGAAAAATATCACCAATAAGTCCCTCTATTATTACCGGAAATTCGAAATCGCCCATCTAGTTGTTTCTTGTTTATGTTTATAATAGTTCTTGTACTATTGAAATGTGCTACCGATAGCCCTTGAGGTGATCCTATGGTGGATTCTACTGACATGACTTAGCGCTATTAAAAATTGTCGACGGGAAGTATTTTAGAGAAAGATAACGTGGAGTGCATGCGTGAACTAATTTTTTTTTTGGCATTTTTCAAAATGCCCCACATCACCATGCAACATTTTGGCTAAGACCAAAGGAGCTTTCATCCTCTTTACTTTTCAAGGACTTCTTCAACTTCAAAACCTCTAGTTGACCCTTGCACAAGCTTAATCTCCTATAGCTCGTAGCCTCAAACCCGCAACTGTGGTCACTCAAGCTTCAACCTTGCAACTATGGCCACCCGATCCAGAGTCTTACGGCGACCACAGCCGCTCAACCTTCAAGTGCACAGCCACCGCAGCCATGTCTTGAGCTTGAGGCCATATGTGCTCGAGCTTTGACATCGTGCAGCCATGGAAGATCGAGCTCAAGGCAGCATCATGGGCCATTGGCGAGGTGTCCTCTGTATCGTCGGGGTTAAGATTTTTTAAAAAGTTTTGAATTTTCCTATTTACCAATTATTTTGTGCATTTTTTTGAATTTTTTCTCCAATCATTTAATTTACATCCGCTTTTTCGATTGCCAACTTAGCTTTCTAATAATCAATGTCAGCAAATTAGTGGGAAAAAAATAAGAGATAATCAGAAAGACGGATGGTTTAACTTTTTAAAAAGTACATGGATGATTTTGCATCCACAAAAAGTGAAGGGATAGTTTTTTTATTTCGAGTAAAAGTAGAGAGAGAACATGTGACTATAGCTACACTCCATCTTGTGAAAATCTACTCCGATTGGTGCCCTCATTACCTGTTCCCGCTCGTTGGAGGCTAACACATGTCAACCTTGTTTGCCTCTTACACTCCAATTCAATCCCAAATCGGGAAAATTATCGAAGAAGTCATAAACCTATTATAATTTTAGACAGTGGTGACCAGAGGCGGCAGAGAGCAGTTAGATGGTGGGCAACCGAGGAGAAGAAAGAGAGAGAAGAGGTGGCGGAGAGCAGGGTCAGTTGATGAGAAGCTGAAGAGAAGAACGAGAGAGAAGAGGGAGTAATTAAGATTTGCAAGAGAGGTTTTATCTTAAGGTGTGGTTGAATACGGTGTAAAATGCACATTATCATGATCTGAAGATTAGGGTTAGGCGACGAGGATACATGCACATTGTGACCGAGATCGTCATACCACTTGGACAAGAACAAAGAGTACTATAGGGATGGCATTCCCATCATGTAAAAGCAAAGATTAATCTCTATATTTAACCTATAAAAGTACTAGGGTCTCACTTTAGGAATGAGTTCTTTGTAATTTGATATCTTCGTGCATGCAGAATTAGTTGTGACAATATAAAGCTAGGTGAACTGCTCAATCACATGGCTCGTGCAAGAGCGTGGTCCACGTTCAACTACAATGCCCGATACTCACAAGAAAAGAAGCAATTGCATATATATCACATGAGCATCATAAACACCCAAAAAGGTCAGATCAACACTAAAGTAAATGCATGACATGGACATTACCTACTTTCTATCGTTCACTTCGTGCATGCTTTTTGAGATTAAGATGCTCACATTTAACTAAAGAGGAGGGAGCTTTTTGAGATTAAGATGCCCAGATTTAACTAAAGAGGAGAGAGAGAGAGAGGAGAAGAAGAAGGAGAAGAAAAAGAAGAAGAAGAAGAAGAAGAAGAAGAGCAAAGTACAGGTGATAGGCTCGGTGACGATGGACGAGTGATGGTGAGAATGATAACGGGAGTAGAGATAGTGATGGTGAAGCGCCCTGTGAAGCCAGTAGTAGAGGAACTCCACCGGCCCGACGTGAAGCAAAATCGTGGTTATCACACCGTCTGATCTCCACACCGGCAAGCAAGAAGCTTCGGCGATCGTCATCGCCCCAATGTAGAAGATCAATCCATTGAACAGTATTTGGTCATCCCTGCTCAATAATTTTAACAAATTAAACAAAGAAAAAAAAGAAATGTTTAACAATTTCTTCATTAGTTCATTCCATGAAATAACGAGGCTTGTTTGAAGAAAAACACACGGATAGGCTGTAATATTTTTTTTTAATGTGTACGGTCGACTCCGTTCCTTAATTAAAGGATCTTGCTATTAGCTATTTGATGATATGATTGCGAGATATTAATTATGCTCCTTATATTACCACTGGTCTGCTAAATCCATATGTCAAATGATGCAAAATTTTTTAACTTATCCTATAGATGAGTGTTAATTATATTCAACATCCACCACAACCTTTAATTTATCAATCTATGAAAAGAAAAAAAAGAAGATATTTTACGGTCCCACCAAAATTTAAATAGGGAAACAGCCATGTTTTTTTTTGGTAAGGGGGAAACAGCCATGTTGATATCCATAAATTTACAAAAATCACGTAAAAATTACACTGGAATCTACATGTTGATATCTATAAATCGTGAATGTTTTAGGTGCTTAAAATAAAAATAAAAAAGAGAGTTAAATGCTGCAAGATTTGAATAAAAAAAGTAAACCATTAAAAAAATAAGGAAATAGCTACAAAAAAACCCAAAATTATGCATACTGTGACATATTTACTCTAAACTTTTTTTTGTGATATTAAAAACTCTAAACTATGTTAACTATGACATATTTTCTCTAAACTTTTTCTTCTGACATAAAAAACCTCAAACGCGTATTTATGTGACACATTTATCCTCTGTAAGGGTTCTGTTAGATGACTTTTCGACCAAAACAATGTCAATTTAATTCACTTCAAACCACGCGGGCACCATGTCAATGCAATTTGCTTTCTGGCATCCATGTACGTAGATTTTTAACTGTTCTCATTAACAGAAATTTAACAGAGGGTAAATATGTCACATATGTACAAACTTGAGATTTTTGGTGTCACAAAAAAAGTTTACGATAAATGTGTCGCGGTATGCATAACTTAGCGTTTTTGGAGCCTTTTGTCCAAAAAAATAAAAGCCACAAGCCCTTAATGAATAAGTGCCACCAAATTTTTTTTGATGAGACAAAACTTTTCTATCCATCTATTAAAGTTAAGGCCCTTTTAATTTTTCATTTTTCTGTCGATATCATCAACTTGATAAGCCCTTGTTATGATCCCCTTCTTATGGTTGAAGAAAGTCGAGAAAAAGATGATGATGAGAACATGATCTTTCTGATCCCCGTCGAGACAAAAGAAGACGATGAGGAGGAGGGATGGACTGACCAGTCTCTTTCTCGGTCGACCTGCTCAAATTCAATGCCCTTGTCGACGATCCTGCCATTCCCTCTGGCGTTGCGGTACCGAGACACAGTTATCCAAATTTGGTTGTGGAGCATCCTCCATAGCAGAAACGGAAATATCAGGAAGGTGGAAACGTCCCTCTCCCTCCCATTGCTGTTGAAGAAGACGTAAGTGCTGCGGACCACCCAAGGAGCCAGCACCACGTACTGCACACAGATAAAACGATGAAAAGAGCCGTCTTTTAGGACAGTTGATAAGCCTCGTTGATTAAGAATTAAAAGCGAGACACGACTGCTTTGGCGATAAAGGGATATCAACGAATGATCCTGGCAAATTGCCTTGTCGTTTTCAAGAAAGTTGCCTTATAAGAAGATTTTTCTGTCCTATCTTTTGAATATATGCCTCGCACATAACTTGTAATAGAGCTTTGCTAGTATAACAATTTTTGGGCCACAGTAAGAGTAACAGCCTGTTGTGAATTACGAATCCTTGAACGAGTGAATCCCACAACAATATATAATTATTTATTATTTATTTTTTGTGATTTAGAACATATTGTTAACCTCACAGTAGATTAAAGAACGTAACTTTAGTTTTTCTACTTGCAATATCAATCATTACTCACTGCTTATCTATCATAGCATCCTAGAGATGCATGCTACATAGCCTATTTTCTTAGCCAACAGACGAGCAAGGGCGATATAGACTTGAGTACATGGTTGTTGATAACCACGACCCATGTTCTCTTTTTACTGTTAAGGTTGATGTCTTGTATTCTGTTATCTGAGAGATTATGAGACGGTTCCGAAAGACCTCCTGACGACTGGATAGCACGGGGGACCCGCTCCCTGGTGAGTGGGTGGGGGTCCGGGGGGGCCGCCCCGGCGGGAGTCACAGGGGCAGCACCCCCGAGCCGCTAGAGACATTTTATGTTCAGTCATAGAATGATTTATATGGGAAAGTTAAATATTTTAGGCTGTGTGGGCAATTTTATAATTTGTGCTATGCAGGGTTTCGCTATATATATTTAGGGCGAAATGAGTCTCTAGAACAAAGGCAGGTGGTGAGAAAGAGTGGCTGTACACTTTTCTACGTTATTAGTGAAACGGATCACTTCTTCCCATGGACATAGGTAGGCGGAATATCTCCTCTGCTGGACCACGTAAATTCTTGTGTTTTGCGAATTTTCATTACTTTCTTGCATCGTTGATAGGAGCGAATTTAGATATTCGACACTTACCTCACATTTTCAACTACGTGGAGCACATGTATTACTATGTTCGGCAATGAGGCGAGTGAAAATTCTTGTCTGGACCGGAATCCATGAACCGTATACGATCATAGCCGTCGATCATACATGAGATCGAGCTACATATGGTTCACGTGGGATCTACAAGATTGGAATCTACATGGTTAGTGATCGTGACTGCCTCGATTCTTATCAACTTGGGTCTAGGTCAAAGTATTCCCACGAGGTGACACGGGGGTAAATACATATCTATAGGGGCTGGCCAGTGAAGAAAAATAACATTTGGGAGAAAAAATGATATTGTTAACGATATCTATACTATGATAATGAGTCTAAGCCTCTTGATAACGAGGAGGTAGCAAAGCATCTGAACATGATCTTGATGCACTTTGTTTGCAGAAACCTTGACGATAAGCCCATGTAACTACGCAAACGGTTGCCAAAGTGCGCAAGTTTTTCTCCTGCGTGCATGTATAAGCTAGAGAGAGAGAGTTGATACCTTCAAGCTTCCAAGAGGCTTCCATGGCCAATCAGTGAGTGGTCCTGGTTTAGAAGCCATGATTCACTTCGACACCACCACTCTCTCTCTCTCTCTCTCTCTCTCTCT
The DNA here is from genome assembly GCA_031216235.1 of Syzygium jambos. NCBI lineage: Eukaryota > Viridiplantae > Streptophyta > Magnoliopsida > Myrtales > Myrtaceae > Syzygium > Syzygium jambos. The sequence goes on along the minus strand of CM062223.1, from coordinate 18,290,358 downwards.
CAGAGTCTCAGTCTCAGCACAGGCAATACTCTAGTAGCGTTGGACCTTATACAATGTTTCTCTGTTGTTCTCAGCGCAGGTATTGCCTTAAATAAAAAGGGGGAGGTCATGCTGTCCGTACGGAGCCACCCACTTTTGATGGCTCATAAATAATTTTATCGTTCTGACCAAAATAATAATAATAATAATAATAATAATAATAATAATATTGTAATGGAAAACGTTGTAAGAGTTTGCTTAGGATTCTAAGGAAACTAAGGAAAAATGAGGAATAAAAGGGGGCGTGGAAATTATTGGACTATTTTCAAATTATAGGATTGTGTTTGCACAACAAGTTGATACTGATTTGCTCCAGAAAATCATTGCTTTTGCATGTGTGCAACGTTGCAAATCTAATGATATTATCGAAGGAGGAGATATCCATAGGGTAATCAATTGCAAAATTTAGACGGCGGAATATCGATTTACAATAAAATCGATGCTATTCAACAATTCATAGATAAAGAAATATATGATATCTAATATGCAAATAATATCGATAAATTGGACTTTCAACTTTTTTGAAATTTTTTTTATTTGTTGAGATACATAGGACACAAGCTCTCTTATTTGCACACTAAAACCCAGGTTAGGAATTGAATTATTATCACGTCTCAAGTGTAACGAGTAGCTTTTGAAATACACGAGTTTGTGCTCTTGAATGCGATAGCAAAAAAAGGTGCAAGGTTGGATGTTCCAGCCATGCTCAAAAGGGTGTTCACAACTGTGATAGTATATGGAATTTCATCTTTGGCACTTGAGAAAAATTGCGAGCTTAGCGCTTGCCAGAGGTGTTGATGATATATCTCGAGAGACCAATCCATTTTCGAAAGGAGTCGTGCATTAATGCATTTTGTCCTACCTTCAACCCGAAATATCGTACCTCGCAAACATTTCAAAGATTTTTAGTAAATAGCCAACATCTGTTCACATGGTTATTTGGGCCTCCCCTCAAAGACTTAATAGATAGGAAATTTACTCCTCTCATTTGTTGCTGGATCTGCTTCCCCCTCTTCCATTAACGAATTTTGCAACAATTACGGGCGTAAGGTAAACGCGACGAATGCCTTTTCTTTTCTTTTCTTTTTTTTCTATTTTTGTTTCCGTGATTTGAAGTGCCGATCCCTTTCAATGGTATACCGGGAGACAGAGATCTCCATCCTTACATGGTTCAGCATTTTCGAAATAGCCGAAAAGAGTTGATTGTACCAATGAAAAGGTCCGAAACTTAATTTCATTACATACATAAGACTTATGACTCTCGGTCTGATTCTCCCATTTGTATGCATGATGATGCTGGAGCATTCCTTGAAGACGTCGACTATGCAAGAGAGTTGTTGATCTAGTGGACAAGCTGACAATGATCTAACAAGTTGCCAATTTGCAAGCCTATTATTGAATTCCAAGTCTAATCGATTGCGACGGGTCTGGAATTTGTTCGCATTTCTCGAAAGCCATTAATTTAGTGATTGTAAGAGTTACCGATCTAATGGACAAGCTGACAATGATCTAACAAGTTGCCAATTTGCTAGCCTATTGTTAAATTCCAAGTCTAATCGATTACGATGGGTCCAGAATTTGTTCGCATTTCTCGAAAGCCATTAATTCAGTGATTGGAACTAGTAAACCATGGAGACCCACAACCAGCTAAACTTATTTCCCATATTTTCAAGGTATAGTAAATATCATTCAAGTTTCTAGAGTGCTTATTATGGTTGTTTTCTAGTAATTCTTGTTATATCTTTCCTATAAGTCTTTTGTCTTTCCAATGAGTCTTTAGTAATTACTCATACTTAGAGGGTTGTTCCATGCTCATCTATATAAGCATGCTATGATGAATAATATAAGAAGACTTGATTGATTCATAATTATTTGAGCCTTTGGCTTGAGAAGAAGACATTTTTATTGTTTTGCTGTTACTTCTTAGATGGATTCCCACAGATGGCAAGTGTTGCTCTTATCTTTTAGGTTAGTTGTCTATGAGTGATGAACGACCTATCCATTTAAGTTTTCACTCGTGTTACCTCCTACTTCTTTTCACTCTCTCCAATGAAAAATTGGTATCAAAGCTTGGTTCAATGGCTAGTTGTCATCGACGTGGACCAAATGTTGAGTCTTCTATAGTAGGGGTGAGAACTATTCCAAGATAGAATTGGGAACTGGAGAGCTAGACCGGTGGGTCCGGTTAGGTTCTCGATCATAGGAAGGAAGGTTCTAGTTCTCAGTTCCACTTTTTAGGAACTGTTAGTTCCCAATTCCTGGTTCAGTTCCTAAACCGAGGCCTGGAACCGGAACCAAGAACCATAACCGAGAACTGGGGAACTGAAATCAGGAATTGGGAAGAGAATTGAGAACCGAAACGGGAAACATGAACCCTAAATAAATAAATATGATCCTAATTTTCTTATTACTTCTCACTTCTCAATTCTCAAATTCTCATCTACCAAGATTAGTGGTTTGAAGGCTTTTTTTGTCTCTCCAAAGAGTTGGACCATTACCATGTGAAACAAAGGGCAAATATCTTCTTTAAATGATCGACTCTAAGAGTTCTAGTAGAAAAATTGTAGCCCATCACTGCACGTGCATGGTTTGCGCGGATGTCTTTCTCATCCATTGGAGAAAAATGATTTACCGATCCACTGAGATGTTGATATTCAATTTTGTTTCTTGTGAAGACTTGCGTTTAGGAATGTAGCTATATGCTTCAAAGGCTTGTGCTCTGGTCACACATCCACGACATCTTTCATAGGACTTATTCGCTTGCATTAAGTGCCTCCCACCCACCTCGTGCACATTATGTTCCATCAACGGGCGCTCCAAGTGCTGACTTTGGCCAACTCCTATCGGCCTCTATTTGGCTGATCATCATCGCTCGCAGCGGAAAAAATATCAGGTAGACCCATCCCTCCACGTTAGTTTATTGATCAGTCCACTTATCGTTTGACACGTGCACAAGGCCAACTCATCAATTTTTATTTGGCAAGTGGGACCCACTGCAACTTGCTCGAACCTAGCTTCTCTTCCTCTTTCTCCCTCACCACTGTTCATCTTCCCCAACAAATCTACCGTTTCATCCAAAGTCTCTCTCCACTGTCCATCTTCCATTACAAACCAATTTTTTGTCACGGTAAAACGCAAGAACTTGTCATTAAATGAGATAATATCTGGGAAAAAGGAAGGAAAAGAAGAAGGAAATTAGGAGAAATAGTATTGGAAGATAGCGAGGCTCAGATTCACCTTGGATCATACGATCGAAAGGAATCCTGCCGTTCATGTACAGTCTGTATCTATCATCATCTTGGAGATTACGTTTGGTAGATTAGTTTGCTTGCTCAAGTTAAACTCAAGTCCCTCATCGTTCACAACGCACAAAGGAAATTGCGATTTTTACTTTATGAAATCTAATGTAAGTGTTGCAACAACTGATGTGGTTGAGCAGATTAATCTGGAGTGCAATTTGCAAGAACGTTGTAGGTATTATAGAAATGATATTGTTGATAATTGCATCACCGGCATTAATACAAAACTACAACTAAGGAAATTGTGTAATTTCGAGTGTACAAATTGCCCTAGTGTTATGCATAGTTAGTCGCTTTAAATGTCATCGCCCTTGTAATAACTATGCGCGAATCTTATTGGACTTCAAAATTGTACATGTACGACTTGGATTTCGAGATACTGACATGCGCTGGTCTTTTTTTGGCCCTTTTTCCTTGGCATTTGCTTCTGAGAAAACAGTGGGAAAAGTGTTAGATAAGTCCTAAACCTTTTGCATTAGTGTCAATTTAGTTCTAGAACTTTTTTTTATACCAATTTAGCCTTAAACCTTTGATTTTTTTAGCCAATTCATTCCTTCCGACTAATTTTGATCGGATTTTGCTGACGTGAATATTGCCGGCTTACGTGACGTCGATATGGATAACTTTTAATAATATTTTTGTATTTTTCAATTTTTTTAATATTTTTTTTCTTTTTATCTTATCTTTTCTTTTTCTTTTCATTTCTTCTTCCTCTGGTCGGTTCGACGACCCGCTAGAGGCCAGGGCCAGTGAGCTCGCCAACTGCTAGTAAGGTTGGCCACGACCTTACAGCCTTTACTAGTGGCTAGGCGAGGCACGACCTCGCTAGCCCGGCGCGAGGCCGCAAAACCCCGCCAGAAGCCCAAGTGTTTGCTCGTCCTAGGTTTATGATGGGACACGACCCACTTCAACATTTATAGGTTCTTCCCAACTCCATGCATGAGGAGTTATGGAGGTAGTTGTGTAACTTGAAACCATTTTGTACGAATATATGGTTGAATACTACAGTGACACCCGTCAAGTTTTGGCTCCTCACTTTTTCGAATTTCAGTAATTTTCTATAGAATTTAGTAATTTTACTAAGTGGGCTTATTGACAGAATCATTTGGAAGTATAACAATATCCCTTTTCTTCGAATTTTTTTGCTTACACATCTTTAATAATTTCGAGTAGAGCTATTTGTTCAACTTTACTATCTAAGTTGATGCATACGCGAGATGCGGACTTACTTTGATGCATGATATTTAATGCCCCATCAATATACAAAAGGGTAAATTACCAAAACAATTATAAACCTATTGCAATTATGCCAATTTAGTCCTAAACTTTTTTTTTTCCAATTCAATCATAAACCTTTTGTATTTGTGTCAATTCAGTCCTCGGCCGATTTTGGCCAGCCGACGCTTACGTGGACGCCGGCCGGTGTCGGCCCTCTGGCCGATGCTAACGTCGTAATGTAATTTTTTTTTTAATATATATATATTTTTTTTCCTTTTCTTCTTCCCCTGGCCGGTCCAGTGACCGGCGACCAGCCAAGGGCTAGGGCCAGCGACACTGTGGCCTCGCCATGGCCGCTGCTCAGCCGACCTTGCCCACAACGGCGAGGTCGAGGCTTGCCCTCGCTAGTGCTGGCAAGGGCGAGCCTCACTAGTGGCCAGCAACCAGTTTCACCAACCCTAGCCCTTGGTTGGTCGTTGGTCGCTGGTCATTAGACCGGCCAGGGGAAGAAGAAAAGGAAAAAAATAAAATTTGAAAACATAAAAAAATATTAAAAAATTGTCACGTTAGCATCGCCCGGAGGGCTGGCATCAGTTGGCATCCACTTCAACGCTGGCTGGCCAAAATTGGCCGAATGGACTGAGTTGGCATAAATACAAAGTTCTAGTGTGACATCTTGAACCTCTATATGATCATAGGAAGGAAGGGATCCTAAATGATTATGGCATTTGTCGACAGAGAATTTGGAAACCGTCACCATTGTCATCTATAAAGAAGTGTGCCGTGTTTCTTGGTGCTAATCACCGCCGCACCAACTATTTTCGATGTCGCGTCATCATGCTACCCAACCTTTTTACCGCTCTGCCCTCACGTTCATTTTCCTTCCCTTTTCCCACCGCCGTGCCATCGGGAACACCACTGTCACCGCCCCCTTTTTCCTTCTTACGAATCATCACTGCCACCCTTTTCTGTCCCCTTTTCTTCTTTTTTTCTCTTTTTCTTCTTGCCTCTCCACCACTTGGCAGAGGAGAAGCGCCATGTGGCGCCTATCTTCTCCACCGCCCCAGCTGGCCAATGGCCATGCATGCAAAGGAAGGGGAAGAGTTATTCCACTCTCTTTCCTTCCTCTCTTCTGCCAACTCTCTTCCTCACCAGCTCTCTCTCTCACTCTCTCTCTAGCCGGAACTCACTAGCCACCAACTCAACTGACCAGCAGCTGCTCGACCCATCTGCGACAACCATCCTCCACATGATGCCGCTCCCTCCACCATCCCGTCTCCTCACGTCAGCGGCAGCAGTCACCACGAGCCGAAAATTGCCACACTATGCTCTCTCTCCTTGCCAAGATCTGCACACCATGTGTTGACACCTAATTTTTAGCCGACACGTCATTAAAAATAGAAAATTCGAGATTATGGTTTCCGATCGCGACGGAGCCTGTTTCTTGAACAAAAAGTGTCGTTTTTTAATTCTGTCTGTTGGCCTAGCTTTTGTAAGCGATTTTCTATTCATTTCATGCAAAAATCCGAAAAGTCAAATGGTTGACTTTTGCGTTGACTTTTTGGTCAATCCTTTGATCAAAAGTCAACCCCAGGTCAAATTGGGGCTTTTCGTATAAAAAGATTCCTTTCAAGTCCAATTTCACTTTAGAAGTGGAAATTTCAGAAAAAATCAAAGATTTGATCATAAAATCAAGCTCCTAGTGAAAAGTCAACTAGGGTTTGACTTTTGGTCAAACCTTTGACTAAAAAAAATTGAAAAATACAAAAGTCCAAAAATCATCTTATTTTACATTCAATTTACCTTTGGCATTTGAAATTTTACAAAAATCGATTTAGAATCAACTTTTCCCAAATGGCGGAATTTGATTCAAATCAGCCAAAAATGAAATTACTTCATTTATAGTCATTTTTTAGGTTAGTTTTCTTCACGGCATTTGATCTAGAGGTCATCTTATATTCAATTTTTGAACCAATTTTGTTATTCCAAGCTAAACACAAAAACCCCCAATTTTGGCCATAATCAGTGATTTTGATCGATTTTTCATGATGTGCGCAATTGAGGCACGAATGAGCCTAATTTCTTATATGAAATCCAAATTCAAAATCAATTTTGAAAGATTCACATGAATTTGAGTCAATTTGATCAATTTAGTGATCCAATGATAAAAAAGTCTAAGAGTAATTGGTCTAATTAGTGCAATTCAACTTGACCCACTCTAGACTAATATTCAATTTGATGAATTGAGACTCAATTTGGTTAATTGGACTTCAATTAAATTTGTTAGTTAAGCTTAGCCATGCAATTTCCCAAATTCAAGATCAATTGAGACAAACAAGTCAAATTGAGTCAATTTGTGCATGAATTACAAATCGATCCAATCCGATTTGATCCAACTTAGTATTAATGGAATCAATTAATCATGATAGAGATCAAATTGTGCAAAATTGAAATCAAGGATTGAATTGATTCAATCAGGCCAAATTCAGGGCTAACCGGCTCAACCTGGTTTGATTCAAATTGAACCAATCCGATCGGACTGGCCATTTTCCGGTCGAAAATTTCGACGATCGACGGTCTGTTCAGACCAACCAAGGCCGGCCATATCCTCTTGAGCCCGAAAATGACAAAAATACCCTTAATTGAGAATTACAAAAAATGCCCCTAAGAGAAATTACTAAAATGCCCTTCTTCAAGAATTAAGCAAATTAATTAGGGGATAAGTAAATCAATCATGACCATTCATTTAGAATTAATCATGTCCATCCATGATGCCATGTCACCAATCCTTAGCCTTTCAAGAATATTCTTAATCATTAAGGATGCATTTTGGGCCATTGGATTAATCAAAGGGCTAGAATTCAAAGTTGAGGGAAGTATATAGTGTTTTTTCCCTCCAAAATTAGAGGGGGACTCATTTTTTCCAGATCTGAATTCTCTATCCTCTCTCTCTCTCTCTCTCTCTCTCTTCCTCTCACGCCATCTCTATCTCTCTCTAGTTCTCTCTCGGCGACAGCCCCTTCGCCTCCTCGCCGGCCGCTTTTCGGCGAGTTGCCGCCCCACCGTCGTCCCCCACGGTGGTCCAAGGCTGGTCGCAACACCAGCTGACCTCGCTGGTGGCCGGAGCTTGCTGTTCCGGCGGTTTCATCTTCACGGCAGCATCACCGGCATTACCGCCGGTGACTTAATCAGCCGGTTCAAGCTGTTGAACCGGCCAACCGGCGTTCCTTCCGGCGATCCAGAGCATCCAGCAGCGTTCCTTGGCGTTTTCATGTCGCTGTGGTGGTCGGCTTCTCGTTGAACGGCCATCGGACAGCATCTTTTGATTTGATTTTTGCTGATTAGTCCATTTGTGAGAAAACGAATCAATTCTCACGATATTTCGTACACTTTATTGTCATAGGTTGGCTGAGCTTTCCGAGACTTCTCCGTGTCATTTCTGATCTAAATACGGAGGCCGGATCGCTCGATCGAGCATTGGAGCATTGTTAAACAAGGTAAGAACACTTGAGCATGATTCTGTAAATTCGTGTCCAGTAAAACCTACATGTTTGAGATGCTGATTTGAGCTTGTTAATGTCGAAATCTGATGAAGTGACAAACTAGAGAATCGTAGAGCTCGTCTTAAGCTTCGATTTGATATATCATATGCCTCAATCGGACTTGATTTGCTATGTCAAAACACTTTTAGAAGTTAGGATCAGAATCTGAAACATATTGTTCAAGTCTGTTCCGATATCTTCCTGATTGACGTTGTGTTATTTGATGATTTTTTATGATTTTTTACGATCATTTTTTGAAAAAACTTCCTTCATAAAAGTTGTAGAGCACATCTTGATCTGTTCATCATAAAATTTTCACAAAATTCTGAGCATGTTAACCTCGTACGATTTGCAACATCATATACATATGAATCTGGTGACAGACTAGTTTCAGATCGACCTTCGTGTGTTCTTCGATTTTTATAAATTCGTGTGTTCAAAATATGAAAACATTTTCTTCACAAAAGTTCTTACTGAGATCGAGATCTTTCTATTGATACTAATTTCATCAAAATCGGAGGTCATTTGAATTTTCAAAAGGAATTCCCATGACCCGATCAATATCTGTGTCCAGATCTGATTTTCATTCCTTTGGAGTTCAAAAGATGTTTCTCCGAATTTGATAAAGTTAGAGTCCTTTTTTTGCAAAAAATCAAATTATAAAGTTGTTCATAGAGTTCTCATTATGTTGACTAGAAATTTTGAGGACCTAATAACAATTTTTGGAGGGCCAATTTGCTTAAAATTTCATGAAAGGTCTTCACGGGTTAAAACTTCATTTGCAGTTGAGTCCTTCACGAAAATTGAATTTTATAAAAATTTGGAGGGCTTTTTAGCAAAAACTCAAAACATGAAAGTTATTGCACACGGGGAATCCTAACTGTACAAAAAGTTTCACGTGGTTTTGATAAGGTTTGTTATTTTTCCCGCCATTATTTTGAAATCCATAACAGAACCGAGTCCAGTCTGTCACTGAGATCAAATTTGATATTTTCGGGAAAATTGGCTAGGATTTAGAAAAAATGATCTTCTTGACCTTTGATCCTCATGTCATAAGCTTTCTAATGACACCTGAATCACTTCATTTGGACATCATTAGGGTAGTTAATCACAACCGAACAGAATCAATCCGAATTAGATATTAACTGAATAAGTGGTCTTTTTTATAAAGCCCACTTCTCATTGTTTGATTGGCTTCGAAATAAGGCCCATGGGCTTGAATGCATGCTCATTCTATTATTATGCATGTGTTTGTTAGATGAATGTTAGGCCCGGTGCATGTTCGGTGGGTAGCCCATCATGGTCATTTAGAACCCGACTTTAGGGGTTAATTGATATGAGTTGCCGTTTTGTGAATGCAAATGGTAGCCCATTATCATTAACCATTAATCAAATAATGTTAGATGATTAGGTGGGCGGTGAATCGAAATGCATAAAAAAACAAAGGCCGATCCCGAGGCCTGTGCTTAATTAGTGAATTGCTTGCACCATTGTTCTTCCATATGTTGTTTGTCATGAATGAATGTTATGAATGTAAACACCGACACCCGAGAGACGGTCCATAGGAGATAATCCAAAATTGAAAAGGCCAAGGTAATTGACCGATGTCCAATCCGGTCTCGATTTGTACTCATTTGATGATGGTGCTAGACCGATGTCCAATCCGGTTTCAATTTGTACTTAATTCATTCATCCCCGATCATGTCTCGGATTTTCAATTTGTATTGTAATAAACACCCGACGAGTTGCGGGTTTTTACTTTTTTCGCACTTAGAATTAGTTTGTATTTTCAATACTTCGAGTGTTTACTTTACGAAATGTCTTTCAATACAATTGATTGTTTCTTTCTTTTTCTAGACTAAGATAGGATTAGTTTAGAATCTTAATTGAAAATACAAAAAAACAAGATCCATGATCACCTAGTGGACTAAGACTTTGGCATGAAAGTGATAAAGAACAAACGCATGACAACTTAGATAACAACCATGATAAGTTTAGCGGTACCGAAATGGCGTTAATAGAAATATTAACGTAAGCTAGTCCCCGAACCTTTGATCTCTGGTTTTCGTAGAAATCGAAACGAAATTCCCGCGTTTCGGTTGGGTATTCTAGCCGACCCCCGACCTAGGCTAGTGGCGACTCCTAAAAAATATAAAATAAAATCGATCCGCTGTCACGCGAGATATGGATTTAGGGAAAATCCACGTTCATGATCAATGGGTCATATGGCTAAACAAAAGATTTACACTTCAGTAAAATCATTTTTATGAGGTGCCATATGAACCGTCTCATGAACACTTATCTCTAAACCCGCCTCATCGAGCTCGGCCCTCGAGGGGTAGGTCGCGACAGGCTTGGCGACTCCGTTGGGGACTAGGTTACAAACCTAAGTGGATTAAAGCCGTAATAAACTTGATTGGTTGTTATCTCACTCGCCTACATTTTGTAGCATCGACTGCATGTCAAAGTCGCGTGGAAAATGAGGTTAGTCCATTAACCATGTGTTAAATGGTTTTGTAGGTGGGAGCCATAAGGGGTGGAGTGAATGAAAACCCTTTGTTTTGTCGGTGATGTTCGGGTGAATGTCGAATGTATGAGATTATATTGAAGTGTTGTTTGCTTTAGATTTAAATGCATGTTTACTTGCTTTAGCACGACACAATGCACCCACGTCCCGCGGTCTAAAACCCCGGATCGCTTTAGGGCACCTTTAGGAGGTATTAAGAGTGGAATCCGCATGTGAATCCATGTGGTAATCCATTCTTCAATACCGCTCATCTTGATTAGTAAGAAGTGCACCGGCCGACGTTAGTAGCGGTGGGTAAACTCTTTTTATCTAATTGAGGTGGGGACCTTAAACCTTTAGAATCCTACCCTTAGATGTCAAAACTCACATGTCCTCATGCGATGTGTCGATGTGTTTGCCATTTTATCTTCATGGTAAGGTTGATTGTATCATTCTACAATTTCAATTACGCCATTTCAATTCCACGTTATATTCTTTTCTATAATGCGTGGTGATTAATCTCGATGCCCCAAATTAGGATTAGTCAAAATGGATATGTCGGAGATTCGAATCATCCCCGTACCAAGAGCTCTTGTGACCATGTGGGAAAGTCTCGAGTCAAAGCAGAAGGATTACGTGGAAAAGAGGATCGGATATCTTCCCGCACTCTTATACATCGAGCCTCGTATCGCCATGATCAAAGCATTGTCCCATTTTTGGAACTCAAAGACATCCACTTTTGTGTTTGGTCGAAATGAATTGACCCCTACAATTGAGGAGTACGATATTGCCATTGGTAGAGTCGGGTCTTTTGGTCTAGTTAGTCCTCCAATAGATATAGATCCAATAACTCTTTTGAGCCAATTCTTAGGAATCGATATTCTCCAAATCAAAGGCGTTCTTAGAGGAAATTCCAATGCACTTTCTTTCACATTCTTAGAACGACATTTTTCTAGCTTGCCAAAAGAATCGGGTAATCAAATTCCTCGAGTTTTTCTCTTAGCATTCTTTGGTTTTGTGGTTTTTCCATTTACCAAAAAGACCATGGATCCTTTAGTAGTTCACATTGTCAATCAAGTGTGTATGTTCAAAAGATTCTCCAATATGATCTTAGGCGAGACCTTCGTATCACTCAATAAGTTCAAACAAAGCAGAAATAGTGTTTTTAGAGCCCCAATAGGTTTACTCCAAATTTGGTTGGTCTCTCACCTCAAAGATTTCGGTTTGAACTTGAAAATCATAGATGTGTCCAAAGATTATCATCCTATCTCGCTCTTCCGAGAAAAGGAAAAAATCTTTCCCTTTTGGTCATTCTCAACTTGGTTTAGTTTTTTCAAGAACCTTGTTCCAAATCAAATCCAATGGCATGTTCGTTGGCTTGGAAATCCCGAGGTACGCCTTAATAACGGATCCGACAACCCAATCCCACTCTTGGGTCTTACGGGGTCTACGTCATATTACCCTTTTAGGGTGATCCGTCAATATCGCGCGCTTCAAAAGATTCCACCATTCCTCAAGCTGGGGTTATATCATTTTGACTATCGCGAAGATGTCATCCAAAAGAACCAAGTGGCGGATTTGAAGGAAATGATCAAGTCCACCATTGATATGTGGTACAAATGCTGCCCGGAGCCAATTCTCATTACCGATGAGTCAGAATTGAAAGGGGAAATGAAGATATATCACGCATTGCCGGAGTACATATGTTGACACCTAATTTTTAGCCGATGCGTCATTAAAAATAAAAAATTCGAGATTATGGTTTCCGATCGCGACGGAGCCTGTTTCTTGAGCAAAAAGTGTCGTTTTTTAATTCCGTCTGTTGGTTTAGATTTTATAAGCGATTTTCTATTCATTTCATGCAAAAACCCGAAAAAGTCAAATGGTTGACTTTTGCGTTGACTTTTTGGTCAACCCTTTGACCAAAAGTCAACCCCAGGTCAAATTGGGGCTTTTTGCATAAAAAGATTCCTTTCAAATTCAATTTCACTTTAGAAGTGGAAATTTTAGAAAAATTCAAAGATTTGATCATAAAATCAAGCTCCTAGTGAAAAGTCAACTAGGGTTTGACTTTTGGTCAAACCTTTGACCAAAAAAATTGAAAAATACAAAAATCCAAAAATCATCTTATTTTACATTCAATTTACCTTTGGCATTTGAAATTTTACAAAAATCGATTTAGAATCAACTTTTTCCCAAATTGCGGAATTTGATTCAAATCGGCCAAAAATGAAATTACTTCATTTCTAGTCATTTTTTAGGTTAGTTTTCTTCACGACATTTGATCTAGAGGTCATTTTATATCCAATTTTTGAACCAATTTTGTGATTCCAAGCCAAACCCAAAAACCCCCAATTTAGGCCCTAATCAGTGATTTTGATCGATTCTTCATGATGTGCGCAATTGAGGCACGAATGAGCCTGATTTCTTATATGAAATCCAATTTCAAAATCAATTTTAGATGATTCACATGAATTTGAGTCAATTTGGTCAATTTAGTGATCCAATGATTAGGAAGTCTAAGAGTAATTGATCTAATTAGTGCAATTCAACTTGACCTACTCTAGACTAATATTCAATTTGATGAATTGAGACTCAATTTGGTTAATTAGACTTCAATTAAACTTGTTAGTCTAGCTTGATCATGCAATTACCCAAATTCAGAGCTAATTGACTCAAATCGGTTTGATTCAAATTCAACTAATCCGATCGGACTAGCCATTTTCCGGTTGAAAATTTTAATGATCGACAATCCGTTCAGACCAACCAGGGCCGGTCACATCCTCTTGAGTGCGAAAATGACAAAAATGCCCTTAATTGAGAATTACAAAAAATGCCCCTAAGAGAAATGACAAAAATGCCCTTCTTCAAGGATTAAACAAATTAATTAGGGGATAAGCAAATCAATCATGGCCATTCATTTAGAATTGATCATGTCCATCCATGATGCCATGTCACCAATCCTTAGCCTCTAAGGAATATTCTTAATCATTAAGGATTCATTTTGGACCATTGGATCAATCTAAGGGCTAGAATTCAAAGTTGAAGGGAGTATATAGTGTTTTTCCCTCCAAAAATCAAGGGGGGTTCATTTTTCAGATCTAGTTTCTCTCTCTCTCTCTCTCTCTCTCTCTCTCTCTCTCTCTCTCTCTCTCTCTCTCTCTCTCTCTCTCTCTCTCCCTCTCACGATCACCTCTCTCTCTCAAGCCTTCTCTCTCGGCGACAGCCCCTTCCGGCCCCTTGCCGGCCACTTTCCGGCGAGCTACCGCGTCACCGGCGTCCCCCACGGTGGCCCAAGGCCAGTCGCAAGCCAAGCCACCTTCGCTGGTGGCCGGAGCACCTTCCTCCGGCGACTTCTTCCTCTCGGCAACATCACCGGCATTACCGCCGGTGATGTGATCAGCTGCTTCAACCGGCTGAACCGGCCCTCCGGCGATCTCCTCCGGCGATCCAAAGCATCCGACTACATTCCTCGGTGTCCTCACGTCGCTGTGGTGGCCGGCCTCTCATCGAACAGCCACCGGATCACATCCTTAGCCTCAATTTTTACTGATTAGTCTATTTGTGAGAAAACGAGTCAATTCTCACAATATTTCGTACACTCTATTGTCATAGGTTGGCCGAGCTTTCCAAGGCTTCTCCGTGACATTTCTGGTCTGAATACGGAGGCCGGATCGCTCGCTTGAGCGTTGGAGCATTGTGAGACAAGGTAAGAGCACTTGAACACAATTCTGTAAATTCGTGTCCAATGAAACCTGTTGGCTTGAGATGCTGATTTGAGCTTGTTAACGTCGAAATCTGATGAAATGATAAACTAGAGAGTCGTAGAGCTCGTCTTAAGCTTCGATTTGATATATCATATGCCTCGATCGGACTTGATTTGCTATGTCAAAATATTTTTAGAAGTTAGGATCAGAACCTGGAATATGTTGCTCAAATCCATTCTGATGTCTTACTGATTGACGTTGTGCTGTTTGTTGATTTTTATGATTTTTTATGATCATTTTCTGGAAAAACTTCCTTCATAAGAGTTGTAGAGCACATCTTGATCTGTTCACCATAAAATTTTCATAAAATTTTGAGCATGTTAGCCTAGTACGATTTGCAACGTCATATGCATGTAAATCTGGTATCATGCTGGTTTCAGTCGACCTTCGTGTATTCTTCGATTTTCATAAATTCGTGTGTTCGAGATATGAAAAAATTTTCTTCACGAAAGTTCTTCCTGAGATCGAGATCTTTCTATTGATACTAATTTCATCAAAATCGGAGATCATTTGAATTTTCAAAAGGAATTTTCACGATTTGATCAGAATCTGTGTCCAGATCTGATTTTCATTCCTTTGGAGTTCAAAAGATGTTTTTCCGAATTTGATAAAGTTAGAGTCCTTTTTTGCAAAAAATCAAAATTACAAAGTTGCTCATTGGGGTCTCATTATGTCAACTGGAAATTTTGAGGACCTAATTGCAATTTTTGGAGGGTCAATTTGCTTGAAAAGTCTTCACGGGTTAAAATTCCATTTGCAATTGAGTCCTTCGCGAAAACCGAATTTTATAAAAATTTGGAGGGCTTTTTAGCAAAAACTCAAAACATGAAAGTTGTTGCACACGGGGAATCCTAACCGCACAAAAATTTTCGCGCTGTTTTGATAAAGTTTGTTATTTTTCCCGCTATTATTTTGAAATTCATAACTGAACCGAGTCCAGCCTGTCACTGAGATTAAATTGGATATTTTCGGAAAAATTGGCTAGGATTTAGAAAAAATGGTCCTCTTGACTTTTGATCCTCATGTCATAAGCTTTCTAATGACACCTGAACCACTTCATTTGGACGTCATTAGAATAGTTAATCATACTTGAACAGAAGCAATCCGAATTAGATATTAATTGAATAAGTGGTCTTTTTTATAAAGCCCACTTCTCATTGTTTGATTGGCTTCGAAACAAGGCCCATGGGCTTGAATGCATGCTCATTTTATTTTTATGCATGTGTTTGTTAGATGAATGTTAGGCCCGATGCATGTTCGGCGGGTAGCCCATTCATGGTCATTAGAACCCGACTTTAGGGGTTAATTGATATGAGTTGCCGTTTTGTGAATGCAAATGGTAGCTCATTATCATTAACCATTAATCAAACAATGTTAGGTGATTAGGTGGGTGATGAATCGAAACGCATGAAAAACAAAGGCCGATCCCGAGGCCCGTGCTTAATTAGTGAATTGATTGCACCATTGTTCTTTCATATGTCGTTATGAATGAATGTTATGGATATAAACATCGACACCCGAGAGGCGGTCCAAGGAAGAATAATCCGAAATAGTAGAAGACCAAGGTGATTGACCGATGTCCAATCCGGTCTCGATTTGTACTCATTTGATGATGATGCCAAACCGATGTCCAATCCGGTTTCAATTTGTACTTAATTCATTCATCCCCGATCATGTCTCGGGTTTTCAATTCGTGTTGTAATAAACACCCGACGAGTTGCGGGTTTTTACTTTTTACTTTCTCGCACTTAGAATTAGCTCGTCTTTTCAATACTTCGAGTGTTTACTTTACGAAAAGTCTTTCAATACAATTGATTGTTTCTTTCTTTTTCTAGACTAAGATAGGATTAGTTTAGAATTCTAAATGAAAACACAAAAACAAGATGCATGATCACATAGTGGACTAAGACTTTGGCATGAAAATGGTAAAAAAAATAAATGCATGACGACTTAGATAACAACCATGTTAAGTTTAGCGGTACCGAAAGGGCGTTAATAGAAATATTAACGTAAGCTAGTCCCCGAACCTTTGATCTCTGATTTTCGTAGAAACCGAAACGAAATTCCCGCGTTTCGGTTGGGTATTCTAGCCGACCCCCGACCTAGGCTAGTGGCGACTCCTTAAAAAATAAAATTGATCCGCTGTCACGCGAGATATGGATTTAGGGAAAATCCACGTTCATGATCAATGGGTCATATGGCTAAACAAAAACTTTTACACTTCAGTAAAATCACTTTTTTAGGTGCCGTATGAACCATCTCATGAACACTTATCTCTAAACCCGCCTCATCCGAGTTCGGCCCTCGAGGGGTAGGTCGCGACAGGCTTGGCGACTCCGCTGGGGACTAGGTTACAAACCTAAGTGGATTAAAGCCGTAAAAAACTTGTTGGTTGTTATCTCACTTGTCTACATTTTGTAGCATCGACTGCATGTCAAAGTCGCGTGGAAAATGAGGTTAGTCCACTAACCATGTGTTAAATGGTTTTATAGGTGGGAGACATAAGGGGTGGAGTGAATGCAAACCCTTTGTTTTGTAGGTGGTGTTCGGGTGAATGTCGAATGTATGAGATTATATTGAAGTGTTGTTTGCTTTAGATTTAAATGCATGTTTACTTGCTTTAGCACGACACAATGCACCCACATCCCGCGGTCTAAAACCCCGGATCGCTTTAGGGCACCTTTAGGAGGTATTAAGAGTGGAATCCGCATGTGAATCCATGTGGTAATCCATTCTTCAATATCGCTCATCTTGATTAGTAAGAAGTGCACCGGCCGACGTTAGTAGCGGTGGGTAAACTCTTCTTATCTAATTAAGGTGGAGACCTTAAACCTTTAGAATCCTACCCTTAGATGTCAAAACTCACATGTCCTCATGCGATGTGTCGATGTGTTTGCCATTTTATCTTCGTGGTAAGGTTGATTGTATCGTTCTACAATTTCAATTACGCCATTTCAATTCCACGTTATATTCTTTTCTATAATGCGTGGTGATTAATCTCGATGCCCCAAAATTAGGATTAGTCAAAATGGATATGTCGGAGATTCGAATCATCCCCGTTCCAAGAGCTCTCGTGACCATGTGGGAAAGTCTCGAATTAAAGCAGAAGGATTACGTGGAAAAGAGGATCGGATATCTTCCCGCGCTCTTGTACATCGAGCCTCGTATCGCCATGATCAAAGCATTGTCCCATTTTTGGAACTCAAAGACATCCACTTTTGTGTTTGGTCGAAATGAGTTGACCCCTACAATTGAGGAGTACGATATTGCCATTGGTAGAGTCGGGTCTTTTGGTCTAGTCAGTCCTCCGATAGATATAGATCCTATAACTCTTTTGAGCCAATTCTTAGGAATCGATATTCTCCAAATCAAAGGCGTTCTTAGAGGAAATTCCAATGCACTTTCTTTCACATTCTTAGAACGACATTTTTCTAGCTTGCCAAAAGAATCGGGTAATCAAATTCCTCGAGTTTTTCTCTTAGCCTTCTTTGGTTTTGTGGTTTTCCCATTCACCAAAAAGACCATGGATCCTTTGGTAGTTCACATTGTCAATCAAGTGTGTATGTTCAAAAGATTCTCCAATATGATCTTAGGCGAGACCTTCATATCACTCAATAGGTTCAAACAAAACAAAAATGGTATCTTTAGAGCCCCAATAGGTTTACTCCAAATTTGGTTGGTCTCTCACCTCAAAGATTTTGGTTTGAGCTTGAAAATCATAGATGTGTCCAAAGATTG
The DNA here is from genome assembly GCA_031216235.1 of Syzygium jambos. Classification (NCBI taxonomy): domain Eukaryota; kingdom Viridiplantae; phylum Streptophyta; class Magnoliopsida; order Myrtales; family Myrtaceae; genus Syzygium; species Syzygium jambos. The sequence goes on along the minus strand of CM062223.1, from coordinate 18,272,249 downwards.
TCATCCTATCTCGCTTTTCCGAGAAAAGGAAAAAATCTTTCCCTTTTGGTCATTCTCAACTTGGTTTAGTTTTTTCAAGAACCTTGTTCCAAATCAAATCCAATGGCATGTTCGTTGGCTTGGAAATCCCGAGGTGCGCCTTAATAACGGATCCGACAACCCAATCCCACTCTTGGGTCTTACGGGGTCTACGTCATATTACCCTTTTAGGGTGATCCGTCAATATCGCGCACTTCAAAAGATTCCACCATTCCTCAAGCTGGGGTTATATCATTTTGACTATCGCAAAGATGTCATCCAAAAGGACCAAATGACGGACGTGAAGGAAATGATCAAGTCTATCATTGATATGTGGTACAAATGTTGCCCGGAGCCAATTCTTATTACCGATGAGTCAGAATTGGAAGGGGAAATGAAGATACATCACGCATTGCCGGAGTACATACACCGTCGTATCGAGCCCGAGCTTAAAGTGGATCTCCCTAATGTTCCCGAGAAGCCAACTCAACAACAAGCTATAGCCGCAAGAGCTCTTAGAGAAAAGGATGAGGCTTTAGCCGAGGTTGAACGTTTGACCCAAGAAAACAAACGAATTCGCCTCGCATCTAAAGAAGATCCATTAGGAGTTTGGCTATATTCCATGAGGAAATCTCCTTTCATGTAATTTTCCTTTTATAGATTTGATGTATAGGGTTTCCTTTTTACTCATTTTAGTAATGATGTAATAGGATTCTCTTCTTGTCTTTAGTTTGATCCATAGGGATTGTATTTCACAAATTTTGTTGTTAATAGTGAAATTTCCCTTTGTGCGTACTTTCTTTTCCGAAATTCCAATGGAATATAGATGGGGCATCTTGATTAATCATCGCGTGTTACCCCTTTAATTGTATAATTTCTTGTGAAGAAATTATGATAAGAGATTATTCACGTGATATTGGGATTATGAGAATATTTCTTATCTCTATTTCATCTAAAGAAAATATAAAATTGAAGGGTTTTATATTTTCGTCTTAATTCATTTTCCGTATACTAATTTGATTTCTGTTTTTTACAGAGGGTATTAAAATACGGCTGAATCGCGCTTTATTATACGCACCCGTCGCCAAACAAGGATGGAGAACGAAGACACTCGTACTCGCGTTATTACCATCGAGAATCAAATGGCACAAATGATGGCGCTCTTAACTGATCTTGCAAATCAAGTAAAGAACTTCACGCCTGTGGCTCCTGCTGCTGCGGCTTCTACTCCTAATGCGCCCATTAATGCGCCGGTGATAGATCCTGTTGACAAAGGACCTGTTGAAGAGGTCCCCGTTAATGCCATTCCTACCGTCATTGATTTGGAAGCTCCACCTAAGGAGTCGCCTGTGGCTCATATGGATGAAGAGAGCGCGAGACGTCTTGCAAAATTGGAGGAACGCCTGTGCATGTTGCAAGGTTACCAACTCCAAGGCTTTGATAAGTTGTCGCCTTTTACAAAGGTGAAAGTCCCTGATTTTTACAAGGAACCCGAATTTTCAAGGAAGTATGATGGAACTGGGTGCCCTAAAACCCACTTGAAGTATTATTTGAGCAAGATGGCTCGTTATTCCGATAACACCCCGCTGTTGATCAACAATTTTCAAGATAGCTTGGCCGATTCCGCCTTGACTTGGTTCATCGAATTGGATTTGGAGAAAATTTGCACCTGGGAAGATCTTGCAGATGAATTCCTCCAACAATACAAGTTTAATACCGAAATTGCTCCAACCCGTGAAGAGCTGGTCCGGGTTGACAAAAGGAGAAATGAAACTTTTAGAGCATATGCCCAAAGATGGAGAACTATGGCGTCTCAAGTCAAACCTCCGTTGTCCGAGAAAGAAATCATGCAGTTGTTTCTTCGAGCTTTACCTCGAGAATACTTCGATAAGATGTTTAATAACACTTGCATTAATTTTCCCGCAATGGTAGAATTGGGAGAACGTATCGAAGGAATCATGCGAGAAGGTCGATTGTCCGAGACGACGACTCGCAGATTTACCTTAAAGAAGGATAAGGAGCCAATGGTGGAGGTTGCCTATATTCAAAATCCTAATGCTCAAAAGCCATTAAACACACCAATTCAAAGGTCCGTTGTGGAAACAGGGGGTTCTTCCCGGAATTTTGACCGAAAAGGAAAAGCTCCGCAAAGGCAATTCACTCCGTTGCCAAGACCTATGTCTCAATTACTACCGATGTTGATTGAACAAAGACTCGTAGCAAAAGAAATCCCGAGAGACAATCCACCAAAGTTTGCTGGGTTTGATTTGGCAAAATCTTGTGTGTATCACATGGGTGAGAAGGGCCATGATGTGGACAACTGTTACACTCTCAAGGTCAAGATTCAGAACCTGTTGGATAAGAAGATCTTGTCGTTTAAAGATGCCACACCAAATGTTCAGCAAAATCCGCTCCCTAATCATACCGAAGCCGTTAACGTGATATTTGGAGACGAGAATGAGAAACCTTTCTTGTTCAATGTGACGAAGTTGGAAGAGCTATTGACTATAGCTAGAGATCAACCGAAAGAAGGAAATGTATCCCGGGAGGAGAAAATGTATTGTTTAGCCAAGATGGTTGCTTTAGGCATAATTCAGCCTCTTCAAGGAAGGAAGCCCGAAGGGTCCACCGAGACCGCTGTAATTGATTTGTCGTCCGAAAAATTCTCATTCAAGTTCGCAAGTGAAGCCTCATGCTCTAAGCCAAAAGATGATGGATACGAGCCAGATGTTGATGAACCTTGGATTGACACATATTCCGATAGTGATTCGGAATGTGAGAGTAAGAATGCCTATCGAGATCGTGAATTTATGAAGAAGGCTATCGAAAAAGGTGAAATTGTTGATACCCTCGGACAGCCGAGTGGTAAATATGACTTCATAGTCAAATACACGCCACCTCCAAGTTTCTTCGTCGACCCAAGGGATATCGTTCCCGATGGATGGGGAGGCATGGATGATGAAGATAATGGAGAAGTTCTTTCCGATGCTGATTCGGAATTCGAATGCCATACCTCCCACTGGGATAGGGAGTTCGTTAGGAAAGCGATTGAAAAGGGCGAAATTGTTGACACTCTCGGGCAGCCAAGTGGTAAATATGATTTTATGGTAAAATACTCTCCTCCTCCAAGCGCTTTTATCGACCCTAAGACTATCGTCCCGAGTGGATGGGGGTCCGAATTTGAAGATGATGGCATGGTAGCCATGATTGATCCTGTTGTGATTGAATTGAATGCTACTTGTGAAATCCAAGCGCATGTTGTGGAACCTGTGGTTATAGATCTAATGGCTGATGGCTTCAGAAATATAGAGATCTCTAATGAAGATATTGGGCCTGTTGTGATCGAATTGCCACCGAAGAAAGATGAGAATTTAAAAGCAAGAATACCCCCTGTTTATGATTCCAAGGCAGTTCCGTGGAATTATGAGTCTAATGAGATAGACGCTGTTACTCGGTCAGGCCGATGTTTTCCATCTCGTGAAGGTGTCGAGAAAAAGGCTGTAACCGAAGAAGAGGCGGAACAACTTCTCAAAACTCTCAAAACGAGTGAATCAGAAGTGATCGAGCAGTTAAGGAAAATGCCGGCTCAAATCTCGTTACTTGAACTATTCAAGTCTTCTGAGAAACATAGGAATGCTCTTTTAAAAGTTCTTAATGAAGTACATGTACCCGAGACAATTGGAGAGGTACAATTGGAAGAGTTTGTAGGTGTTATCCTTCTTAAGGATCAAATTTCTTTTTCCGAAAAGGATTTGCCGCCGGAAGGGCGAGCACACTCTAAAGCATTATACATCTCTGTTCAGCACTTTGATATAAGGATATCAAGAGTACTTATTGATAATGGTTCAGCTCTCAATATCTGTCCGTTATCAACTTTGCGTCGTCTAGGTGTGGGTATGGATAATGTTCGTCCTTCTAAAACTCCAGTCAGGGCCTTTGATGGCATGAAAAAGGAAGCTCTTGGAGAAATTGACTTACAACTGATGATTGGTCCGGTTATGTTCACTCAGAAATTTCAAGTGCTTGATATCCCAAGTAACTTCAGTTTGTTGTTGGGACGACCTTGGATTCACGCTGCGGGAGTTATACCCTCAAGTCTACATCAGATGATCCGCTTTGTCGTCTGTGGCAAGATTATAACTGTCCATTGCGAGAAAGATACCGAAACTTTCAACAATACTGCAATTCCTTATGTGGAGCCAGAAGTAAAAGGAGAATCAAGTTACTACTCATTTGAGTTAGTGTCAGTATCTCATGTGCCTGCGGGCACTGTTGTGAGAAAGCCTCACTATTCAAAGGCGGCCCTTATGTCTAGCAAAGTGTTGATCGAGTATGGATTCACTATTGGTAAAGGATTGGGAAAACTGTCCCAAGGTATTCTCACACCCATTGAGGTGACTAAGAGAAAGAAACGAGAAGGCTTAGGTTACCAAGGCGATCAACAAGATCAAGGTAATCAGAAAAGCCCAAGCATCAAAGAAAAGAGTTACCGACGTTTACTCCCCCCTCCGTTGAAAGATTTCTTCTCTGGACCACCAAAGTTCCTCCAAGATGAAGAAATAGATATCTATGGCATCGTCGATTTATTTGAAGAGAGTTCTGTGGGTGCCATTTCCGAGAGCTTCGAAGATGATCCACCTACCGATCCCGCTGTGCATGACACTTTGCATAATCATAATAGTCATATGCACGGCTTGGATTCATGTCCGAAAAACTCATATGAATCTGATTATTCTGATCCCGAAAATGAAGAAGATTCCCAGGTTATTAAAAGAGAATGGATCCGACATGAAGAATCCGCACCTCCTACAGAAGAACGAACTGTCGTTATAAATTTGGGCGATTCTGAAAATCCCAAAGAAACAAAAATTGGAGCAAGTCTCTCTCAAGCAGATGCTGATCGACTGATCGAACTATTGAAGGAGTATCGGGATGTCTTTGCTTGGTCTTATGCTGACATGCCGGGTCTGGACCCCAACATTGTAGAACACACATTGCCTCTTGATCCTGCCATTCCGCCTAAGAAACAGAAGCTTAGGAGGACGAAGCCAGAATTATCCAAGAAGATTGAGGAAGAAGTCATGAAACTGTTAAAAGTTAATTTCATTGAAGTCACTCATTATGCTGACTGGATTGCTAATGTTGTCCCAGTCATGAAGAAAGATGGGCGAGTTCGGGTATGTGTTGATTACCGCGACTTGAACAAAGCAAGTCCCAAAGATGATTTCCCATTACCACATATTGACGTCCTGGTCGACAGCACCGCAGGATTCGAATTATTTTCTTTCATGGATGGTTTCTCTGGTTATAACCAAATCCGAATGAAAGAAGAAGATAAGACTAAAACATCTTTCATCACCCCATGGGGAACATTCTGTTACAAGGTTATGCCCTTCGGCTTGAAGAACGCAGGGGCAACTTACCAAAGAGCCATGGTGACATTATTCCATGACATGATGCATAAGGAGATTGAAGTTTACGTCGATGACATGATCGCTAAATCGCGACAAGGTGAAGACCACATTGAAGTCTTGAAGAAACTGTTTGATCGACTTAGAAAATTCAAGCTAAGGCTTAACCCCGCTAAATGCATTTTTGGGGCAAAGTCTGGAAAGCTCCTTGGATTTATGGTTAGTAACAAGGGCATCGAGATTGATCCCTCGAAGGTGAAGGCCATTTGTGATTTGAAACCTCCTTCTACTGTTAAGGAAGTTCGAAGCTTGTTAGGAAGATTGAATTATGTTGCAAGATTCATTTTCCAGTTATCAGAAACAGCCAAACCATTCTTCAAGCTATTGAAAAAGAATGCCAAGGTTGAATGGAACGAAGATTGTCAAAAATCCTTTCAACAATTGAAGCAATATCTTTCACAGGCACCAGTTTTGGTACCGCCCACTCCGGGTATACCTTTGATCTTGTACCTCACCATTCACGATGAGTCTTTGGGAGCTATGTTAGCGTAGAAGAGACCAGAAGATGGAATGGAACGTGCTATTTACTACCTCAGCAAAAAGTTTACTTCTGGTGAAGCTCAATATCCAGAAGTTGAGAAAACATGTGTAGCCTTAATTTGGGTATTACACAGATTACGGCAATACACTCTTCACCATCGTATCCTACTTGTGAATGAAAATGATCCTATCAAATATCTTTTGGAAAAGCCTGCACTGGTTGGAAGGCTTGCCAAATGGCAAATATTGCTCTCTGAGTTTGATATCCAGAGCATGTCTCAGAAGTCCGTCAAAGGTCGAGCCATAGCTGATATGTTGGCTGAAAATCCCTTAAAGTCAAATGATTGGGATGAAATTGATGAAAGAATCCATTTGGTGTCACAAGACAAGTGGATCATGTATTTTGATGGAGCCGTTAACCTATCCGGTTCAGGTACTGGAGCAGTCTTGATATCCCCAACGGGTCAGCATTATCCAGTAGCCGCAAAGTTGGTATTTCCTTGTACCAATAACATTTCAGAATATGAAGCTTGCATCCTTGGTCTTCAATTAGCCATCGATATGAAGATTAAGAGATTACAAGTTTATGGCGATTCCGCACTTATCATCCTCCAAACAGGAGGTGAATGGCAAACTCGTGATTCAAAACTGATTCCTTATCATGAGTATCTTAAAGACTTGGTGGAAGAATTTGAAGAGATCTCATTTGATTATTTGCCAAGATCTCATAATCAATTTGCTGATACTTTGGCAACATTATCCTCAATGTTACAAGTAACTGATGGATTGAACATTGATCCTTTGCAAATCGATGTCTTAAAAGAGCCTGCATATTGCATGGTTATAGAAGAAGAACTCGATGGTCAACCATGGTACTATGACATCATGAATTACCTTCGAGAAGGAAAATTCCCTCAAGGAAGTCAAGCTACGGATCGAAAATACTTGGCAAAGTTAGCTTCCAAATTCTTTCTTAGTGGAGGTGCTTTGTACAAGAGATCTTTTGATTCGGTCCTGCTGAAGTGCGTAGACACCAAAGAGGCCAATTTATTAATGAAGGAGATACATGAAGGAGAATGTGGTCCTCATATGAATGGCCATCTTCTAGCAAGGAAGATCATGAGGCTAGGTTATTATTGGTTAACCATGGAAGCCGATTGCATTCAACATGTTAGATGTTGTTATCAATGTCAAATTTATGGGGACAAAATCAATGCTCCCCCAAATGAATTACATCAAATGTCCGAGGCATGGCCTTTTTCAATGTGGGGGATTGACATTATCGGACCAATTAATCCTAAGGCGTCAAATGGACACCGCTTCATTCTAGTGGCTATTGATTACTTCACCAAATGGATCGAAGCCAATTCTTATGCTCACGTCACTGCGAGAAGTGTGGCAAAATTTATTCGTCGAGACATCATTGCTCGATATGGGGTTCCCGAAGCAATTATCACGGATAATGGGTCAAACCTGAATAACAAAGTAGTGGATGAGCTACTCAATAAGTTTCACATTCGCCACTTGAATTCTTCTCCTTACCGCCCACAAATGAATGGAGCTGTTGAGGCGGCAAACAAGAATATAAAGAAGATTTTGTCCAAGACGGCAGAAAATTACCGAGATTGGCACGAGCGGTTGCCATACGCGTTAATGGCTTATCGAACTTCTATTCGCACTTCGACTGGGGCAACACCATTCTCATTGGTATATGGGATGGAGGCAGTTTTACCTGTGGAAGTAGAAATTCCTTCATTAAGGGTACTTTTGCAAATAAAGCTTTCCGAAGCAGAATGGATTCAACAAAGATTTGAACAGCTTAATATGATTGATGAAAAAAGGGTAAAAGCCCTGTGCCATGGACAAAGCTACCAAAAACGAGTAGCTAAGTCATTCAACCGTAAAGTTCGACCCAGGCATTTTGAGATCAATGACCTGGTTTTGAGGAAAGTCTTACCCATTATTCCAGATCGTGGAAAGTTCACTCCCAATTATGAAGGGCCGTATGTCATCAAGAAAGTGTTGCCTGGTGGAGCATTAATTCTTGTAGAGATGGATGGCCGAGAGTTGCCAAAACCTGTGAATGCTGATGCTGTCAAGAAATATTTTCCCTGAATAAAAAGTTTCGAGTTGCTTTGGACTGAATCCAAGTTTCTTTAGAACATTTGCATCATGCATTTCATGCATACATGGCATTTTTGCATATTTGTTCATTTTGTAGGTACTCAACTGTTCCCCAGGGAAGCTATTCCAAACCTCAAGGAATCAAGCCCAAGGAAGTTGCTACATCAAATCAATCTTCTCCCTAGAATTTAGGAAGTAGATCCTATGTGTGAAAACCTTTTTCTATCCAAAAGGTTTTTCAAGTTTGAAATAAAAATCCCCAGAGGAGTCAAAAATCAAAATCAAATGTCTTGATTTATCAAAATTCCTCACAGACGGGAGATTTAACCAGATGATCATTTGATAAAACAAGAAGAAGGATTTCTTAAAAATGCCGAATGGAAATGCCTAGGATGATAAAAGGCAAACCTTTGATCAAACACGTCCCTATACTCATTTTGAGAGAATTGAGCGAAAAAACCATGTCGTAGGACGTAGGATTCGTTCACATTGAATACATGGATTGAGATGATAAAAAGCATTTCATTTCTCTATCCTAAACACTCATGTTATCCTTTGCTAGCCACTTTGAGCCAAATAAGGAGAATTCTCAAAATATCCCTGTCAAGAACCACCCCACATTGGGGCAAAATAAGAAGTTATGGTTGATTATTTTTGGAGCAAAAAGATTAAGAAAGATTTTATTGCTTTCACTTGCATCAATCTTCTTGTGATAGTTTCAGATGGATCTTTATGGAAGCTCGAAATATCCCAAAGTGAAGAAGAGCATTCTTTTCCTCTACCCCAAACACAATTATCATTTGCTTAGCCAAATTGAGCCTTAAGCATGTTCATTTCAAAACCCAAAGTGTTGATTATCTCCCCACATTGGGGCAATGCATATGATTTACCAAGGAAATTTAGAAGAATTGGTGAATATGTATAAAGTGTCTCGAGAGTCCAAAGAGCTCAAAAGATAAACATTAGGGGGCATGAAAAAGCAGTGTGCCTGGTAAAAGCAAGGCCGATGCCCATGAAAAAATGTATCAAAGTCAAAAGCAAAAGCAAAAGCAAGAAAAAGCAATATGCTTATGATAAAAGCAAAAGATGCTTAGAAAGAGCAAAGCTCTTATGTTGCAAGAAAAATAGACTCTCGAGACAACTTGATTTTCAAGAATCAAATGATGTCAGACTTGAATGATTTGGTAATGATGCCAAGATAATCATCATTCTTCTTTCAAACCCCTTCTATCAAATTTCAAGCCTTTTGAGCCTAACCCGAACCGACATTACAACCCTCTCCGAAGTCTCTTCCGATTGGGATGGTTTGAGTTAATATAAAGTTTTCACAAAGGAACTACCGCTAGAAGGAGTGGAAGTAATCCTATCTTATCTTATCTTCAAGGTTCTTGACTTGTAAACCCGCTGAAGATATTGATGGTATATTTCTGTTTTTGGCCTCAAAGCAAATACCCTTTGTGTAAGCCCATGACCAAGCCTACATTACGGTCCTTTTGAAAGACCTTTCTGATCAACCAATTTGTATTCAATGTGAATGTTTCCGAAAACCTTTGACATAGGTTCGTGAGGCATCACCAGTGAGAATTGAATAGCTTTCCCACATCGATAAATGGGAATCAAAGCCTTTATGAGAGCCAGTGTGAAAGACCTTTTTGATTAGGTTATTTCCAATTTGGCATTTTTATCTAACCTCTTTAAGTGGTTATTCAAAGATTATTTTGTTAAAATTTCCTCTTAAGGATTTTGATAATCTGTGCCTTTCACCAAAAGTTGAAAAATTCCGTTTGATTTGTTGTTAAACAATCTCGGAACTTTTTTCAAAATATCTTTCCCCAGTGGATCGGTTTTTGGTCAGCCTAAACCATAACTTTCATTTTCGGTTTTTGGTCAGCCTAAACCATAACTTTCATTTTCGGTTTTTGGTCATCCTAAACCATAACATCTTATCTTAGGTTCTAGGTCATCCTTAAACCTTGTCCTTAGGTTCTAGGTCATCCTTAAACCTTACCTTAGGTTCTAGGTCATCCTTAAACCTTGTCCTTAGGTTCTTGGTCATCCTTAAACCTTACCTTAGGTTCTAGGTTATCCTTAAACCTTGTCTTAGGTTCTTGGTTATCCTTAAACCTTACCTTAGGTTCTAGGTTATCCTTAAACCTTGTCTTAGGTTCCTGGTCATTCTTAAACCTTACCTTAGGTTCTAGGTTATCCTTAAACCTTGTCTTAGGTTCCTGGTCATCCTTAAACCTTACCTTAGGTTCTAGGTCATCCTTAAACCTTGTCCTTTGGTTCTTGGTTTTCCTTAAACCATAGGTTTCCTACAAAATCATTTCTCTTTCTTTTCTTCCTTCATACCACCCCATGAGAGAGAGAAGAACACATGAATGGTCTGACAATCCAACGGTAAGTGCTTCAGGTAAGACTCTGATCAAATGTCTTTGTCTTTATTTTCTTTTTCCCAAGTGGAATCGACTAAAATTTGCAGGTGCCAATTGGTCTTTGAGCGAAACCTCTTCGAACTCCCACTCAAAGAGGGGCAGCTGTTGACACCTAATTTTTAGCCGATGCGTCATTAAAAATAAAAAATTTGAGATTATGGTTTCCGATCGCGACGGAGCCTGTTTCTTGAGCAAAAAGTGTCGTTTTTTAATTCCGTCTGTTGGTTTAGCTTTTATAAGCGATTTTCTATTCATTTCATGCAAAAACCCGAAAAGTCAAATGGTTGACTTTGGCGTTGACTTTTTGGTCAACCCTTTGACCAAAAGTCAACCCCAGGTCAAATTGGGGCTTTTTGCATAAAAAGATTCCTTTCAAATCCAATTTCACTTTAGAAGTGGAAATTTTAGAAAAATTCAAAGATTTGATCATAAAATCAAGCTCCTAGTGAAAAGTCAACTAGGGTTTGACTTTTGATCAAACCTTTGACCAAAAAAATTGAAAAATACAAAAATCCAAAAATCATCTTATTTTACATTCAATTTACCTTTGGCATTTGAAATTTTACAAAAATCGATTTAGAATCAACTTTTTCCCAAATTGCGGAATTTGATTCAAATCGGCCAAAAATGAAATTACTTCATTTCTAGTCATTTTTTAGGTTAGTTTTCTTCACGACATTTGATCTAGAGGTCATTTTATATCCAATTTTTGAACCAATTTTGTGATTCCAAGCCAAACCCAAAAACCCCCAATTTAGGCCCTAATCAGTGATTTTGATCGATTCTTCATGATGTGCGCAATTGAGGCACGAATGAGCCTGATTTCTTATATGAAATCCAAATTCAAAATCAATTTTAGAAGATTCACATGAATTTGAGTCAATTTGGTCAATTTAGTGATCCAATGATTAGGAAGTCTAAGAGTAATTGATCTAATTAGTGCAATTCAACTTGACCTACTCTAGACTAATATTCAATTTGATGAATTGAGACTCAATTTGGTTAATTAGACTTCAATTAAACTTGTTAGTCTAGCTTGATCATGCAATTACCCAAATTCAGAGCTAATTGACTCAAATCGGTTTGATTCAAATTCAACTAATCCGATCGGACTAGCCATTTTCCGGTTGAAAATTTTAATGATCGACAATCCGTTCAGACCAACCAGGGCCGGTCACATCCTCTTGAGTGCGAAAATGACAAAAATGCCCTTAATTGAGAATTACAAAAAATGCCCCTAAGAGAAATGACAAAAATGCCCTTCTTCAAGGATTAAACAAATTAATTAGGGGATAAGCAAATCAATCGTGGCCATTCATTTAGAATTGATCATGTCCATCCATGATGCCATGTCACCAATCCTTAGCCTCTAAGGAATATTCTTAATCATTAAGGATTCATTTTGGACCATTGGATCAATCTAAGGGCTAGAATTCAAAGTTGAAGGGAGTATATAGTGTTTTTCCCTCCAAAAATCAAGGGGGGTTCATTTTTCAGATCTAGTTTCTCTCTCCTCTCTCTCTCTCTCTCTCTCTCTCTCTCTCTCTCTCTCTCTCTCTCTCTCTCTCTCTCCCTCTCACGATCACCTCTCTCTCTCAAGCCCTCTCTCTCGGCGACAGCCCCTTCCGGCCCCTTGCCGGCCACTTTCCGGCGAGCTGCTGCCCCACCGGCGTCCCCCACGGTGGCCCAAGGCCAGTCGCAAGCCAAGCCACCTTCGCTGGTGGCCGGAGCACCTTCCTCCGGCGACTTCTTCCTCTCGGCAACATCACCGGCATTACCGCCGGTGATGTGATCAGCTGCTTCAACCGGCTGAACCGGCCCTCCGGCGATCTCCTCCGGCGATCCAAAGCATCCGACTACATTCCTCGGTGTCCTCACGTCGCTGTGGTGGCCGGCCTCTCATCGAACAGCCACCGGATCACATCCTTAGCCTCAATTTTTACTGATTAGTCTATTTGTGAGAAAACGAGTCAATTCTCACAATATTTCGTACACTCTATTGTCATAGGTTGGCCGAGCTTTCCAAGGCTTCTCCGTGACATTTCTGGTCTGAATACGGAGGTCGGATCGCTCGCTTGAGCGTTGGAGCATTGTGAGACAAGGTAAGAGCACTTGAACACAATTCTGTAAATTCGTGTCCAGTGAAACCTGTTGGCTTGAGATGCTGATTTGAGCTTGTTAACGTCGAAATCTAGTGAAATGATAAACTAGAGAGTCGTAGAACTCGTCTTAAGCTTCGATTTGATATATCATATGCCTCGATCGGACTTGATTTACTATGTCAAAACATTTTTAGAAGTTAGGATCAGAACCTGGAATATGTTGCTCAAATCCATTCTGATGTCTTACTGATTGACGTTGTGCTGTTTGATGATTTTTATGATTTTTTATGATCATTTTCTGGAAAAACTTCCTTCATGAGAGTTGTAGAGCACATCCTGATCTGTTCACCATAAAATTTTCATAAAATGTTGAGCATGTTAGCCTAGTACGATTTGCAACGTCATATGCATGTAAATCTGGTAGCATGCTAGTTTCAGTCGACCTTCGTGTGTTCTTCGATTTTCATAAATTCGTGTGTTCGAGATATGAAAAAATTTTATTCACGAAAGTTCTTCCTGAGATCGAGATCTTTCTATTGATACTAATTTCATCAAAATCGGAGATCATTTGAATTTTCAAAAGGAATTTTCACGATTTGATCAGAATCTGTGTCCAGATCTGATTTTCATTCCTTTGGAGTTCAAAAGATGTTTCTCCGAATTTGATAAAGTTAGAGTCCTTTTTTGCAAAAAATCAAAATTACAAAGTTGCTCATTGGGGTCTCATTATGTCAACTGGAAATTTTGAGGACCTAATTGCAATTTTTGGAGGGTCAATTTGCTTGAAAAGTCTTCACGGGTTAAAATTCCATTTGCAATTGAGTCCTTCGTGAAAACCGAATTTTATAAAAATTTGGAGGGCTTTTTAGCAAAAACTCAAAACATGAAAGTTGTTGCACACGGGGAATCCTAACCGCACAAAAATTTTCGCGCTGTTTTGATAAAGTTTGTTATTTTTCCCGCTATTATTTTGAAATTCATAACTGAACCGAGTCCAGCCTGTCACTGAGATTAAATTGGATATTTTCGGAAAAATTGGCTAGGATTTAGAAAAAATGGTCCTCTTGACTTTTGATCCTCATGTCATAAGCTTTCTAATGACACCTGAACCACTTCATTTGGACATCATTAGGATAGTTAATCATACTTGAACAGAAGCAATCCGAATTAGATATTAATTGAATAAGTGGTCTTTTTTATAAAGCCCACTTCTCATTGTTTGATTGGCTTCGAAACAAGGCCCATGGGCTTGAATGCATGCTCATTTTATTTTTATGCATGTGTTTGTTAGATGAATGTTAGGCCCGATGCATGTTCGGCGGGTAGCCCATTCATGGTCATTAGAACCCGACTTTAGGGGTTAATTGATATGAGTTGCCGTTTTGTGAATGCAAATGGTAGCTCATTATCATTAACCATTAATCAAACAATGTTAGGTGATTAGGTGGGTGATGAATCGAAACGCATGAAAAACAAAGGCCGATCCCGAGGCCCGTGCTTAATTAGTGAATTGATTGCACCATTGTTCTTTCATATGTCGTTATGAATGAATGTTATGGATATAAACATCGACACCCGAGAGGCGGTCCAAGGAAGAATAATCCGAAATAGTAGAAGACCAAGGTGATTGACCGATGTCCAATCCGGTCTCAATTTGTACTCATTTGATGATGATGCCAAACCGATGTCCAATCCGGTTTCAATTTGTACTTAATTCATTCATCCCCGATCATGTCTCGGGTTTTCAATTCGTGTTGTAATAAACACCCGACGAGTTGCGGATTTTTACTTTTTACTTTCTCGCACTTAGAATTAGCTCGTCTTTTCAATACTTCGAGTGTTTACTTTACGAAAAGTCTTTCAATACAATTGATTGTTTCTTTCTTTTTCTAGACTAAGATAGGATTAGTTTAGAATTCTAAATGAAAACACAAAAACAAGATGCATGATCACATAGTGGACTAAGACTTTGGCATGAAAATGGTAAAAAAAAACAAATGCATGACGACTTAGATAACAACCATGTTAAGTTTAGCGGTACCGAAAGGGCGTTAATAGAAATATTAACGTAAGCTAGTCCCCGAACCTTTGATCTCTGGTTTTCGTAGAAACCGAAACGAAATTCCCGCGTTTCGGTTGGGTATTCTAGCCGACCCCCGACCTAGGCTAGTGGCGACTCCTTAAAAAATAAAATTGATCCGCTGTCACGCGAGATATGGATTTAGGGAAAATCCACGTTCATGATCAATGGGTCATATGGCTAAACAAAAACTTTTACACTTCAGTAAAATCACTTTTTTAGGTGCCGTATGAACCATCTCATGAACACTTATCTCTAAACCCGCCTCATCCGAGTTCGGCCCTCGAGGGGTAGGTCGCGACAACATACACCGTCGTCTCGAGCCCGAGCTTAAAGTGGATCTCCCTAATGTCCCCGAGAAGCCAACTCAATAGCAAGCTATAGCCGCAAGAGCTCTTAGGGAAAAGGATGAGGCTTTAGCCGAGGTTGAACGTTTGACCCAAGAAAATAAACGAATTCGCCTCGCATCTAAAGAAGATCCATTAGGATTTTGGCTATATTCCATGAGGAAATCTCCTTTCATGTAATTTTCATTTTATAGATTTGATGTATAGGGTTTCCTTTTTAATCATTTTAGTAATGATGTAATAGGATTCTCTTCTTGTTTTTAGATTGATCTATAGGGATTGTATTTCACAAATTTTGTTGTTAATAGTGAAATTTCCCTTTGTGCGTACTTTCTTTTCCGAGATTCCAATGGAATATAGATGGGGCATCTTGATTAATCATCGCGTGTTACCCCTTTAATTGTATAATTTCTTGTGAAGAAATTGTGATAAGAAATTATTCACGTGATATTGGGATCATGAGAATATTTCTTATCTCTATTTCATCTAAAGAAAATATAAAATTGAAGGGTTTTATATTTTCGTCTCAACTCATTTTCCGTATACTAATTTGATTTCTATTTTGTTAAACAACAAGGTACTAAAGTACGGCTGAGACGCGCTTTATTATACGCACCCGTCGCCAAGCAAGGATGGAGAACGAAGACACTCGTACCCGCGTTATTACCATCGAGAATCAAATGGCACAAATGATGGCGCTCTTAACTGATCTTGCAAATCAAGTAAAGAACTTCACGCCTGTGGCTCCTGCTGCTGCTGCTTCTACTCCTAATGCGCCCACTAATGCGCCGATGATAGATCCTGTTGACAAAGGACCTGCTGAAGAGGTCCCCGTTAATGCCATTCCCACCGTCATTGATTTGGAAGCTCCACCTAAGGAGTCGCCTATGGCTCATATGGATGAAGAGAATGCGAGACGTCTTGCAAAATTGGAGGAACGCCTGTGCATGTTGCAAGGTTACCAACTCCAAGGCTTTGATAAACTATCGCCATTTACAAAGGTGAAAGTCCCTGATTTTTACAAGGAGCCCGAATTCTCAAGGAAGTACGATGGAACTGGGTGCCCTAAAACCCACTTGAAATATTATTTGAACAAGATGGCTCGTTATTCCGATAACACCCCGCTATTGATCAACAATTTTCAAGATAGCTTGGCTGATTCCGCCTTAACGTGGTTCATCGAATCGGATTTGGAGAAAATTTGCACCTGAAAAGATCTTGCAGATGAATTCCTTCAGCAATACAAGTTTAATACTGAAATTGCACCAACCCGTGAAGAGCTGGTCCGGGTTGATAAAAGGAGAAATGAAACTTTTAGAGCGTATGCCCAAAGGTGGAGAACTACGGCGTCCCAAGTTAAACCTCCGATGTCCGAGAAAGAGATTATGCAGCTGTTTCTTCGAGCACTACCTCGAGAGTACTTCGATAAGATGTTTAATAATACTTGCATCAACTTTCCCGCAATGGTTGAACTGGGAGAACGTATTGAAGGAATCATGCGAGAGGGTCGATTATCCGAGATGACGACTCGCAGATTTACCTTAAAGAAGGATAAGGAGCCAATGGTGGAGGTTGCCTATATTCAAAATCCTAATGCTCAAAAGCCATTAAGCACACCAGTTCAAAGGTCCGTTGTGGAAACAGGGGGTTCTTCCCGAAATTTTGACCGAAAAGGAAAAGCTCCACAAAGACAATTCACACCGTTGCCAAGACCTATGTCTCAATTACTGCCGATGTTAATTGAACAAAGACTCGTAGCAAAAGAAATCTCGAGAGACAACCCACCAAAGTTTGCTGGGTTTGATTTGGCAAAATCTTGTGTGTATCACATGGGTGAGAAGGGCCATGATGTGAACAACTGTTACACTCTCAAGGTCAAGATTCAGAACCTGTTGGATAAGAAGATCTTGTCGTTTAAAGATGCCATACCAAATGTTCAACAAAATCCGCTCCCTAATCATACCGAAGCCGTTAATGTGATATTTGGAGACGAGAATGAGAAACCTTTCTTGTTCAACATGGTGAAGTTGGAAGAGCTATTGACTATAGCTAGAGATCAACCGAAAGAAGGAAATGTATCCCGGGAGGAGAAAATGTATTGCTTAGCCAAGATGGCTGCTTTAGGCATAATTCAGCCTCTTCAAGGAAGGAAGCCCGAAGGGTCCATTGAGACCGCTGTAATTGATTTGTCGTCCGAAAAATTCTCATGCAAGTTCGCAGGTGAAGCCTCATGCTCTAAGCCAAAAGATGATGGATACGAGCCAGATGTTGATGAACCTTGGATTGACACATATTCCGATAGTGATTTGGAATGTGAGAGTAAGAATGCCTGTCGAGATCGTGAATTTATGAAGAAGGCTATCGAAAAAGGTGAAATTGTTGATACCCTCGGACAGCCGAGTGGTAAATATGACTTCATAGTCAAATACACGCCACCTCCAAGCTTCTTCGTCGACCCAAGGGATATCGTTCCCGATGGATGGGGAGGCATGGATGATGAAAGCATGGATCATACATCTAAAGTCTTTGAATCTATACCCGTTAATGAAGACAAGGAGTATATTTCTGACACAGATTCTGATCTTGGTGCTAGAAGGACTCATTGGGATCGCAAATTTGTAACGACCGCTCGTGAGCGTGATGAAGTGGATGATACTCTAAGGCAACCAAGTAGGAAGTATGACATTTTTGTCAAATGTTCGCCTCCGCCAAGTTTCTTTATTGACTTGAAAGACATTGTTCCGACTGGATGGAACGATGACGAAGATAATAGAGAAGTTCTTTCCGATGCTGATTCGGAATTCGAATGCCATACCTCCCACTGGGATCGGGAGTTCGTTAGGAAAGCGATTGAAAAGGGCGAAATTGTTGACACTCTCGGGCAGCCAAGTGGTAAATATGATTTCATGGTAAAATACTCTCCTCCTCCAAGCGCTTTTATCGACCCTAAGACTGTCGTCCCAAGTGGATGGGGGTCCGAATTTGAAGATGATAGCCTAGTAGCTGTGATTGATCCTGTTGTAATTGAATTGAATGCTACTTGTGAAATCCAAGAACATGTTGTAGAACCTGTGGTCATAGATTTAATGGCTGATGGCTTCGGAAATATAGAGATCTCTAATGAAGATATTGAGCCTATTGTGATCGAGTTGCCACCGAAGAAAGACGAGAATTTGAAAGCAAGAATACCTCCTGTTTATGACTCCAAGGCAGTTCCTTGGAATTATGAGTCTCATGAGATAGACGCTGTTACTCGGTCAGGCCGATGTTTTCCATCTCGTGAAGGTGTCGAGAAAAAGGCTGTAACTGAAGAAGAGGCGGAACAACTTCTCAAAACTCTCAAAACGAGTGAAGCAGAAGTGATCGAGCAGTTAAGGAAAATGCCGGCTCAAATCTCGTTACTCGAACTATTCAAGTCTTCTGAGAAACATAGGAATGCTCTTTTAAAAGTTCTTAATGAAGTACATGTACCCGAGACAATTGGAGAGGTACAGTTGGAAGAGTTTGTAGGTGCTATCCTTCTTAAGGATCAAATTTCTTTTTCCGAAAAGGATTTACCGCCGGAAGGGCGAGCACACTCTAAAGCATTATACATCTCTGTTCAACACTTTGATACAAGGATATCAAGAGTACTTATTGATAATGGTTCAGCTCTCAATATCTGTCCGTTATCAACTTTGCGTCGTCTAGGTGTGGGTATGGATAATGTTCGTCCTTCTAAAACTCCAGTCAGGGCCTTTGATGGCATGAAAAAGGAAGCTCTTGGAGAAATTGACTTACAACTGATGATTGGTCCAGTTATGTTCACTCAGAAATTTCAAGTGCTTGATATCCCAAGTAACTTCAGTTTGTTGTTGGGACGACCTTGGATTCACGCTGCGGGAGTTATACCCTCAAGCCTACATCAGATGATCCGCTTTGTCGTCTGTGGCAAGATTATAACTGTCCATTGCGAGAAGGATACCGAAACTTTCAACAATACTGCAATTCCTTATGTGGAGCCAGAAGTAAAAGGAGAATCAAGTTACTACTCATTTGAGTTAGTGTCAGTATCTCATGTGCCTGCGGGCACTGTTGTGAGAAAGCCTCACTATTCAAAGGCAGCCCTTATGTCTAGCAAAGTGTTGATCGAGTATGGATTCACTATTGGCAAAGGATTGGGAAAGCTGTCCCAAGGTATCCTCACACCCATTGAGGTGACTAAGAGAAAGAAACGAGAAGGCTTGGGTTACCAGGGCGATCAACAGGATCAAGGTAATCAGAAAAGCCCAAACATCAAAGGAAAGAGTTATCGACGCGTGCTCCCCCCTCCGTTGAAAGATTTCTTCTCTGGACCGCCAAAGTTCCTCCAAGATGAAGAAATAGATATCTATGGCATCGTCGACTTATTTGAAGAGAGTTCTGTGGGTGCCATTTCCGAAAGCTTTGAAGATGATCCACTTATTGATTCCGCTGTGTAAGGGATGTTTCCATGTTCTACTTTGTTTTCAGTTGTTTTCAATTGTAATCCATTTAATTCTCCCCTGCGAGGGAATTCCATTTGTTCATTTCATTTGTTTCGTTCATTTCATATGTTGTAATAATTCGGATCACGAACTTTGGATCCAAAACACTATATGACATTTACTGCATATCAATAAAAGCATTCTCATGTTTTGTTAATAGACGTGCGAAAGTATACCAAACCAGCCCTATGATGATGCTTTGAGGCCTGGACTTTTGCACGATCTATAGTTTTCAAAATAGTTTTTTTTGGAACAAGGATGTCCAATGATATGAGGACGAGTTCCCCATGAAATTTTCGAAAATTTAGAATTCGAAAAGTTGTTTTCATCACATCTTCATGCATTGCATTTCTTATTTTCATATACTGACCATTTTTTTTGTTACATCTCAGGCATGACACTTTGCATAACCATAATAGTCATATGCATGGCTTGGATTCATGTCCAAAAAATTCTTACGAACGTGATTATTCTGATCCCGAAAATGAAGAAGATTCCCAGGCTATTAAAAGAGAATGGATCCAACATGAAGAATCTAAACCTCCCACGGAAGAACAAACTGTCGTTATAAATTTGGGCGATTCTGAAAATCCCAAAGAAACAAAAATTGGAGCAAGTCTCTCTCAAACAGATGCTGATCGACTGGTTGAACTATTGAAGGAGTATCGGGATGTCTTTGCTTGGTCTTATGCTGACATGCCGGGTCTGGACCCCAACATTGTAGAACACACATTGCCTCTTGATCCTGCCATTCCACCTAAGAAACAGAAGCTTAGGAGGACGAAGCCAGAATTATCCAAGAAGATTGAGGAAGAAGTCATGAAACTGTTAAAAGTTGATTTCATTGAAGTTACTCATTATGCTGACTGGATTGCTAATGTTGTCCCAGTCATGAAGAAAGATGGGCGAGTTCGGGTATGTGTCGATTACCGTGACTTGAACAAAGCAAGTCCCAAAGATGATTTCCCATTACCACATATTGACGTCTTGGTCGACAGCACCGCAGGATTCGAATTATTTTCTTTCATGGATGGTTTCTCCGGCTATAACCAAATCCGAATGAAAGAAGAAGATAAGACTAAAACATCTTTCATCACCCCATGGGGAACATTCTGTTACAAGGTTATGCCCTTCGGCTTGAAGAATGCGGGGGCAACTTACCAAAGAGCCATGGTGACATTATTCCATGACATGATGCATAAAGAGATTGAAGTTTACGTCGATGACATGATCGCTAAATCGCGACAAGGTGAAGACCACATTGAAGTCTTGAAGAAACTGTTTGATCGACTTAGAAAATTCAAGCTAAGGCTTAACCCCGCTAAGTGCATTTTTGGGGCAAAGTCTGGAAAGCTCCTTGGATTTATGGTTAGTAACAAGGGCATCGAGATTGATCCTTCGAAGGTGAAGGCCATTTGCGATTTAAAACCCCCTTCTACTGTCAAGGAGGTTCGAAGCTTGTTGGGAAGATTGAATTATGTTGCAAGATTTATTTCCCAGTTATCTGAAACAGCCAAACCATTCTTCAAGCTGTTGAAAAAGAATGCCAAAGTTGAATGGAACAAAGATTGTCAGAAATCCTTTCAACAATTGAAGCAATATCTTTCACAAGCACCAGTTTTGGTACCGCCTGCTTCAGGTATACCTTTGATTTTGTATCTCACCATTCACGATGAGTCTTTGGGAGCTATGTTAGCGCAGAAGAGATCAGAAGATGGAATGGAACGCGCTATTTACTACCTCAGCAAAAAGTTTACTTCTGGTGAAGCTCAATACCCAAAAGTTGAGAAAACATGTGTAGCCTTAATTTGGGTATTACACAGATTACGGCAATACACTCTTCACCATCGTATCCTACTTGTGAATGAAAATGATCCTATCAAGTATCTTTTGGAAAAGCCTGCACTGGTTGAAAGGCTTGCCAAATGGCAAATATTGCTCTCTGAGTTTGATATCCAGAGCATGTCTCAGAAGTCCGTCAAAGGGCGAGCCATAGCTGATATGTTGGCTGAAAATCCCTTAAAGTCAAATGACTGGGATGAAATTGATGAAAGAATCCATCTGGTGTCACAAGATAAGTGGGTCATGTATTTTGATGGAGCCGTTAACCTCTCCGGTTCAGGTACTGGAGCAGTTTTAATATCCCCATCAGGTCAGCATTATCCAGTAGCCACAAAGTTGGTATTTCCTTGTACCAATAACATTTCAGAATATGAAGCTTGCATCCTCGGTCTTCAATTAGCCATCGATATGAAGGTTAAGAGATTACAAGTTTATGGTGATTCCGCACTTATCATCCTCCAAACAGGAGGTGAATGGCAAACTCGTGATTCAAAACTGATTCCTTATCATGAGTATCTTAAAGATTTGGTGGAAGAATTCGAAGAGATCTCATTTGATTATTTGCCAAGATCTCATAATCAATTTGCTGATGCCTTGGCAACATTATCCTCGATGTTGCAAGTCACCGATGGTTTGAATATTGATCCTTTGCAAATCGATGTCTTAAAAGAGCCTTCGTATTGCATGGTTATAGAAGAAGAACTCGATGGTCAACCATGGTACTATGACATTATGAATTACCTTCGAGAAGGAAAATTCCCCCAAGGAAGTCAAGCTACGGATCGAAAATACTTGGCTAAGTTAGCTTCCAAATTCTTTCTTAGTGGAGGTGCTTTGTACAAGAGATCTTTTGATTCGGTCTTGTTGAAGTGTGTAGACACCAAAGAGGCCAATTTATTAATGAAGGAGATACATGAAGGAGAATATGGTCCTCATATGAATGGCCATCTTCTAGCAAGAAAGATCATGAGGCTAGGTTATTATTGGTTAACCATGGAAGCCGACTGCATTCAACATGTTAGATGTTGTTATCAATGTCAAATTTATGGGGACAAAATCAATGCTCCCCCAAATGAATTACATCAAATGTCCGAGGCATGGCCTTTTTCAATGTGGGGGATTGACATTATCGGACCAATTAATCCTAAGGCATCAAACGGACACCGTTTCATTCTAGTGGCTATTGATTACTTCACCAAATGGATCGAAGCCAATTCTTATGCTCACGTCACTGCGAGAAGTGTGGCAAAATTTATTCGTCGAGACATTATTGCTCGATACGGGGTTCCAGAAGCAATTATCACGGATAATGGGTCAAACCTGAATAACAAAGTAGTGGATGAACTACTCAATAAGTTTCACATTCGTCACTTGAATTCTTCTCCTTACCGCCCACAAATGAATGGAGCTGTCGAGGCGGCAAACAAGAATGTAAAGAAGATTCTGTCCAAGACGGCAGAGAATTACCGAGATTGGCATGATCGGTTGCCGTACGCGTTAATGGCTTATCGAACTTCTATTCGTACTTCGACTGGGGCAACACCATTCTCATTAGTATATGGAATGGAAGCAGTTTTACCTGTGGAAGTGGAAATTCCTTCATTAAGGGTACTTTCGCAAATAAAGCTTTCCGAAGCAGAATGGATTCAACAAAGATTTGAACAGCTTAATATGATTGATGAAAAAAGGGTAAAAGCCCTATGCCATGGACAAAGCTACCAAAAGCGAGTGGCTAAGTCATTCAACCGTAAGGTTCGACCCAGGCATTTTGAAGTCAGTGATCTGGTTTTGAGGAAAGTCTTACCCATTATTCCAGATCGTGGAAAGTTCACCCCCAATTATGAAGGACCGTATGTCATCAAGAAAGTGCTGCCTGGTGGAGCATTAATTCTTGTAGAAATGGATGGCCGAGAGTTGCCAAAACCTGTGAATGCTGATGCTGTCAAGAAATATTTTCCCTGAATAAAAAGCTTTGAGCTACTTTTGGATTGAATCCAAGCCACTTTAGGACATTTATATCATGCATCTCATGCATACATGGCATTTTTGCATACTTGTTCATTTTGCAGGTACTCAGCTGTTCCCCAGGGAGGCTATTCCAAACCTCAAGGAATCAACCTCAAGCAAGTAGCTATATCAAATCAATCTTCTCCCTAGAGCTTAGGAAGTAGATCCTATTTGTGAGGACCTTTTTTGTTCAAAAGGTTTTTCAAGTTAAAAGTAAAAAAAAAAAGGAGGATTTCTCAAAAATGCCAACTGGAAATGCCTAAGATGATAAAGGGCAAACCTTTGATTAAACACGTCCTTATACACGTTTTGAGAAAATGGAGCGAAAAAACCATGTCGTAGGACGTAGGGTTCGTTCACATTGAATACATGGATTGAAATGATAAAAGGCATTTCATTTCTCTATCCTAAACACTCATGTTATCCTTTGCTAGCCACTTTGAGCCAAATAAGGAGAATTCTCAAAATACCCTGTCAAGAACCACCCCACATTGGGGCAAAATAAGAAGTTATGGTTGATTATTTTTGGAGCAAAAAGATTAAGAAAGATTTTATTACTTTCACTTGCATCAACCTTCTTGTGGTAATTTCAGATGGATCTTTATGGAAGCTCGAAACATCCCAAAGTGAAGAAGAGCATTCTTTTCCTCTACCCAAACACAGTTATCCTTTGCTTAGCCAAGTTGAGCCTTAAGCATGTTCATTTCAAAACCCAAAGTGTTGATTATCTCCCCACATTGGGGCAATGCATATGATTTACCAAGGAAATTTAGAGAAATTGGTGAATATGTATAAAGTGTCTCGAGAGTCTAAAGAGCTCAAAAGATAAATATTATGGGGCATGAAAAAGCAGTGTGTCTGGTAAAAGCAAGGCCGATGCCCATGAAAAAATGTATCAAAGTCAAAAGCAAAAGCAAAAGCAAGAAAAAGCAATATGCTTATGATAAAAGCAAAATTCTCATTGCAAAAGATGCTTAGAAAGAGCAAAGCTCTTATATTGCAAGAAAAATAGACTCTCGAGACAATTTAGTTTTCAAGAATCAAATGATGTCAGATTTGAATGATTTGGTAATGATGCCAAGATAATCATCATTCTTCTTTCAAACCCCTTCTATCAAATTTCAAGCCTTTTGAGCCTAACCCGAACCGACATTACAACCCTCTCCGAAGTCTCTTCCGATTGGGATGGTTTGAGTTAATGTAAAGATTTCACAAAGAAACTACCGCTAGAAGGAGTGGAAGTAATTCTATCTTGTCTTATCTTCAAGGTTCTTGACTTGTAAACCCGCTGAAGATATTGATGGTATATTTCTATTTTTGGCCTCAAAGCAAATACCTTTTGTGTAAGCCCATGACCAAACCTATATTACGGTCCTTTCGAAAGACCTTTCTGATCAACCAATTTGTATTCAATGTGAATGTTTCCGAAAACCTTTGACATGGGTTCGTGAGGCATCACCAGTGAGAATTGAATAGCTTTCCCACATCGATGAATGGGAATCAAAGCCTTTATGAGAGCCAGTGTGAAAGACCTTTTTGATTAGGTTATTTTCAATTTGGCATTTTTATCTAACCTCTTTAGATGGTTATTCAAAGATCATTTTGTTAAAATTTCCTCTTAAGGATTTTGATAATCAGTGCCTTTCACCAAAAGTTGAAAAATTCCGTTTGATTTGTTGTTAAACAATCTCGGAACTTTTTTCAAAATATCTTTCCCCAGTGGATCGGTTTTTGGTTAGCCTAAACCATACCCTTGGTTTTTGGTTAGCCTAAACCATAACTTTCATTTTTGGTTCCTAGTCATCCTTAAACCTTACCTTTGGTTCCTGGTCATCCTTAAACCTTACATTTGGTTCCTGGTCATCCTTAAACCTTACATTAGGTTCTAGGTCACCCTTAAACCTTACATTAGGTTCCTGGTCATCCTTAAACCTTACCTTTGGTTCCTGGTCATCCTTAAACCTTACCTTTGGTTCCTGGTCATCCTTAAACCTTACATTAGGTTCCTGGTCATCCTTAAACCTTACATTTGGTTCCTGGTCATCCTTAAACCTTACCTTAGGTTCCTGGTTATCCTTAAACCTTACACTAGGTTCTAGGTCATCCTTAAACCTTGTCCTTTGGTTCTTGATTTTCCTTAAACCATAGGTTTCCTACAAAATCATTTCTCTTTCTTTTCTTCCTTCATTCCACCCCATGAGAGAGAGAAGAACACGTGAATAATCTAACAATCCAATGGTAAGTGCTTCAGGTAAGACTCTGATCAAATGTCTTTGTCTTTATTTTCTTTCATTTCCCAAATGGAGTCGACTAAAAATTTGCAGGTGCCAATTGGTCTTTGAGCGGAACCTCTTCGAACTCCCACTCAAAGAGGGGCAGCTGTTGACACCTAATTTTTAGCCGACACGTCATTAAAAATAGAAAATTCAAGATTATGGTTTCCGATCGCGACGGAGCCTGTTTCTTGAACAAAAAGTGTCGTTTTTTAATTCTGTCTGTTGGCCTAGCTTTTGTAAGCGATTTTCTATTCATTTCATGCAAAAACCCGAAAAGTCAAATGGTTGACTTTTGCGTTGACTTTTTGGTCAACCCTTTGACCAAAAGTCAACCCCAGGTCAAATTGGGGCTTTTCGCATAAAAAGATTCCTTTCAAGTCCAATTTCACTTTAGAAGTGGAAATTTCAGAAAAATTCAAAGATTTGATCATAAAATCAAGCTCCTAGTGAAAAGTCAACTAGGGTTTGACTTTTGGTCAAACCTTTGACCAAAAAAATTGAAAAATACAAAAATCCAAAAATCATCTTATTTTACATTCAATTTACCTTTGGCATTTGAAATTTTACAAAAATCGATTTAGAATCAACTTTTTCCCAAATTGCGGAATTTGATTCAAATCAGCCAAAAATAAAATTACTTCATTTCTAGTCATTTTTTAGGTTAGTTTTCTTCACGGCATTTGATCTAGAGGTCATCTTATATTCAATTTTTGAACCAATTTTGTTATTCCAAGCTAAACACAAAAACCCCCAATTTTGGCCATAATCAGTGATTTTGATCGATTCTTCATGATGTGCGCAATTGAGGCACGAATGAGCCTAATTTCTTATATGAAATCCAAATTCAAAATCAATTTTGAAAGATTCACATGAATTTGAGTCAATTTGATCAATTTAGTGATCCAATGATAAAAAAGTCTAAGAGTAATTGGTCTAATTAGTGCAATTCAACTTGACCCACTCTAGACTAATATTCAATTTGATGAATTGAGACTCAATTTGGTTAATTGGACTTCAATTAAATTTGTTAGTTAAGCTTAGCCATGCAATTTCCCAAATTCAAGATCAATTGAGACAAACAAGTCAAATTGAGTCAATTTGTGCATGAATTACAAATCGATCCAATCCGATTTGATCCAACTCAGTATTAATGGAATCAATTAATCATGATAGAGATCAAATTGTGCAAAATTGAAATCAAGGATTGAATTGATTCAATCAGGCCAAATTCAGGGCTAACCGGCTCAACCTGGTTTGATTCAAATTGAACCAATCCGATCGGACTGGCCATTTTCCGGTCGAAAATTTCGACGATCGACGGTCTGTTCAGACCAACCAAGGCCGGCCATATCCTCTTGAGCCCGAAAATGACAAAAATACCCTTAATTGAGAATTACAAAAAATGCCCCTAAGAGAAATTACTAAAATGCCCTTCTTCAAGAATTAAGCAAATTAATTAGGGGATAAGTAAATCAATCATGACCATTCATTTAGAATTAATCATGTCCATCCATGATGCCATGTCACCAATCCTTAGCCTTTCAAGAATATTCTTAATCATTAAGGATGCATTTTGGGCCATTGGATTAATCAAAGGGCTAGAATTCAAAGTTGAGGGAAGTATATAGTGTTTTTTCCCTCCAAAATTAGAGAGGGACTCATTTTTTCCAAATCTGAATTCTCTCTCCTTTCTCTCTCTCTCTCTCTCTCTCTCTCTTCCTCTCACGCCATCTCTCTCTCTCTCTCGAGTTCTCTCTCGGCGACAGCCCCTTCGCCTCCTCGCCGGCCACTTTCCGGCGAGTTGCCGCCCCACCGTCGTCGCCCACGGTGGTCTAAGGTTGGTCGCAACACCAGCTGACCTCGCTGGTGGCCGGAGCTTGCTGTTCCGGCGGTTTCATCTTCACGGCAGCATCACCGGCATTACCGCCGGTGACTTGATCAGCCGGTTCAAGCTGTTGAACCGGCCAACCGGCGTTCCTTCCGGCGATCCAGAGCATCCAGCAGCGTTCCTTGGCGTTTTCATGTCGCTGTGGTGGTCGGCTTCTCGTTGAACGGCCACCGGACAGCATCTTTTGATTTGATTTTTGCTGATTAGTCCATTTGTGAGAAAACGAATCAATTCTCACGATATTTCGTACACTTTATTGTCATAGGTTGGCCGAGCTTTCCGAGACTTCTCCGTGTCATTTCTGATCTGAATACGGAGGCCGGATCGCTCGATCGAGCATTGGAGCATTGTTAAACAAGGTAAGAACACTTGAGCATGATTCTGTAAATTCGTGTCCAGTAAAACCTGCATGTTTGAGATGCTGATTTGAGCTTGTTAATGTCGAAATCTGATGAAGTGACAAACTAGAGAATCGTAGAGCTCGTCTTAAGCTTCGATTTGATATATCATATGCCTCAATCGGACTTGATTTGCTATGTCAAAACACTTTTAGAAGTTAGGATCAGAATCTGAAACATATTGTTCAAGTCTGTTCTGATATCTTCCTGATTGACGTTGTGTTGTTTGATGATTTTTTATGATTTTTTACGATCATTTTTTGAAAAACTTCCTTCATGAAAGTTGTTGAACACATCTTGATCTGTTCATCATAAAATTTTCACAAAATTCTGAGCATGTTAGCCTTGTACGATTTGCAACGTCATATACATATGAATCTGGTGACAGACTAGTTTCAGATCGACCTTCGTGTGTTCTTCGATTTTTATAAATTCGTGTGTTCAAAATATGAAAACATTTTCTTCACAAAAGTTCTTATTGAGATCGAGATCTTTCTATTGATACTAATTTCATCAAAATCGGAGGTCATTTGGATTTTCAAAAGGAATTCCCATGACCTGATCAGTATCTGTGTCCAAATCTGATTTTCATTCCTTTGGAGTTCAAAAGATGTTTCTCCGAATTTGATAAAGTTAGAGTCCTTTTTTTGCAAAAAATCAAAATTACAAAGTTGTTCATAGAGGTCTCATTATGTTGACTAGAAATTTTGAGGACCTAATAACAATTTTTGGAGGGCCAATTTGCTTAAAATTTCATGAAAGGTCTTCACGGGTTAAAACTTCATTTGCAGTTGAGTCCTTCGCGAAAATTGAATTTTATAAAAATTTGGAGGGCTTTTTAGCAAAAACTCAAAACATGAAAGTTGTTGCACACGGGGAATCCTAACTGTACAAAAAGTTTCACGTGGTTTTGATAAGGTTTGTTATTTTTCCCGCCATTATTTTGAAATCCATAACAGAACTGAGTCCAGTCTATCACTGAGATCAAATTTGATATTTTCGGAAAAATTGGCTAGGATTTAGAAAAAATGGTCTTCTTGACTTTTGATCCTCATGTCATAAGCTTTCTAATGACACCTGAATCACTTCATTTGGACATCATTAGGGTAGTTAATCACAACCGAACAGAATCAATCCGAATTAGATATTAACTGAATAAGTGGTCTTTTTTATAAAGCCCACTTCTCATTATTTGATTGGCTTCGAAATAAGGCCCATAGGCTTGAATGCATGCTCATTCTATTATTATGCAT
This sequence comes from Syzygium jambos, assembly GCA_031216235.1. Taxonomy (NCBI): domain Eukaryota; kingdom Viridiplantae; phylum Streptophyta; class Magnoliopsida; order Myrtales; family Myrtaceae; genus Syzygium; species Syzygium jambos. Next base: position 18,243,023 of record CM062223.1, on the reverse strand, counting down.
GTGTTTGTTAGATGAATGTTAGGCCCGTTGCATGTTCGGCGGGTAGCCCATCATGGCCATTTAGAACCCGACTTTAGGGGTTAATTGATATGAGTTGCCGTTTTGTGAATGCAAATGGTAGCCCATTATCATTAACCATTAATCAAATAATGTTAGATGATTAGGTGGGCGGTGAATCGAAATGCATAAAAAAACAAAGGCCGATCCCGAGGCCTGTGCTTAATTAGTGAATTGCTTGCACCATTGTTCTTCCATATGTTGTTTGTCATGAATGAATGTTATGAATGTAAACACCGACACCCGAGAGACGGTCCATAGGAGATAATCCAAAATTGAAAAGGCCAAGGTGATTGACCGATGTCCAATCCGGTCTCGATTTGTACTCATTTGATGATGGTGCTAGACCGATGTCCAATCCGGTTTCAATTTGTACTTAATTCATTCATCCCCGATCATGTCTCGGGTTTTCAATTTGTGTTGTAATAAACACCCGACGAGTTGCGGGTTTTTACTTTTTTCGCACTTAGAATTAGTTTGTATTTTCAATACTTCGAGTGTTTACTTTACGAAATGTCTTTCAATACAATTGATTGTTTCTTTCTTTTTCTAGACTAAGATAGGATTAGTTTAGAATCTTAATTGAAAATACAAAAAACAAGATGCATGATCACCTAGTGGACTAAGACTTTGGCATGAAAGTGATAAAGAACAAATGCATGACAACTTAGATAACAACCATGATAAGTTTAGCGGTACCGAAAGGGCGTTAATAGAAATATTAACGTAAGCTAGTCCCCGAACCTTTGATCTCTGGTTTTCGTAGAAATCGAAACGAAATTCCCGCGTTTCGGTTGGGTATTCTAGCCGACCCCCGACCTAGGCTAGTGGCGACTCCTAAAAAATATAAAATAAAATCGATCCGCTGTCACGCGAGATATGGATTTAGGGAAAATCCACGTTCATGATCAATGGGTCATATGGCTAAACAAAAGATTTACACTTCAGTAAAATCATTTTTATGAGGTGCCATATGAACCGTCTCATGAACATTTATCTCTAAACCCGCCTCATCGAGCTCGGCCCTTGAGGGGTAGGTCGCGACACCATGCCGTCACACTCGCCGTCGAGGCAAGTGTGCTCTCTCACTCCATACTAACTATTTTAGTGTTTGTATGTTGAGTTTGGGTCTCGGACTAGACAATGTGGTGGCTTGATGTTGTGGGGGAGAATGGTTTGATTGTGTATTTGCCCAAGTATGTTGGTTTAGACCTTTTGGAATGAGTTTGTTGGGTATAGGTTGCTGAACTAGGTTGGAAATGGATGTTGCATGTTGGTTTGGACTTTTAGTTTTGAGTTTCCTGGATGAGAATTCGTGGGTTTCAAGTTAGAGTCGTTTTCTTGAGCTTCGACTTTGTTTTCCAGAACACTGCTGGACTTTTACGGTTTTCCATTTTTATAGAGCTTTTTGTGATATGAATATTGAAAACTTTCTTCATAAAAGTTGTTTAGAGAATCTTGGACTATAACATACTTTAAATTAAGATTTTTCAGATTTCAAATGGGTTGCACAAAGCCCCTATTTCTTACCGTATTAAATCTGTTCAGTATAGTAAAATCAGTGACCTTTATGTCGTCTCAAATTTTTATAAAAATTTCTAGTTCGAAATTGGACATATTTCAAAAGTTGTTAAAGAAATCCATGTCTACAACGTATAAAAATTTTGAAGTATTTTGAGAAGGTTTGATTTGCAAAACGAGTATTTCTTTGGTTTAATCATTCTATTCCAGCGAGCCAGTTTTGGTCAGATTTTGAGTGGCTCATTCTCAGGTATACAGAATGATCTGGGTTTTACACTATTCATGAAAAATGTCACTTAATGTCTTTTATATGACATATTCAAATTTCATAATTTTTCGAGATCATTTGCTATATTATTAGTCTTGATTTCTCAAAATGCTCAAAACTGCCTTATTTTACCTATTATTAGAAAATCTCGAATTTCTATTAGAAGATGATGGATTCTTAATTTCTTGTCTACTAGAGATAGTAACCACACTCAATTAGCTTTCCAATGAGGCATTAATGGTCTTGATATGATGAGGCAAAGTTGATACCCATGAATTGGTTTGAGTTTGAGGGGTACACGGTAAGTGGTAAGTTCATTGTGGGCTATGCATGTGATAAATGAAAAGATCATTTGTGTGTGTGAATGTGTGACTAATAGATGATTGATGCCGTCGATCTACGGACAACGATGCCCCGAGGAGCCGTAGGGAAAGCGGGATGCCGTGTCCGATGGACTACGATGCCCAGGAGGTACCATGCCCTAAATGCCCTGGGAGTTTGATCGGGATGCCATGGTTAGTGGACTACGAAGCCTACGTAGGCCGATGAGAATTTCAGCGTATGCTGCAGCAGACCGGAGGGTGCATCGGACCTTGCTAGACGAGATGTTCCTCCATGTGTGGCTCGCAAGTGCACCGGACTTGTGCCTTGGAGTGGAGATTAAAGTTTGATTAATGTCACATAACGCATGCGATGTGTGTTCGTGTGATTGTTTGTTCATTGGTTGACGATCTTAATGCCTGATGATTAGTAGCATATAGAGAAAAGGGAGTATATGCATGCTATGGCTGGTTGGTGGATTGGTTTAGTTGTCTATCGGATTGATCCTATTGATATGCTTGACATTATTGGTTTAGTTTGGCGTGATAGAGTTTACTTTGCTGAGCTTTTGCTCACTGTTTATTATTGACACCTTTTTACAGATCTATAGCCATGCCAATACTTCCCGCATTGACCTCCATTAGCTACGGAGTGCCTATTGATTTTGACGGCCACTTGTTTGAGTTTGTGGACCCATACTTCCCAGGGATAGTCTTTGTCAAATGTATCTCCATCCTGACTGTAGATATTGGGTCCCCAATGGGAACTACACTTTTGGAGTCTGTCGCCATCTATGTTCATGTTGGAGGATGGCTAGTGGGACCTCTCCCACACCTAAGGCAGGATGGAGTGGATGATGGTGCTAGTAGTAGGGCTGAGTGAGGACAGTATCAAGGAGGAGGATGGAGCAACTTTTGGAAGACACGACTGTGACATTTTGGGATAGAGTCGTGTGTTCGGGTGATCGCTTTTGTTTTTTTGAAGTGAATGGTGGGTCCATGTGAATAGTTCAAGTTGTAGTGACGCCTATAGGTAGTCTCCCTGAGTGCGAACTCACCCTTGTATCACCCCTATTATTAAGTATGATGAATGGTAATTTGATATCTTGTGTGTCCTTGCATTTCTATATTTCTATGTTTTTATGTCACATTTATGTTATAAATGTTGACTTTAGAAAGAAGCATCTTTCGCCTGCGAAAAATTTGATGAATATTGAGAAATAGGAGGATTCCTCTTGAAAGGATCGGGCTTGGGACGCTACATTTAGGACTGAATTGGTAAAAAAAAGATTTAAGAATTTTTAAAAAAACGATCACTTAAGTGCCAACTCCGGTGTCGTACACAATTTTTCGCCGGAAATCTGACGTGGCATTTTTTTTATTAATTTATGAAGCTGACGTGGCTCGCCGGAGTCTCGCTAGAGATTGGCACTTAAGTGATCGTTTATCAAAAATTTTAGCACTAAAATGATCCAAAAAAAAGTTATGACACTTAAGTGATCGTTTTTCTTCCGACTTGACACAAAAGTGATTCGAAAAAAAGTTATGGCATCAAAGTGAGCGCCGTACATAAGTTGTGGCACTTATAGTATCCTTTTGCCTTTAATCCGGGGTTAGCTTCATGTCATTCATGCGTGTTAACTAACTTAAGATCGTATATATTGATATGTCATGCATTTAGAAAACATACATTATTTATAAATGTCATCTTGCATAGAGGATTTGGAATGCATGTTAATTTATCATGTAGATTCCTAGGGTTAATTCGGTCTTTTGTTAATTAACAAAGAAAAAGAGCAAAAAATTTGAATTAGAGAGTTTCATATCTATTGCATTAATTAGGTTAATTGATTTTGTATAATGCATATTGCATGACATTTAGTAAATTATGTCATATAGGATTAATTTTGATTGGTATCTCGTATAGATGACATTTCATATCAATGCATGTTTAATTTCATCGCATTTATTTTAGAACTCATCTTGCGTGCAATATAGCCGTGACATTCCTACACATCATTTAGTAATGTAATTAGTGCATTAAGTTAATTTCTATCACATAGAATTTTATGGTTCATTAGTAAAGATTGCATGTTTGTTAGTCAATAATCCATGCACATACATAACATTCATGCAAATTATTCTGAAGTCATAGTTTGCAGAAACCTCGTGATGATGTATAGTGATATGCTTTGCTTAGCGCTTCTAGGTTCTTTATAATTTCTGTTTTTTATTTACTGCTTTAATTATTGGGTATTACTTTCCTGATTACGCACTCGCACAATCATCCCTCACCTATTAGTGGCGTAAGATGAAAATTTATAAAGAATGCATGCAAAACATTTTTGAAATAAAGAGAAAATGTACTAAAAATGCGTTAGATTAATCTAGCATAACCAAGTTTCCGAATCCATTGAATTTTTGGTTCGCAGAAGTAAAATATACTCTCACATTTTACTTGTGTCGCGACCGACCTCTCGAGCCTTTTTATTGAACATGTGCAAAAAGAAGGAGGGCTCGCCTGGTACATGCTAAGTCTAGATTCAGGAATTAACTCGGGCTCTTCCAAGCCCATACCATATCGCTACTTAGGGTTAAATATTTAACATGCAAATGGTTTATATTAAGGAGTCGCCACTAATCGATTTGGGGTGGGTCGATTAGAAACCCAAATAAGATGATGAGAGAATCATCCTATTCCTGCGAACCAGAAATTAACTAAGTTCGGGGACTTGGTTACACTAGTTGAATAACTAATGCCCTTTCGGTACCTTTTTACCCTGTTCATTTTTTTTAAAAACATTTGTCAGGCAATTTGGATTGATTTTAAGACCTTTCTCCTAACATGTAAGGTGATCAAGCGAGTGCATAATTAAAAATGATTAGCAGTTAAAAACACAACAATTCATGCAACTTAAGGTTCTAATCCTAACTAAGTCAGATGACATTCAAAACACAACAGTTCATGCAATTGTATTAAAAAACATGCATAATAATACAACAGTAATAAAAAATAACATACAAAATACTACCACGCAACCCGGGCTTATCTAATTTAAACAAGACAATAACATGCATAATAATACAACAATGGATTAAAACACTTAGATATACCACATAAATTTAAAAAAAAATTAAAAACATTTTGAATTTTTTTTAAAAGAAAAAAATAATAATACAGAAGAAGAAAGAAAGAAAGAAAAGAAATTTTTTTAAAATAATAATAAATACGAAAAGAAAAAAAGAAAAAGAAAATTAAAATTTTTTAAAATATTTTTAAAATAAAACAAAATAAAAAATGAACTGGATCGGTCAAATCCAACTCGGGTCAACGGATCCAACCGGGGGCGTTGACTCCGGTCGGGTCAGCTGAATCGGGTCAGGCCAATCTCGCAGGCGCGGACGCCGAAGAAATCAAAAATCGGCCTCTCGCCGGCCGACCCAAATCGACACCTGCCTAAAATTGGCCTGTGGGGAACATCGCCAAGCCTCGCCGGCCACTTGGGTCATCGTCCGACTGCCGATCGCCGGCCGACGACCAAATTAAAAAACGGTGTCTTTGGGGCATTTTGTCAAGCACCGGATGTGCACGACCAAAAACAGGAAACTTCGACCTGTTCCGGCGAACTGGTGGACTCAGGTGACCCAACTTACCTTCAATGACGACACACGGACGGCGGGGGACGACGATATGGGCTGAGACTCGTGCGAAATGGCCGGCGCGGGTCCCGGCCAAACCGAGTATAAAAACAGGGGAAAACAGAGGCAGACAGGGCCTCGGGAGAAGCTCACCGGTCAACGGCGCATCTGGAGGGGCTTCTGGCTGGCCGGTGGCCGACGGCAACGCTGCTAGTTCTCGCTCAAACTCCAGCATGATCTTGGTATGCTCTAAACCTACTCTTTCTCTCTTATTTCTCTCTTTGTCTCTCTCTGCTCTGTTTTCTTCGAAAATGGCCAAGCCGATCTCTCTCTTGCTCTCTGGTTTTTATAGCCAGAAGACGGAGTCCCTCTGCTCCGTTACGTCCGCGTGACGCCGGCCTGCACTGGCCTACGCCGATCGAAGACTTTTGTGGCCATTTAGGCCAGTGCAGAGAGGGGCGGTTCTGTGAGTGTGCCGAGAGGGAGGAGGAGGAGATAAAGGAGCCGGGAAATGAGGAAGACGGGACTGGCCATTAATGCCAGTCCCATTGGCGTGCTCATCCGGCCCTGCTCTGGTCGGATAGTGATGCCGAAGAGCTGTGTCGCCGTGCATCACTCTGCAGTAGGGAACAGGGAAGAACAGAGGAAGAGAAAACGACTGGTGTAGGGGGAAGAAGGAAGGAGAAGGAAGCTGGGCCGGGCTAGGCCCAGCCACGCAGGGGGAGCGGGGAAGAGAAAAAGAAAAGTGGGCTAGGCTGCGTGGGGAAAAGAAAAGGAAAAGGGAAAGGGCCTAGGCCCGTGCGCGGGAGGGGGGGAGGAGGGGAAGAAAGAGGAAAAAGAAAAGGGCCGGGTCGGCTCGGCCCCAACCCAGCCCACCTCGAAAATTCTTTTTTTTTAAAATAGACTCTATTAATGCAAAATGTGCCTAATTTCTATATGCAATGCATTTAAATAGAAATATTTTTTTATTTTAGGAATTAAAGAAAATTAACTCTTAAATTTTATGCAATTAATTTTGGGCAAATTAAAAATAGGTGTCAACTGCTGCCCCTCTTTAAAGATGAGCTCGCAGAGATTGAGCTCGCAGAGGTTACTTTCAAAGATAAAATGACACCTAAATTTGGCTCATGCATGCTCAATGTATGCTATTTTTTGGCGAGATCGTGAGTCCCATTTTTAATGATGTGATGAGATGATGCGTGCTAAAGCAAATAAAAATATACCTGGGGCTACCTACCTTGCCGAAGGGTAGAGCAATTCCAGATAGTTGGTGTCATATGTCGAGGACCCGAACCTTTCTTCGATCTCCTTGATTGGGAAAATCGCTTCCCTAGGACTTGAACCTATCTTCGGTCGCCTTGACTAGATTTCATTTATCTAGGACTCAAACCTTTCTTCGGTCGCCTTGACTGGGGAAATCGTTTGCCTAAGACCCGAACCTATCTTCGGTCATCTTGACTGGATTTCATTTGTCTTGGACCCGAACCTACCTTCAGTTGTCGTGACTGAGGATTTTGCTTTTGCCAAAGTACCTGCATCTCATAAGGGGTACCTGAAAAGACTTGATGTGAATAAAGGGGGTTGAACCCATGCTAAAAAAGGGTACTACAATAATCGTAGATACATTGATTTTTGGAACCAAACATAAATAGAATATACTTACCTGGGCACGTTCCTGCCTCTTAAGGGCGTGTCTCCTATCAGACAAGTTTTTATGCAAAGACATATGCATTCATTGGAGAAATAGACAACTGAGGCTATTTTAGAATATCATAGAAAATATCTTGGCCAGCAAGCCCATATGCTTTTCCTTTTTCAAAGAAACACCAGTTTACCTTCTGGGTAGTTTGAAAAGAATTCTGATGACATACCCAAGGTTTCTTATCCGGAGGTTTAATACATCATCTGCTTAATACCCGACCTTTTTCGGGACATCACTCTTGGGATGACAATGGGGCTTCTCCAGTACCTAAATTTTCATGTTCTATCACTGGGGTTAAAACTCTAAGCTGTCAAAGACGATTAGGGCAAACATGTGTGCATTCATCAAGGATAGACAAGCTCATGCACCGAGGGTATTTGAAAGCTCATGCATGCTGATTTTGCCATGTTTGTATCACCAAACATCCACCGAGGGTAATTATCAATTAAGACAATTTTCGCTCGCAAGGTGGACTTCTCGAGATGTTGAACAAGAGACCTTTAGTCAGAAAGGACTTTTCACTCACTCTCATTGAAAATGGTTGTTTGTCCCGTCCATTAATGCGAAAACATCGAAAACACTCAATCTGACCGCTATCATATCAACAAGGGTATGAGTTTTCTCGCAAGCAGTACGATGCTACCAATATGAGAGGTCTTCCTCAGGGTTGTAATGTTAGCTTGGTCAATAGCTTAACAAAGGTGACTGTCTAAGTTAACACCATGAAAGAAAATATTCTGTAATTATCTCCAGGTTTACAAGTCAAGAACCCTGCACAACGAGATAGAAATAGTCTTGCTCGCATTTCCTCGAGTGCTGTTTATAAACATTTGAAATTCCACGTTAATTCAATTGTTCTAGTCAGAAGAGACTTTATGAGGAATGTAGCATGGGCTTGGTTTACAGGTTGAGGAACGAAATGATCATTAGGCTAAAAAATGTGTGTGAGGGTGAGAATTAGTGATCATCTTGGCATTGTCACCAGTCTTTTTCTCCACCGTCAGGATTCTTTTGGAAAACTTCTTAGGCAATCTAGTGTTTTAGCTTCTTTGACAACTTTTTTCTTGAGGAGCTTTTGCGTCAAGCATTTTCCTGGATACCATTCGATCTCTATCCCAATTGCTTTCTCAAGAATAGGTTCGTCTTCATCTATCGTGTGGTAGATATTTGCTAAGACAGAGTTCGTAAAGTAAGAATTTGTATCAAAGAAGAACTCAAGTTTAAACTCTTTGGGGTCGTTTATTCTACACCACTTAATATCTTTGAGATATTTGAGAGTGCCTTCATCATGCTCAAAGATCTCTTCAGCTAAAACTTTATTGTTTTTTATAGCAGTTACCCAGAAATTAGGGACTCTTTTCTCTTCATCTTTTTCATCGTTTTTCTTCTTCTCCTTTTTCTCTTCTTTTTTTTGTTTTTTATTCATGGGCATTGGCCTTGCTTTTACCAGGTGCACTGTTTTTCATGCCCCTAGTTTTCAATATTTTTTTTATTCTTTTGGTATTGTCAAGACTAGCCTAAACAAGTTTGAACAGAACAATGTTATTAGGCTGATGGAGTCTTCATTTTGATTTGGTACTTTAGACCCTGATGCTCAAATTGCAGTGACTTTTGCCTTGCCCCGATGTGGGGGATGATCACCGACTGGGTTCATATGAAATGAAATCATCGGCTCAATTGGGCTAGCAAGAGATATAAGTGTATGGGATAGAAAAAGAATTGCTCTTCGTCATCCTAAGGCACTTAAATTATCGTGAGAGTTCATCTGCAATAATAACACTCAAAGATTAATGCAAGTGAGGGCAAGAAAATTTCTATTCATTTTTTTCACCTTGTGCGAGCTGTTGTGGCTGATGATCATAGAAAATTTTAAATATTACAAACTCTTCATCCTTCTTGTCTTACTCAATTGCTAGGTGAAAACATCACTGTTGTCAATAACATGTTGATATTTTGGGCAGGCTTTAGTTTGCTGCTCCTCTCTTGACAAAGCCCTCTTAGCCTTGACTATCCGGCCGTCGATGGTGTGTTTATCTCGGAAGACCCTGTCGAGGACCACCGGATCCATGAAAATGACGAGGCCGAAACCACGAGGGCAATGATCGAAAAGGAGGAACGCTTTTCTTGCTCCCTCTAAATTTGAATCCTTCCTATGATGCCAATTTACTTCAAGCTGCCCTAATGTGGGGTGGTTCTTGACATGGGTGATTTAAAAGGAACCTCCGAGTGTATGGACTCAAATGGTTAAGCAAATGATAAACAGTAGTATATGGGATAGAGAAATGAACTGTCTCTCGTCATTTTTTACTACCGTACCTTATGCGAGTAATCCCTTTACCTTGTAGAAGTGAAACCTTTTCGCTCATCTTGCAAGGGTTTGGTACTTGAGAATGTGTATAGACTAAGGATTGCCTCTCGTCATCCTGACACCCCTCGTTTAATACATCGGAGCAGTTCGACACCATTCGTAGAATTGTCGAGATTTCCACAAGGAATTGGTGAATTAAACAAGTAAAATTACCATGCAAAATTACTTTTCACGTAATGCACTTGAGGAAGAAAATATTATCCATTTTCTTTAATTATTTCTTTCTTCTTGTTTCTTTCTACTCTTATGAGAAGAGTTTTTTTAGGGAAAGGGATACTTACCTATGCTGCAATAATAGGATATACCTGTAAGTAATAAGGAAGATAGTGTTAATGAACGGTTCTTTGAGAAACAGGAATTAGGAACAATACAACATTACCCTTCGTGAATCCCTTCATTTGAGATTAAACTGACAACTCCTTGAATTTTCTCGGATGTTGATAATTCTCTTTTGACAAAGAAAGGAGCTTATGTTAGAAAAGAGAGGATTGAGGATGAATTGAAAATGATACAAATTACCCTTCTTCCATTTTACCTTGAAAGCTAGCAGAGTCTTTTCTCCTCTTTACTTTGTTCAGCTTTCTCTGTCTCAGTCTGCTCCTCCATGCTCTTAGTCTCAAAACTCGAATGAAATCCTTTATAATTAGGGGTGCTTCCAAATAGAGGGTTCTATTGCCAACGCATGCTGTGTCAATGCAGTTCCAGCATCTTGAGGAGTTTCTTGTAAATGCTCCGATTCCTGACTGCACAAGCATGTGCAATTGCTTGCATGGGGATCTTCACAGCAAAGCTAATCTCTGCTTTAAAGGTTTTTGATGGATATGGGCGTAACCACCATTGAGACTTCCATGGTTGTTAGGATCGGCCTTGACGCCATTTTGTCATGCGCGAAATTTTTCCGATTTAGACTTGTCACCAGGAGTGTCTTTATCAATAACTTTTCTGTCAATTCTCTTGTTATTAATAGGAACATAGAAACTATTTCAAAGATAGTATTTCTTCACAGCATTAGAGTTGACCGGGTTGAAGAATTAGCGTCCATCCATCTCAGTCAAAATCAGGGCTCCTCCAGGAAGTAGCTTTTTCACGACATAGGGACCCTTGTAATTGGGAGCGAACTTACCTCCAAGCTCAAGGGGTAGTGGTAGTACCTTTCTCAGGACAAGACACCTGCTTCGAAGTGTCTTGGGCGCACCTTCCAATTGAATGATCTGGCTATCCTCTGTTGGTAACATTGCCCATGACAAAGAGCCTTTAGCCGCTTTTCATCAATCATATTTAGCTGCTTCAATCTTTGCTGCTTCCACTCTGCATCAAATAGTTTCACTTGGGACAATACCTACAGTGAGGGAATTCTACCTCAACAGGTAGGACTGTTTCCATGCCATACACCAAGGAAAAAAGTGTTGCCTCGGTAGATGTCCGAATTGATGTTCGGTAAGCCATTAATGCGAAAGGCAATCTTTCATGCCAATTTCGATAGTTCTCAGTAGTTTTGGCTAAGATCTTTTTTATGTTTTTATTGGCAGCCTCAACAGCTCCGTTCATTTGGGAACGGTAAGGAGACGAATTCAGGTGGCGGATTTTGAATTTACTGAGTAAATCATCAACAATCTTATTGTTCAGATTCGTCCCATTATATATAACTATGGCTTCAGGGACGCCATAACGGGCGATTACATCTCGCTTGATGAATTTCGTCACATTCCGAGCAGTGACATTGGCATATGACGTGGCCTCGATCCACTTGGAAAAATAATCAATTGCAACCAAAATAAAAGTGATGTCCATTTGATGTCTCCGAGTTAATTGGGCCAATCACATCGATGCCTCACATTGAAAATGGCCATGACTCAGATAACTGGTGTAATTCAGTTGGAGGGGCATTTATCTTGTTTCCATGGATCTGACAACGGTAACAATTTCGAACGTGTCGGATGCAATCACTTTCTAAGGAAAATCGGTAATAACCTAATTTTGTTATTTTTCTAGCCAACATGTGTTCACTTATGTGTGGACCACATACTCCCTTATGCAATTCTTGCATGATCCGCGTTGCTTCTGTCGCATTCACGCATCTTAGCAAAACAGAGTCATAGGACCTCTTATACAAATTCTCACCATTAACGAAGAACTTCGTTGCCATTTTCATTATGTACCTTCTGTCTGCAGAGCCAATCCTTTCAGGGAACTACTACTCCTTGATGTAGTTCATGATATCGTAATACCATAATTTACATCAGGTTCCTCAGTCACGGTCATGCAATGGGCCGGTCTAGTCAGGACTTCAATCTTTAGAGGTTCTATTTCCAAACCATTGGTAACCTGCAACATGGACGATAGTATGGCCTGTGCATCGGCGAATTGGTTATGAGATCTAGATAGGTAGTCAAACGAGACCTCGTCAAATTCTGAAATCAATTTTTCTAGATAGTCATGACAGGGTACTAGTTTAGTATCATTAGTCTTCCATTCACCCACAGTCTGAGTATGATTAAGGCAGAATCGCTGAACACTTTTAGTTTGGCTATTTCATATCAATTGTTGCTTGTAAACCGAGAATACATGCTTCATACTCGGTTATATTGTTGGTGCAAGGAAACACCAATTTCGTGGCCATAGGATAATGTTGCCTATTTGGGATATCAAGACTGCCCCGAAGCTAGAGCCAGATAGATTTACTGCTCCATCAAAAACATGATCCATGTGTGTTCCTCTGTTGATGAAATGCGATCATTTGGAAGATCATCCTCATGTGTTTCCCTAGGGCATTTAGCTAGCATATCAGCGATCACTCGATCTTTCACTGATTTCTGTGATGATGTTTAGATGTCAAATTCTGAAATTAGAATTTGCCAGTTGGCTAATTTTTCCACTAATGCCGGTCGGTTAAGCAAATACCGGATATGGTCGTTTTCAATTATGAGAAACATCTAGTGGTGCAAAGTATATTGTCGAAACCTATGCAACACCCACACCAATACGATGCATATTTTCTCTGATTCGGAATAATTCTGTTCCGAAATGGTGACTTTCTTACTCAGATAATAGATGGCTCGTTCTTTTCCATCGTCGGGATGGCTCTAGGCCAATAGGGCTCCTAACGATTCACTGTGAATTGTTAAATAGAGAGTTAGAGGATACCCCAAGACTTGTGGAACTAGTACCGGGAGATTCATCAAATACTGCTTCAGCTTTTCAAATGCTTCCCGACAGCCTTCATCCCAGTTGATCTAAGCATCTTTCCTAAGAAGTTTGAAGAAGGGCCGTACAGTCTCAGAGAGTTGGGAGATGAACCGAGCAATGTAGTTCAACCTTCCCAAAAGGCTTCTGACCTCCTTCACTGTAGACGGAGGTTGCAATTCACATATTGCTTTGACTTTCGAGGGGTCGATCTCAATCTCCTTGTTACTCACGATGAATCCGAGTAACTTACTAGAGATTGCCCCGAACATGCACTTTGCAGGGTTCAGGCGTAATTTGAATTCACGCAACCAGCTGAATAACTTCCTCAAGGTTTCAATGTGGTCTTCTTCGCACCTGGTCTTGGCCATCATGTAATCGACATAGACCTCAATTTCTTTGTGCATCAGGTCATGAAAGAGAATGACCATAGCACGTTGGTATGTTGCCTCAGTATTCTTCAAACCAAAAGGCATAACCCTGTAGTGAAAAGTCCCCCATGGAGTGATGAATGTCGTCTTCTCCTTGTTTTTATCATTCATCCTTATCTGATTGTATCCGGAGAATCCTTCCCTAAAAGAAAATAATTCGAATCCAGCAGTGCTATCCATAAGGACATCTATATAGGAGAGCAGAAAGTCATATATTGCATTAGTCTTATTCAAGTAGCGGTAGTCAACACAAACTCGAATTCGACCGTCTTTCTTCTTCACTGGCACTATGTTCACTACCCAATTAGGGTATTGCGAAACCTCGATGAACCCTACTTTCAATAGTTTCATCACTTCTTCTTCGATCTTTTTCGACAGCTCGGGTTTGGTCCTTCGCAACCTTTGCTTTTTGGGAGGCATGTCGGGATTGGTAGGCAAACTGTGTTCGACAATCCGAGGGTCTAGTCCTGACATATCAGAATAAGACCATGCGAAGACATCTTGATACTCTTTGAGGAGAGCGATCAAACGTATGGCTTTCTCTTCGGAAAGGTTGGCTCCAATCTTCACTTCTTTTGGCTCCTGAGTACCACCCAAATTAATGGTAACAGTTTTATCGATTGTAAGGGGCTTGATTTGTTCATATTGCTCCCAATTTCTTTGAATTTCAGCGGGGTCATCACTTGAATCGTCAGAATCGCTGTTGTCAGTATCTACATCATCAGGCTGGACCGTACTAATTCCCTCGCAAGTCGCAAAATTATGCCTGAAACACAGGGTAAATTGATCAGAAAAACAAATGGGGATACGGATTTTTTCATTGGCCTCTTCCACTTAAAACATTTTTTGAAAAAATCGTGAGACGTCTTTAATTTTCGAAAAATTTTTAGAAACGAGGAAGCATGAGATAGCCCGAGCCTCAAAATACCTTCTTTTTCGTGGCTGGATATCATCAACTGGCCGGTTTGGTATACTACCTCATGCCCTCAAAACATTATTTATTTACAATACATGGATTTACAATCTCAAAAGAGGGAGAGTTTAAAAAGACATTTCTTTCGGCAGAAATGACAACAAAAAAAAAAACACAAGGATAGCCCATTTTCCAGGGATTCATGCAGAAAGGAGAAGAGAAATTCTACTCAAACGGGCTTGCGCCCATTCCCTCTACCGGTCCTTCGTCTATTGCACCGATGAAGAAATCTTCGAATATCATTCTAGGAATCCAGCTCATCGGCTCTTCTCTTTACTGGTGTCAGCTTTTCCATGTCGTCCCATCGGCTATGAATGCTATTATGTTGGTCTTCATAAAAACTTGCTGGCATTTGGTAGTCTATGTAATAGTCAAACTTACCACTAGGCTGGCCCAGGGTATCCATAATTGCCTTTCCCTTACGTGCCATATTAGAAAGCTCAGGGGTAGCGTCATGAAGGTTAGGTACCACCAAGAGATCATCATCACCATGACACAGCCATGGGGCACGAAAAGTGAATGCCCTAGCGTCCAGTAGGTCTTGAATTCTATTCTTCAAAGCATCGCAATCATTCAGCGAGTGTTCGATCTCTCCTGAGTGAAAATTGCATGATCTGGAGGGATCATAATTAATGAAGTACTCTAGAATAGGGTGTTTTGGTCTCCTCGTGATCAGCCCATTCTGCAAAAGGATAGGGAATATCACATTCATCCATGGATTTGGGAACCGGCGAGTATTGTCGTACATTGTCCTGCCATCGTAAGAGTTGGACATCTCGCTAAGTCATGTCAGCAAGGGCTCCCGACGGCAGGTTTTCTTTAGGACGATTTACTTAGGTCACCTGCTCCTGATCGGGAAATGGCAGTGACACATCCGAGATTTGGCCAATGGTATCCATTAAGGACGCAAGCAAATCTCGCAGCTCATCTAACTAATACTGCAAACGTGCGATCAAATCAGGTGGGTTTGCACTCGCTTCTGAGGTCAAGTCTTCGTGTATGGCTCCTATGAAGATGTCGTCAAATAGGGTGACCATACCATTCAGCGTTTCTTCTCGTCCACAATCTTCCTCAATTGGTAACTTGTCTGGGTTCCGATGTTGGTCCACAGCAACATTTACGAGAGGCTTCAAGGAGCTCGATTGACTTGAATATTCGGCAGGATGCTTGAACCCCTCACCGGATTGTCCTGAGAGGTTAAGATAAATTTTTTCATCTTGCAACAATTTATCAGGTGATGGGAAAGTTTCCCGGATATGAAGAAGTAACAAACCAACTTGACTCGTTATGTGCCCCTTGTTGACCTGTGGGCTTCCTTTGCGATACTCTAGACTAGCGGTACAATGATTCTTGGTAACTTGGATAGACTCTCGGATGCCCCAGCCTTCTTTATCGAGTCCTTGACTTGGGGTGAAGCCATTCCCAACCCTAACTTTCCCTACTATGACTGAGGCTTTTGACATATTAGGGACGAGGGGAGCAGTTCCTCGATATCTATGCACATTTGAAACGAGCTCGATGGACTGATAGCTAGATTCCACTTTGCCACTTGGTTCGACATATAGGATGGCAGTTTCTTGGTAGATTCGATGATCTTCCTCTCCAAGGATCGTGATCAGCTTCCCTTGGGCTACAAACTTCACGCTTTGGTGAAGGCTTAAAAGTATAGCTCCAGCAGAGTGAATCCAGGGACGGCCCAATAGAAGTGGGGATGTCCATCACTCGAAACAAGATGCTAAATACTGTTGGGCCAATTTGGACATCAAGGTCGATCTCACCCACAGTGTCTTTCTTCATTCCGTCAAATGCTCGAATGGATGTTTTGGAGGCACGAAGCTTAGACGTGTCCATATTAAGATGGCGCAAGGTTGCAAGCCGGTAGATATTCAGCACAGACCCATTGTTTATCAGAACTCGAGCTATATGGGCATTTCTATATTTAACAGAAATGTAGAGGCCCTTGGCATGTCCCCTTCCTTTAGCGGAAAATTCGTCTTCCGAGAATGTTATCTGATCCTTCAAAAGGATAAACCGGATAAATGCTTCTAGCTTATCATGCTCAATTGTCTCTGGTACATTTACCTCGCTAAGTACCTTCATCAGAGCTTTCTGATGCTTTACGGACGTTTGGAGTAGTTCTAATAAGGAAATCTGAGCGGGCAATTTGCGTAGCTAGTCCACCACATTATATTCACTGGCTTTGACGATGACTAGGAATTCTTTGGCTTTTTCGTCAATGACAGGCTTCGGAGGCTGAGTGTCAGCTTAGGCATACGTTCGTCCTGACCTGGTGATTAGGTCCACATCCAATTCATAGGACCATGGGACTACTTTGTCACTCTCGTACTGGTAGGGCTGAGGTATTTCGATCACTATGTGCTCTGCGGGTAGAGGTACCTCAATCGTCAGCTCCTCCTCCTTATCTGGGTTATCAGACAAAGGTTCGTTCACAAGCGTAGGGATAGATTCACTTGTTTCGGCATTCAATGCCGAGAGTTCTTTGTCCCAGTCGATAATAATCTCAGAAATGGTGGCCACTACGCCGGTACGGTCAACATACACAATCAAGCTTGCTTTCGCCATGCTGGCAACCCTTTCTTTCATTAGGGACAAGGGCAGTACTTCACTAGTAGGATAATACCCTGCTCTCACTAGAGCGTTATAAACATTAGCAGTGTATACCCTCTCACTCTTGATTCGACCAGTGTCAAAAGTGGATATGACATTGATTTTGTTTTCGTGTTTGGATAGTGGGTTGTTTTGGACATTTGATTTAGATGTCTGAAAAGAAAAGGCTTTTGTGTCAAGCAAGTTTTGGATTCGGTGTTTGAGGGTATAAAAGTTGTCCGTCGAATGTCCTACCTCGCCCATATGATAGTCACATTTTTTGGACGGATCATAATTCGAAAAGCTTTCTGAGTTGGGCCGTTTTGGTTCGATAAAAAGTAGGTTTTTCTTCCGAAGTATGGCTAGGACTTGGGAAGGGGATCTAGGCAGTGGAGTGAATGGTCTTTTCTTATATTGCCTCGTCGGCTGGCGACTTAAGGTCGGCTGCTGCTCACTATTCACTTGGACTGCCCGGGGAGAATGAACAGTTTGGGTGTATGCAATGTTTCCATCCGTCAGGGGCTCCTTCTCTTTTCGCTTGCTGAGTCTCTTGCTTGTGGAAGAGGGGTCTGTAAACCATCCGTCACACAATTCCATTTCAATTCGTTCACCTACAGGAACAAGACGATTAAGGGACTCAGTAGTGGCACCAATCAGGCGGTGTCTTTATTCGTACGGAAGAGACTTTATGAACAACTTTACTTGTTTATGATCATTAAGTTATGGGATAACCTGGGCGGCCAAGTTTCTCCATCGGGTGATATACTCCTTGAAGGACTCACTCTTCTTCTTTTCGATGCGTTCCAAATCGTCACGAGTAAAGGTGACATCGAGGTTGAATTGATATTGCTTGAGGAATGCATCAGCAGCATCATCCCAAGACTTAAAAGCATCCACATCCTTTGACATACACCATGTCAAGGCTGGTTCTATCAAACTCGCTTGAAAGGTCTGAATCATGAGGGGTTCATTGTCAACGTACTAGGTCATCTGCACATGATACATGTGCAAATGGTGTATAAGGCATGAGGTACCATCATATTTCTCGAATTCCGGCATTTTGAACTTTTCTGATACTTTGACCTGTTTATATATAGACAACTCAAGTGGTACAGCATTTTATGGGCCCTGTAGCTGTTTCAGCATCTCCTCGATCTTTACAAGGCGTTTGTCATGTTCTGTCATCGGTACAACTTCAAATTGAGGCTTTCTGATGGCAAGGGGAAGCGAATCATCTTCTAGTGGAGGCATTTTGCTATCGCTAGAGGAAGCTTTGTCTTTTCCAGTGGACGGTGGTGGTAACACCACCTCAATTGCTGCAGGCGTGGGCGTGAGCTTGTCCTGAATGGATTCCGCTTGCTTTGTGAGATTTTGGATCGCATTGAGGACTAGCTTCATCTTGTCCTCCATGTTATTGAGACGGACATTTTCTTCGGCCATTTTTTGTAATTACTTGGGAAAACATTGAAATGAATGAGTATAATGCCCAGTAAAAAATTATTTTATGATCTAGTCATATTATTATTACATAATTCTTTATTTGCAAAGAAAAAAATAAGAAATTTTTTTTATTTATATATTCATTACAGGCAGCGTCCCTGGGGTTCGAACCTCGATCGCCTCAGATCGTGACGCTACATCCCCAGATACCACTGGGCCGAAGGTCGCAGTGGTGTCCTTAAGGGGCAAAAAATTTTATTTATAGCATAAAAAATGACCCAAGTTATATTAATATTAGTACAACCCATAAACACTTTTAAAGATGAAAACCAAAACCCCTAAACATAAATACTAGGTGTTGACACCTAAATTTTGGCACACCATGTAGTGATTAATTGCATAGAAAATTGAGGATTAAATTTTAATCCCTAAACAAAAAAATCAAAATTGCATAGCATGTAGTTTAGGATCATATAGTTTAATTACATTCCACATCAGACCGGCGGTGGCGAGTAAGCTGAAAATTCATTGCGTAAACCGAGCTCGAGCACTCGGCTCACTCAAGGGATTGATGACCAAAATTCACAAATCTAAAAGGCTTTGGTTGTTTTAATTTGAACTTAAATCAGCCCGAATTAATTTAGCCCATTTGGAATTAAAGTAAAATTAAATGATAAAGCCTAAGTCTAAGCAAATTAGAATTAGGAAGCTCGGTCAATTAACCTAGGGTTGCAATATAAATATGTGATTATATCCTTCAATGAAGAAGGGGGCTCTGATAATTTTTAGAGATCAGAATTTTCAGAAAGAGCACGAGAGACACACTTGAGGTCGAGAGAGATAGTCGGTTGCGTACGTGCACAACTGCCACGTCGGCGTCGCCTCTCCACTGTGTCCGTGCTTCCTGCTGTTGTCGCCCTTGCCGTAGCGCCTCTTGCTGTCCGTTGCCGCGCCCTCTGCTCACGGCCAGACCTGTGGCCATGAACCGCCATCCTTGCTTCCATCGACGATAATGTTGTTGTACCCTTTACCTGCGAGATAACGAAGCATGCTGTTGTTCCAAGTCTGACCGCTGACCAACGATCAACGTTGGTGCTGTTGCTTCTCACAGGATTCTTGGTGGTGTCTCTGCAGTGAAGCATTAGTGGGTTCCCAGTCACCACCAAGTCCAGAAAAGTCAAGTGTTGGCCTAATTCACGTTTATTCTTTTTGACATCCACCAAGATTCACGCAAAAAGCTATCGCATGCACAAGTGTGTTCTCTAGATGACACATCTGGCATCATCATCGCATGCACTTCTTCACGGGAGGAGGATAGCGACATTGGTGATCCGTGAAGCCATACCAACATGGTGAAGTTCGCGCATCCCCGACGTGCTTGGCCGACACTACCACGAGCTGAGCCGATCCCCGTCGAACCGCCGCCGCTATCACCGCCGGTCCGCCGTCGTTGGCTACAACGCGTTCTGCGATCCACAAGCCTCAATCCGAAACCGAGTTCAAATTTGGAAGATATCCGCGAATTAGGTAAGATCATTATCCGAATATTTTCTGAAATATTTAATTTCCTAAGTTTTCGGCGTTTGAATATTTCGTGGATATTCTTTGGTGGATAGCTATATATCTTAGGATAATATTTGCGATATCCGCAATATTCTAAGATACCTTAAATTAGGAATTTTTCCTAATTTAGCAACGTATCTGGACGACTATCCGACCTTATCCCTAAGGTACGATATGCGGCGATACGGAAAATCGTTATCTTGTCCATAATCACTTGGATACGATAATAGATTTTATTTGCTTTTTAAGTTTGAACAATCAGCTTTCCGTCGATATCTATAACCCTACAGATATGACCGTTAGTTTGATTTCTTTTCCTAATTTGAAAAGAAGAATCTTGCGGATTGCGTGGATTGCTTGAACGTGGTTGCTATCTTTGTTTAATTTTTTTCCTTTTAAATAAAGAAAATAAAAAAATATGTTAGTTAGGATTTAAATTAGAAATTTTGTATGCTTAGGGAATCTTAAATATATCCAAAAGAATAAGATAATTGTTTGATTTAAATTGGGATTTAGGGTAGCATATTTCCTAGTTTAAATTAGAAATTGTTTTAATCTTTATGGATTATTTAGGATATTTAATAATTTCGAATTTTAATAAAAATGCCAAACAAAGAATCATTTTAGGATAGATCAAATCATTTTCTCTAGGATAGATTGCATGTTAATTTGAGTAATTTTTAATTCCGAATTTCATTTGAAAATACCAAAAATAAATCATTTGTCCGTCATTAGAATTAGGTCACGTCGTCGCATGACATATAGTTCGCATGTTAGGCTGCATTAATCGCATGTTAATTTTTGCACGTCATTACATATAGGTTAGCTTTCATTTAAATAAGTGAAAATCCTAAAAAATATTGAGTGAACTGTTTGTTAATTAGAAATCATATTAGGATTGTTGATTGACTTTTTAGCTAACAATGTAGATGCTTACGTTACTTCGAGGTAAGTAATTCTCCCAATCTCCCAATTTATTTAATGTTTTGATTATTGGGTGTTACTTTGGTGGTTTGCGCACCCGCATGATCACCTCATATGCTAGTGGCTAAGTTAAAATGAATCCAAACTGTCTGCCAAAATATTTTTTGAAAAGAAAAGGTACCGAAAGGGTGTTAGGCTAGATCTAGCGTAACCAAGTTCCCAAGCTTAGAATCTCTGGTTCGTAGGAATAAAACATATCTCCCTATGTTTTATTTAGGTTTCTAATCGACCTACAATAAATAGATTAGTGGCGACTCCAAGCATGAAAACATTTGCACGTTAAGAACTTAAATCCTAAGTTGCGAATTGGTAGGGCTTGGGAGGGTCCGAGTTAAGTTTAGTCTTAATAATCCATTAGCTTAAGAAATTTTAGATCGCGACACTAGGAAAATATAAAAGACGGGGACTTTTAACAAAAATGTTCCCTTCCCGAATGCTTATTCTATAAATGATGAGAAAGCTACAGTCTCTCAAAATCGCTTATTTTCACGGACAAGCTCCGCAATAAGTATATCCCTCGTCCTCACAGTCCTTTCGAGATTGTCAATCTCTGTTTGGCGACTGGGCTTGTTGGTTACATCCGAAACTTTTGGTTATAGATCGGCCGGGATTTAGTGATGTAGAATGTAGAACAAAGAGGCATGGTGGACCTTTTCCTATCCTTTCAATAGTCTAGGCATAAGAATGTTCTCAGGCTGACATTCAGTCCACACCCCCTGGATGGCACAAATTTCGCCAGCGTAATTGTAGTTCAAGCGGGTGAATCGAACTCGAAACAGGTCTATCTTAAAAGGTAGTGGGATCTTCTGAAGGTCCCTGTACTAACGAGCTACCCGGTAGGGGTAGTACGAAGTGACGCCAAATAAATTGAGCAATGGGACAGGGTTGTGAAACTGGTGAGCATACCGAGCCTGACCATCATGGAACCATTTAGCATGCCATAAGAAAGTTTTGGGATTGGGGTCTTTCAAAAAGTTTATCAAGGTAGAGTAGTCCTTATGAGGGGAATGATTTTTTAAGACCTCAAACCTTTGTATCGATGCATAAAGTCATCGACTTCAAAAAGCTACATGAGCTGCCCAAATCCTCTCAAATGAGACAAAAACCAGATTTGCAAAATTTCTGGGGTGGCCCGCATGATTTTATCGTCATTTTATTTAAAACGGTTTAGAGATAAAAATGTTTCTGCCAAAATCGAATTGACATAACCCAAGCCGGTATAAATTTGTTTGGCCACATATGTTATCGAGAGGCTTATTGAATTTCTATGGTGGGGGAAAATGACACACCCGACAAAAGCAAGGATAAAAATCTTAGCTTTTTGGCTCATGGGTTAACTTTCAAAATACTCATTTAGGAAAAACCAGGGGCAGGCATTGCAATAAGCTTTGACGACTCTTTTCACGGTATTGCTATCGGTTCACAAAAACTGGGATAATTTGGGTAGAGGGGACACACCCAAAAGTAGTTTGATGAGCTCAAATCCCAAAGGCTTTCCGATGACAACGCTATACTCTTCTAGAGTCGGGGTCATCTCAAACTTACCAAATATGAAAGTGGATATTTGTGGACACCAGAAATGTGCTAATGCTTGCTTCATGCCAGAATGAATGTTGATTTTGAGCAAAGAGAGTAGGAGACCAATTCTTGCTTTAACATACTGTTGGCCATTTTGATCAAGTCGGTCCCACTATGCCAGAAGCTCTTTTTTAGGAGTACAGACAAATTGGACATCAGCTCTTTCCATCGTGTATAGAATGCAATCAACGAGTGGCCTAACAGTAACAAATTAAATGAATAACTAGTACATAATAAAAAATGAAAAGGGATAGAATATATACCTTTCCTTGAAACATGGCAATCACAACAACATGCACATGAGGAGTGAGGTTCGATTTCTATATAGACTAGCTCAGCAAAGTGAAATTAAAAGGGTGCCTAACTGTCGCAGTCTCGCGTTAGTGTCAAGTCCTTTTAACCTCGGCCAAATCGAAAGGAATATCTTATAGTCACGCGAATAGCGGTTAAAGATATTTCTTTACGATTTTTAGAAATAAATTTCGGAGAAACGAAAGGCAACCTCTACATCGCGGCCTCGTGTTCGAGGTCGTATCTTTCTTAACACCATCCTAAAATGCCCTATTGCGGCCCAGGTCCGGCAGTGTGGTTGTGTGTGTAATAGTATAGTGTTAAATCATTAAAGCACGCACAACAATTTATAAACAATCAATTTGAACCTGCAAGACAAATAAAAAGGCAAAAGTACACTACAAGTGCCATAACTTGTGTACGGCGCTCACTTTAGTGCCATAACTTTTTTTTGGATCACTTTAGTGCTAAAATTTTTGAAAAACGATCACTTAAGTGCCAACTCCGGTGCCGTACACAATTTTTCGCCGGAAATCTGATGTGGCATTTTGTTTTTATTAATTTCTTAAGCTGACGTGGCTCGCCGGAGTCTCGCCGGAGATTGGCACTTAAGTGATCGTTTTTCAAAAATTTTAGCACTAAAGTGATCCAAAAAAAAGTTATGACACTTAAGTGATCGTTTTTCCTCCGACTTGGCACCAAAGTGATCCCAAAAAAAGTTATGGCACCAAAGTGAGCGCCGTACACAAGTTATGGTACTTATAGTGTCCTTTTGCCCAAATAAAAACCTTAATGTTAGGATCATACCTGGAGTCCTCGCTGTCAAACAAAAATTATTTTGAACAGGGTAAAAATTTTGGCTTAAGTTGACTTTTTAAAAAAAAAATACAAGATTCCCCAGCAGAGTTGCTGGTCTGTCACGACCGACCTCCCGAGCCTTTTTATCGAACATGTGCAAAAAGAAGGAGGGCTCGCCTGGTACATGCTAAGTCTAGATTCAGGAATTAACTCGGGCTCTTCCAAGCCCATACCATATCGCTACTTAGGGTTAAATATTTAATATGCAAATGGTTTATATTAAGGAGTCGCCACTAATCGATTTGGGGTGGGTCGATTAGAAACCCAAATAAGATGATGAGAGAATCATCCTATTCCTGCGAACCAGAAATTAACTAAGTTCGGGGACTTGGTTACACTAGTTGAATAACTAATGCCCTTTCGGTACCTTTTTTACCCTGTTCATTTTTTTTAAAAACATATGTCAGGCAATTTGGATTGATTTTAAGACCTTTCTCCTAACATGTAAGGTGATCAAGCGAGTGCATAATTAAAAATGATTAGCAGTCAAAAACACAACAATTCATGCAACTTAAGGTTCTAATCCCAACTAAGTCAGATGACATTCAAAACACAACAGTTCATGCAATTGTATTAAAAAACATGCATAATAATACAACAGTAATAAAAAATAACATACAAAATACTACCACACAACCCGGGCTTATCTAATTTAAACAAGACAATAACATGCATAATAATACAACAATGGATTAAAACACTTAGATATACCACATAAATTTTTTTAAAAATTTTTAAAAAAACTTTTTGAATTTTTTTCTAAAAAAATAAAATAATAATAATAATAATAATAATACAGAAGAAGAAAGAAAGAAAGAAAAGAAATTTTTTAAAATAATAATAAATAAGGAAAGAGAAAAAGAAAAAGAAAAAAATGAAATTTCTTTTTTTAAAATATTTTTTAAAATAAAATAAATAAAAAAAGGAACCGGGCCGGTTGGATCCAACCCAGGTCAACGGATTCGACCCGGGGCGTTGATCCGGGTCGAGTCAGCTGAACCGAGTCAGTCCAATCTCACATGCGCGGACGTCGGAGAAACCGAAAATCGACCTATCGCCGGCCAACCCAGATCGACACCGGCCTAAAATTGGCTTGTGGGGAATATCACCAAGCCTTGCCGGTCACCTGGGTCACCGTCCGACCGCCGGTCACCAGCCAGTGACCAAATTAAAAAACAATCTCTTTGGGGCAATTTGTCGAACACCGGATGTGCGCGACCAAAAACAGGAAACTTCGACCTGTTCCGGCGAACTGGTAGACTCAGGCGACCCAACTTACCTTCATTAACGATACACGGATGACGGGGGACGACGGTATGGGCCGGGACTTGCGCGAAACAGCCGGCGCGGGTCCCGACCAAACCAAGTATAAAAACATGGGAAAATAGAGGCGGACGGGGCCCCGAGAGAAGCTCACCGGTCGACGGCGCATCTGGAGGGGCTTCCGGCTGGTCAGGGGGCGATGGCGACGTTGCTGGTTCTCACTCGAACTCCGGCATGATCTCGATACGCTCTAAACCTACTCTTTCTCTCTTTTTTCTCTCTCTGTCTCTCTCTGCTTTGTTTTCTTCGAAAATGGCCGACCCGGTCTCTCTCTTGATCTCTGGTTTTTATAGCCGGATGACGGAGTCCCTCTGCTATGTTACGTCCGCGTGATGCCGGCATGCACCGGCCTACACCAATCGAAAACTTTTGTGGCCATTTAGGCCGGTGCAGAGGGTGGGCCGGTTTTGTGAGTGTGCCGAGAGGGAGGAGGAGGAGATAAGGGAGCCGGGAAATGGGGAAGACGGGACTGACCATTAATGCCAGTCCCGTTGGCGTGCTCATCCGGCCCTGCTCTGGCCGGATAGCGACGCCAAAAAGCTGCATCGCCATGCGTCACTCTGCAGCCAGGAATAGGGAAGAACAGAGGAAGAGAAAGCGACCGGTGTGGGGGGGGAGAAGGAAGGAGAAGGGAAGCTGGGCCGGGCCGGGCCAGGCCCAGCCATGCGAGGTGGGAAAAGAAAAAGAAAAGCGGGCTGGGCCGCGCGGGGAAAAGAAAAGGAAAGGGAAAGGGCCCAAGCTCGCGCGGGGGGGAAGAGAGAGGAAAAAGAAAAGGGCTGGGTCGGCCCGGCCCCGACCCGGGCCAACTCGAAAATTATTATTTTTTAAATAGACTCTATTAATGTAAAATGTGCCTAATTTCTATATGCAATGCATTTAAATAGAAATATTTTTTTTGTTTTAGGAATTAAAGAAAATTAACTCCTAAATTTTGTGCAATTAATTTTGGGCAAATTAAAAATATGTGTCAACAACTTGGGTATCTAATCGACCCATGATTGATTAGTGGCTGCTTTAAAAGGTAAGATAGGTAAGATAAATTGCCTGATTGAATCGAGTATCAAGTTGCGATTGATAGGACTTTGGAGAGCCTGTTCTAAGCACCATGCTTAGCAATCCATTGATTTTTCTTTGGTGGTTCACCTCCAGAAAGGTTGTGACATGTAATTGGCTCGGTCTGATAATATAATTGACAACAATGAATACTTGCTCGTACTTTCTACTTTACACAATATCTTGAATGGAGATCAACTAATAGAGGGAGAACAAAATAGGAGAGCACAGTGAAAGCATATGAAAGGTGTGAATATACTAATAGTGGGAGAACCAAATAGAGAAAGCATCTTGAACTGCTACCGCACAAATTGCCTTCTCTTTACAAAGGGAGATGCTGAAAATGAACTTGAACAGTGTTTAAAGGAAATGTTTAATTATTTATTTATTTAGTGTTTGCCCGTACCACGAAGATGGGCAATTCTGTGCTGGTGGGACAACTTCTAAGGATTCTTATTAGAAAGATGGATCGAGTAAGTAGAGAGTTCGAAATTTACTTCGAGTACGTTTCTTAAGAAGTTGGTAACTTTCATTCAAATATACTAGAAAACTGATTTTATGAAAGCTATGTCTAGTAACGAAAATTTACTAAACTCCTAAGGAATTTCATTGCTATACGATACAGATGTTTTATTGTAACTTGGTAAGTACGTAAAACGCATAACTTCTGGCGGTGAATATAGGAAATGGATCATGTTAAACAGATCCTATCCAAACGAAAACCTCATAAATAGAGCGTGAGGCATAATTTTACGTAAGTCATCCCAGACGGTATTGTATTGTACGTTGCATGGTATCACGGATATGTCCATGCTTTATGTGAATCGAGATAAATCTAACTCAGTTTCTGGGAACATGAGCAGGGATGCCAAGAGGTTGAAAGCCATGCTGTAGACTTGCTTGCCATGCTTTGTCGATGTCGGTGATCATGTAGCCGCACTCATGCTCTTCCCACCCTTCTGCTCTGTGTAGAATCCCCGTGACGTGCCATGCGCTCATCAATCTTCGTGGCAACCAGTTCTGCAGTATTACAACGAGAGTAAGAGGAAGATTTATACTAACGCTGCTGCAAGTATACAGATTTATCCACACATGGAATCTGCGAATCAAAACGGCTATATGGTGATTTAAGGATTGTGGTTCGGCCAAAGTAACAATGATCCATGTGTCACTGGTCTTAACTACCTGGTATTACACCATGTGTTTACTATGAATATTAGCAAGGTAGGCTTTGTACATGCAATAAAAGCACACGTTTTGTTCCCTGCAAAAATTATTAAAGCACACTCCCTTCCACAGAATAAATAAAGATCAATTGAAATTTCAATTATAGGCCATATCATACCTCACTGGAATGCACATTCTCAAGCGACGGAGGAGTGACCATGGCTGGCGTGTGGTGGTAGAAGCAGTGGCTGCGCAACTTTTTTGGAGGGAATTGCGAGAAGGGTATGAATAATGTCGCTTTTGATGCTTTTAACTGATCTTCTTCTGTTATGTCATCTCCAACTATCCATACCTAAAAATTTACCGATCGTTAGCAGTCATTCGTAAATGTTACCGTCACCAGCAGGTTGTGATGATAAGTTCTTATGGCATTATATACACAGATGTAATAGCGATTAGGGTTTCCAATTCTTACTAAGAATACAAATAAAACCCAGAAACGAACACGCTGAATCCTTAAAAGTCTACGCACGCTGATATTTGAAGTTGTTTGCGACAAGGGCAAGATTCATGTACCTTTGGAGCACGGCCGCTTGGGCGAAGCAGATTGCTGTCACACTTGTGATTGAGTGATTACTTCAGCATCTTGTACTCATGTTCATGCAGTGTAGCCATGTCACGCCCCGTACCCCACGAAGGCTGAACATCCGCACGTAGGTCGACTTGAGGTGCGACGCTCCCAGGATTTGCGTCACCGACCCGAAACCCGAATCAGAGCAACTACACACCACATGCGGAAACAACGTATATATATATATATATACACCCAGACATGCAAATATAACCATGGATAGTAATTGACATTAATATGCTAATGAAATACTAACATATAAACACCCTTTTTTAAAACTTATACAAACTATTTATCTACAACCAAAAAGAATACATAAAAAGGCAACTAAACAAAAAGGATCGGTGGCCTAGGGTTAGTCTAACCCCTAACACTGAAACCTGCTCTATGGCTCCCGGTTTGGAACGGATGGTGCTGCAGATTCCTCAGAAGAATCCTCCTCCGATAGTATTTCCTCGTCCGATCCAACCTCTGCTATTTCTCCTTATGCTTCAGCATTCTCTCCTACCACTTCCAAATTATGTTCTTCGTCTTCCTCCTCGATCACATCATCAGCTATAACTTGCTCATCTCCTTGCACCTCGTCCATAGCTATCGGCCCGTCCACAGTATCACCCACGCTACTCACGCTAAGAGAGGCTGGAGGATCAGAAACTTCTCCACTCACCATTTGGGGAATCATAACGCCATTTACATCTATTGGAACATCAAAAGTCCTCATTGGGGGTCCTATTACGCCGTCTGCACCCCTACGGCACCAAGCCACATACTCTTGAGTATGATTGAAATCTTCTCCCACGTCTACTAACACCACTGAATGAAACCTAACATAAGCTGTTCCATCCCCACACGGATGTACACTGGACGATCTCTGGATGCGGTGCGGGAATCCAAAAAGAGGGCCGTTCCTCGGCATGCTATGGACGGGGGTCTGAAAATCGATTTTTACCACAACCGTGAGATAAACTCAGCAAGTAAAATCTCTAATCCTAAACTAGGCTAACGTGCATCTCCAGAAGTAAATAAAATACATGAATTGCCGAACCAGTAATTGAATCATATTAAAATCGCTCGGGCCCTCAGCCCCAATTTCTCTATTCCAGCCCTGCAGGTTAGGCTCTCAGTAATAATACAACTCATGAACAGTTTAATCGACCCGAAGGCCATGACTCAGTGGTCATATAACATTCGACCCGAAGGCCCGACCCGAAGGCCCACAGTTGTATAAATCGACCCGAAGGCCATGACCCAATGGTCATCACAATTAAATCGACCCGAAGGCCCGACCCGTCGGTCACAATTATATTCGACCCGTAGGCCTGACCCGTCGGTCACAATTATACTCGACCCGTAGGCCTGACCCGTCGGTCACAATAATACTCGACCAGTAGGCCTGACCCGTCGGTCACAATTATACTCGACCCGTAGGCCTGACCCGTCGGTCACAATTATACTCGACCCGTAGGCCTGACCCGTCGGTCACAATTATATTCGACCCGTCGGTCACAATTATACTCGACCCGTAGGCCTGACCCGTCGGTCACAATTATATTCGACCCGTAGGTCTGACCCGTCGGTCACAATTATATTCGACCCGTAGGCCTGACCCGTCGGTCACAATTATATTCTTAAATCATATCAAAACCAACGTGGAATTTCACAATCTAAGGCCCATTTAATTCCCAATGGGCTTCAACAATTTCAAGTCAATCCACATCAAGGCCCATTAAATTTTCCAATTGGGCTTCAAACAATTTTAATTAATTCCAACATCAAGGGCCCATTCAATTTCTAATATCAAGGCCCATTAATTTCCAATTTCAAGGCCCATTTAATTTCCAACTTCAAGGCCCACTTAATTTCCAATATCAAGGCCCATTAGGACAAAATTCGGAGCCCATGAGGCCCACTCCAAATCAGCCATCAATTACACTCTAAATTACCATTAAACCATCATAATTAGTCCTAATTAGGTCCCCTAATCATCCAATGCACAAAACACACCCAATTAGGTCATAATTACCATAATTAAACCCCTAATCTAGCACCATTTAGACTAATTCAGGGATTAGTGGTTTTACTCGCCTAATGACGACGCGAGACGACGGGAACGAGCGGCCGATGACCGGCGAGCGGTACAATCGACGGCGG
Organism: Syzygium jambos; assembly: GCA_031216235.1. NCBI lineage: Eukaryota > Viridiplantae > Streptophyta > Magnoliopsida > Myrtales > Myrtaceae > Syzygium > Syzygium jambos. The sequence goes on along the minus strand of CM062223.1, from coordinate 18,212,915 downwards.
CGCTCCAAGGCAAGCCGGCGGCTCACGGCGGCTCCGGCGAGGCCTTAGGCCACTCGGCCAAGGACGGGAGAGGCTGGCTGGTGGCTGAGGGTGACGGAGAGAGAGGCGGCGAGGGTCAGGGTGGTCGGTGGGGAACGGTGGACGACGGAGGACGGCGGCCAACACCGGCGACGGCGACGGCGTCCTTCTCGACTTCGGCTGGAACGGCGGCTGTGGACGGCGGAGACGGGGAAAGGCTGACCGACTGGGCTGAGGGTGACGCTAGGGGTCGGCACACGACGGCCGGAGGCCAGCAGCTCCGGCGAGGCTGTTGTTCCGGCGTGAACAGTGGGCTGGCGGTGCTGATCGGCTGGAACGGAGCAGCTGCCGAAGGGAATTCGGGAGAGAAGAGAGAGAGGTGATCGCCGGGGGAGAGAGAGAGTGAACTGAGGAGAGAGAGTGGGTCAAGGGTGGTCAACATTATCCATGGTGGATGCCACATGTCAAGATCTAAGCCCACATGACCAAATTACCCCTAATCCAATGGCTAAAAATGCTTCAAAACCAATAATTCAAGGGCAAAATGGTCAATTGCCCCTAACCATGGTTAACCCACTCTAGTTAACCTTAACCAACCTTGGTTAATTTCCAAAATTGCCCCCAAAAATTCGGAATAAATAAAAATGACCTAGGGGCATTTTCGTCCTTTTTCCGTCCCGAACCGAAATTCCGATTTTCGCTCATACCGGTCCTAAATATTCATGTAAGACCTAATCCAGAGTCGGAATCGCGAAATTCGCTTTCTAAGCCCTCGAAAATCTTCTGTGAAGTTTCCGGGAATAAAATAATATTATTTTCCAATTTTTGTCGAAAATCCACTTTTTGTCCAAAACCACTCCAAATGAGTGTGGCTACCCCAAAATGACGTTGGCCGCGAAAAATAACCTCAAACGGCCTCCGAATTCGGCCTCGGCGTTCCCAGGGGCAAAATGGTCTTTTTCTCACTTTCTGACAGATTTTCAGTTTTCAACCGTTTTAATCCCAAACATGAATGGCCATTCCAAATTGACGTCCGTCTTGCAAAATAGTCGTAATTACCCTTGAAATTTTGATATCAAAGCCCGGGTCCAATATCGCGATCTAAGTTACTCGATTTGTCGTTTTAGGGTCTCTCACTAACAGGCGGCTGTTTAGGCGTTACGCGTATCGACCTAAGATTGTCCAAATCGTGAGGGTCTCAATATCGAGAGAACGAGAGGAATTATCACTAGCACCTGAGGTCACGATCGTTTGGATTAGAATCGGTTTTCCTTTGTCAGGCGCACTTTCGGTCATGCGAAATCACTCGCGATCCGATCGTGCGTTGCTGACAATATCAATCTGTCCTTTTCCTGAGATCGGCCTATAATGGTTCAAAATACTTCCTCAACGTTCGTTGAAATCGGCGCCCTATCACGATTGGGTTCTCGGTCCACGTACCTGATCCTATTTAGCCTTTCCCATTTGGTTAGTATCCCGCGATTGATCAATTCCGGGCGAGACTTACTAAAATTACACGAGAATCAATATACACTTTATTGGTCCCGATAACGGGTCAAAATTCAGGATGTTACAACTCTTCCCCCCTTACAAAAATTTCGTCCTCGAAATTTGCACTTCAACCCTGCTCTTCGAACAACTGGGGGTGTTGACATCGCATAACTTCCTCACTTTCCCAAGTAGCGCCTTCTGTCCCGTGGTGTTCCCAAACTACCTTAACCATCGGGATTGTCTTATTCCGAAGTACTCGATCCTTTCTGTCTTCGATTCTGACTGGTCTCTCCACGTACGACACCCTGTCGTCCACGTCTATTTCTTCGTATCTTAGAACGTGTGTCGGATCCGGTTCATACTTTCTCAACATCGACACGTGGAAGACATTGTGTATCTGGGACAAATTCGGTGGCAGGGCCAGCCTGTACGCCATATCACCAATCTTTTCCAGAATCTCAAACGGCCCAACAAATCTCGGACTCAACTTTCCTTTCTTGCCAAATCGGGATAATCCCTTCATAGGCGACACCTTGAGAAACACATGGTCCCCAACTTGAAATTCCAGATGTCGTCGTCTCCGATCGGCATAACTTTTCTGTCGGCTCTGTGCTGTTTTTAATCTCTCTCGAATGATCTCAACAGCTTCTACTGTTTGCTGCACCAACTCTGGGCCTATAATGCTCCGTTCTCCCACTTCATCCCAGCACACGGGAGTCCTACACACTCTGCCATACAAGGCCTCAAACGGGGCCATCTGAATACTCTGCTGATAACTGTTATTATATGCAAACTCCACCAGATGCAGCTGTTCTTCCCATTTACCCTGAAAATCCACTACACAAGCCCTCAACATATCCTCGAGAGTCTGGATAGTCCTTTCTGATTGTCCATCAGTCTGCGGATGATAAGCGGTACTGAACTGCACCTTTGTCCCCAAAGCTGTCTGCAGACTTTTCCAGAAGTTCGCTGTAAACCTCGGTTCACGATCTGAAGTAATCGTCACTGGCACTCCATGCAGTCTCACAATCTGTCTTACATACAGCTCTGCATACCTTTCTAACTCAAAATCCTTGCGCACTGCCAGAAAATGCGCTGACTTAGTCAGTCTATCCACTATCACCCAAATAGAATCGTGCCCTCTCTGACTCCTTGGTAGTCCCGTCACAAAGTCCATGGTGATGTGCTCCCATTTCCACTCGGGAATTTTCAAAGGTCGCAGCAGTCCTCCAGGTTTACAATGTTGTGCCTTTACTTGTTGGCACGTCAAACACTTAGCCACATGTCTGGCCACATCCGTTTTCAATCCGTTCCACCAATAATGCTGCCGTAGATTCTGATACATTTTCGTACTGCCAGGGTGGATACTGTAATTGCTGCGATGAGCTTCTCTTAATATTTCTTCCTTAAGCTCAATATCATCCGGCACACACCATCGTCCTCTATACTTCAGGACTCCATCTTCTGATACTTGGAAGTCTGGCTTCCTTGCCGTGGCATCCATTCCCACAATCTTCTGAATTTCCTGATCCATGGACTGCAGAGTCTTAATCTTAGTTTGAATTTCCGGCTCGATCCTCAACGTAGCCAGCAGATTCGACACATGGCTTAATTCCAATTTAAATTCCGAGTCTCGGAGCTTTTCCAATAACGTCCATTCCTTGATCATCAAGTGTGCCATGCTAGACTTGCGACTCAGTGCATCTGCCACTCTATTCGCTTTTCCAGGGTGATACATGATGTCGCAATCATAATCCTTAAGAAGCTCCATCCATCTACGCTGTCTCATATTCAACTCTTTCTGTGAGAACAGGTATTTGAGGCTCTGATGATCCGTATAAATTTGAAACTTTTCCCCACATAAATAATGTCTCCAAATCTTGAGTGCAAACACAATGGCAGCTAACTCTAAATCATGCGTCGGATAGTTCACCTCATGAGGTCTCAACTGACGTAACGCATATGCAACTACCTTTCCATGTTGCATTAACACACAACCCAGTCCTTTGAACGAAGCATCGCTATAAACCTCAAATCCACCAGATCCAGAGGGAATAGTCAAAACTGGAGCTGTCGTCAGTCTATGCTTAAGTTCCTGAAAACTTCGTTCGCACTTATCGTCCCATTCAAACTTAGTTTCCTTTTTCAGTAATCGCGTCAAGGGCGTGGCTATCGACGAGAATCCTTCCACAAAACGTCGATAATAGCCAGCCAGTCCTAAGAAACTTCTGATCTCTGTCACTGACGTCGGCCTGGGCCACTTAAGCACTGCTTCAATCTTAGTCGGATCTACAGATATTCCTTCTCCCGACACGATATGTCCAAGGAATGCTACCCTGTTAAGCCAGAACTCACATTTACTAAACTTCGCATAAAGCGCATGTTCCCTCAACGTCCGTAGAACTTCCGTCAAATGCACTTCGTGTTCTTCCTGACTCTTCGAATACACCAAAATATCGTCAATGAACACGATGACGAACTGATCCAAAAATTCCTTAAAAATTCTGTTCATCAGATCCATGAAAGCTGCAGGGGCATTCGTCAAACCAAAGGGCATGACTGTAAACTCATAATGCCCGTACCTCGTCCTAAATGCAGTTTTGGGTATATCCTCCTTCCGAATTCTTAACTGGTGATATCCTGTCCGTAGGTCAATCTTGGAAAATACTGACGCCCCTTGCAACTGATCGAACAAGTCGTCGATCCTCGGCAGTGGATAATTATTCTTTATAGTCACCTGATTCAACTGCCGGTAATCTATACATAACCTCAACGTCCCGTCCTTTTTCCTCACAAACAGGACTGGCGCTCCCCATGGAGACGCACTAGGACGAATAAATCCCTTGTCTAGTAACTCCTGCATCTGAACTTTCAACTCTTTCAGTTTCGACAACGACATCCGATACGGGGCCTTAGAAATTGGCTCAGTTCCTGGGGCCAACTCTATTACAAATTCCACTTCTCGTTCTGGTGGCAAACCCGGCAACTCTTGAGGAAAAACCTCGGGGAAATTACATACTACAGAGATTTCTTCCAATTTAGGCTCCACCAATGTCGGATCCTTAACGTTAACCAAATACCCCTCACAACCTTCCTCGAGCATCTCTGTTGCCTCCATTGAGGAAATCCAAGGGATCGAGGTTCCTCCTCGATTTCCCTGAAATTCAAACTTAGGACGACCAATCGGATTAAATTGGATCGTCCTGCTGCCGCAATCCATAACGGCTTTCTGTTTAGTCAGCCAATCCATACCAATAATCACATCAAAGTCATACATGGCTAACACAGCTAAATCAATCCTTTCCTCAACATTTCCAATTACAATTTTACAGTCCAAGCACCCCAATGATACTAACACCCTATCATGCAGTGGGGTCGTCACACACAACATAATCTCAAGTAAAACAGGCTCCAGACCAACCAATCTAACAAACTGCTCAGAAATAAATGAATGGGTTGCCCCAGGATCAAATAACGCATAGGCCGCATGATCGCAGAGAGAAACAGTACCTGTGACCACACCCGGCGCGTCCTCAGCATCCTTTCGCGCCATAGCATAAACTCGTCCTTGTGCCGGTGGTCTACCTTGAGTAGCCTGTGGGGGATTCCCGACCTGATTTCCCGCTCGGGGTTGCTGCTGTGATCCTGGGGGTCCCAAAACTCGTTGCTGGGGGCAATTCTTTATCTGATGTCCCAAACTCCCGCAACGAAAACAGGCTCCGATTCTATTTGGCGCTTGACTGGGTTTCCCGATAATCCTTCTCGGGGGCGGAACAAACCGTCTATTACTGGCCATTGGTCTCCTTACAAAGCGACGATTGTCCCGATTAGGAATAAACCTCGAACCCGATGCTGATGCCCTTTCAATCTGATCCCTCTCCATAGTCTGAGCTTGCTCATATAACTCTCGATAATCTCTGATATTCAATAAAAGCATCTGAGTGCGAAGTTCCGGTTTCAGTCCATCCCGGAACCTTCGAGCCTTGTCCAAGGGATTCTCAACCATTATCGGGGCAAATCTGGATAGTCTGGTAAACTCTGCCTCATACTGCACCACTGTCATCGATCCCTGACGAAGCCTCATAAACTCTGCCATTTTCTTCTCCTGGGCACTCTCAGAGAAAAACTGCCCATAGAAATGCTCAACAAATATCGCCCAGGTCGGTTCCATAAATTCTGGAAACACTCTATCCTTAACCGCCTTCCACCAATCGTGGGCATTATCCTGCAGTTGATACGATGCCAAGGAGATCTTCTCCCTCTCAGTACACTCTAACAGCTCAAATGCTTTTTCCAACTCCTCCACCCAACGCGGGGCGGCTTCGGGGTCACCTCTACCCGTGAACTTGGGCGGTTTCAGCTTAAGGAAATGCTCCACCAACTGGTGCATTGGTCTCGGTGCCACCATTGGTTGAGCTTGCACTGGCTGGGCTTGGGCTTGATTCTCATGGACAGCAGCAACTGCTGCAGCCTCAGCAGCCTGAGCGGTCACGTTCTCTCTTTCCTGAGCTTGCCTGTCCATCACATTACCAATTCGGTCTAACGCTCTGAGAACTCCTTCCATGCGCGGATCTTCCGCCTGTCTAACATCAGCTCTGGGGTCCACTGCAGCCCCAACACCAACTCTAGGGTTCTCTCCCTCTCTAGCACCCGCAACTATATTCTCTATCGCTCTTGCTCTACCACGACCTCCACCTCGAGTTCCTCTTCCTGCGCCCCTCCTTGGGGCCCTTCCCACTCTTCCTCTTTCACTGCTCATCTATTCACTCTGAGTGCTCAACTACCTGACATAATTCCATCTAGGAATTAGAGACCTAAACCAACTAACCGGTCTAAGTCCTAGGCAGGTATAAACACAAAAGCAATTAAGCACTCAGCATGCGGCTAACACAACAGCACATAATTTCTACCCAAGAGTTCACATACTAACCTTGGGTCCTGCCGCACCTGCACAATACTGGTTCAATCAATCACCACAACAATCAAACACAACATTCTGGAGGTACACGTAGCACACTAAGTCACCCTATAGCTACCCATGGTCATTTCTCCTTATCACTCCAAGGCTCAACTATATCAAACAGAGCTGTCCTTGCTCTGATACCAATTCGAACGGGGATGTCACGCCCCGTACCCCACGAAGGCTGAACATCCGCACGTAGGTCGACTTGAGGTGCGACGCTCCCAGGATTTGCGTCACCGACCCGAAACCCGAATCAGAGCAACTACACGTCACATGCGGAAACAACGTATATATATATATATATATATATATATATATATATACACCCAGACATGCAAATATAACCATGGATAGTAATTGACATTAATATGCTAAAGAAATACTAACATATAAACACCCTTTTTTAAAACTTATACAAACTATTTATCTACAACCAAAAAGAATACATAAAAAGGCCACTAAACAAAAAGGATCGGTGGCCTAGGGTTAGTCTAACCCCTAACACTGAAACCTGCTCTATGGCTCCCGGTTTGGAACGGATGGTGCTGCAGATTCCTCAGAAGAATCCTCCTCCGATAGTATTTCCTCGTCCGATCCAACCTCTGCTATTTCTCCTTCTGCTTCAGCATTCTCTCCTACCACTTCCAAATTCTATTCTTCGTCTTCCTCCTCGATCACATCATCAGCTATAACTTGCTCATCTCCTTGCACCTCGTCCATAGCTATCGGCCCGTCCACAGTATCACCCACGCTACTCACGCTAAGAGAGGCTGGAGGATCAGAAACTTCTCCACTCACCATTTGGGGAATCATAACGCCATTTACATCTATTGGAACATCAAAAGTCCTCATCGGGGGTCCTATTACGCCGTCTGCACCCCTACGGCACCAAGCCACATACTCTTGAGTATGATTGAAATCTTCTCCCACGTCTACTAACACCACTGAATGAAACCTAACATAAGCTGTTCCATCCCCACACGGATGTACACTGGACGATCTCTGGATGCGGTGCGGGAATCCAAAAAGAGGGCCGTTCCTCGGCATGCTATGGACGGGGGTCTGAAAATCGGTTTTTACCACAACCGTGAGATAAACTCAGCAAGTAAAATCTCTAATCCTAAACTAGGCTAACGTGCACCTCCAGAAGTAAATAAAATACATGAATTGCCGAACCAGTAATTGAATCATATTAAAATCGCTCGGGCCCTCAGCCCCAATTTCTCTATTCCAGCCCTGCAGGTTAGGCTCTCAGTAATAATACAACTCATGAGCAGTTTAATCGACCCGAAGGCCCACAGTTGTATAAATTGACCCGAAGGCCATGACCCAATGGTCATCACAATTAAATCGACCCGAAGGCCCGACCCGTCGGTCACAATTATATTCGACCCGTAGGCCTGACCCGTCGGTCACAATTATACTCGACCCGTAGGCCTGACCCGTCGGTCACAATAATACTCGACCCGTAGGCCTGACCCGTCGGTCACAATTATACTCGACCCGTAGGCCTGACCCGTCGGTCACAATTATATTCGACCCGTAGGCCTGACCCGTCGGTCACAATTATATTCGACCCGTAGGCCTGACCCGTCGGTCACAATTATATTCTTAAATCATATCAAAACCAACGTGGAATTTCACAATCTAAGGCCCATTTAATTCCCAATGGGCTTCAACAATTTCAAGTCAATCCACATCAAGGCCCATTAAATTTTCCAATTGGGCTTCAAACAATTTTAATTAATTCCAACATCAAGGGCCCATTCAATTTCTAATATCAAGGCCCATTAATTTCCAATTTCAAGGCCCATTTAATTTCCAACTTCAAGGCCCACTTAATTTCCAATATCAAGGCCCATTAGGACAAAATTCGGAGCCCATGAGGCCCACTCCAAATCAGCCATCAATTACACTCTAAATTACCATTAAACCATCATAATTAGTCCTAATTAGGTCCCCTAATCATCCAATGCACAAAACACACCCAATTAGGTCATAATTACCATAATTAAACCCCTAATCTAGCACCATTTAGACTAATTTAGGGATTAGTGGTTTTACTCGCCTAATGACGACGCGAGACGACGGGAACGAGCGGCCGATGACCGGCGAGCGGTACAATCGACGGCGGCGCTCCAAGGCAAGCCGGCGGCTCACGGCGGCTCCGGCGAGGCCTTAGGCCACTCGGCCAAGGACGGGAGAGGCTGGCTGGTGGCTGAGGGTGACGGAGAGAGAGGCGGCGAGGGTCAGGGTGGTCGGTGGGGAACGGTGGACGACGGAGGACGGCGGCCAACACCGGCGACGGCGACGGCGTCCTTCTCGACTTCGGCTGGAACGGCGGCTGTGGACGGCGGAGACGGGGAAAGGCTGACCGACTGGGCTGAGGGTGACGCTAGGGGTCGGCACACGACGGCCGGAGGCCAGTAGCTCCGGCGAGGCTGCTGTTCCGGCGTGAACAGTGGGCTGGCGGTGCTGATCGGCTGGAACGGAGCAGCTGCCGAAGGGAATTCGGGAGAGAAGAGAGAGAGGTGATCGCCGGGGGAGAGAGAGAGTGAACTGAGGAGAGAGAGTGGGTCAAGGGTGGTCAACATTATCCATGGTGGATGCCACATGTCAAGATCTAAGCCCACATGACCAAATTACCCCTAATCCAATGGCTAAAAATGCTTCAAAACCAATAATTCAAGGGCAAAATGGTCAATTGCCCCTAACCATGGTTAACCCACTCTAGTTAACCTTAACCAACCTTGGTTAATTTCCAAAATTGCCCCCAAAAATTCGGAATAAATAAAAATGACCTAGGGGCATTTTCGTCCTTTTTCCGTCCCGAACCGAAATTCCGATTTTCGCTCATACCGGTCCTAAATATTCATGTAAGACCTAATCCAGAGTCGGAATCGCGAAATTCGCTTTCTAAGCCCTCGAAAATCTTCTGTGAAGTTTCCGGGAATAAAATAATATTATTTTCCAATTTTTGTCGAAAATCCACTTTTTGTCCAAAACCACTCCAAATGAGTGTGGCTACCCCAAAATGACGTTGGCCGCGAAAAATAACCTCAAACGGCCTCCGAATTCGGCCTCGGCGTTCCCAGGGGCAAAATGGTCTTTTTCTCACTTTCTGACAGATTTTCAGTTTTCAACCGTTTTAATCCCAAACATGAATGGCCATTCCAAATTGACGTCCGTCTTGCAAAATAGTCGTAATTACCCTTGAAATTTTGATATCAAAGTCCGGGTCCAATATCGCGATCTAAGTTACTCGATTTGTCGTTTTAGGGTCTCTCACTAACAGGCGGCTGTTTAGGCGTTACGCGTATCGACCTAAGATTGTCCAAATCGTGAGGGTCTCAATATCGAGAGAACGAGAAGAATTATCACTAGCACCTGAGGTCACGATCGTTTGGATTAGAATCGGTTTTCCTTTGTCAGGCGCACTTTCGGTCATGCGAAAATCACTCGCGATCCGATCGTGCGTTGCTGACAATATCAACCTGTCCTTTTCCTGAGATCGGCCTATAATGGTTCAAAATACTTCCTCAACGTTCGTTGAAATCGGCGCCCTATCACGATTGGGTTCTCGGTCCACGTATCTGATCCTATTTAGCCTTTCCCATTTGGTTAGTATCCCGCGATTGATCAATTCCGGGCGAGACTTACTAAAATTACACGAGAATCAATATACACTTTATTGGTCCCGATAACGGGTCAAAATTCAGGATGTTACAAGCCACCTAAAATAAGTTTTATTTCATCATTGAAGAAGCGTAGTTAGAGGTAGAGAGCCAAATCAGAAAGACAATAAGTAAATGATGCCAAGAACAGCCCTCTTATCCTCTTTTTTGTTTATGGGATTTGAATTAACAAAGATGTTGTAAGGTGGCCAATTTCGTGCTATCTCCAATATAATGAAAATTGACAATGTCCACATGTACATGGAAAAATCACACATTTCGATCGAAAGTTAATAAAACTTTTTGCATGTGTGTCGTAAGTAATGTCCATGCTATATCTACTTAGCTATTGCAGGTATAATCTTTTTGCGAACAGAAAGCTAGACTTTGCTACGGAGAATCAAGTGGAATTTTCTAAATTAATACAATCTTTTATATACTTTGTTACTGAGAATCGGGTGTCATCTTTTTAGTTGAGGATCTGAATTCTCTTCCCTTTTTATTACTAGGAAGTCCTTTTTAAGAAGATAATATCAAAATATTCAAGTATTAAACCACATCATAATCTAAAAGTATAAGATTTTAAAACAGTGAGCACAAATCCCGTAAAATTTCACAAATTATCCTATCAAGAGGTTCTGAGTTTAAATTATTTTGATTCATATATTTCATATAGGAATCGAACATGTATTGTGTGTTCTCTAATTTCACTTGAATGCTACTCACCAGATGCAGCCTCCGTTACTATAAGAAATAGAGGATTACTCTAAGCATTTGGGGGGGGGGGGGGGGGGTTGTTGGGGTGGGGAGAGCTGCATAAAAGAATTACCATCCAAATTATTTTATTTACCTGTATTCCCCTTTGGCACAAAGCAAAAGCAATGGCATAGGCCACCTTAGTGAGCCTCCCTCTGAAGATCGGACTCGGACAGTTCCTTTGGGAATGCTATTGACCACCACAGCCACCGCCAATCCACTCCCATCCACAACTCTCACTCTGAGCTGAGGATGTCTCTCCACATACAACCCTCCACATCCATTCAGCTCCTCTCTCTGCAAATACCAAGTTTTGAGTACTGGAGTGTGGTCAAATTGCTTTGCTGGGCAATATCAGCAGAAGTCCTAAAACTTGTAATGATAGTATATTTAAGTCCTAAAACTTTCATTTCGTGCATTTAAGTCCTGCTAGTCGCAATTTCATTGCATTTGAATCCTTTTGTTCAACTCCGTCAGTTTTAAGTGGACGGAATTGCAACATGACTTTTGTATTATTTTTTAGTCTAATGTAAGCTGCTAATAAATAATGCCACGTAGTTTTCTGTCCACTAAAACTTAATGGAGCCAACAAAAGAACTAAAAATGGACCAATCTAATAAGTTTTAGGATTTAAATTTACGAAAGAAATTTTTAGGACTTGAAAAAAGTGTATTATCGTGATAAGTTTTGAGACTTGCCTATAGTTGTCCCTTCTTTCAATAATGTTTTGTTTTGTTATTTTTCGCTTCTTGCAAAATTTGGTGAGATCATCATCATTTCATATAATGTCAACCTTTCGAAACTACTCGTTGCCTAATATTATAGCAGAGTATAAGCTAAGCTTCCGAATGCTCCCACTCCCTCTTTTAAGTGTTAGAGAATGATTTTGTTTACATTATAGTAAAGTCTAACACATTTAATAATTAAAAATGTTGAACCCTAATCAAGTTACATGACCATAAAACTTTGTCTTGCAAAATTGTCCACCATGAACCTATCATGATTCATATTATAATGTCATGGGATGCTTGCCTGGTTCAAGAGACCCAAGCACAAAACCTTGGTCCCCTTTTCCTCTGCCTCCAAGATGGCTTTCTCAATCAGACCATTGATCGGCTCCTTTTGCCATTGCATGAAGTACTAGAAAGAAGATCAAAGAAATGATTGATACAAATGAGAAAATGACCAAACTAAGAGCACAAAAACTTCAGTAATATAAAATGAAAACCAATCGGACGGATAGATAAAAGAAAATCTTACTTGAATGCTATACTTTGGAATGACCCAAGTTTGTAATTTGAGTTTATTGAAGCGATGCCGCTCAACCACAAAAGTGCGCCCATAAAGCGAAGTAACCATCACGGACCATAGAGTCACAGGCCAAATCAACCAGAGATACCACCTCGATGATCGGTCGGGCTGGGACGCAAGAGAGGCGAATCCTACCCGCAGATGATAGATCGACCCGGACGTCGTAAGGTGGGTCAGATGCACGACATCAGACACTTCTGCGGCTCGCTCGAGCGAAGTCTCGTAGAGTTTATCGGATGACTTGTCCATCGTTCCGTAGATGTAGTCGTAAAACGGCATGAACAGGCAGTAGTTAGTCCGGAATTGTGTGTGATGTAATGAATGAAACCGCAACATTGGAATGATGTGACGTAATAATATCATCAATTAGCCAAAAGATTAATCGTATTAAGTCTTTTGACGTATAGACAGAGCTAATCCCAATGTGAAAAATTCTATGTCAATTTCTCAATAGGATCCAATTATACAACAAATGCGATTGGTCTCAAGTAGCCACACGACGATCAAAAGCTTGGCTTGATCAGTCCACCAATCAGTTTATACGATTTGGATCGAAGTACAAATAAGTACCAGGTGTTTTAAGTTAATCCCCCTTACAAAACATGTTCATTTCAGTGAAAGTAAAAGCAAAAAGTTCCTCCTGCCAAAAATTATAAAGTTATTTAAATTATGAGAAAGCAATATTTAAACTTACGGGTCAAATTTTTGCATTTTGCGAAAGTTCGAAGTAATTCGAATTGTGAAATTGTCAAAATGCGTGCACAAGAGTTTATCATATAGTAACTAAGAAAAGTTCAATATAGACGGGCCTTGACACTCTAGTTTAAACGAAAAAAAAATTTGAGAGGTTAGAAATGTACCGTGAGAATAGAATTGTTGAAGAAAGTAATTCGAATTATGAAATTGTCAAAATGCGTGCGCACAAGAGTTTATCATATAGTAAATAAGAAAAGTTCAATACAGATGGGCCTTGACACTCCAGTTTAAACGAAAAAATTGAGAGGTGGGAAATGTGCTATGAGAATAAAATCGTTGAAGAAAATGATTCCATGGAGCTGTTTAGAGCATAAGTTATTGACTCTTTGTTGATTTAATTTTTTTGATCGAATTTTGATATTCTGTAAAGGGTTCCATATTTAGAGTATTGATAGGAGTGATGAGGAAGAAGATAAAAAAAAGAGTTAATATCCTGAAAAATCCCAAATTAGTACACCCAAAATTAATTTTTTTACTACAAAAAATCCAACATCGGTACACCTATGACAAATATACCCTCCATTAAATTGGATTAATACCATTAAAATCATAAATTGGTAAATCTGTGATAAACATATGGGTAAAACCCTAAACTAGTACACTTTTCAACAGCCACATGTTATCCAACTCAGCAATTTAACTGTAAAATTTAATGGAAACTAACGGAAGATAAATTTATCACAAGTATACAATTTTGAGAATTTTTCGTGATCAAAAAATTAATTTGTGGTAAAATTTATTATAAGTGGAGTGATTTATAATTTTTCGTGGAATTAACAAAAAAAATGTAAATTTTGGGACATGATGAAGGTACGTTTGGAACTGAACAAAAATGGTGGGGGGTGGAGGACGATGGTGGGATCATTTCTTTTTCACACCTCTTAATTTTTCCTTGGGCCCCACCATAACAAGATCATTTCTTCCTTTTGGCAATCCCGCTCCCCCACATCTCCACAAATCGCCAACCCACCATAACAAGATCATTCGAAACTCTTGACTTTATGGGCGTTCGGATGTTGGAATACACGGGACCATGACTTTTGGCCTGGTAGGGGACCCCCTACTGCCATTGAAAGATCCACTATCTCACCGTTTCACCGCCAACTTGAACCGATGATAACTGGGAAAGGACCATGTTCATTATTGGGGTGTGGATTTCGACCCACGCCTCCATAACCTAGACTTCTATACACAAGGACCATTCTAGCCCGACTATGATGACGGCGGGCACGACGTCGACCCGCCTTAACTGCATCTGCCCCTTTGGGAATTCACATCAAGCAAAAGCTCATCCGACTCTAATTCGAAGACCTGATACCTATGCTCCCGTCGATTGACTATGGCAGTGGTCAAGTTCAGCTGCGGAAAAAGAAGAAAAACAAATTCATGCAGTGGTCGAGAGCCGCGCGATGTTCGAATTAGCTGTCTAAGTACCCGAGTCTTTAACAAGAACGTCGATCCGTACTTCAAAGCAACATGACTTTCTGTTGCACCAGACACAAACATAAATCGCCAACCTACCATGACAACTCCTGTTGATCCTAAGGCCAAAACCCATTTATTGCAGGCCCCTCCCAAAGTTTTTTTGGTCCCCCTGCATTCATTCATTCAGACCCGGTCACGCCCAAGTTTCCTTCCCCACACTCGTCAAAACAATGTTTTAATTTTCAAAGTATCGATGTTCCACTTTGCGACAACAGTTATTGCATCGGAAATTACGATATTTCTTGAATTAGTTACTTAAAATAAGTGTCTTGACATATTTGTGTTCGTAAATTTCTTTTGCTCGTAGCACAATGATAGAATCGGCTTTTAAATCAAAAACTTGCTTGTTGAAGTATGTAGCGTGAACATATTGAACATTTAAACAACGGGAATTTAAGTTACGAATTCACTTCTGAGAAGTTATCACATCGGATTGCGTAATACGATCTAGGTAATGACTGATATACAAAATTAGTGTATAAAATGACGTGATTGACTGTCAATGAGGTCATATTCGACACTCAATAATGGTTTCTGTCTTATAAATTTGTATACTAACTTTGTAAACCAATCTTAATAGACTCATCAATAGTCGATTACTGTGGTTTAGAGAGAGAGAGAGAGAGAGAGAGAGAGAGAGAGACTTACGAGGGGGTGTACATGAGGTACTTGAGAGGGGGGAAGTATGAAAAGATCCACTTAGGAATGAGCTCGAAATTGCAGTGCCCCATGTTGTTCATTAGGTTGATGTACGTCACGTAGCCGACAAATGACATGATCGACGCCGTCCCCATCCGCACCGTTGTGAGCAGAGGTATGGTGAACAGCAAGAAGTACGCCACGTGCTCCGCAAATGGATGAATCATAGCTGCAAACCAACTGAACAATTGAACTTGAAGAAGATAAATGCAAGTTCGGTCTGATTATGATGCAAGATGGTAAGACTTCTTACCGAAAACATTTACAGCAAAGGGTGTGTCGAAGTTATTTTTACCGAAAATTCAAAATCGCCCATCTAGTTGTTTCTTGTTTATGTTCATGTAATAGTTCTTGTACTATTGAAATGTGCTACCGATCGCCCTTGAGGCGATCCTATAGTGGATTCTACTGACATGACTTAGCGCTATTAAAAATTGTCGACGGGAACTATTTTCGTGGAGTGCATGTGTGAACTAAATTTTTTTTGGCATTTTTCAAAATGCCCCACATCACCATGCAACATTTTGGCTAAGACCAAAGGAGCTTTCATCCTCTTTACTTTTCAAGGACTTCTTCAACTTCAAAACCTCTAGTCCCTTGCACAAGCTTAATCTCCTCTAGCTCGTAGCCTCAAACCCGCAACTGAGGTCACTCAAGCTTCAACCTTGCAGCTATGGCCACTCGATCCAGAGTCTTACGGCGACCACAGCCGCTCAGCCTTCAAGTGCACAGCCACCGCAGCCATGTCTTGAGCTCGAGGCCATATGTGCTCGAGCTTTGACATCATGCAGCCATGGAAGATCGAGCTCAAGGCAGCATCATGGGCCATTGGCGAGGTGTCCTCTGTATCGTCAGGGTTAAGATTTTTTAAAAAGTTTTGAATTTTCCTATTTGCCAATTATTTTGTGCATTTTTTTGAATTTTTTCTCCAATCATTTAATTTACGTCTGCTTTTTCGATTGCCAACTTAGCTTTCTGATGATCAATGTCAGCAAATTAGTGGGAAAAAATAAGAGATAATCAAAAAGACGGATGGTGTCACTTTTTAAAAAGTACATAGATGATTTTGCATCCACAAAAAGTGAAGGGATAGTTTTTTTATTTCGAGTAAAAGTAGAGAGAGAACATGTGACTACAGCTACACTCCATCTTGTGAAAATCTACTCCAATTGTTGCCCTCATTACCTGTTCCCGCTCGTTGGAGGCTAACACATGTCAACCTTGTTTACCTCTTACACTCCAATTCAATCCCAAATCGGGAAAATTATCAAAGAAGTCATAAACCTATTATAATTTTAGACGGTGGTGACCAGAGGCGGCAGAGACCAGGATTGGATGGTGGGCAGCTAAGGAGAAGAAAGAGAGAGAAGAGGTGGCGGAGAGCAGGGTCAGTTGATAGGAAGCCGAAGAGAAGAACGAGAGAGAAGAGGGAGTAATTAAGATTTGCAAGAGAGGTTTATCTTAAGGTGTAGTTGAATACGGTGTAAAATGCACATTATCATGATATGAAGATTAGGGTTAGGCAACGAGGATACATGCACATTGTGACCGAGATCCTGACACCACTTGGACAAGAACAAAGAGTACTATAGGGATGGCATTCCCTTCATGTAAAAGCAAAGATTAATCTCTATATTTAACCTATAAAAGTATGAGGGTCTCACTTTAGGAATGACTTCTTTGTAATTTGATATCTTCGTGCATGCAGAATTAGTTGTGACAATATAAAGCTAGGTGAACTGCTCAATCACATGGCTCGTGCAAGAGCGTGGTCCACGTTCAACTACAATGCCCAATACTCACAAGAAAAGAAGCAATTGCATATATATCACATGAGCATCATAAACACCCAAAAAGGTCAGATCGACACTAAAGTAAATGCATGACATGGACATTGCCTACTTTCTATCGTTCACTTCGTGCATGCTTTTTGAGATTAAGATGCTCATATTTAACTAAAGAGGAGGGAGCTTTTTGAGATTAAGATGCTCAGATTTAACTAAAGAGGAGAGAGAGAGAGAGAAGAAGAAGAAGGAGAAGAAAAGGAAGAAGAAGAAGAAGAGCAAAGTACAGGTGATAGGCTCGGTGACGATGGAGGAGTGATGGTGAGAATGATAACGGGAGTAGAGATAGTGATGGTGAAGCGCCCTGTGAAGCCAGTAGTAGAGGAACTCCACCGGCCCAACGTGAAGCAAAATCGTGATTATCACACCGTCTAATCTCCACACCGGCAAGCAAGAAGCTCCGGCGAGCGTCATCGCCCCAATGTAGAAGATCAATCCATTGAACAATATTCGGTCGTCCCTGCACAATAATTTTAACAAATTAAACAAAGAAAACAAAGAAATGTTTAACAATTACTTCATTAGTTCATTCCATGAAATAACGAGGCTTGTTTGAAGAAAAACACATAGATAGGCTGTAATATTTTTTTTATTGCGTACGGTCGACTCCGTTCCTTAATTAAAGGATCTTGCTATTAGCTGTTTGATGATATGATTGCGAGATATTAATTATGCTCCTTATATTACGACTGGTCTTGAAAATTCTTATGTCAAATGATGCGAAAATTTTTAACTTATCCTATAGATGAGTGTTAATTATATTCAACATCCACCACAACCTTTAATTTACCAATCTATGAAAATAAAAAAAATGATATTTTACGGTCCCACCAAAATTTAAATAGGGAAACAGCCATGTTGATATCTATAAATTTACAAAAATCACGTAAAAATTACACTGGAATCTACATGTTGATATCTATAAATCGTGAATGTTTTAGGTGTTTAAAATAAAAATAAAAAAAGAGAGTTAAATGCCGCAAGATTTGAATAAAAAAAGTAAACCAACAAAAAAATAAGGAAACAGCTACAAAAAAATCCAAAATTATGCTTACTGTGACACATTTACTCTAAACTTTTTTTTGTGATATCCAAAACTCTAAACTATGCTAACTATGACATATTTTCCCTAAACTTTTTCTTCTGACATAAAAAACCTCAAACGTGTACCTATGTGATACATTTATCCTCTGTTAGGGTTCTGTTAGATGACTTTTCAACCAAAACAATGTCAATTTAATTCACTTCAAACCACGTGGGCACCATGTCAATGCAATTTGCTTTCTAGCACCCATATATGTAGATTTTTAACTATTCTCATTAAGAGAACTTTAACGGAGGGTAAATACGTCACACATGTACAAACTTGGAATTTTTGGTGTCACAAAAAAAGTTTATGATAAATGTGTCACTGTATGCATAATTTAGGGTTTTTGGAGGCTTTTGTCCAAAAAAATAAAATCCACAAGCCCTTAATGAATAAGTGCCACCAAATTTTTTTATGATGAGACAAAACTTTTCTATCCATCTATTAAAGTTAAGGCCCTTTTCATTTTTCATTTTTCTGTCGATATCATCAACTTGATAAGCCCTTGTTATGATCCCCTTCTTATGGTTGAAGAAAGTCGAGAAAAAGATGATGATGAGGACATGATCTTTCTGATCCCCGTCGAGACAAAAGAAGATGATGATGAGGAGGGATGGACTGACCAGTCTCTTTCTCGGTCGACCTGCTCAAATTCAATGCCCTTGTCGACAATCCTGCCATTCCCTCTGGCGTTGCGGTACCGAGACACAGTTATCCAAATTTGGTTGTGGAGCATCCTCCATAGCAGAAACGGAAATATCAGGAAGGTGGACACGTCCCATCTCCCTCCCATTGCTGTTGAAGAAGACGTAAGTGCTGCGGACCACCCAAGGAGCCAGCACCACGTACTGCACACAGATAAAACGATGAAAAGAGCCGTCTTTTAGGACAGTTGATAAGCCTCGTTGATTAAGAATTAAAAGCGAGACACGACTGCTTTGACGATAAAGGGATATCAACGAATGATCCTGGCAAATTGCCTTGTCGTTTTCCTATCTTTTGAATATATGCCTCGCACATAGCTTGTAACAGAGCTTTGCTAGTATAATAATTTTTGGGCAACAGTAAGAGTAACGGCCTGTTGTGAACCACGAATGCTTGAACGAGTGAATCCCACAATAATTTATAATTATTTATTATTTATTTTTTTATGATCTATAACATATTGTTAATCTCATAGTAGATTAAATACTATAACTTAAGTTTTTCTACTTGCAATATCAATCATTGCTCATTGCTTGTCTATCATAGCATCCTAGAGATGCATGCTACATTGCCTATTTTCTCAGCCAACAGACGAGCAAGGGCGATATAGACTTGAGTACATGGTTGTTGATAACCACGACCCATGTTCTCTTCTTACTGTTGAGGTTAATGTATTGTATTATATTATCCGAGAGATTATGAGGCAGTTCCAAAAGGCCTCCTGACGACTGGACAACGCGAAAGTCCCGAAAGGCCTTCAATCATAGAAGAATTTATATGGAAAAGTTAAATATTTTAGGCTATGTGGGCAATTTTGTAATTTGTGCCATGTAGGGTTTCGCTATATATATTTAGGGTGAAACAGGTCTCTAGAACAGAGGCAGGGGGTGAGAAAGAGTTGTTGTACACTTTTCTACGTTATTAGTAAAACGGATCTCTTCTTTCCGTGGACGTAGGTAGGCGAAATATCTCCCCTGCTGAACCATGTAAATTCTTATGTTGTATGAATTTTTATTACTTTCTTGCATCGTTGATAGGATCAAATTTAGATATTGAACACTTACCTCACATTTTCAACCACGTGGAGCACATGTATTACTATGTTCGGCCACGAGGCGAGTGAAAATTCTTGCCTGGACCGGAATCCATGAATTGTATACGATCATAGCCGTCGATCATACATGAGATCGAGCTACATATGGTTCACGTGGGATCTACAAGATCGGATTCTACATGGTTAGTGATCGTGACTGGCTCGATTCTTATCAACTCGGGTCTAGGTCAAAGTATTCCCATGAGGTGCCACACGGGTAAATACCTATCTATAGGGGCTGGCCAGTGAAGAAAAATAACATTTGGGAGAAGAGAGAGAGAGAGAGAGAGAGGATACCTTCAAGCTTCCAAGAGGCTTCCATGGCCAATCAGTGAGTGGTCCTGGTTTAGAAGCCATGATTCACTTCGACACCACCACTCCTTCTCTCTCTCTCTCTTAGAGTCTCAATCTCAGCACAGGCAATGCTCTAGTAGCGTTGGACCTTATATAATGCTTCTCTGCTGTTCTCAGCGCAGATATTGCCTTAAATAAAAAGGGGGAGGTCATGCTGTCCCGGTACGGGCCACCCACTTTTGATGGCTCATAAATAATATTATCGTTCTGACCAAAATAATAATAATAATAATAATAATATCGTAATGGAAAACGTTGTAAGAGTTTGCTTAGGATTCTAAGGAAACTAAGGAAAAATGTGGAATAAAAGGGGGCGTGGAAATTATTGGAATATTTTCAAATTATAGGATTGTGTTTGCACAACAAGTTGATACTGATTTACTCCAGAAAATCATTGCTTTTGCATGTGTGCAACGTTCAAAGAAACGAATCTAATGATATTATCGAAGGAGGAGATATCCATAGGGTAATCAATTGCAAAATTTAGACGGCGGAATATCGATTTACAATAAAATTGATGCTATTTGATCGTAAAATTCTGCACGTGTCAATGAACGTGTTGAACAAGTAATATAATGATAAGAAGAATATCGTCCCACAGAGATTGATGATAATAAACCAATTAAATATTAAAAATAGACTAATTCTAAAATTTATCTAACAGATCAAAATATAATTGAGAACAAATAAAAATTGAAAATTTTTAAAAACGAAATTTTATAAACTAAAGGCAGATAATCAATCAGGTAAAACATGTTAGAGCATCCGATTTCACCATAACCACTAGATATGAATTTTAGATCATTATGCATACAAGAACAATATCAAGCATGTGATAGCGGAATTTCCTAATCTATTTACTATCCTATCTCTAGGTATAGCAAACCTACTCAGTTTATCAATTCACTATATTTCTATGTGAATTTAAATAAACATAAACGCATTAAAATCTGTGAATATTCCCGGTTTACAATGAATCTTTTGGACCACCTTATCACCGAAAGCTACACATATAATGTAACGTTCCGAAATTCGACTCACTTTCGAGATCAATGAAATTGATGTATTTCTCATTTCATTTTAGTAAGTCTCACCCGGAGCTGATCATTCTCGGGATACTGACCAGTAGGGAAAGGCTAGCTAGGGAAAAACGATACGTGGACCCAAGAACTCGATCGTGAATCGAGTCCAATTTCGAGAAATGATGAGGGAATATTTTGTGCCAATGTGGACCGGCTCGAGAATGGTGATGGATTTGGTTTGACCGACGACGTACGATCGGATAGCGGGTGATTCCGCACAATCGAGAGTACGCACGGCGAATGATCCCGAACTTATTCCGGACAACCGCAACCCCTAGGACTAGCGATAAATCCTCACGTTCTCCGGGAAATCGGGACCGTCACGACTCGAGTAGCCCTAGGTCGATACGCGTAACTCCTAAACAGGCGCCCGATAGTGAGAGACGCTAAAACTGCAAATTGAGCTAAAACGATCGTGGAATTGAATTTGGACTTCGGTGTCGATTTTCGTGGGCGTGCGCGACTATTTTTGAAAGGACGATGTCATTTTTATGTGGTCAAACATATTTGGGTTCGGTAGAGTCAAAATTGGAAAATTTGACACGGGACCGAAAATTACCGTTTTGCCCTTGTACCCCTAAGTTGGAATTCCGAATTTTGGGCTTAATTGGACATTATTTTGGAGTTTAAAATTAAGTCTCATCAGCCCAATAATTCAAATTGTTGAGGACCAAAATGCCCCTCCACTAGTGAGCTTGATTTAACCTCAAACCTTTGATTAGGGGTAGTTTGGGTATTAGGAAAGTTAGGCCAACCACTCCACTCACTCACTCACCCTATAAATTCTCTATCCTCTCTCTCTCCTCTCATTTTCACCCTCACTAGCCGGCAGCCCCCTTCCCCCTCTCCCTCTCTCCCGATTTCTCCCCCTCCCGGCCGTGCATCGCCGCCGGAGCCGCCGCCGCCGCTCGCCGGTGCCGCCGCCGCCGCCGGTGCCGCCGTCCCTCCTCATCTCACTACCACCACTCAGCCGCCTCTCCCTCTCTTCCTTTCCCCTCTCAGCCATGTCTCTCCCCTCTCCCGCACCCTCTCTTTCCCGGCCGTGCAAGGCCCTCTCGCCGGAGCCGCCGCTCGTCGTTCCTGTTCCGGCGTGGATCCGCAGCTGCCCAGCCATCCTCGCCACTTACTCAGCCTCATTTCAAGCTTAGGACACCAGGTGAGTTGGACTCTAAACCCTAATTAGGATAATTTGCATTTCTAGATGAGTTTTAGGGGTTAATTAGAATAATTTAGGGGTTAAATTGTGGAGATGATTAGGGGCTGTTGTTGTGGCTGTTTTGGTGGATTAGTGTGATGAATTAATGGAGGTTTAGTGGCCCGAGAGGCGCTGTATATTGGCTGGACAGATTTGGATCGGAACGGCCCAAATTCGGGAAAGTTCGGGTTTGAAATGTGGATTATAGTGCGCGCCTTAGTTGGTCTCGTGGTGGCTGATTAGAATGATATTTTGGGGAGCATAATAGAGAATTTTGGCGATAATTATTAGCCTAGAAATCGCAGTATAGTGGCTTCCCACGACGGGATTTAAGTTGGGCGCGGCGCGATCAATTTGAGGTTTAGTCGTGCAATTACCGGGAATGATCGCATTGTGCAATTAACTGGCTAGTTGAGCCTTGTTTGTGATTAATTTGATGATGCCATGTCGCATGTTTAGCGGGACTAGGAATGAATTAGCTTGGTGGGCCTCGAATGCGCGAGTTCTTGCTGAACTAGTTGTGTGATTTATGCGTGTGAATTGTGCACCGTGCTCGGGTGCTTGAATTGATTCCATGGTTGTGCTAATATGTGGTTGGGTGTAATGAATTGTGGCCTGAGCATATTGCGCGACGAATTGAACAAGTGGTGTAGTGATATTAAATGCTCTTTGTGAAAAATGTGAGTGCCCAAGTGTGATTGTTGTAGTCGTGGGTGTGCGTCACGAGCATTGGCACGACATGTGCATTTACAAGCATGCCCGAGTGACATGTGCATTGTGATCACCTAAAATGCCCTGATGCGTTTAATGCGGGGTTCAGATAAAAATTAGTGCTTGTGAATGTGTAATCACAATAAACCCTAATGCGTTTTACGCGGGGTAGTAAACCCGTCCTGAGGCGTGTTACGTGGGACGATGCCCGGTTTACCGGAAGATGACCAACCTGAGGCGTTTTACACGGGTAATGTGTCATGAGCCTGATGCGTTTTACGCGGGCCGAAGATCGATCTCGAAGTAGTGGACCTGATGCGTTTAACGCGGGTCGGAGGAGAAATCAGTAAATGGCAGAGTGCTAACATGCAAGTGTGCGTTAATGTATTGATGAGGCATGAACATGAGTGCGAACACGAATATGTGCATTACATACTTTGGAACTGAGTGATATGTGCGTGTGTGCCTCGAGCTAATTCTGTGATGCTGTTGTGATTATCTTTATAGAATGTCTAACCTGCAGGGTCAAATGAATTTGAATTTAGGCCCGAGGGTCTGAATCGGTTTATGTTTGAATTGCGCGTTATTTAGTACTCGTCATGAGGTGCACGTTAGCCTAGTTTAGGTTTAAGGAACTACTCACTAAGATTATTCTCATTGTTGTTTAAAAACCAATTTTTTAGACCCCCAGCCTTGAGATGCCTACGGTTTCGGTACGTTTTGGGATTCCGCATCACGTAGAGCGGACGAGGACGATACACCCCGTAGGGAACGGGGAGGTATATATTAGATATTATACTGTAGTTTGGGTGGACACAGGGGAGTCACATTATCAAACCCACGAGTACGTGGCTTGGTGCTTCAGGGATGATCTCGGAGAGTATGGTCCTCTCCGGACTTTTGATGTTCCGTTCACCGGGTTGGGCACCCGGTATCCTCGATGCCCTGATGGCGAGGTGACTGACCCTGGCTCTTCAGCCGAGGAGAGTGCGAGCTCTGACGGTGTACCAGTAGAGTACGAGGTAGATGAGTTCGAGCCGATGGACATAGAGCCAGACGACGGGGATGCTGTTCCGGAGCCGATGGAGCAGGACGACGAGGAGCTAGAGCCGATCGAGGAGGATCTCATACTAGAGGCCGAGTCTGAGACGGACTCATCAGGGTCCGAGGAGGAGATGCCTGACAGCTCTTCATTCTCGGAGTCTTCTTATTCCGACCCAGACTGGGCACCATAGGAGTTAGCTTTTGCCTCAGTTTGGTAGGGCTAGTACCTTTTTGACCAGTGCCCCACCTTTAGTAGTAGACTGACCCCCGAGCCACTTACCCCTTTTTGTCATTAGTGGCCTTGACCCGTTTTTGATTTTTTTTATGATCGGGTTGTACATGGATATTGTATATGGTTTCCAGTATTAGTGCAAGTGTTTATTCTGCAATCGTTGTTGATCGTTTCTGTGGCTATCCTTGGTTGTGTGTATAATATTGTACGGGTGATTTTATTTACTTTCGCATGTGCTTTAAATCTCTGTGTTGAGTCTTGGGTCGGCGACGCGTCCTGGGACGTCGCACTCGAATCGACATTTGCGAGGGATGCTTGCGCGCCGTAGGGTTCGAGGCATGACAAATAACATGGTATATTTCTATCCACATTTAATTCATGGTTATATATTATAAAGAGCAATTGCATATTATCACTTCTCAGTCTCAAATATGCACATCAGATCATTCCAATGGTGGCCAGTTACCTAAACGCATTAAACACAATAATATATAACTCACATGAATGAAATTATTTGCAAAGCATAAAAAAACATGAAATTCATATCATCATGATTAGGCTACATCGTAGCTCTAACAAAGAAAATTAGAACATCATAGAAGAAGAAACGAAAATAGAAATTAAATCAAATATCTTGAATCAAAGAACAAGAATTCTGTCACCACTTTTGTCTTCTCTTCAAAATACTTGAAAAACTCTCATAACACTGAAAAAAAAAACGATCTCTCTCTCTGATTCCATGTTCCTCCAAGTTATCCTATTTATATAATAACATTCAAGACTCCTCTCACAAGGTAATTACTTCTTTTTTCGCATAAAATTAGGGAATAAATCGCAGAATTCCCAATGTAATATCCATCTTCTAACTCTTTTCTGGATCGCATATTCCTTTCCTTCTTTTTGCCATATTTTCTTTATTTTCTCCATATCTCAATATTCTACATAAACAAGGAAATATTAAGTAAATAAAAGGAAATCCAAATATATTCTAACAAATATTGCATTATTTATTACCTAAAGTAGATTAAATAACTCTATTGTTATAGAGTTATCAAACCATCAAACTTAACATTTTGCTAGTCCTCGAGCAAAAGCAATATATAAGACATACTCAAGCTAACATCCCTCTCCATGACTTCCTTCCATAATTGCTCAAAATCACAATTCAAAGAAAAACACAAATTTCATCCAAAAATTGAAATAGATTCATAAATTAAAACCGATTCTAATTATGTTATCCAAGTGTGTGTGTGAGTCCTCATCTTTTCGAATTATATGCAATCCAAATAAGTTCACATTGGTATGTAACCTCTCAAAAACTCTTTATAATTATAACCAAATCTCATAGGTTTGCTTTTCATTCCTCTCTCCACTAATGTAAGCTAATCATCCAACCAAAAATCAATAGGGCTTTCCTCAGGTTGTAATATAAGGCTGGGCTAACGGTGAGATAATGGTAAATTTAAGCTCAAATCACCCATGAACACATTGACTTCTAGGATCTAATTAGAGCACATGCCACTATCCCCAATTTCACATCTTCAAAATAATCTTTCTGCTACTACGGATCATCATTCTTTCTCTTTTTTTTTCTTTTCTTTTTTTTTCTCTTTTTTTTTCTTCTTCTTTTTTTTTCATTGCTTTATAGTGGAGTTCCTCCCTAAGTCTCTCCTAATATAACGTGAACATTCCCAACCCATTGAGTATTCAAAAGGCTCACTTAATTGAAAGTGGGATAGGGAACCATAAAAGCAATATTTTCTTTTTCTCTTTTTTCTTTCTTTTTCTTCTTCTTTTTTTTTGAAGAAGAAGATACACCCAAACAACCATGGCAATCAAATTATTTCCATGCTCCACCCTTCCTCCCAAATTGCTATTATGCTCAAATAAACTTTTATCCTAAAAAAAATCAACATGTTCATGGGGCGTGGGACAATGATATAATTTGGCAAAAGGTAAGCTAAAAAGTACGTGGGTGCTAACAAAAGATTGGATAATAATTAAGGCTCAACGGGGTAACTATGGATAAATAAATAGGGTTGGCTTAAAAGGCTCAATCGATCCAAAAATTGCCTAAATCATTTTCTCAGTTAGATATAGCCTAGGATTTCGCCTCAAGAGAAAATCAAGCAAATTCTAAGATTTGGGTGAGATCTAAGAAAAGCACATATTTCATATGAATGTTCTCTAGATGTGCACACTACTCAAAAATTAAGGACTTCTAGTGCTCAGTAAGTGGATCGACATCATCAGAATCAAAATTAACTCACATATCATTTGCAAGTTTGAACAAAATTTAAATTTTCCTAAGAATCGCAAAAATTCACAACAAGGAATGCAACAAAAAAAAATTCAGATTTAGCAAAAAAAAAATTGAGCAAAAATTTTGTCTACCCCCAAACTTGAATGAAGCAGTGTCCTCAATGCGAAAAACAAAAGAAACAAAAGAAAAATAGGAACAAGAAAACTCCCCTTGCAGTAGAATGTGTCCATGGATGGTCTTGATGACTAAACTCCAAAAGGTGATCCTTCAAGAAAGAAAATTAACCCAGATAAAAGAAAAAAATAATTCATCTTTTTTTTTGAAAAAAAAATGAACATAAAAATTAATGAAGAAACATAATAAAAATGCTTGGGTTGCCTCCCAAGAAGCGCTTGCTTTATAGTTTTCAGCCAAACTATATCAGATATCGCTATTCTGGATGATGAAGTTCAATAGCAGTCTTCTGCTTGTTGTAACCACCTTCGAAGTAGGGTTTCAAACGTTGACCGTTCACCTTAAATGTGCCTTCGGTGTCATGTGCAACTTCAACTGCACCGTATGGAAATACCTGTGTGACTGCATAAGGACCAGACCATCGAGAACGTAACTTTCCTAGAAAAAGTTTAAGACGAGAGTTATAAAGTAAAACTTTTTGGCCAATTTCGAACTCTTTTCTGAATATGTGTTTATCATGCCATCTTTTGGTACGCTCCTTGTACATCTTAGCATTTTCATAGGCCTCATTGCGAAATTCCTCCAATTCATTTAGTTGCAACAATCTTCTTTCACCTGCAGACTTAGCTGCAGTTTTGGTGGCACCAAAATGACCACCTACCTCTCTGTCATGACAATGATGTAGAATATTTGCCTTTTCTTCGTCTGGAACACATCACCTTATGACTTGGTCTGCACATACCTTAAAAAGAAAAGGTTCTTCCCAGAAATAATTTTTAACATCAGAAAATAATTTTTTCTTCTGTTGATATGACAATTCAGGAGGAAGAATATTACTTACTAAATAATTCACAAAATCAGTATACCAAGGAATTTTTGTGGATTTGATGGAAAAAATTTTCTCGTCAGGAAACTCTTTCATAATTGGACTTACCTCTTCCTTTAAATTCGGAATTCTTGACAAGTGATCTGCAACTAGATTTTCAGTCCCCTTCTTATCTTTGATTTCCAAATCAAATTCTTGCAGCAAAAGAATCCACCTGATTAATCGTGGTTTTGATTTTTTCTTTTCAAGTAGATACTTAAGAGTAGAGTGGTCAGAATAAACTATAACTTTTGAACCAATTAAATAAGAACGAAATTTATCAAAAACAAACACTACCGCCAAAAACTCCTTTTCAGTTGTGGCATAATTCAATTGTGCACCTGACAAGGTTCGACTTGCATAGTATATGGTTCGAAAAATTCCATCCTTTCTTTGTCCAAGTACAGCTCCAACAGCCGAGTCACTAGCATCACACATCAACTCAAAAGGCAAATTCCAAGTAGGCGCAGTCATGATAGAGGCCGAAATTAACTTCTCCTTCAATGTATTGAATGCCTGCAAACAATTATCAGAGAAGTCAAATTTAGAATCTTTTTCCAACATTTTAGAAAGGGGTCTAGCAATCTTAGAAAAATCTTTAATGAAACGCCTATAAAATCTTTCATGTCCCAAAAATCCTCGAACAAGCTTCACGGAGGTAGGAGGTGACAGTTTTGAAATAACTTCAATCTTAGCTCGGTCCACCTCAATTCCTCTTATAGAGATCTTATGGCCTAGCACAATCCCTTCCTGCACCATAAAGTGACACTTCTCCCAATTCAATACAAGGTTAGTCTCCTCACATCTTTGTAACACCAAAGCTAAATTATTTAAATATGAATCAAAAGATGAGCCAAAAACAGAAAAATCATCCATAAATATCTCAATATATTTTTCCATCATGTCAGAAAAATAGCTATCATGCATCTTTGAAAAGTAGCAGGCGCATTACAAATACCAAAAGGCATCTTCCTATAAGCAAAAGTACCATAAGGACAAGTAAAAGTAGTTTTTTCTTGATCCTCAGGTGCAATAGGGATCTGATTATAACCAGAATATCCATCCAAAAAGCAGTAAAATTCATGCCATGTAAGTCTCTCCAACAATTGATCAATAAAAGGTAAAGGAAAGTGATCTTTACGAGTGGCATCATTCAATTTTCTATAATCCATGCAAACACGCCATCCAGTAACGATTCTAGTTAGAATTAATTCATTATCATTATTTAGTTGAACAGTCATACCTCCTTTTTTTTAGAACAACTTGCACAGGATTTACCCAGAAACTATCAGAGATAGGATAGATGATCCCTGCATCAAGTATCTTAATTACCTCAGCTTTCACCACTTCTTGTATTTTTGGGTTCAAACGCCTATGAGGTTGGATAGTGGGTTTATGTTGTTCCTCCATCAAAATTTTATGCATGCAAATTGAAGGACTAATTCCGTTGATGTCAGCTATTTTCCATCCAATTGCACCTTTATGTTCTCTCAACACTCTAAGCAGTTTCTCCTCCATCAAATATGTCAAAGAAGAAGATATAATTACTGGTAAAGAAGAAATTCCATCTAAATAAGCATATTTCAAATTAGAAGGTAAGGGTTTGAGTTCAAAAATAGGAGGCTCTTCAATTGATGGCTTCAGCTTCGTTGTGTGTTGTCCCAACTCCTCAAATTTTGTTGTCTTAGGCCTTGAATATATTGGATTTGCCTCCATAAAATTTGCATACTCCATTATCTCCTCATTCTCAATTTCTCTGTCTTTTGGTTGAACCAAACATGCTTCAAGTGGATCTTTAAAAATATTTTCTTGAAAAACATTGTTCACCAACTTGTCAACTGTCTCAACTCTAAAACAAGAATTATCATCAAAGGGATATTTTATTTCTTTAAAAACATTAAAAGAAACAAGATCATCTTGAACTCTAAGAATCAACTTCCCTTGTTGTACATCAATAAGAGCTCTTCTTGTTGTTAGAAAAGGACGACCTAAGATAAGTGGTACCTCAAAATCTTCCTCCATGTCAAGAACTATGAAATCTGCAGGAAAAATAAACTTGTCAACTTTTACCAATACATCTTCCACAATACCTCTCGGATATTTAATTGATCGATCAGCCAGTTGAAGCGACACTGTAGTTGCTTTTACTTCACCCAATCCTAATTTCCTCAAAACGGAGAAAGGCATCAAATTAATACTTGCACCTAAATCACACAATGCCTTTTCAAAGTAAGAATCTCCAATAGTGCAAGGAATTGTAAAACTCCCTGGATCTTTTAACTTCGGAGGTAATTTATTTTGTAGGAAGGCCGAACATTCCTCATGCAACTTCACAGTTTCATAATCTTCTAGCTTTCTTTTGTTTGCCAAAATCTCCTTCAAAAATTTTGCATAGCTAGGCATTTGCGCTAAAGCATCTGCAAAAGGAATATTAATGTGTAATTTTTTAAAAACATCAAGAATTTTAGAAAATTGCTTATCTATTTTGTGCTGCTGGAGTCGCTGAGGGAATGGAACTGGCAGCACGTATGGCTTGGGATTATCTGGAAAAAGTTTGCTCTTGCCTATCTTCTTTGGTTGTTTCTTGTCCTCTTCTTTTTTGTCTATGGAAATCTCTTGTATGGTATCTTCTTCACCTACTTGTTTACCACTTCTCAGGATTATAGCTCTTACATTTTCAATTGGATTTTTCTCTGTGTTGCTAGGTAAAGAACCATGTTGTCTCCCAGACATCATGTTTGCTAACTGCCCCACTTGCATCTCCAGATTTCTGATTGAAGCCTCTTGGTTCTGAAATCTCACATCTGTGCTCTTGATGAAGTCCTAAGTAGTGTTGGCAAGTTTTGTGACTATATCTTCTAGATTGGACTTTGTCTCTTCTGGTTGTTTGAATCCCAGTGGCAGTCTTGTCACATTTTGATTATTCCATGAAAAATTTGGATGATTGCGCCATCCCGAATTGTACGTGTTGAGTAGGGATTATTCTATGATCTGTTAAAATTCCCAACAAAGTTAGCATTTTCATTAGATTGAGCAAAAGTGTTACCTAACTGACATTCTGTGCTAACATGTCCTCCACCACAGAAATCACATGTCATATTCTGAATTTTCATGCCTGAAACACTCATATTATCTATCTTTTTGTTGAGTGCTTCAATTTGTGCAGTGATTGCCATGAAAGCATCCACCTCATGAACTCTGCTAGCTTTTCGCACTGATATCCTCTCAGTAGGCCACTGATAACTATTGGATGCCATCTCCTCTAATAAGTTGTAGGCTTCTTCTGGTGTTTTATTATTCAGAGTTCCCCCTGCAGCTGCATCAATCATAGAACGGAGATTTATACTGCACCCATTATAAAAAGTTTGTACCTGCATTCATACGGGTAATCCATGATGTGGGCATCTCCTAAGAAACTCTTTGAATCTTTCCCATACTTTATACAATGATTCATTATCCATCTGCATAAAATTAGTAATATCATTACGCATTTTTGCAGATTTTGCAGGTGGAAAGAACTTACCAAGAAATTTTTGGGCCATATCATTTCATGTAGTGATCGATCCTGCAAGAAGAGAAGAGAGCCAACCTTTAGCTTTGTCTCTAAGAGAGAATGGAAATAATCTCAATCTAATACCATCATCTGAAACTACATTATATTTAATTGTGTCACAGACTTCAAGAAAAGCATCAATGTGAGCGTTTGGATCATCGCTTGGTAGCCCACTAAATTGCACTGATTGTTGAAGCATCTAAATCAGTGATGGCTTGATCTCAAAGTTGTTTGCTTGAATTGCAGGTCTCCTGATACTTGATGTGGTGCCCTCAATTGTTGGTGCAGCATAATCTTTCAAGAGTCTACGTTGATTTCTACCATCATCAACTCCCTCCATCTTTTTAATGTGATTTCTTTGTTCTCTCAGTCGCCGTTTAAATGTGCGCTCGATTTCTGGATCAAACTCAGTAAGTTTTCCTTGTTGGCTACGTGTCATGCACCAATGTATACTCTGAAAAAAAAATAAAAGCTAGATTAAACTTAGAATTATCTGGTATCAATATTAATTGGTATTAAATAAACAATCCCTGGTAACAGCGCCAAAAACTTGATCGTAAAATTCTGCACGTGTCAATGAACGTGTTGAACAAGTAATATAATGATAAGAAGAGTATCGTCCCACAGAGATTGATGATAATAAACCAATTAAATATTAAAAATAGACTAATTCTAAAATTTATCTAACAGATCAAAATATAATTGAGAACAAATAAAAATTGACAATTTTTAAAAATGAAATTTTATAAACTAAAGGCAGATAATCAATCAGGTAAAACATGTTAGAGCATCCGATTTCACCATAACCACTAGATATGAATTTCAGATCATTATGCATACAAGAACAATATCAAGCATGTGATAGCGGAATTTCCTAATCTATTTACTATCCTATCTCTAGGTATAGCAAACCTACTTAGTTTATTAATTCACTATATTTCTATGTGAATTTAAATAAACATAAGCGCATTAAAATCTGTGAATATTCCCGGTTTACAATGAATCTTTTGGACCACCTTATCACCGAAAGCTACACAAATAACATGGTATATTTCTATCCACATTTAATTCATGGTTATATATTATAAGGAGCAATTACATATTATCACTTCTCAGTCTCAAATATGCACATCAGATCATTCAAGTGGTGGCCAGTTACCTAAACGCATTAAACACAATAATATATAACTCACATGAATGAAATTATTTGCAAAGCATAAAAAAATATGAAATTCATATCATCATGGTTAGGCTACATCGTAGCTCTAACAAAGAAAATTAGAACATAATAGAAGAAGAAACGAAAATAGAAATTAAATCAAACATCTTGAATCAAAGAACAAGAATTCTGTCGCCACTTTTGTCTTCTCTTCAAAATACTTGAAAAACTCTCATAACACTGAAAACAAAAACGATCTCTCTCTCTCTGATTCCATGTTCTCCCAAGTTATCCTATTTATATAATAACATTCAAGACTCCTCTCACAAGGTAATTACTTCTTTTTTCGCATAAAAATTAGGGAATAAATTCCAGAATTCCCAATGTAATATCCATCTTCTAATTCTTCTCTAGATCGCATATTTCTTTCCTTCTTTTTGCCATATTTTCCTTATTTTCTCCATATCTCAATATTCTGTATAAACAAGAAAATATTAAGTAAATAAAAGGAAATCCAAATATATTCTAACAAATATTGCATTATTTATTGCCTAAAGTAGATTAAATAACTCTATTTTTATAGAGTTATCACTATTCAACAATTCATAGATAAAGAAATATATGATATCTGATATGCAAATAATATCGATAAATTGGACTTTCAACTTTTTTGAAATTTTTTTTATTTGTTGAGATACATAGGACACAAGCTCTCTTATTTGCACACTAAAACCCAGGTTAGGATTCGAATTATTATCACGTCTCAAGTGTAATGAGTAGCTTTCGAAATACACCAGTTTGTGCTCTTGAATGCGATAGCAAAAAAAGGTGGAAGGTCAGATGTTCCAGCCATGCTCAAAAGGGTGTTCACAACTATGATAGTATAGGAATTTCATCTTTGGCACTTGAGAAAAATTGCAAGCTTAGTGCTTGCCGGAGGTGTTGATGATATATCTTGAGAGACCAATCCATTTTCGAAATGAGTCGTGCATTAATACATTTTGTCCTACCTTCAACCCGAAATATCGTACCTCGCAAACATTTCAAAGATTTTCAGTAAATAGCCAACATCTGTTCACATGGTTATTTGGGCCTCCCCTCAAGGACTTAGTAGATAGGAAATTTACTCCTCTCATTTGTTGCTGGATCTGCTTTCCCCTCTTCCATTAATGATTTGAAGTGCCGATCCCTTTCAATGGTATACCGGGAGACGAAGATCTCCGTCCTTACATGGTTAAGCATTTTCGAAATAGCCGAAAAGAGTTGATCGTACCAATGAAAAGGTCCGAAACTTAATTTCATTACGTACATAAGACTTATGACTCTCCGTCTGATTCTCCCATCTGTATGCATGATGATGTTGGAGCATTCCTTGAAGACGTTGACTATGCAAGAGAGTTGTCAATCTAGTGGACAAGCTGACAATGATCTAACAAGTTGCCAATTTGCAAGCCTATTGTTAAATTCCGAGTCTAATCGATTACGATGGGTCTGGAATTGTTCGTATTTCTCGAAAGCCATTAATTCAGTGATTGGAACTAGTAAACCATGGAGACCCACAACCAGCTAAACTTATTTCCCATATTTTCAAGGTATAGTAAATGTCGTTCAAGTTTCTAGTGTGCTTATTATGGTTGTTTTCTAGTCAATCTTGTTATATCTTTCCTATAAGTCTTTTGTCTTTCCAATGAGTCTTTAGTAATTACTCATACTTAGAGGGTTGTTCCATGCTCATCTATATAAGCATGCTATGATGAATAATAGAAGAAGACTTGATTGATTCATAATTATTAGAGCCTTTGGCTTGAGAAGAAGAAATTTTTATTGTTTTGTTGTTACTTCTTAGATGGATTCCCACAGATGGCATGTATTGCTCTTATCTTTTAGGTTAGTTATCTATGAGTGATGAGCAACCTATCCATTTAAGATTTCACTTGTGTTACCTCCTACTTCTTTACGCTCTCTCTGACGAAAAATTGGTATTAGAGCTTGGTTCAATGGCTAGTTGTCATCGACGTGGACCAAACGTTGAGTCTTCTATAGTAGGGGTGAGCACCGTTCTAGGATAGAACTAGGAACCGGAGAGCTAGACAGGTGGGTCCGGTTAGGTTCTCGGTCCTAGGGAGGAAGGTTCTAGTTCTCGGTTCCACTTTTAGGAACCGTCAGTTCCCAATTCCTGGTTCAGTTCCTAAATCGAGGCCTGGAATCGGAACCAAGAACCATAACCGAGAACTGGGGAACTGAAATCAAAAACTGGGAAGAGAATTGAGAACCGAAACGGGAAATGGGAACCCTAAATAAATAAATAAAACCCTAATTTTCTTACTACTTCCCACTTCTCAATTCTCATCTACTTAGATTAGCGGTTGGAAGGCTTTTTTGTCTCTCCAAAGAGTTGGACCATTACCATGTGAAACAAAGGGCAAATATCTTCTTTAAATGATCGACTATAAGAGTTCTAGCAGAAACATTGTAGCCCATCATTGCACGTGTATGGTTTGCTTGGATGTCTTTCTCATCCATTGGAGAAGAATGATTTACCGATCCACTTAGATGTTGATATTCAATTTTGTTTCTTGCGAAGACTTGCGTTTAGGAATGTAGCTATATGCTTCAAAGGCTTGTGCTCTGGACACACATGCGCGACATCTTTCATAGGACTTATTCGCTTGCATTAAGTGCCTCCCACCCACCTCGTGCACATTATGCTCCACCAACCGGCGCTCCAAGTGCTGACTTTGGCCAACTCCTATTGGCCTCTATTTGGCTGATCATCATCGCTCGCAGCGGAAAAAATAATAGGTAGACCCATCCCTCCACGTTAGTTTTTTTATCAGTCCACTTATCGTTTGACACGTGCACAAGGCCAACTCATCAATTTTTATTTGGCAAGTGGGACCCACTGCAACTTGCCTTTTGTCACGGTAAAACGCA
Organism: Syzygium jambos; assembly: GCA_031216235.1. Classification (NCBI taxonomy): domain Eukaryota; kingdom Viridiplantae; phylum Streptophyta; class Magnoliopsida; order Myrtales; family Myrtaceae; genus Syzygium; species Syzygium jambos. The sequence continues at coordinate 18,177,467 of CM062223.1, read as the reverse complement.
CGAACTTGTCAGAGATAATATCAGGGAAAAAGAAGGAAAAGAAAAAGTAAATTAGGAGAAATAGTGTTGGAAGATTGCGAGGCTCATATTCTCCTTTGATCATACAACTAAAAGAAGCCCGCCGTTCATATACATTATGTATCTATCATCATCTTGGAGATTACGTTTGGTGGATTAGTTTGCTTGCTCAAGTTAAACTCAAGTCCCTCATTGCTCACAACACACAAAGGAACTTGCGATTTTTACTTTGTGAAATCTAATGTAAGTGTTGCAATAACTGATGTGGTTGAGCAGACTAATCGGCAGTGCAATTTGCAGGAACGTTATAGGTATTATAGGAATGATATTGTTGATAATTGCATCACCGCTATTACTACGAAACTACAACTAAGGAAATTGTGCAATTTCGAGTGTACAAATTGCCCTAGTGTTATGCATAGTTGGTCGCTTTAAATGTCATTGTCCTTGTAATAACTATGCGCGAATCTTATTGGACTTCAAAATCGTACATGTACGACTTGGATTTCGAGATATTGACATGTGCTGGTCTTTTTGTGGCCCTTTTTACTTGGCATTTACTTCTGAGAAAATAGTGGGAAAAGTGTCAGATAAGTCCTAAACCTTTTGCATTTGTGTCAATTTAGTCCTAGACTTTTTTTTATGCCAATTTAGTCTTAAACTTTTTATTTTTTGAGCCAATTCATTCCTTCCAACTAATTTTGATCGGATTTTGCTGACGTGAACACTGCCGGCTTACGTGGTGCTGACGTGGATAACTTTTAATAATATTTTAGTATTTTTTAACATTTTTTTCTTTTTATGTGTTCTTTTCTTTTTCTTTTTTTTTTCTTTTCATTTCTTCTTCCTCTAGCCGGTTTGGCGACCCGCTGGAGGCCAAGGCCAGCAAGCTCGCCGATTGCTGGCAAGGTTGGCCGTGACCTCACGGCCTTTGCTAGTGGCTAAGCGAGGCACAACCTCGCCAGCCCAGCGCAAGGCTGCAAGACCCCGCCAAAAGCCAAGTGCTTGCTCGTCCTAGTTTTATGATGGGACACCACCCACTTCAACATTTATAGGTTCCACCCAACTCCATGCATGAGGAGTTATGGAGGTAGTTGTGTAAGTTGAAACCATTTTGTACGAATATATGGTTGAATACTTCAGGGACACCTGCCAAGTTTTGGGTCCTCACTTTTTTTAATTTCAGTAATTTTCTATATAATTTAGTAATTTTAGTAAGTGGGCTTATTGACAGAATCATTTGGAAGTATAACAATATCCTTTTCTTCGAATTTTTGTGCTTACACATCTTTAATAATCACGAGTAGAGCTATCTATTCAACTTTACTATCTAAGTTGATGCATATGCGAGATGCGGACTTACTTTGATGCATGATATTTAATGCCCCATCAATATACAAAATGGTAAATTACCAAAACAATCATAAATCTATTGCAATTATGCCAATTTAGTCCTAAACTTTTTTTTTTGGCCAATTCAATCCTAAACCTTTTGTATTTGTGCCAATTTAGTCCTCGGCCAATTTTGGCCAGCTAACGCTTACGTGGACGCCGGCCAGTGTCGGCCCTTTGGCCGATGCTGACGTCATAATGTAAAATATTTTTTAAATACTTTATATTTTTTTTCCTGTTCTTCTTCCTCTGGCCGGTCCAACGACCAGCGACCGGTGACCAGCCAAGGGCTAGGGTCGTCGACACTGTGGCCTCGCCATGGCCGCTGCTCGGCCGACCTCGCCCACAATAGCAAGGTCGAGGCTAATTGTCACGTTAGCGTTGGCCGGAGGGCCGGCGTCGGTTGGCGTCCACGTCAATGTTGACCGGCCAAAATTGGCTGGATGGATTGAGTTGGCACAAATACAAAGTTCTAGTGTGACATCCTGAGCCTCTATATGATCAGAGGAAGGAATGGATCCTAAATGATTAGGGCATTCGTCGACGAAGAATTCGGAAACCATCACCATTGTTGTCTATAAAGAAGTGTGCCGTGTTTCTTGGTGCTAATCGCCGTCGCGTCGACTGTTTTCGATGTCTCGTCATCACGCTACCTGACCTTTTTACCGCTCTGCCCTCACATTCATTTTCCTTCCCTTTTCCCACCGCCATGCCACCGGGAACACCGTCACCGCCCCCTTTTTCCTTCTTACGAATCATCACTGCCCCCTTTTTCTCTCCCCTTTTCTTCTTTTTTTCTCTTTTTCTTGTTTCCCCTCCACCACTTGGCAGAGGAGAAGCGCCATGTGGCCCCTATCTTCTCCACCGCCCCATCTGGCCAATGGCCATGCATGCAAAGGAAGGGGAAGAGTCATTCCACTCTCTTTCATTCCTCTCTTCTGCCAGCTCTCTTCCTCACCAGCTCTCTCTCTCACTCTCTCTCTCTCTATCGTCTCTCTCTCTCTGTCCGGAACTCACTAGACACCAACTCAGCTGACGAGCAACTACTCGACCCATCCACGGCAACCGTCCATCCACATGATGCTGCTCCCTCCACCGTCCTGTCTCCTCACGTCAGTGGCAGCAGCCACCACGTGCTGGAAACTGCCGGACTGTGCTCTCTCTCCCCGCCAAGACCTGCACGCCATAACGTCACACTCGCCGTCGAGGCAAGTGTGCTCTCTCACTCCATACTAACTATTTTAGTGTTTGTATGTTGAGTTTGGGTCTCGGACTAGACAATGTGGTGGCTTGATGTTGCGGGGGAGAATGGTTTGATTGTGTATTTGCCCAAGTATGTTGGTTTAGACCTTTTGGAATGAGTTTGTTGGGTATAGGTTGCTGAACCGGGTTGGAAATGGATGTTGCATGTTGGTTTGGACTTCTGGTTTTGAGATTCTTGGATGAGAATTCGTGGGTTTCAAGCTAGAGTCATTTTCTTGAGCTTTAGCTTTGTTTTCCAGATTACTGCTGGACTTTTAAGGTTTTCCATTTTTATAGAGCTTTTTGTGATATGAATATTGAAAACTTTCTTCATAAAAGTTGTTCAGAGAATCTTGGATTATAACATACTTCAAGTTAAGATTTTTCTGAATTCAAATGGGTTGCACGAAGGCCCTATTTCTTACCGTATTAAATCTATTCAGTACAGTAAAATCAGTGACCTTTATGTCTTCTCAAATTTTTATAAAAATTTTCAATTCGAAATTAGACATATTTCAAAAGTTGTTGAAGAAATCCATGTCTACAATGTATAAAAATTTGGAAGTATTTTGAGAAGGTTTTGATTTGCAACACAAGTATTTCTTTTGGTTCAATCATTTTGTTCTAGAGGGCCAGTTTTGGTCAGATTTTGAGTGGCTCATTCTCAGGTATACAGAATGATCTGGGTTTTACACTATTCATGAAAAATGTCACTTAATGTCTTTTATATTACATATTCAAATTTCATAATTTTTCAAGATCATTTACTATATTATTGGTCTTGATTTCTCAAAATGCTCAAAACTACCTTATTTTACCTATTATTAGAAAATCTCTAATTTCTATTAGAAGATGATGGATACTTAATTTCTTGTCTACTAGAGATAGTAACCACACTCAATTAGCTTTCCAATGAGGCATTAATGGTCTTGATATGATGAGGCAAAGTTGATACTCATGAATTTGTTTGAGTTCGAGGGGTACATGGTAAGTGGTAAGTTCATTGTGAGCTATGCATGTGATAAATGAAAAGATCATTTGTGTGTGTGAATGTGTGACTAATAGATGATTGATGCCGTTGGTCTATGGACAACGATGCCTTGAGGAGCCGTAGGGAAAGCGGGATGCCGTGTCCGGTGGACTATGATGCCCAGGAGGTACCATGCCCTAAATGGCCTAGGAGTTTGATCGGGATGCCATGGTTAGTGGACTACGAAGCCCACGTAGGCCGATGAGAATTTCGGCGTATACTGCGACAGACCGAAGGGCACACTGGACCTTGCTAGACGGGATGTTCCTCCATGTGTGGCCCATGAGTGCACCGGACTTGTGCCTTGGAGTGGAGATTATCTCTAGTAGACAAGAAATTAACATTTGTAAGTATATGCATTGTGTGTCAAAATCAAGAAATTAAGAATCCATCATCACAAATGATCTTTTCATCTATTAGTCTTGCGGCCTCGCGCCGGGCTGGCGAGGTCGTGCCTCGCCTAGCCACTAGCAAAGGCCGTAAGGTCGCGGCCAACCTTGCCAGTAGTTGGTGAGCTCACTGGCCTTGGCCTCTAGCGGGTCGCCGAACCGGCTAGAGGAAGAAGAAATGAAAAGATAAAAAAAGAAAAAGAAAAGAAAAGATAAAAAGAAAAAAAATTTAAAAATTCGAAAAATACTAAAATATTATTAAAGGTTATCCATGTCGGCGCCACGTAAGTCGGCGGTATTCACGTCAGCCAAATCCGGTCAAAATTAGTCGGAATGAACGAATTGGCTCAAAAAATAAAAGGTTTTAAGACTAAATTGATATAAAAAAAGGTCTAGGACTAAATTGACACAAATGCAAAAGGTTTAGGACTTATCTGACACTTTTCTTGCTGTTTTCTCACAAGTAAATGCCAAGGAAAAAGGGACAAAAAAAGACCAGCACATGTCAGTATCTCGAAATCCAAGTCGTACATGTACAATTTTGAAGTCCAATAAGATTCGCGTATAGTTATTACAAGGGCGATGACGTTTAAAGCAACTAACTATGCATAACACTAGGGCAATTTGTACACTCGAAATTGCACAAATTCCTTAGTTGTAGTTTCGTATTAATAGCGGTGATGCAATTATCAACAATATCATTCTTATAATACCTACAACATTCCTGCAAATTGCACTGCAGATTAGTCTGCTCAACCACATCAGTTGTTGCAACACTTACGTTAGATTTCACAAAGTAAAAATCGCAAGTTCCTTTGTGCGTTGTGAACGATGAGGGACTTGAGTTTAACTTGAGCAAGCAAACTAATCCACCAAACCTAATCTCCAAGATGATGATAGATACATACTGTACATGAACGGCGGGGCTCCTTGCAATTGTATGATCCAAGACGAATATGAGCCTCGCAATCTTCCAACACTATTTCTCCTAATTGCCTTTTTCTTTTCCTTCCTTTATCCCTGATATTATCTCTGACAAGTTCGTGCGTTTTACCGTGACAAAAGGCAAGTTGCAGTGGGTCCCACTTGCCAAATAAAAATTGATGAGTTGGCCTTGTGCACGTGTCAAACGATAAGTGGACTGATCAATAAACTAACGTGGAGGGATGGGTCTACCTGATATTTTTTCCGCTGCGAGCGATGATGATCAGCCAAATAGAGGCCAATAGGAGTTGGCCAAAGTCAGCACTTGGAGCGCCGGTTGGTGGTACATAATGTGCACGAGGTGCGTGGGAGGCACTTAATGCAAGCGAATAAGTCCTATGAAAGATGTCGCGCATGGGTGACCAGAGCACAAGCCTTTGAATCATATAGCTACATTCCTAAACGCAAGTCTTCGCAAGAAACAAAATTGAATATCAACATATCAGTGGATTGGTAAATCATTCTTCTCCAATGAATGAGAAAGACATCCGAGCAAACCATACACGTGCAGTGATGGGCTACAATTTTTCTGCTAGAACTCTTTGAGTCGATCATTTAAAGAAGATATTTGCCCTTTGTTTCACATGGTAATGGTCCAACTCTTTGGAGAGACAAAAAAGCCTTCCAACCGCTAATCTAAGTAGATGAGAATTGAGAAGTAAGAAGTAGTAAGAAAATTAAGATTTTATTTATTTATTTAGGGTTCCCATTTCCCGTTTCGGTTCTCAATTCTCTTCCCAGTTCCTGATTTCAGTTCCCCAGTTCTCGGTTATGGTTCTTGGTTCCGATTCCAGGCCTCGGTTTAGGAACTGAACCAGGAATTGGGAACTGACGGTTCCTAAAAAGTGGAACTGAGAACTAGAACCTTCCTCCCTAGGATCGAGAACCAACCGGACCCACCGGTCTAGCTCTCCAGTTCCCAATTCTATCTTGGAACGGTGCTCACCCCTACTATAGAAGACTCAACATTTGGTCCACGTTGATGACAACTAGCCATTGAACCAACACTACAAAAAATTGGGATTTTGCCACGAAAATTTGCGACGAAAAATTTTTCGTCGGAAATTTGCAACGATTTTTGCAACAAAAACTAAAATCGTCGGAAATTAGCGACGAAACACTTTACGTCGGAAATTTCCGACGATTTTTGCAACGAAAAATTTTTCATCGCAAATTTTCGACGAATTTTGGCGACGAAAAATTTTTCGTAGCTAATTTCCGACGAATTTTGGCTCAGAAATTTATTCGTCACAAATTTGCGACGAGCTTTAAAACGAAAAATTATTTGTGGCAAATTTGCGACGGAAAAATATTTGTCGCTAATTTGCGACACGGAAAATAATTTGTGTGATATCCATCCCACCCCCAATTGCTCTCTCTCGACTGATTCCTCATAGCCCCTCGCTGTTCTCTCTCCGTCTTTCTCTTTCATTTCTCTCGATTTACCTATCTGTGCATGCGCAAATCAATCTCGGTAAAGCTTTTTCGCCGGTAAGTATCGTGGCTAATTTTGTGACTAATTGGCGACGAAAACGATTTGTCGTAAAATTATTCATCACTGGATTTGTATTTGTTGGTGTTATTGAATTTTTTTTCCCTTCCTTACTGGTTTGGCCGGTCGCCAGAGACTTCGCCGGCCATGGGGCGAGGTCCAGTGGCCTGGCCATGGCCGCCGGTCGACCTCGCCGATGCCCAGGTGGGCTAGCCTCGCATGGGCCTTGCCATGGCCGGCGAGTTTGAGATCTGGGCGAGCTCGCCGGCCATGGCGAGCTCGGCCCTCGCCAGTGCCAGCGAGGGCTAGCCTAGCATGGGCTGACGGCGAGGGCCGACCTCGCTGACGGTGAGGCTGGCCATCGCCGGCACTGGCGAGGGCCGAGCTCGTCGGCCATGGCTGGCCTTCGTTGGCACTGGTAACGGCTGAGCTCGCCATGGCCGGCGAGCTCGAGCTTGCTCAGAACTCACCCAGATCTAGGTGAGCTCGAGCTCGCCGACCATGGCGAGCTTGGCCCTTGCTAGTGCCGATGAGGGCTAGCCTCTCAAATGGGCTGACGGCGAGGATGGCCCATGTCGGCGCTGGCAAGGGCCGAGCTCGCTGGCCATGGCTGGCCTTCACCGGCACTGGCGGTGGCTGAGCTTGCCATGGCCAGCGAGCTCGAGCTCAACCAGAACTCGCCCAAATCTGGGCGAGCTCGAGCTCGCCGACCATGGCAAGCTTGGCCGTCGCCAGTGTAGAAATTAGCGAGCTCGCCGGCAAAATGAGAGGAGTAAATTTCCTATCTACTAAGTCCTTGAGGGGAGGCCCAAGTAACCATGTGAACAGATGTTGGCTATTTATTGAAAATCTTTGAAATGTTTGCGAGGTACGATATTTCGGGTTGAAGGTAGGACAAAATGTATTAATGCACACCATCGCCCACAGCGGCTGCGTTGGTTTGCGCTCTTGTCCCCCCATGAATGGATCGGAGTTTGAACCCCAGCGTAGGCGTTAGGGATTCTTAAGTGTGGCGCCATGGTGGTGGGTCCTACGCTAGCGTCACCCCAGGTTTATCCCTTCGGCTGTCGGCCAAGCGAGGGGTTCCTGGGTTATCAAAAAAAAATGTATTAATGCACGAGTCATTTCGAAAATGGATTGGTCTCTCGAGATATATCATCAACACCTCTGGCAAGCGCTAAGCTCGCAATATTTCTCAAGTGCCAAAGATGAAATTCCATATACTATCACAGTTGTGAAAACCCTTTTGAGCATGGCTGGAACATTCGACCTCTGGCAAGCGCTAAGCTCGCAATATTTCTCAAGTGCCAAAGATGAAATTCCATATACTATCACAGTTGTGAACACCCTTTTGAGCATGGCTGGAACATTCGACCTTGCACCTTTTTTTGCTATCGCATTCAAGAGCACAAACTGGTGTATTTCGAAAGCTACTCGTTACATTAGAGACCTGATAATAATTCAATTCCTAACCTGGGTTTAAGTGTGCAAATAAGAGAGCTTGTGTCCTATGTATCTCAACAAATAAAAAAAATTTCAAAAAAGTTGAAAGTCCAATTTATCGATATTATTTGCATATCAGATATCATATATTTCTTTATCTATGAATTGTTGAATAGCATTGATTTTATTGTAAATCGATATTCCGCTGTCTAAATTTTGCAATTGATTACCCTATGGATATCTCCTCCTTCGATAATATCAGTAGATTCGTTTCTTTGAATGTTGCACACATGCAAAAGCAATGATTTCTGGAGTAAATCAGTATCAACTTGTTGTGCAAACACAATCCTATAATTTGAAAATATTCCAATAATTTCCACGCCCCCTTTTATTCCTCATTTTTCCTTAGTTTCCTTAGAATCCTAAGCAAACTCTTACAACGTTTTCCATTACGATATTATTATTATTATTATTATTTTGGTCAAAATAATAATATTATTTATGAGCCATCAAAAGTGGTGGCCTCGTACCGGGACAGCATGACCTGCCCCTTTTTATTTAAGGCAATACCCGCGTTGAGAACAGCAGAGAAACATTATATGAGGTCCAACGCTACTAGAGCATTACCTGTGCTGAGAGAGAGAGAGAGAGAGAGAGAGAGAGAGAGAGAGAGAGAGAGAGAGAGAGAGAGAGAGAGAGAGAGAGAGAGAGAGAGAGAGAGAGAGAGAGAGAGAGAGAGAGAGAGAGAGAGAGAGAGAGAGAGAGAGAGAGAGAGAGAGAGAGAGAGAGAGGAGTGGTGGTGTCGAAGTGAATCATGGCTTCTAAACCAGGACCACTCACTGATTGGCCATGGAAGCCTCTTGGAAGCTTGAAGGTATCCTCTCTCTCTCTCTCTCTCTTCTCCCAAATGTTATTTTTCTTCACTGGCCAGCCCCTATAGATATGTATTTACCCCCATGTCACCTCATGGGAATACTTTGACCTAGACCCAAGTTGATAAGAATCGAGCCAGTCACGATCACTAACCATGTAGATTCCAATCTTGTAGATCCCATGTGAACCATATGTAGCTCGATCTCACGTATGATCGATGGCTATGATCGTATACGGTTCATGGATTCCGGTACAGGCAAGAATTTTCACTCACCTTGTGGCCGAACATAGTAATACATGTGCTCCACGTGGTTGAAAATGTGAGGTAAGTGTCGAATATCTAAATTCAATCTTATCAACGATACAAGAAAGTAATAGAAATTCACACAACGCAAGAATTTATGTGATTCAGCAGAGGAGATATTTCGCCTATCTACGTTCACGGGGAGAAGAGATCCGTTTCACTAATAATATAGAAAAGTTTACAGCCACTCTTTCTCACCCGCTGCCTCTGTTCTAGAGACCTGTTTCACCCTAAATATATATAGCGAAACCCTACATGGTACAAATTACAAAATTGCCCACATAGCCTAAAATATTTAACTTTCTCATATAAATCCTTCTATGATCGAACATAAAATGCCTCTGGCGGCTCGGTGGCACTACTCTCGCTGTCCAGTCGTCAGGAGGCCTTTCGGAACCACCTCATAATCTCTCGGATAACATAATACAAGACATCAACCTCAACAGTAAAAAGAGAACATGGGTCGTGGTTATCAACAACCATGTACTCAAGTCTATATCGCCCTTGCTCATCTGTTGGCTGAGAAAATAGGCAATGTAGCATGCATCTCTAGGATGCTATGATAGATAAGCAATGAGCAATGAGTGATATTGCAAGTAAAAAAACTTAAGTTATAGTCTTTAATCTACTGTGAGATTAACAATATGTTCTAGATCACAAAAAAATAAATAACAAATAATTATAAGTTGTTGTGGGATTCACTCGTTCAAGGATTCGTGGTTCACAACAGGCCGTTACTCTTACTGTGGCCCAAAAATTGTTATACTAGGAAAGCTCTATTACAAGCTATGTGCGAGGCATATATTCAAAAGATAGGACAGAAAAATCTTCTTATAAGGCAACTTTCTTGAAAACGACAAGGCAATTTGCCAGGATCATTCGTTGATATCCCTTTATCGCCAAAGCAGTCGTGTCTCGCCTTTCATTCTTAATCAACGAGGCTTATCAACTGTCCTAAAAGACGGCTCTTTTCATCGTTTTATCTGTGTGCAATACGTGGTGCTGGCTCCTTGGGTGGTCCGCAGCACTTACGTCTTCTTCAACAGCAATGGGAGGGAGAGGGACGTGTCCACCTTCCTGATATTTCCGTTTCTGCTATGGAGGATGCTCCACAACCAAATTTGGATAACTGTGTCTCGGTACCGCAACGCCAGAGGGAATGGCTAGATCGTCGACAAGGGCATTGAATTTGAGCCGGTCGACCGAGAAAGAGACTGGTCAGTCCATCATTCCTCATCATCATCTTCTTTTGTCTCGACGGGATCAGAAAGATCATGTCCTCATCATCATCTTTTTCTCGACTTTCTTCAACCATAATAAGGGGATCATAACAAGGGCTTATCAAGTTGATGATACCGACAGAAAAATGAAAAATGAAAAGGGCCTTAACTTTAATAGATGGATAGAAAAGTTTTGTCTCATCATAAAAAATTTGGTGGCACTTATTCATTAAGGGCTTGTGGCTTTTATTTTTTTGGACAAAAGCCTCCAAAAACCCTAAGTTATGTATACCGTGATACATTTATCATAAACTTTTTTCGTGACATCAAAAATCCCAAATTTGTTTATGTGTAATATATTTACCCTTCGTTAAAGTTCTGTTAATGAGAATAGTTAAAAATCTACATACTTGGGTTCTAGAAAGCAAATTGCATTGACATCGTGCCGGCATGGTTTGAAGTGAATTAAATTCACATTGTTTTGGTCGAAAAGTCATCAAACAGAACCTTGATAGAGGATAAATGTGTCACATAGGTACACATTTGGGATTTTTTATATCAGAAGAAAAAGTTTAGGGAAAATATGTCATAGTTAGCATAGTTTAGAGTTTTGGATATTACAAAAAAAAGTTTAGAATAAATGTATCATGGTAGATATAATTTTGGGTTTTTTTTTGTAGCTGTTTCCTTAGTTTTTTTATTGGTTTACTTTTTTTATTCAAATCTTTCGGCATTTAACTCTTTTTTTTAAGCACCTAAAACATTTACGATTTATAGATATCAACATGTAGATTCGAGTATGCATTTTGTGCACTCTCAAATTTTTTAAAAAGTTTTGAATTTTCCCATTTGCCAATTATTTTGTGCATTTTTTTGAATTTTTTCTCCAATCATTTAATTTACATTCGCTTTTTCGATTGCCAACTTAGCTTTCTGATGATCAATGTCAGCAAATTAGTGGGAAAAAATAAGAGATAATAAAAAAGACGGATGGTGTCACTTTTTAAAAAGTACATGGATGATTTTGCATCCACAAAAAGTGAAGGGATAGTTTTTTTATTTCGAGTAAAAGTAGAGAGAGAACATATGACTATAGCTACACTCCATCTTATGAAAATCTACTCCAATTGGTGCCCTCATTACCTGTGTCCGCTCGTTGGAGGCTAACACATGTCAACCTTGTTTGCCTCTTACACTCCAATTCAATCCCAAATCAGGAAAATTATCGAAGAAGTCATAAACCTATTATAATTTTAGACAATGGTGACCAGAGGCGGCAGAGAGCAGGGTCAGTTGATGGGAAGCCGAAGAGAAGAACGAGAGAGAAAAATGAGTAATTAAGATTTGCAAGAGAGGTTTATCTTAAGGTGTGGTTGAATACGGTGTAAAATGCACATTATCATGATATGAAGATTAGGGTTAGGCGACGAGGATACATGCACATTGTGACCGAGATCCTCATACGACATGGACAAGAACAAAGAGTACTATAGGGATGGCATTCCCTTCATGTAAAAGCAAAGATTAATCTCTATATTTAACCTATAAAAGTATGAGGGTCTCACTTTAGGAATGAGTTCTTTGTAATTTGATATCTTCGTGCATGCAGAATTAGTTGTGACAATATGAAGCAAGGTGAACTGCTCAATCACATGGCTCGTGCAAGAGCGGGGTCCACGTTCAACTAAAATGCCCGATACTCACAAGAAAAGAATCAATTGCATATATATCACATGAGCATCATATACACCCAAAAAGATCAGATCGACACTAACGTAAATGCATGACATGGACATTGCCTACTTTCTATCGTTCACTTCGTGCATGCTTTTTGAGATTAAGATGCTCATATTTAACTAAAGAGGAGGGAGCTTTTTGAGATTAAGATGCTCAGATTTAACTAGAGAGAAGAAGAAGAAGAAGAAGAAGAAGAAGAAGAAGAAGAAGAGCAAAGTACAGGTGATAGGCTCGGTGACGATGGAGGAACGATGATGAGAATGATAACGGGAGTAGAGATAGTGATGGTGAAGCAGCCTGTGAAGCCAGAAGTAGAGGAACTCCACTGGCCCGACATGAAGCAAAATCATGGTTATCACACCGTCTGATCTCCACACCGGCAAGCAAGAAGCTCTGGCGAGCGTCATCACCCCAATGTAGAAGATCAATCCATTGAACAGTATTTGGTTGTCCCTGCACAACAATTTTAACAAATTAAACAAAGAAAAAAAGGAAATGTTTAACAATTACTTCATTAGTTCATTCCATGAAATAACGAGGCTTGTTTGAAGAAAAACACACGGATAGGCTGTAATATTTTTTTTATGTGTACGGTCGACTCCGTTCCTTAATTAAAGGATCTTGCTATTACTTGTTTGATGATATGATTGCGAGATATTAATTATGCTCCTTATATTACGACTGGTTTGCTAAATTCATATGTCAAATGATGCGAAAATTTTTAACTTATCCTATAGATGAGTGTTAATTATATTCAACATCCACCACAACCTTTAATTTACCAATCTATGAAAAGAAAAAAGAAAGATATTTTACGGTCCCACCAAAATTTAAATAGGGAAACAGCCATGTTGATATCTATAAATTTACAAAAATCACGTAAAAATTACACTCGAATCTACATGTTGATATCTATAAATCGTAAATGTTTTAGGTGCTTAAAAAAAAGAGAGTTAAATGCCGCAAGATTTGAATAAAAAAAGTAAACCAATAAAAAAATAAGGAAACAAGTACAAAAAAAAACCCAAAATTATATCTACTGTGACACATTTATTCTAAATTTTTTTTTGTAATATCCAAAACTCTAAACTATGCTAACTATGACATATTTTCCCTAAACTTTTTCTTCTGACATAAACAACCCCAAACGTATACCTATGTGACACATTTATCCTCTATCAAGGTTCTGTTAGATGACTTTTTGACCAAAACAATGTCAATTTAATTCACTTCAAACCACACGGGCACCATGTCAATGCAATTTGCGTTTTGGCATCCAAGTACGTAGATTTTTAACTATTCTCATTGACAGAACTTTAACGGAGGGTAAATGTGTCACACATATACAAACTTGGGATTTTTGGTGTTACAAAAAAAGTTTATGATAAATGTGTCATGGTATGCATAATTTAGGGTTTTTTTGGGCTTTTGTCCAAAAAAATAAAAGCTACAAACCCTTAATGAATAAGTGCCACCAAATTTTTTATGATGAGACAAAACTTTTCTATCCATCTATTAAAGTTAAGACCCTTTTCATTTTTCATTTTTCTATCGATATCATCAACTTGATAAGCCCTTGTTATGATCCCCTTATTATGGTTGAAGAAAGTCGAGAAAAAGATGATGATGAGGACCTGATCTTTCTGATCCCCGTCGAGACAAAAGAAGATGATGATGAGGAGGGATGGACCCACCAATCCCTTTCTCGGTCGACCTGCTCAAATTCAATGCCCTTGTCGACGATCCTGCCATTCCCTCTGGCGTTGCGCTACCGAGACAGAGTTATCCTAAATTTGATTGCGGAGCATCCTCCACAGCAAAAACGGAAATATCAGGAAGGTGGACACGTCCCTCTCCCTCCCATATATTGCTGTTGACGAAGACGTAAGTGCTGCGGACCACCCAAGGAGCCGGCACCACGTACTGCACACAGATAAAACGATGAAAAGAGCTGTCTTTTACCATAGTTGATAAGCCTCGTTGATTAAGAATTAAAAGCGAGACACGACTGCTTTGGCGGTAAAGGGATATCAACGAATGATCCTGGCAAATTGCCTTGTGTTTTCAAGAAAGTTGCCTTATGAGAAGATTTTGCTGTCCTATGTTTTGAATATATGCCTCGCACATAGCTTGTAAGAGAGCTTTGCTAGTATACCAATTTTCGTGCCACAGTGAGAATAATGACATATTGTGAGCCATAAATTCTTAAATAAGTGAATCCCATAACAATATATAATTATTTGTTATTTATTTTTTTTTTTGATCTAGAACATATTGTTAATCTCCCAGTAGATTAGAAATCGTCACTTAAGTTTTTCTACTTGCAATATCGATCATTGCTCATTGCTTATCTATCATAGCATCCTAGAGATTTGTGCTACATTGCCTATTTTCGCAGCCAATAGACGAGCAAGGGCGATATAGACTTGAGTACATGGTTGTTGATAACCACGACCCATGTTCTCTTCTTACCTCACATTTTCAACCACATGGAGCACAAGTATTACTATGTTCGGCCACGAGACGAGTGAAAATTCTTGCCTGGACTGGGATCCATGAACCGTATACAATCATAGCCATCGATCACAATGAGATTGAGCTACATATGGTTCGCGTGGGATCTACAAGATTGGAATCTACATGGTTAGTGATCGTGGCTGGCTCGATTCATATCAACTCGGGTCTAGGTCAAAGTATTCCCACGAGCTGACACGGGCATAAATACATATCTCTAGGTGCTGGCTAGTGAAGAAAAATAACATTTAGGAGAAAAAATGATATCGTTGACGATATCTATACTATGATAATGAGTGTTAGCCTCTTGATAACGAGGAGCTAGGGAAGCATCGGAACATGATCTTGATGCACTTTGTTTGCAGAAACCTTGACAATAAGTCCATGTAACTACGCAAACGGTTGCCAAAGTGCGCAAGTTTTTCTCCTGCATGCATGTATGAGAGAGAGAGAGAGAGAGAGAGAGAGAGAGAGAGAGAGAGAGAGAGAGAGAGAGAGAGAGAGAGAGAGAGAGAGAGAGAGAGAGAGAGAGAGAGAGAGAGAGAGAGAGAGAGAGAGAGAGAGAGAGTTGATGCCTTCGAGCTTCCAAGAGGCTTCCATGGCCAATCAGTGAGTGGTCCTGGTTTAGAAGCCATGATTCACTTCGACACCACCGCTCCTCTCTCTCTCTCTCTCTCTGAGTCTCAGTCTTAGCACAGGCAATGCTCTGGTAGTCGTTGGACCTTATATAATGCTTCTCTGCTGTTCTCAGCACATGATTGCATTAAAGAAAAGGGAAAAAGCCACCAAAAACCCCAAACTTTACCCATTGTGACACATTTACCCCGAACTTTTTTTTGTGACGCCAAAAACCCCAAACTTTCGTATTTGTGACACATTTACCCCAATGTACATTATCTATGGGCATTTTCGTCTTTTCCGCTTTTTCTTTTTCTTTTTACTTTTTTTTTTCAGATCCGGCGAGGGGCCTCGCCGGCGTCCGGCGGCCCTCGCCGGCGGCCGCCCGACGCCGGCGAGGCTCGCCCGACGCCGGCGAGGTTCGCCCTCGCCAGATCCGGCGAGGGCGAGCCTCGCCGGCGTCGGGCGAGGCTCGCCCTCGCTCGCCGGCGTCGGGCGAGCTCGCCCTCGCCTGGGCGAGCCTCGCCCTCGCCAGATCCAGGCGAGGGCGAGCCTCGCCGGCGTCGGGCGAGCCTCGCCCTCGCTCGCCGGCGTCGGGCGAGCTCGCCCTCGCCTGGGCGAGCGAGGGCGAGCCTCGCCCGATGCCGGCGAGGCTCGCCCTCGCCTGGATCCGGCATCGGGCGAGCCTCGCCGGCGTCGGGCGAGCCTCGCCGGCGTCGGGCGAGCCTCGCCGGCGTCGAGCGAGCTCGCCCTCGCCTGGGCGAGCGAGGGCGAGCCTCGCCCGACGCCGGTGAGGCTCGCCCTCGCTCGCCCAGGCGAGGGCGAGCTCGCCCGACGCCGGCGAGGCTCGCCCTCGCCTGGATCTGGCGAGGGCGAGCCTCGCCGGCGTCGGGCGAGCCTCGCCCTCGCTCGCCGGCGTCGGGCGAGCTCGCCCTCGCCTGGGCGAGCGAGGGCGAGCCTCGCCGGCGTCGGGCGAGCTCGCCCTCGCCTGGGCGAGCGAGGGCGAGCCTCGCCCGACGCCGGCGAGGCTCGCCCTCGCCTGGATCTGGCGAGGGCGAGCCTCGCCGGCGTCGGGCGAGCTCGCCCTCGCCTGGATCTGGCGAGGGCGAGCCTCGCCGGCGTCGGGCGAGCCTCGCCGGCGTCGGGCGAGCCTCGCCGGCGTCGGGCGAGCTCGCCCTCGCCTGGGCGAGCGAGGGCGAGGCTCGCCCGACGCCGGCGAGGCCCCTCGCCGGATCTGAAAAAAAAGTAAAAAGAAAAAGAAAAAGCGGAAAAGACGAAAATGCCCATAGATAATGTACATTGGGGTAAATGTGTCACAAATACGAAAGTTTGGGGTTTTTGACGTCACAAAAAAAAGTTCGGGGTAAATGTGTCACAATGAGTAAAGTTTAGGGTTTTTGGTGGCTTTTTCCCTAAAGAAAAAAGGGGAGGTGAAGGGAGAGGTCATGCTGTCCCGGTACGGGGACACCCGCTTTTGATGGCTCGTAAACAATATTATCATTCTGACCAAAAAAAAATAAAATATCGTAATGGAAAACATTGTAAGAGTTTGCCTAGGATTATAAGGAAACTAAGGAAGAACGAGGGAATCAAAGGGGGCGTGGAAATTATTGGAATATTTTCAAATTATAGCTAGGATTGTGTTTGCACAACAAGTTGATTCTGATTTGCTCTAGAAAATAATTGCTTTTGCATGTGTGCAACGTTCAAAGAAACGAATCTAATGATATTATCTAAGGAGGAGATATCAATAGGGTAATCAACTGCAAAATTTAGATGGCGGAATATCGATTTATAATAAAATTGATGCTATTCAACAATTCATAGACAAAGAAATATATGATATCCGATAAGCAAATAATATTGATAAATTGGACTTTCAACTTTTTTGAAATTTTTTTTATTCGTTAAGATACATAGGACTCAAGCTCTCTTATTTGCACACTAAAACCAGGTTAGGAATCGAATTATTATCACATCTCAAGTGTAACAAGTAGCTTTCGAAATACACGAGTTTCTGCTCTTGAATGTGATAGCAAAAAAAGGTGGAAGGTCGGATGTTCCAGCCATGCTCAAAAGGGTGTTCACAACCGTGATAGTATATGGAATTTCATCTTTGGCACTTGAGAAATATTGCGAGCTTAGCGCTTGCCGGAGGTGTTGATGATATATCTCGAGAGACCAATCCATTTTCGAAATGAGTCGTGCACTAATACACTTTGTCCTACCTTCAACCCGAAATATCGTACCTCGCAAACATTTCAAAGATTTTCAGTAAATAGCCAACATCTGTTCACATGGTTACTTGGGCCTCCCCTCAAGGACTTGGTAGATAGGAAATTTACTCCTGTAATTTGTTGCTGGATCTGCTTCCTCCTCTTCCATTAATGAGTTTTGCAGCAATTACGGGCGTAAGGTAAACGCGACGAATGCCTTTTCTGTTCTTTTTTTCTGTTTTTGTTTCAGTGATTTGAAGTGCCGATCCCTTTCAATGGTATACCGGGAGACGGAAATCTCCGTCGTTACATGGTTAAGCATTTTCAAAATAGCCGAAAAGAGTTGATTGTACCAATGGAAAGATCCGAAACTTAATTTCATTACGTATATAAGACTTATGACTTAAGGTCTGATTCTCCCATCTGTATGCATGATGATGCTGGAGCATTCCGTGAAGACGTGGACTGTACAAGAGAGTTGCCAATCTAGTGGACAAGCAGACAATGATCTAACAAGCTGCCAATTTGCAAGCCTATTGTTGAATACCAAGTCTAATCGATTACGACGGGTCCAGAATTTGTTCGCATTTCTCGAAAGCCATTAATTTAGTCGTTGGAACTAGTAAACCATGGAGACCCACAACCAACTAAACTTATTTCCCATATTTTCATGGTATAGTAAATGTCATTCAAGTTTCTAGAGTGCTTATTATGGTTGTTTTCTAGTACATCTTGTTATATCTTTCCTATAAGTCTTTTGTCTTTCCAATGAGTCTTTAGTAATTACTCATACTTAGCGGGTTGTTCCATGCTCATCTATATGTCGCGATCTAAAAATCAAATCGGATTTTCGATCTTAGGCAAATGGATTACTAGATCAATTAAATTAACTAACCTAGCTCGAGTTCTCCCAAACTCTACCAAATCGCAACTTAGGTCCAATTGTGAGCATGCAAATATTTTCAATGGGAGTCCCCATTAATCATTTAAAGTAGGTTGATTAGAAACCTAAATAAAATAGCGGGAGTACTATTTTACTTCTACGAACCAGAAATTATAAATTCGGGGACTTGGTTACGCTAGATTACCCTAACGCCCTTTCGATACCAATCTCAAGAAAAATACTCAATTTGACAATTTTAATAAATCCTGACTTAGAGTTCAAAGGTGCAGAAAATTTTTTGATTTTCTTTTATGAAATTTTTTTGTATTTTTGAATTTAAATTTAAATTATAAATTTTTTAGTAAAAGAAATAGAACCGCTAAATCTTTCGAATTAAGTTTCGATCTGAAGCCTGACAGATTGATCCTAAAATTCGAAATACCCGCTATGGAAATAACTCTATCTAAAGCCTGATAGATAGATTTATTTCCATGTGTGCGGTTGCGGATTAGAAAATTTTCCTAATCGATCACATCTTGAAAAAATTTTGATATCTTAAATATCTTGGATATATTCAAAAGATTTTGAAATTTTCAAATTCTATCCAAATAATACACATCTAAAATTTCCAAAGAATATTCAAGTGAATCGCAATTTTTAAAATTAAGCGAGGCAATAAAATCCTAGTTAGATAATGCCCTGATCACTCAAATATGCAAAGTTAGGTAGCAAGAAGCACAAAATAAGCAATAAAATGTCCAAATTGATTTGGATAAGATTTTTACCTAAATGCGCAAATAACTTTCCAAATTCGAATCGCCGGCAGATCGGGAGTGTGGATCACAGGACGACCGACGGTGTGCGGTGCTCGGCTCGATTCGATGGCCTGACTCGTAGAGATTCGCAAACGGCGGTGGTTGTGGGACATGTGGCTACTAGCGGTGGCGGTGCTCGTCAAGGGCCGGTTAACCTGCGGGGATGAGTTTCAAGCAATCTGCAAAGGGAATAGATACAACAGCAAAAAGCTCCGTTGATGTTGAGTGTTGCTTCACTGCAGCTACAGCGGCAAAGCTGTGATTTGGCGTGGTGGGATGATGGCCGACACGGTAATGAATTCTGGTCTTGCTGGAATTGCTTGAAGAGTCGCCTGGTCTAAAGCGTGGACGGCTGTAGAGCGCGACAACGAGCCTTCGTGAAGGCTGGCTAGGTAATCACCAGACGACGGGTGAATTTTTTTTGGACTGATCTAGACTTAACGCCAAAGGAGACTGGACTCGATGGCCTCGTTGGCAAAATCTTTTGGACTCTTTCTTTTTGTCCTTTTCTCTTTTGTGGTGAAAAAGTGTTCTCTCCCTTTGAAGACGTAGAATTGACCGAGAGAAAAGAGAGATCCCCCTCTTTTGTCTTTTGTTGGTCTTCTTCTCTTTCGCTTTTTGTTTTCCCTCTCCCTCTCTGTGTGTATGAATTAAGTGCCCCCCTCGGAACGTGAATGGGTGTTCCTTTATATAGTGCTAGGTTTAGATTAAAACTCTCAATTTTAAATTCTAAGAGATATACTTTACTGATCCGAAAATTTTATTATATCTTAGAATCTTGATAATATCAAACCAAATCGAACAATTATCTTCCAAAATTTGAATAATAATCAATATTAATTGTTCAATTATCCAATGGGAGAATTTCGGCTCTTATAATACTTATAGGCTAGGTCAAGAATTTTCTTGAACGAGGGCTTAGTCCAATTTCATTAAGTTCAGAGCCGTTCACTCGAGTCCAACCACCGCCGATCCAATGCAAATGTAACTATATGAGCCTATGCAAATGCTTCTAATAACTATATGCATTTTAATTAATATTTTTTCCTAGAGACCAGGATCGATCTCTAATTTTGTATGCAACGAATGACTGACTGGATTGTTAAAATTTAGGTGTCAACAGCTGCCCCTCTTTGAAAGGGAGCTCGAAGAGGTTTCATTCAAAGATAAAATGATACCTAAATTTTGACTATGCAAATGCAATGAGAAAAATTAATCTTTTTGTCGAGTAAATGGGATCTCAATGAGCCCACACCCATTTTCTAATGTGATATGTGGATGCTAATGCAAAAATAGAAAACATACCTGCATTTACTTACTTGAAGATTTGGGAAAGCAAAATTGGGGTATGGAATAGCTTTCGAAACCCGCCAAGTATCTGGAATTCTTAATAGTATTTGAAAGCTCGAAAATTCCCTTCGGATTTTCAGAGAAGATGCTTGAGATGAGATGGGCTCGAAAATTCCCTTCGGATTTTCGATAAAAGGTATCGAATAATTCCCTTCGGACTTTCAAGAAAAATTCCTGAAACTCCAATCAGGTATTTGAATGGCCTCAAAAATTCCCTTCGGATCTTCGAGAAAGAAACTTGAAACTGAAACTACAATCAAATATGAATATGCTCGAAAATTCCCTTCGGATCTTCGAGAAAGATATCTGAAACTACAATCAGATATTTAAATGGGCTCAAAAATTCCCTTCGGATCTTCGAAAAGATATCTGAAACTACAATCAGATATGATTAATAGGATCGAAAATTCCCTTCGGATTTTCGAAAATGATGCTTGAAACGTCAATCAGATATTTGAACAGGCTCGATGATTTCCTTTGGATCTTCGAGAAAAATATTTGAAACTGCAATCAGATATGATTAATAGGATTGAAAATTCCCTTCGGATTTTCGGAAATGATACCTGAAACCTCAATCATATATTTGAATGGGCTCGATGATTCCCTTCGGATCTTCGAGAAAGATATCTGAAACTGCAATTAGATATGATTAATAGGATCATAAATTCCCTTTGGATTTTTGGAAATGATACTTGAAACTACAATCGGGTAATTGAATATTCAAAAATATTTAGACAAACACGAAGCTTCAAAAAACAACTGTAGCGTCAGGAACTCTTTAGTCTTTGAGGAAACATTACCTGTCAAACATGACTAAAGCAAAACACATATGCATTCATCAAGGAGATTAGCAATCTTAGCTATTCTAGAACTCACATTTTAGAATTCATCAATTCAATTGAGGTTTATGCATGATAGTTTTACCATATTTGCATCACCAAATTTCCATTGGGAAGAATCATCAATTAAGACAATTTTTACTCGTAATGTGAATTTCTTAAGAATGCTAAATGAGAGGCTTTCGGTTAGAAAGGGGGCTTTCATTCACTCTCATTCAGAAGGGCTATTTTATGAGAATCACTCCATCTCACCGTCATCTTGTCGACAAGGATCCGAGTATTCTCGCAAGCAGTACGACCTTACCAATCTAAGAGGTCTTTATCAGGACCATAGTGTCAGTTTGATCAATGGCTTAACAAAAGGGACTCTTCGAGTCGAGGCTATTGAAAGAAAATACTCCACAATCGTCTTCGGGTTTACAAGTCAAGAACCCTACAAAATGAGATAGAAATAGTCTTGCTTGCACTTCTTCGAGCCATGCTTGTAAACATCTAAAACTCTACGTTAATTCAAATGCCCTAATCAGAAGAGACTTTGCAAGGGACGTAATGTAGGCTAGGTTCACGGGTTGAGAAACGAAAGGATAAATCAGGCTCGAAAATGTATATAAGGATGAGAGTTGGTGATCATCTAGGCATAATCACCGATCTTTTTCTTTGCCAGGGATTGTCTTCTTGGTAGATGCTCTATTGGCCGCAAGAGTTCGTCACTTGATTCCTTCAAGACTTATAGGACTACCGCTCCACTGGAATTCATGACTTTGACATGTCATATCTTGACATTTTTTCTCTAAAGTTCTCCTTTTTTTTTACTCTTTTTTTCAAGGGCATGGCCTTGCTTTTACCAGGCACACTGCTTTTTTATGCCCCCTAGCTTTCATTTTTTTTTGACACACACTGTCTACAATGCATACATTGGCCAATTACACTTCAACTCGACATTTAGACTCTTAAGGGTCTTCGTCTTCAGTTGGTGCTCCAAATATGCTGCTTGGACAATGATGATTTTTGCTTTGCCCCAGTATGGGGGATGATCACCAACTAGGTTCATATGAAACGAAAATATAGGCTCAAGTGGGCTAAGCAATGGATAAAGTGTGTAGGATAGAGAAAGAACCACTCTTCATCATCTTAAGGCACTTGAATTAATGTTTGAGTTCATTTGCAATAGCAACACTTGAAGATTGATGCAAGTGTGAGCAAGAAAATTTCTATTCATTTTTCTCATCTCGTGATGTCGACTTACCTCCAGTTTACCCCGATATGGGGTGATTCTTGACAAAGGTAATTTGAAAAAGCTTCTTCAAGTGTTTAGGCTCAAAGTGGCGAAACAATGGATAACCTGTATTGTTTAGGATAGAGAAGTGAATTGCCTCTCGTCATTTCGGTAGTCGTACCTTTCGCGAGATAACCCTTTACCTTGTGGATATGGAATCTTTCACTCATCTCACAAGTGTATGAATAGGGAACTGTGTATAGGATATGGCTTGCCTTTCATCATCCCGACACATCTTATTTAGCATACTCAAATAATGCCACATCATTCATTAAATTGTCCATTTGGATCATCCTCAATGAACTTGGTGAGTTAAACACGTAAATTATCATGCAAAACCCTCTTTCGAAAGATATCAGTATTTTAAATACCTATCAGATTTAGGCATGCAAAGGTTCATAATTCAAAAATTTCATTAAATGGATGAGAAGGATAACATCCATTTCAAGAACATGTCATTGCTCAACAATATCAAACAATAAGAGTGTCCTTAGGAATGAGAGTCCTTTGATTGCCTTTATTTGGAAAGGATGGACACATGAACACGCTATTTTTGCTTTTACCCCTGCACAAGAAAACGTGCATGAATTGGATACTAAGCAAATGTGAATTGAGACTCAGAAGATTCCAATTAGAACCATGACATTATCTCTGTCGGATTTGTCAATCCATTATCATCATCAAAGTTCAACATGCCCCTCAGTTCATCATCCCCTACTGTTGAGCACTCATTTTCGCTCTTTGGAGATAGCATCATGCCCAAGTAGGTGGTGATCTTTTACCCCATAGGTTCATCATCAATAGAACTCGATGTGTCAATTCTTCATCACAATAAGTTGGAGAATTATGTTCTGAGACATGAAGTAAATGAATCAGACAAATAAACAAGGTTTATTTGATGCATGCTTTGGAAAAGTTTTTTTTAAAGCAATGAAATGCTCTTTATTTTCAAAAAGTCTTTTTTTTTAGGGAGCATGAGAAAGCCTAGCCTTCAGAATTTCTCCTTGGATGATATTTTCTTTTCATGGTTGGATATCATCACTGGGCTAATTTAGTATACCTCAACATGCCCTCAAAATGGAAATAACTTGTAATTTCATTCAATAGAGTCAAATGAATTACATTATCGGAAGGGAAATGCAAATAATCAAAGCCCTACGAATCAAAAAATAAACATGAATTGAAATCCTAGAAAGCAGGAAATCCTAGAAAACACTTGAAATCCTAGAAAGCATGAAAGACTCCTTCGCAGAGGAGTATAAAGACAGAAATTTCTCTACTCAATAACAGCGTCCGTGCTTCCAGCATGGTTGGGTAGAGGATTCTGCTGGACATTTGGTTGATTAGTAAGGAAAGAGAATGCCTTTGTGTCCAAGAGCTCTTGAATTCTATGCTTCAGTACATAACAATCATTAGTAGAATGACCAACCTCCTCCATATGATACTCACACTTCTTAGAGGAGTCATAATCAGAGAACCGCTCGGGGTTCGGGCATTTCGGCTCACTTGAAAGCAAATTTTTCTTTTGAAGAACAGGCAGAACTTTGGATAACGGCCCAGGTAGAGGCGTGAAGTTCCTTTTAGTACCTTGTTGCCGACTAGTGAATTGGCGTCCACCTTGTTGTTTGCCAGCAGACTGCATTGTTGGGGCAGTGTCACGGCTTTGTTGAGAGTAAGCTACATTCACTTCAGGTGCCGGTTCCTTATCTTTCTTGAGGATGAATTTCTTAGCGGAGGTAGTCTGCTCAATGGCCTAACCATCGCGTAGAGCGATCTCAATGCGTTCTCCCGCAGGAATCAACTCAGCTAGAGAATTGAAATTAGAACCCAACATTCGATTACGAAACTCGAACGGTAAAGTCTTCATGAAGGTATCAAGCATCTCCTTTTCAATCAACTCGGGGGTAATTTGCACAGCTAGAGCTCACTACCTAGTAGCATAGGCCTTGAAGGTCTCAGTCTTTTTCTTCTCAGTGCGAATCAAATCCTCACGTGACGGGGCCACATCAATATTGAATTTATATTGACGGATAAAAGCATCAGACAAATCCTCCCATGTCTTGAGCGAGTGAATCTTCTTCAAAACGAACCATTGTAAGGGGGGTCCGGTTAAGCTATCTTGGAAAGTGTGGATCATGAGTGGCACATTATCAGCATACGGCGCCATCCTCGTCGTATAGTACTGTAAATAGATCTTAGGACAAGAAAGGCCATCGAACTTGTTAAACTCAGACACCTTGAACTTCTTAGGGACTTGAACCTTGATAATGTGAGCAAGATCTCGTGAGAATTGATCATCAAAACCTTGCATTTGGCGGAATTTTTCTTCTAGCTTATCAATACGCTCAGCCTCATCACTCTTTGGTGGCTTAGAAGATGCATCGCCCCCATTTATAATGATCGGACGAGCTTTGTCAATTAAAGTTGCACCATTCTTGATCGAGGAAGTGTCAATGGCAGCAGTTTTTCCCTTATCGTTTGACTTAATAGGAGGAGAGTCATTGGACAGTACAATCTCTACACTCGGTTGAGCGCGTGCAGACAGTGTGGAAATGCTTGTCTGTAGAGAAGCAACTTGTTTGGTGAGATTCTCGAGCATATTTAGGACTTGCTTCATCTCGGTTTCAAGGACAGCAGCACGAGCCTGCTCATTTTGGTCAGTCATTCTTGCTCTTAAGCGAGTACGAATTAGGGAACGTTGACGGTCCGTAATAACTTGATTTGAAAATGAAGCATGGTAAGTACATGACCTCAAAACGATCGGTCCAAGACTCAGTCTAATTGTTCGCTTTTATTCCCATTTTTTATTGACATTTTATTCCTTGTACTTGCGAAAATGATGGCAAACTTCTCAGGAAATAATGACCTATGACACATCTAGGAAAATAAAGACATAGATTGAAAATAAATTCTCGAAAAGAGCTTTCTTTCTTCTTTTTTTTTAAAGGACTCAATGATTATCACTTTCGAGTTGAAAATCGATCTAGACCCATCATGGACCGACCCAAAAAAAATGAGAAAATAAGTAAACTACAAGATAAAAGTTCAGAAGACTTACTTTACTAGATAGGACCATGACAATCACATAGACATGCACATGAATCGTGAGTTTAAATCTTAATCTATCTATCCTAATGGCTTTTGCAAAGTGAAATGATGAACGGAGCGACACGTCATAGCCTCGCGCACAATCATCATGACTAGTCGCAGCCTCGCATACAATAGTCATGACTAGTCGGGTCCAATCACTTCGGCTTGGTTCGGTCGATAAGGGCAACCTCCATGCGTAGTAGCCTCACGTACATGAGGACGACCCTTGAGCCATTTTTTTTGAAAAATTTTCGGGATCCAAATGGGATAACCTTTAGCGAAGTCTTACAGCTAAGGTTAAAGAACCATCTAAATACCATCTTAGAACTATAGGTGTGACCCAGGTCCGGTCACAGGTTGTGTGTGGTATAGTGCAAATACTGTAAATCATGCACAACAATTATATGCAAACACCACTTCAATAGTACGAAAATTAAACCAAATTCCAATCCACCAAACCTGCAAAACAAAGGGTTAGCCAATCATTACTCCCTTTATAACTCCCATCCTGCAAAACCATTTAACACCTAAGAATGAGAATTCAATCAAATTTTGCTAAATCGAGTGATTTTTCAATGAAAATTTTCTGGCCTAAGTCCTCCATAAATTTTCAAAAAAATTCAAGTTGTCCCCAGCGGAGTCGCCAAGCTGTCGCGACCTAAAAATCAAATCGGATTTTCGATCTTAGGCTAATAGATTACTAGATCAATTAAATTAACTAACCTAACTCGAGTTCTCCCAAACTCTACCAAATCGCAACTTAGGTCCAATTGTGAGCATGCAAATATTTTCAATGGGAGTCCCCATTAATCATTTAAAGTAGGTTGATTAGAAACCTAAATAAAATAGCGGGAGTACTATTTTACTTCTACGAACCAGAAATTATAAATTCGGGGACTTGGTTACGCTAGATTACCCTAACGCCCTTTCGATACCAATCTCAAGAAAAATACTCAATTTGACAATTTTAATAAATCCTGACTTAGAGTTCAAAGGTGCAGAAATTTTTTTGATTTTCTTTTATGACATTTTTTTGTATTTTTGAATTTAAATTTAAATTATAAATTTTTTAGTAAAAGAAATAGAACCGCTAAATCTTTCGAATTAAGTTTCGATCTGAGGCCTGACAGATCGATCCTAAAATTCGAAATACCCGCTATGGAAATAACTCTATCTAAAGCCTGATAGATAGATTTATTTTCAAGTGTGCGGTTGCGAATTAGGAAATTTTCCTAATCGATCACATCTTGAAAAAATTTTGATATCTTAAATATCTTGGATATATTCAAAAGATTTTGAAATTTTCAAATTCTATCCAAATAATACACATCTAAAATTTCCAAAGAATATTCAAGTGAATCGCAGTTTTTGAAATTAAGCGAGGCAATAAAATCCTAGTTAGATAATGCCCTGATCACTCAAATATGCAAATTTAGGTAACAAGAAGCACAAAATAAGCAATAAAATATCCAAATTGATTTGGATAAGATTTTTACCTAAATGCGCAAATAACTTTCCAAATTCGAATCGCCGGCAGATCGGGAGTGTGGATCACAGGACGACCGACGGTGTGCGGTGCTCGGCTCGATTCGATGGCCTGACTCGTAGAGATTCGCAAACGGCGGTGGTTGTGGGACTTGTGGCTACTAGCGGTGGCGGTGCTCGTCAAGGGCCGGTTAACCTGCGGGGATGAGTTTCAAGCAATCTGCAAAGGGAATAGATACAACAGCAAAAAGCTCCGTTGATGTTGAGTGTTGCTTCACTGCAGCTACAGCAGCAAAGCTGTGATTTGGCGTGGTGGGATGATGGCCGACGCGGTAATGAATTCTGGTCTTGCTGGAATTGCTTGAAGAGTCGCCTGGTCTAAAGCGTGGACGGCTGTAGAGCGCGACAACGAGGCTTCGTGAAGGCTGGCTAGGTAATCACCAGACGACGGGTGAATTTTTTTTGGACTGATGGCCTCGTCGGCAAAATCTTTTGGACTCTTTCTTTTTGTCCTTTTCTCTTTTGCGGTGAAAAAGTGTTCTCTCCCTTTGAAGACGTAGAATTGACCGAGAGAGAAAAGAGAGATCCCCCTCTTTTGTCTTTTGTTGGTCTTCTTCTCTTTCGCTTTTTGTTTTCCCTCTCCCTCTCTGTGTGTATGAATTAAGTGCCCCCCTCGGAACGTGAATGGGTGTTCCTTTATATAGTGCTAGGTTTAGATTAAAACTCTCAATTTTAAATTCTAAGAGATATAATTTACTGATCCGAAAATTTTATTATCTCTTAGAATCTTGATAATATCAAACCAAATCGAACAATTATCTTCCAAAATTTGAATAATAATCAATATTAATTGTTCAATTATCCAATGGGAGAATTTCGGCTCTTATAATACTTATGATTTAGGCCAAGAATTTTCTTGAACGAGGGCTTAGTCCAATTTCATTAAGTTCAGAGCCGTTCACTCGAGTCCAACCACCGCCGATCCAATGCAAATGTAACTATATGAGCTTATGCAAATGCTTCTAATATCTATATGCATTTTAATTAATATTTTTTCCTAGAGACCAGGATCGATCTCTAATTTTTTATGCAACGAACGACTGACTGGATTGTCAAAATTTAGGTGTCAACACTATATAAGCAGGCTATGATGAATAATAGAAGAAGACTTGATTGATTCATAATTATTTAAGCCTTTGGCTTGAGAAGAAGAAATTTTTATTGTTTTGCTATTACTTCTTAGATGCATTCCCATAGATGGCAAGTATTGCTCTTATCTTTTAGGTTAGTTACCTATGAGTGGTGAGCGACCTATCCATTTAAGTTCTCACTCGTGTTACCTCCTACTTCTTTACACTCTCTCCAATGAAAAATTGGTATCAGAGCTTGGTTCAATGGCTAGTTGTTATCGACGTGGACCAAACATTAAGTCTTCTACAGTAGGGGTGAGCACCGTTCTAGAATAGAACTGGGAATCGGAGAGCTGGACCGATGGGTCCGGTTAGGTTCTTGGTCATAGGGAGGAAGGTTCCAGTTCCCGGTTCCACTTTTTATGAACCATCAGTTCCCAATTCCTGGTTCAGTTCCTAAACCGAGGCTTGGAACCGGAACGAAGAACCCTAATCGAGAACTGAGGAACTGAAACCGGGAACTGGGAAGAGAATTGAGAACTGAAATGGGAAACAGGAACCCTAAATAAATTAAAAAAAAACCCTAATTTTCTTACTACTTCTCAATTCTCAAATTCTCATCTACTTAGATTAGCGGTTGGAAGGCTTTTTTGTCTCTCCAAAGAGTTGGACCATTACCATGTGAAACAAAGGGAAAATATCTTCTTTAAATGATCGACTCTAAGAGTTCTAGCAGAAAAATTGTGGCCCATCACTGCACATGCATGGTTTGCTCGGATGTCTTTCTCATCGATCGGAGAAGAATGATTTACCGATTAACTGAGATGTTGATATTTAATTTTGTTTCTTGTGAAGACTTGCATTTAGGAATGTAGCTATATGCTTCAAAGGGGCATGTAGAACATTTTCCAAAGTTTGTTTAGACCTTTGGTTTATTGTGGTTTTAGAGTACCCACCATTCGCATGCTAATTATTTTGCTTAACTTGTCATGTTTGGGTATTCAATGTCATGTATCCATGCCAAGTTTTTGTTCTGTAGTGAGGTCTGATTATTTCCGTCATTCACTCTTTCAAAAAATGTCTTAAGTTTGATGGTTGCATAATTAGAACCATTGTGATAATGGATGGTGGAAGGAAAAAAAGTTATAGTTTCAGTTGCCGTTTCAAATAAATTGATACGCGACACTTCAATTTTAAATTTAAAACTATTATTAAGTTATTAACTATGATTGTTGTTTCTTTTAATTTTAGGTGGTTAAATTTTGGAACAAATTTTGATGGATGTTTGGGGACCAAGAGCTCATCTTTCTTTCCTTTTTCATGCTTCCCATTTTGTTTGTGGTCCTAGATATTGTCTTAATCGACATGCTAGTCCCTCATGAATTCTGTTGCATATCGATTCATACAATGAATTCTCATTTTTATTATATTTATTTGAACCACAATACTAGGAAAACTAGTCTTTTGTATTCTCTTTATTGAATTACAATCTTGTTCAGTATTGTTGCATTCATTTTTGTTTTGCTTAACTAAAAGTAAACAAAAAAATGAACCCGTTAGACCCTGGAACCTGTGATAGTGTAAGTTCCAGGTTTTTAGGTTCCGACGGGTAGGTTACAGATTTCAAAAAATGAGGAACCTGTACCTAAAGGTAGGTTTCAAGTGCCAGGTGAAACCTATAAGGAACTTGAAACTGCTTATCTCTATTCTACAGCTTGAGAAAGACACCTACGAGATGTAGAGGTGGATGATTTAAGGAGACAAGTGCAGCAACCGTAGGAGCGTTGGCAACACTTCGAACTTCTGGGACGTGATGATTTGCATCACAATTCAGAAGATGCTATCTTTGATGAAGAGGACGTCAACCCCTTTGCTAGCACTCGAAGTCATGCTTCAAGTGAGGAAGGACTTCCTCGACGTCAATATCGAAGGTTCCATGAAAGTTAGCAAGATTCCTTTGTGAAGGTTGAAATTCCTGAATTTAAAGGGAAGATGCAACTAGAAGAATTCATGGATTGGCTACACGTTGTAGAAAGAGTCTTTGAATACAAAGATATACTAACTGATCGGAAGGTGAAGCTAGTTGCCATCAAGCTTAAATAACATGCGTCTATTTTGTGGAAGCACTTGAAGAAACGTAGAGCTCATGAAGGGAGAAGTCGTATCTTAACTTGGGAGAAGATGAAGAAAGAATTGAAGAAGTTCTTATCGACGAACTACCATTAGGATGCTTTCCTCCAGTTTCACAATCTCAAACAAAGGGAGCTATATGTGGAACAATAGATAGCGGAGTTTGATAACCTCTTAATGCTCTGTGATATTTTTGAGCTTGAGGAGCAAACTGTTGCCTGCTACCTAAGTGGACTTCGCTTAGAAATTGGTAATATTGTCTAACTTCAACCTTCTTGGACTTAAAATGATGTTTGTTAACTTGCTTTAAAGGTGGAACGACAACTTAAAGAAGCTCGTGGTAGTAGCTCTCAGTATCAAAACAAAGAAGACTATTCCAAAGGTGGGAGTATTTCTTCTAAGACTAAAACAGCAGCTTCAAAATCCACTCCTAAGAATGAAGGAGCATCAAGTTCAAAGTGCCCTAACTCTGCCAGGAATTTCAAGTGCCAAGGGTTTGGACATATTGCCTCTGTATGTCCAAATCGTAAGATTGTCTCTCTAGTAGAAGAAGAACGTGAAGAAGACAATCATGAAAACTTCCCTAGTTCCAATGAAGGATCGGAGGAGGGAGATGAAGTTATCTATGGAGATCAAGGAAAGTCTCTAATCCTTCGTCGGGTCTTGAATGCTACTCTTAGTAAAGATGGTACGTGGCTTCGCAATAACATTTTTCACACTAGATGTATTTCTCATGGGAAGGTGTGTGATGTTATCATTGATGGAGAAAGCTACAAGAATGTAGTGGCTATAACAACGGTGGATAAATTGCACCTCAAGTCGAAGAAGCACCCATAACCTTACAAGCTCTTTTGGCATTGCAAAAGGAATGAGGTCGGGATTGATAAACGATGCCTTATTTAATTCTCCATTGGAAAAAAAATATAATGATGAAGCATGATGCGATGTTGTTCCCATGGAAGTTTGCCATTTACTTCTTGGGAGGCCTTGGCAATTCGATAGAAAAACTAAGCATGATGGGGTCAAGAATACTTACACTTTTAAGAAGGATGGATCACCTTGGTTCCTTCCAAAATAGAGAGCACTCTTAAATCATCTAATGGGGAGGAATATAATTTACTCTCTAAATTTAAAGTTGATAAGGCTTTGGAAGAAGCTTTGGAGGCATATGCTCTTGTGGTGTTAGAAGAGAATGAAGAACATTATGTTGTCCCTTCTCAAGTAGCACCTCTTCTCCAAGAATTTAAGGATGCTATTTTGGAAGAGATTCCACCCGGCCTTCCACCCATAAGAGACATTCAGTATTGCATTGATTTGTTTCGAGAGCTATCATTCCAAACAAAGCAACCTATCGGATGAGTCCTAAAAAACATGAAGAGCTTCAACAACAAGTGGATGAACTCCTAACTAAAGGAATGGCGAGAGAAAGCATGAGTCCATGTGTTGTCCCTGCTCTTCTCGTGCCAAAGAAGGATGGATCTTGACGTATTTGTATTGATAGTAGAGCGGCGAACAAAATTACTGCCAAATACTATTTTCCCATTCCTCAACTCGATGATCTTTTCGATCAGCTCCATAGTGCTACTATTTTTTTCAAGATTGATCTTCAAAGTGGATATCATCAAGTTCAAATGAGAATTGGAGATGAGTGGACAATTGCCTTCAAAACAAGAGATGCCTCTATGAATGGATGGTCATGCCTTTTGGTCTCTCTAATGCTCCTAGTACATTTATGCGTCTTATGAATCATATCTTCAAACCATTTATTGGCAGCTTCGTTGTTGTTTATTTTGATGGCATTCTTGTTTATAATTCAACTCAAGAGCAACACTTGGAGCATCTTCACCAAATTTCAATATTCTACGGGAGCAAAAGTTATATGCCAACTTGAAGAAGTGTCACTTCTTTATCAATAGCCTTGTTTTTCTAGGCTATATTGTCTCTAGAGATGGCATCAAGATGGATTCTACCAAGGTGGATGCAATCGTAAGCTGGCCAGTTCCGACATCTATACATGACATTCGGAGTTTCCATGGCTAGGCCTCATTTTATGGTCATTTTATCAAGTATTTCAACACTATTATTTATCCTATCACCAAATGCCTAAAGGGGAAGGGGGTGGGGGGGGGAGGGGAGTTTCAAGTGGACCAAAGAGGCACAACAAAGTTTCAAACTGCTTAAAAAGAAGGTAATCGAGGCTCCTTTTCTTGCACTTCCCGATTTTAAAAAAGTTTTTGAAGTTGATTTTGATGCTTCTAATGTGGGAATTAGTACGGTTCTTAGCCAAGAAAGAAAGCCTATTGCATTCTTTAATGAGAAGTTGAAAAATTCCCGCAAGACTTACTCTACTTATGATAAGGAATTTTATCCTATTGTTATAGTTTTGGATCATTGGCAACATTAACTATTGTTCAAAGAGTTTATTCTATATTAGGATCATGAAGCCTTGAAATATGTAAATACTCAATATAAGCTCAACAATCGACATGCCAAGTAGGTAGAGTTTCTTCAAGATTTCACTTTTCTTATTAAACATAAAGCTGGAACTCTTAATCGAGTGGCGGATGCATTAAGCAGTAGGCATTCCTTGCTATCCATAATACAAGTGAAGGTCTTAGGCTTTGACATGATCAAGGAGCTTTATGAAGAAGATCTAGACTTTAGGAAGATTTGGAAAGATTGTTCAAGAGGTCCAATTTAGCAATTTTTACTGTAAGATGGATTTCTTTTTAGAAATAATTGTTTGTGCACACCAAGAAGTTCTTTAAGGGAAGCCATTATCAATGAAGTCCACGGTGGAGGTTTAGCCGGTCATTTTGGAAGAGACAATACACTTTCTCTTGTCAAAGAAAAATTTTATTGGCTTCAAATAGAGAAAGATGTTATGAGACATGTGAAGCAGCGCCGAATGTGTCACATTGCTAACAGCCATTCTCAAAATACTGGTTTGTATACTCTATTACTGGTGCCAATAGCCCCATTGGGAAGATGTGAGCCTAGATTTTGTGGTTGATTTACCTTGGACACAAAGGGGTAAAGACTCACTTATTGTGGTTGTTGATTGGTTCTCCAAAATGGCACATTTTGTACCATGTAACAAGACTTTGGATGCTAGTCATGTGGCAAATCTTTACTTTCAAGATATCGTGAAGCTACATGGTATTCTAAGGACAATGACATCTGATCAAGATTCAAAGTTTATCAGTCATTTTTGGCGCACATGTTGTAAGAAGCTAGGCACCGCACTTCAATTTAGCTCTTCTCATCATCCCCAATTCGATGCGCAAACTGAAGTTGTTAATCAGAGTTTAGGAAATCTTTTTAAGGAGTTTAATTGGAAATAACTTGCGTCAATGGGACCTTACTCTTGCTCAAGCTTAATTTGCTTACAACCGGTCTTCAAGCCAAACAATCGGGGAGAGTCCTTTTGAGATTGTGCACATGAAAAATCCTATTAGTCCATTGAACTTAGCTCCACTTCCCATCTCTCAACATTTTAGCGGGGATGCTGAGGAACATGCCAACTATCTAAAGAAGCTTCATAAATAGACTGGGGAAAGGATAATAAAACACAATGCAAAGTATCACGAAAGAGCAAACAAACATCGAAAGCCTGCAGTTTTTAAGGAATGAGACTTGGTTTGGCTACATCTTAGAAAAGAAAGTTTCCTTGGGGTCGTCACAGGAAGCTAAAACCTAGGGCTGGTAGACCTTTCAAAGTTCTCCAAAGGATTGGAGACAACGCCTACAAGATTGAACTCCCTGGTGAGTATGCTATTTCAGCAACGTTCAATTTTGCGAATCTTTCTCCCTACCATGACAACGAAGATCAAGAAAACTT
Organism: Syzygium jambos; assembly: GCA_031216235.1. NCBI lineage: Eukaryota > Viridiplantae > Streptophyta > Magnoliopsida > Myrtales > Myrtaceae > Syzygium > Syzygium jambos. The sequence goes on along the minus strand of CM062223.1, from coordinate 18,143,156 downwards.
AGGGATGAGTTTATACACAACAAAAGCGTATGCCGCCGAAGCATTCCTTGAAAACATCGAGTATGCAAGAGAGTTGCCGATCTAGTGGACAAGCCGACAATGATCTAACAGGTTGCCGATTTGCAAGCCTATTGTTGAATTCCAAGCCTAATCGATTACGACGTGTCCAGGGTTTGTTCGCATTTCTCGAAGGTCATTAATTCAATCTTCGGAACTAGTAAACCATGGAGACCCACAACCAACTAAACTTATTTCTCATATTTTCAAGGTCTAGTAAATGTTGTTCAAGTTTCTAGAGTGCTTATTTAATTATGGTTGTTTTCTAGTAAATCTTGTTATGTCTTTCCTATGAATCTTGGTAATTACTCATACTTAGAGGGTTGTTCCATGCTCATCTATATAAGCATGTGATGATGAATAATAGAAGAAGACTTGATTGATTCATAATTTTTTGAGTCTTTGGCTTGAGAACAATAATTTTTTCTTATTTTGCTTTTATCCCTTAGGTGGATTTCTATGGGTGGCGAGTATTGTGTCACGCTGCGCCTTTTTTGGGCAAGCTAAAGAGGTACTTCCATTTATCACGCATGGGGAAACTATCCCCAAATGGGCTACTACGATCCGATATGGATATTTCGCCCATATGTCCCGCAGATGTCCCATCACTAGACAAACGAGGGTTTCTCCCAAACCATACCTCACGTGACAGTAGATTATAATTTTTATCTTTCTATTCAATCTATGTTTTCGATTTGGAGTCACCACTAGTCATTATTGGTAGATTGACTGGAAATTTAATCGGGGTACTGGAGAAATACCACGATTCTGCGAACCAAAGATTCTGATTACGGGGACTTGGTTACGCTAATAATCCCGAATCAAGATCCCTAATGCCCTTTCGATACCTAAAACGATATGATGTGTCTAACATGCCACATGAGTTTCCGAGATCTATCCACTAATACTAACCATTCTAAACGTGTGAACTCAATCAATCAATACAGGCAACACAATCAATTGCAATCAAACAAAACAATCCTAATTTGGGTCTCTAAAATGAAAACCAATTCAAAACACTCAAACCCTAGTAAAGCCCTAAAGGCTTATTCATTCGATAATATGTATTGTTTTAGGGTTTAGGGCTTTTTAGAGGTAAAAACCCATAAACTAAGGATTTTTAAAAAATGCTGGTTAGGCGCCTCTAAAAATTCTAATTTCACTTGCAAAGGTTGGTCACAATGTTTTGAGTCATTCTGTGGATTTTTGAAATTTTTTATTTTTTTGATTTTTTTTCCTTTTTTTAGAAAAATTTCTGAGAATTTCTTTTCCTGAGAGCTAATTTTTATTTTCTAATATTTTAATTTTGAAATTTTTTTATGGATTTTCGGATTTTCCAATTTTTTTTGTATTTTCCTAAATTTTTTACATTTTTTGTGGATTTTCTAAAAAAATTTTGAATTTTTCGGAAATTTTCCAATTTTTACTAAGTCTTCTGAATTTCTAAAAAAAATGAATTTTCTGAAATTTTTATTGAAATTTTTATTTTTTCTAGAAATTTTCTATTTTTTTAGGATTTTCCAAAATATTTTATGATTTTTTAAAGATTTTTCTAAATTTTCTATTTTTTAGGATTTTCTAAAATTTTTTATTATTTAAAATTCCCACCGAAGGAACAAACTAGGCCAGCCGGTTCAGTTCGGTTCGGTTCAACTGAACCAAATGTCACCAACGTTGGCCAATGCTTCGACGAGCACGACGCCAAACGGCACCGTTTGACCCTCTGTTCTTTGAGGCATTTCCCCGAACAGGTGGTGGGCATGAAACCAGCTTGATTATTCTTGAGGCTGCCACTTTGGATTGATTTCCGACAACCTTCCGATGATGCTTTGATCATTTTAATCGATTCAATATTTAATGTTCATAATCCTCTATCAACTTTAGCCTACTAACTCGCTGCCGGACCTTCGCCAACCGACGAAAAACCAATTGGAAAGTAGCTACTCTATAACCTATTCTAGCTTATATTTCTCATTATCAAATCTACAAACCTAGCGCCCTAGCCATTTAAATCGACTAAAAACCAATGTTCAAAACATCAAACAAAAATCAAGGAAAGCTAACTTGGATGGCCTACAGCAAAGGGAGGCTCTCCGGCGAAGTTCATAAGCTTCGGCAAGGTTCAACAATGGTGGCCAACTCGGTTTTATGCATATTCAACCATTCAAAATGCAAGCAAGCATATGAAAATGTGATTAGAACATGTTTTAAGCATCTAACATGGCAAAATCGTGAAGAAATATACATGATTAAGCTAAAACCTATTCTAGAAATTTTATTAGACTGTAAGCATGATCGAACTTTACCTTCTTCGTAGGAGGATCAAATGAAATTTCTGAGGCTAATGACGACTGTGGAACTCTTCCTTAACACTTAGACTCCTAACTGGTAGCTTCCGCTTCACTTGAAAAGGTCTGGACTCACCGGCCGAATGCGATTTTTCAGGCGATGATGATTAGCCTTGCCATAGGTTCTTCGATGAGGAAAATCACCGTTGAGACCGATTTACTAGTGCTTTTCTGCGCCGGAAAAACGCCGATCGCTCGGCCTTGGGAGTTTCTACTCATGCTTACGCTTGTTCTCCCTCTTTCGTGCTCTTTCTCTCTCTCTCTCTCTTTCCCTTAGAAAAATCATCAAACACCTTTCTTGCATTTGATAATGTTTTTTCTCCTTTTTCTAGCTTGATTTTCCCGCCCAAAGTTTGTTATTACTAGCCTTCGAGTCGGTTATATTGAATCTTCGATGCTAGCTGGAGATTTTCCAACTAGAATTGGAGTTTAACACGTGCTTAATCGGTCTGGGTAAGGCGGTGAAGAAGTAGGACTGGAGATATTTTTTTTGGGTTTATATGAAGGAGATCGACCCAGGTTGGGTTGGGTCGATCCAACTGACCTGGCAGACCCGGGTTGGTCTATTTTCATAAAGTCAACTCGATTTTAGCCCCATTTTTCAATTTTAGCCCCAAAATTGGATTCCTCATCACATTTTGTACCTAAATATGTGATTTTCCCTAATTTTTATCACAATTAAACCCAAAATTCTCAAATTGCAAATTTGGATCATTAAGGTTTTTATTCAATTTGATATCTAGATGACTTGATTGGGTAAAATTGATGCTAAAATTGGATTACCCATGACTGATTAACCCTTGAAATTATGGTCTTATAATTCGACAATTTCAAATTGATAATGATTCCCAATTTCGGCTAAAAAATCCCTAATTTTCAATTGGATTTTGGGGCTTTTTGATTTGTTTGGTAAATTGTGTAATTGGACTGACCATTATGTAATTCAAGGTTCCATAATCATTTGTTGTGAGACACTATAGCCTAGAAATAACTAGAAATGACTCAATTGAATTTTTTATTCAATTTGGGCTTGTTTTTACCTAATTTTGGGAAAAACACATTCCTTATTGAAATTTTTCAAAATTGATGATGTATTAATCAAATTGGATTTAAAATAAGAACAATGACTATTTTTATGGAATTTTTTGACTCCATTTGCTATTTTTCTTGATTTTCTCTCTTATTTTGGTTAAAAGAAATTAAAGAAAATTTCAGAAAATTTCTAAAAAAAATTATTTTTGGTTTAGAAATAGGCTCCTAAGCTTGGCCAAGGTTCCGAATCCTAATTTTGTAACTTTTATAAAAATTTGAAAAATGAGCTAAAAATCAGGTGTCAATAGTTGCCCATCTTTGAGATTGAGCTCGTTAGAGGTTGATCTTAAAGATAAGGTGAAACCTGAGCTTTTAATAGACTCTACAGACAAAAAAAATGAAAATTTCATAACAAATTATTAGGGATCTTGCTTGAAATTCATAATCCAACCCAAATTTTTCTCTTTTGAATGCATATGAGAAGTTCTTAATGATTAAGAGAAAGAGAAACTTATCTGTTTTCAAGCATTTCTTTGCTAATCATCTCCAAAGTGTGAATTGGTGATGGTGATGATTATGATGACTTGAATTCTGATTTCATGGTTTAAGGACATGTCCATAAACCATGAGTACCTAAGGCTTTTCGCTTGAGGATTTGATGATTTGCTTAGTGGCTCCTTGCCAGTAAGGCTTAATTTGCCTAGTAGCTCATCGCCAGTAAGACTTAGGATTTGTCTAGTGACTCCTCATTAGTAGGACTTTGTATGGTTTTTAGTTGAGTAAAAACTATTTGAAACGTGGTTTTAAATTTACCATAAACTGTTTGAAAATTTGGTTTTGAGTTGACCAAAAACTTTTTGAAATGTGGTTTTCAGTTTACCACAAACTATTTGAAAACTTGGTTTTGAGTTGACAAAAAACTATTTGAAATGTGGATTTGAAAACATGCATTCTTTGTGCCAATGCATTCAAACGGTCAAATTCCCTTTCTAAGGAAGTATTTGAGCAAATTACTTGCAATCTTTCAAGGAATGCTTGAAACAATAATTTAGAATACCTTCATTAGAAAGGATTTGTCTCAATCTATGAACATGATCTTTTCTTCACTACTGGAAATGGGAATCATCTTGAGACTCTCAATTCATCTCTCTTAACCGATCTGTAGGTACTTAGAGATGTTCACAATGTATACAATATGATTGATCCGATAAGGTATTTCAAAGGATTGTAATGTGTGCTTGGTCAATATATATTCAAAGGATAGGCATTTTGAGGCCAAGAAAAGAATTTTATCATTTTTTCGACTCACTTTGGGTCTGCAAATTAAGAACCTTGAGAACAAAACAAAACATTATTGCATACACTCCTTTGAGTGATGACTTCTTGTCATAAAGTCATGTTTTCACTCTCAACATCCTAATCTGAAAAGTCTTTGGGAAGAGGCTATAATATTGGTATTGGGTAAGCTCCAAAAGCTCATTTGTTTTTGAATTTAGGGTTTTTGTAAAATCGGTGATCTTCTTCACATCACCATCCCGTTTCCTTTTGTCCGCTAGGGATCTTTTCTCTTTCATGACCATGGGAGTCCTCTAAATACTCATCATGATCTTTTTTTTCTTCCTCTTTTTATCGTATTGCTTGTTATGACCTTTGTTCCTTTTTAGCTTTGTCATGACTTTTTTGTCATTTTGAGCTTTCCCTCGAACTCTCATTTTCTTAGACATTTGGCCTTGTTTTTACCAAGCACACTGCTTTTTCATGCTCCTGATTCTTTTGCTTTTTCTAAATCTTTTGGCTTTTGACCTTTTTGAGTTCTAAGGACTTTGTGTCACGCCTTTTGTTTCTTATTTATCTAAAGTGGATCATATGCTCATGTTCCAGTGTGAAGAGATAATCATCAATTTAGGGTTCTGAAATGAATATTCAGGCTTGATTGGGCTTCGCAAAAGGTAATGTGTTTGGGGATAAGAAATGAAATGTTCTTCTTCCTCTTGGGATGTTGCGAGCTTTCATATAACCTCACCATGAAGTTATCACAGAAAGATTGATGCAAGTGTATGCAATAGAATATTTCTTGATCCTTTTCTCCATAAACGTTGTATACAAACCTCCTAGTTTGCCTCAATGTAGAGTGGTTCTTAATAGGGTTGTTTTGAAAAAATTTTCCACTGTTTTAGCTCAAATTTGGTTTGCAAGGGATAATCATATGTTTGGGATAGTAAAATGATTGCCTTTCATCATTTCAATTTATGTAATCATTGCGAATATCTCCTATCTCCTTAGGATGAGGTTTTTTCTTCACTTTTAGCACTCACTCTTTCATTGCACTCGAGTGTATAGGGGATGTGTTTGGACATGGCTTACCTTTCGTCATTTGAAGGTCTTTCCATTTGATTTTATCCAAACGATTTCTTTGAAATCTTCCAAGGCTTTTTGTTAAATCATCCTTTTAAAGGAATTCTGATACACAATACATGCTCAAATAATGCATGTTTCAAAATTTCTTTGGTTGAAACTCTTTGAGATGATCTTTGAAACAATTTGTTTTGTTTAGTTTAGCTTTCACATCAACTCGATTGGGGAAAAAAAGTTCAATCTTTCAAGAAAAGTAAGCTCTTTAAAACCGAAACTATTTTTTCAAATACCCAATCGTTTTGATGAGATTCCTTTTTGACTTGATTGAAGGTCCTATAAAATTAGGAATCAAGTGTTAAAATTCATTTGAGCAATTCTTAACAATAATTAGAACGATTACCGCCAATTCTCTTATATGTTTCCACTTTGATTCCACTGAGTATTTTCTTTTTGTTGCTTTTTGTCTTTGAGCTCCCTGAGAATGACAAAAAGGAAAAACATATTAAAAGATGAAATTTTAGGAAAGTAAATAGGGAATGATACTTTCCTTTATCTTTTATCAATTTTGTTGGGGTTTTGGAGATCTTTGATCATCTTAGACTCATTTTGCTTTATTCTGCAAGAAGAACAAACATGTTTAAGAAATGCATGATGTGCATGATATGCACACATTCTAGAGTGACCCAAATCATTTCATTTCATGGGAAGAATATCTTGACAACATTTATATTTACAGGATGGGCCAATTCTGTTCTAACCATATCTACAAGAATCAATGCTCATCTAGGAAAAACTTTCTTGACAATATATGGACCTTTGTAATTTGGAGTGAATTTCCCGTGGGGATTTGAATTATTGGGAACGACTTTCTTCACTACCAAACCTTCTACCTTAAAATGCCTTGATTTCACTTTTCGGCTAAAGGATTTGGCAATTCTCTTCTGATAGGCTTATCCATGATATATAGCCTTTAACCTCTTTTCATCAACCATGTTGAGTTGTTCACATTTCTGCTGAATCCATTCAGCTTTTGAAAGCTTCAATTGAGATAATATCCTTATTGAAGGAATTTCTACTTCCATGGACAATACTGCTTCCATTCCAAAAACCAAGGAAAATGGAGTTGCCTTAGTTGATGTTCGAATTGAAGTTTGGTATACCATTAGAGCATATGGCAACCTTTCATGCTAGTCACGATAATTCTTAGCTGTCTTAGATAACATCTTTTTAATATTGTTGTTTACTGCTTCCACTGCTCCATTCATTTGTGAATGATATGGGAATGAGTTCAAATGTCGAATGTGAAAATGCTCAAGCAAATCATCCACAATCTTGTTATTTAGATTTGAGCCGTTATCAGTAATGATTGCTTCTGGAACTTCATATCTGGCAATGATTTTTCACCTAATGAATCTTGCGACATTCTTGGCGGTGACATTTATGTAAGAATTTGCTTCAATCCACTTGGTGAGATAATCAATTGTCACCAAGATGAAGCGATGCCCATTTGAGACCTTAGGGTTGATTCGATCGATCATATAGATGCCGCACATTGAAAATGGCCATAGCTCTGACATTTGGTGCAGCTCATTCGACGGTGCATTGATTCTATCTCCATAAACTTAACATTGATGACAATATCTCACATGTTGGATGTAATCTGTTTCCATTGTCATCCAATAGTATCCCAACCTCATGATCTTTCGAGTTAGGAGATGGCCATTCATGTGTAGTCTGTATTTGCCTTCATGGATTTCTTTCATGATCTACTCAGCTTCTTTAGCATTGACACATCTTAATAGGACTGAATCAAATGATTTCTCGTAAAGAATTTGATCGCTGAGGAAGAATTTGGTGGCTATCTTCTTTGTAAACTTTATGTTGCCCGGTTGGCTTCTTGTAGGAATTCTCTAGTTTGGAGATAGTTCTTAATGTCATGGTACTACGGTTTATTATCAAATTCAGCTTGAATCACCATGCAATAAATTGGTTATTCAAGAATGTCAATTCTCAATGGTTTTAAATCCATACCATCTTCAGCTTATAGTAAGGATGACAATGTTGTAAGAGCATCTGCGAAATGATTCTAAGCTCCTGGAAGATAATCAAATGTTATTTCTTCAAATTCCTTCACCATTCCTTCTAAGTATTTGTGATAGGGTATTAATTTGATATCTCCAGTTTACCACTCACCAATTGTTTGCAATATGATGAGCATGGAACTCCATATACTTGCAATCTTTTTACCTTCATTGAGAGCGCCAATTGTAAGCCAATAATACATACTTCATACTCAGCAACGTTATTAGTGCATGGAAATGTCAATTTTACAATACCAGATAATGCTAGCCTTTTAGGGAAATCAACACTGCCCCAGTTCCTGATCCAGATAAATTGATTGCACCGTCAAAATATATGGTCCATTTATCGTCAACTAATGCTAATATACGATCGTCGAATCGTTCATCCTCAGGATTAGTAGTGTTTTGAGAATTCTATGCCAGTATGTCCGCTATTGCTCGTCCCTTGACTGATTTTTATGGTGAACTTCTTATATCAAATTCTGATAACAAGATTTGCCACTTTGCTAACTTTTCAACCAAAGGGGATTTATCAACTAAATACTTGATTAGGTCATTTTCGGTTACCAGCAAGATTTGGTGATGAAGGGTGTATTACCTTAGTCTGTGCAACACCCATATCAATGCAACACATGTTTTTTCAACTGCTGGGTATTTCATCTCTGATATTATAAACTTGTAATAAATGACTTGTTCCTTACCATTGTCTGGTCTTCTTTGGACAAGCACTGCTCCTAACGACTCGTGATGAATTGTCAGGTACAAGATCAGTGGAATCCCAGGGATTAGTGGTACAAGAATTGGTGTACATATCAAATATTCTTTGATCTTATCAAAAGCTTACTGACATTCTTCATCCCATTTCACTTTAGCATTTTTCTTTAGCAATTTGAAGAATGGCTTTGCAATTTCAAAAAGCTGATAGATAAATCAGGTAATGTAATTTAATCGTCCTAATAAACTTCTCATCTCTTTTACCATGGAAGGAGTCTTGAAATCATATATTGCCTTGATCTTTGAGGAATCTATTTTGATGCCCCTATTGTTGATCACAAATCCTAGCAATTTGCCAGATTTTACTCCAAATACACATTTATTGGGGTTTAACCTCAACTTGTATTTTCTAAATCTTTCGAATAATTTTCGAAGCACTTCAACATGATCTTCTCCTTGTCTAGATTTTGCAATCATGTCATCCACATATACTTTAATTTCTTTATACATCATATCGTGGGACAAAGTTATCATTGCCCTTTGATATGTGGCACCAACATTTTTCAAACCGAAAGGCATCACTTGGTAATAGAATGTGCCCCATGGTGTAATGAAGCATGTTTTTGCCTTATCCTTTTTCTTCATGAGGATTTGATTATACCCAGAAAAATCATCCATGAATGAAAACGTTTCAAATCCAGCAGTACTATCCACTAGTAAATCGATATATGGAAGTTGGGAAGTCATCATTGGGGCTTACTTTATTTAGGTCACAATAATCAATGCAAACCCATACCCGCCCATCTTTCTTCAATACGGGAACTATGTTAGCAACCCATTCTGGATATGGCGTTACTTTGATGAATTTAACCTTAAACAATTTCATCACTTCATCTTCTATTTTTTTTGCCAATTTCAACTTGGTTCGCCAAAGATTATGTTTCTTCATAGGGATACTTGGATCGATTGGTAAAACATGTTCAACTATGTTCGGATCAAGGCCTGATATGTCGGCGTAGGACAATGCGAATATATCTTGATATTCTCAGAGTAAATCAATAATTCTCTTTGCTTCTACAGAAAAAAAGACTTTCTCTTATCTTAACTTCTTTGGGATTCGCTTTATTACGAAGATTGACGGTAACTGTTTTCTCTAATGTAAGTGGCTTTGATCTTTCATGACAAATCTATTCCTTCTTAACCCATTCTTCATCCTTGTTACCTTCTTCAATATCACAAGTGATTTCTTTTGAAGGATTTGGGTCATATAAGACCTATTATGAATATGCGAATGCTCATGTCTGACACGCAACAAACATGATTAGTAATCGCATATGAGGTATAACAATATATGAGTTTTCATGAAAAGCCTTTTTGGAAATTCATTTTGAAATCCATTTTAAAAGAATAGAATGATGAAGCTAGTCCTCATATCCTTGGACTTCCTTGCTTTTAAAACCATTTTCGAAACTAGGAGCAATATAAAAACCCAAAACCTCAAGCCTCACAAGTGAGAGCAATTTTTATCATAGGTTTGGTTTTATTTCCATATGTTCTTAACAAAATATTGAACACTTTTATTGAATTGAAAAGTGTGATTACAGCTACATCATCAGGAATGGAAATTGCAACTAAATTTGAAATTGCGAACATAACTATTATGAAACTAGAAACTATAAAAGCAATAATGCAATAGAAAAGACAACAAACAAGTTAAAGCTCGAGAGAATCTTTCTACTCCAATGTGTAGGTATTTTCTGCTTCAGTTATGATGACGTTGATAACATTTTCCTCAAATAAGCCAAGTAAAATAGATTCTTCTCCTGTGCATAAATCCTCCACTTGAAGTAGCTTGGAGGGTCCAGGAAAAGTTTCCTTGATATGGATATGGTAATAAGGAAGCTCCTTAGCTTTACTTTTCTATATTGACGGATTAATAACGCGATCACCTCGACTTCCATAGCTTCATGGTTATTTTGACCTCGGCCTTGACCTCCCTAGTGATTATTAGAGCTTTCGGTGATATAACCTACTCCATGTCTCTTCTTCGTGGTAAGTGGGATAATAGGTTCCTTTATCCCTTAGGCTTTTGACCCAAGTCCATCATCAAAAGTGAATCCATATTGGCATAACACCTTCCCCGACATAACAGATGATGTTACGGGTTTTGAAGACTTTATGATACTTTCGGAGGGGATTTGCACCATTGAAATTATTTCGAAGGAATGATAGCTTGGTTCCTCTTTTACCTTAGGTTCAATATATGGTATTGTATTTTCTTTATAAGTGGTGAAATCTATCTCTCCATGTACAATGATCATCTTACTGTTAATAATGAATCTAACCTTCTAATGAAGCTTTGAAGGGATAGCACCAGCCATATGAATACCAAGGTCTTTCCGACAGTAGGTTGAAAGTTATCGGAATGTCTACCACTTGAAAATCAATTAAAAAGAGTACATGGCCTATATTTACCTCAAGCTCGATATCGCCAACGATATCTTTCTTCATTCCGTCAAACGAACGCACAGTTACCATAGAGGGTTTAATGAACTCTTCACTGATCCCCAAACAATGCAGTGTGCTCAAAGGACACAAATTAAGTGCCGAGCCACTATCAATCAAAACATGTGATACTTCTTTCCCCTGGCATCTGACGGTAATGTATAGGGCCTTATTGTGTGAACGTCCGTCTATTGTGAAATCCTCATCAGAGAAAGAGATATGATCTTTCAAAACAATAATACCAACGAAATCCTTCAACTGCACTTCATTGATTGTTTCTGGAACATGTACTTCATTAAGAAGTTTCATAAGCACCATTTTATAACTTTTTGAGGTTTTAAAGAGATCCAACAAGGAAATTTGTGCCGGCATCTTCCTCAGCTACTCAATTACTTCATACTTGCTTGTCTTCATGACTGACAACAACTACTTCACATCTTCCTCGGTTACCCCTTTCTTTTCATGATCACCCTCCTTCGAGACATAGCACCTTCCCAATCGAGTTATGGCATCAACTTCTTTAGGTGCGTAATCCCAACGCACACACTTAGTATCAAACTTTTCTTTTGGAGGCAAAGTAATGATCACGAGCTGTGTTTTCTTTTCCTTGATTATTAGCTAATCAATCGGAAGTTGAATAGTAATTGGTTCAACATGACCTTTTTCTTCCTCATACTTATCCACTTCATCAAGTTTGATTAGAAATGATGTGACCATCGACACCATGCTCCTGTCGGCTTCATTTGCATTCATTCCACCCCAACTACCAAGTATGATCCCTTCATTATTAAAAGCTCAGGGAGCGGGTGTGTATTTGACATGATAATTGTATCGGCCACTATCTTGACCCAAGAAGTCCACAATTTTGCCTTGCTTCCATGCTTTGCCAAAATCCGCCTATCGCTTCGGCGAGTCTTTTTCTTCTTTTTCTCCTCTTGATCTTCCTTTACTTCGAGACTTAGTTTGTTAATCAAAATCTCGTCCATGCCGCCCCATCCGTCAGGCACAATAACTTCATTTTTAAATGCCCATGGAGGTAGGGTGTATTTGACGCGATAGTTATATTTGTCACTATCCTGACCAAGTAGGTCCACAGTTTCATCCTGCTTGAGTGATTATTGGGTAAAATGCTTTTCCCCCCAACAGATTCTTCCCTTCTCTTTTTCATATTGATCTGCTTCGTTTTCGAACGGAATTTCATTTTCAAGATTCAGCTCGTTATCCATACCGCCCCAACCATCGGGCACAATTACTTCATTCTTAAGTGCTCATGCTGATAGGGTATATTTCACTTAGAAGTTATGCTTACAAGAGTCTTCTCCCAAATTGTCTACTATTTCACCTTTTAGAAGTGCTTCATGACGAAAACGGGCATCCCCTAGTCGAGAAGCTTTTAGCTTGGCTTCATATTGATCTTCATCATCAAATCTAATTATTTCTTCTTCAACCCGGATCATGTTTATTGCATTATGCTCAAGAAGAGTATTCTGATGTACGTTTGGTTCGAGCTCTTGGAAATTAAATATTTTCTTGTCAATGAGCTGTTGAACTTTATATTTTAGAGTAGGACAATTATCTGCATTATGTTCCCTTTCTCCCATGTGGTATACACAAGTTTTCTATTCATCATATCAAGGAAACCTTGCATGATTGTTTCTCGGCACCTCTTTTTCCACCAAATGCCTTTCTAAAAACATCCATAATAGGTTTGACAGGGGTTGCAGGAAAGGTATGAATTGCCTTATAGGTCTTTTCTTTGGCTCAAATTGCCTTGAGTTCTTCCAGGCGGTGTTAGATTGCTTTGGAAATGGCGTTTGATGGATGTTCGGGCTTGACACCATTGCTACCTCATGAATAGGCTCTTTGTCTTTTCTCCTAGGATAAAACCTCAGTGTTGATGTTTCTTGGTCTTTCTTCTCTTTCAATTCCCACTCAATTCTTTCACCCACCTTTACCAGCATGGTGAATGTTTGACAACCTGACACGTATAGCTTGTCGTAATATTCAACTGGTAATGATTTCAAAAGGACTTCAATAAGCTCATCCTCACTTATGGCAGGTTTTACTTGTAAAGTGACAGCTTTCCATCTCTTGACATAAGCTCGAAATCCTTTATTCTTTCATTTCTCCGTTCTGATGAGATCCTCCCTAGTTGGGATTGCTTCAACTTTGAACTTGTATTGGCGAAGGAATTCTCCGGTCAAATGATCCCATTCTGTGAAATCTTCTATGTCAAGTGCAGTATACCATGCTAGGGTCACTCCTCTTAAGCTATCTTGAAGCGTGCTTATAAGAAGTAGCATATTGTCTGAATACCTCGCCATCTTGCAGAAATAATACTTCAAATGACTTTTGGGATAGCTAGTTTCATCATACTTACTCATGAACTCTGGTTCAGTGTAATTTTTCGAAATAACTGCTTTTGCATATGGTGAGAATTTGTCAAACCTTTGGGGTTTATATTCCTGACTTGCCAAACATTCTTCAATTTTGGCCAATTTCTTGGACTCTTCCTCATCCTTCACTTTTGATGTCTTTTTAGCTAGATCATCTTCTTCTAAATTTACTAATTTAGGGGTAGCTTTTGGAGGATTTTCTTGGACTGGCTCTTTACTTCTAACTATTTCTTCGATTGAAGTTTCTGTAGCATTTGAAATTCCAGTATTAGGAATGGTAGGATAAGATCCTCTGGAAGCAATGATGAAAGTTTTCATTTCCGTCATCATGGTAGCCATTTGGGTCATTTGGTTTTCGACTTTAGCTAGTCGAGTACGAGTTTCTTCTTCCACCATTTTAGTCTGCGAACGAGTTTGGATCCGAGTTCTTCTTTCTTCCATTGCTATGCTACCTGCTTTATGAAAAGACAAGGTGTTAGCATGATGAAACAATCATGAAAACCCACATTCTTTCAATTGTATGGTTTTTCTTGTGATTAACAAGGAGAAGGACTTTCATACAAGTCTTAGCCTTGTATAAAAATTTTCATCAATGTCTTTCTCAAGCAAACATGTAATTCAAAGAATTGTAATCCATGGTGATTCTTTTACGTTTTGAAATCATGTTTTGCACTTAACCATATACGTTTAGAAAATGATCAATTCATCATTGCATATAAAACTTGAAATTATTTAACATCATGATCTTAAATTTAAATGGGAATCTAAATCATCCAATTCTAGGCTTCTTGCTACCTTTTGATATTTCTCCCATTCCTTGATGCATGATTCCTATTCATCAACATCGATCACGACCTCTTCGGGGACATAGGGCTCCACTCCAGGCATGTTTGGAATAATATATTCTGGATCATACTCTTCCTCAGGATCTAATATAACACTCAACGAGACATACGGCTCTACATCAATTGGATGCTTGCTTTCATTTGATGTATTCTTTGGATGTAAATCTTCATATCACCTTCTAAGCTTTTAGGTCACTTAATTACTTGTTCTAGTGAGTAATCCAAAAATAGAATGATTTTGTGGATCTTGATTTAAAGACTATTCTTCTTCTCTTCGGGTATAGTTCCACCTGGGATGTCGAAGGTAAACTCCTCAGGATTCCATATTGGCGGGACTTCCTAAAGCATCCCGAATTGTCTAACGACCCTTACGGGGCAATATGCAACTCCTCCATTCAAACCAAGTAGTGGTACCATATTCCTGTCTTGGCTTGTAATCCTCACCTTGTCAATCTTTGGCCAATTAATCTACCATTGGATTTGATCCGGAGTTAGGGCACAAATGAAATTGGCCCAATCTAAGAAAAATTGCTTGAGTAATTTGTTTTGAAGACGAATGTATCGCTCTATTGGATTTGTTGCTGAACAAATTTCACGGATGCTCATGAAACGACACCATGGTCAAATGTATGTGATAAACCATAGTGAAAGAAGACCAGTAGAAGCTTGAAAGACACCCTTTCCATGATTTTGGTAAGTATTTAAAGAAATAATAGTTTGGGCAAGAAGCATATTTGAAAAGTCCCACTTGGGACATGCTTGTCTTGCAATCACAATAACTAATGGATCTTATCCCATTCTAGACACAGGGAACAAAATGAAGACGAAGAAGGCTAGAATGAATATCTGAAATAAAGTGTTTCCCATTTCCCTAGGAATTTTTGAAAAGTTAGCTATTATGAAAGTTAATAGAAATCTACCAATGTTTGATTTGATTAGCTTATCGATTTTGGAAGTTTTGAGATTAAGGAATTCAGCTAGAATGCTTATAGGACTAAGTCCAACGGGTAGCTCTACAATCCTAGGCTAATTGATCCCAATGGTGGCTTGATAATCCTCTAAGATTGGTACTAATTCATGTTCTCCAAATTGGAAGGTGGGGGTAGAAACTTTCCAAAAATGAGTTAAGGCTTGGACTAAGCTAACTTGGTCTTCTACATGCATTAGCTCGAGAAGATATCCAAGCCTTTCTTGGACATAAACTTGGTTGTCCCTAGACATGACCTTCCACCAAGCAATGAGCTCCTTCCGAGGAATGGGACTTACTTGAATATTTAACTTTCCCATTTGAGTCTAATCATGCATAGGAAAAATTCATCATTATTCACCATGGATTACGAATTAATTTTAATGTCTACATTTCAATTATATGTCCCTTCTAGGGTAAAATGGAGGTAAAGTACATTTGCATACTTAAAAAGTAGTACAAATGTCAAATTGAGCCCATTCATGCCTTAAAAGGGCATATAATGGAGAATGGGAAATGAAACTAGTGTTTGATATAAATGCCTTTTTGAAGTTTACAACTTCAAATGCATCAAAATGTACACTTCACTCATTGAATTGTACATGTTACATTTTGAGCACATTGTCACTTGAATTACATTGAAAATTCACCATGAACCTATATGTTCCATCTAAAAATGAAAAAATGGCCAAATGGAGCATGTCACCCTAATCATTCATTCTAATAAAGAGGGCATCTAAATCAATCATTGGTTGTCATTTAGGCATTTTTTTAAATCATTCCAACTAACTTGTATGATTGGAGGTGAAAGGAATGGAACAATACTTACTTACCAGAGCATTTTTATTTGGTTTTAGGTATACCAACCACAAAGACAAGCAGATCTAACAAGTGAGATTTTGATGCCTAAGAAGATAGGATATACTAAGGGCTCGAGATCATCACCTTAATGGATAGGGAATTCCATTCTAATAGGCAACAACCTAAAGTAATGGAATATTACTCCATTTTGGTGATCGGTATTACATTTAAATGATCCCATGAGCAATTGACTCATAGTTTCATCTAAACATATACCTCCTAAAGGTAAGCCTAAATGTAGCTGAGGTTGAGCCATGGGTAGTGTGTGCGAATAGTGCAGTGCTAAAGCAATTTAAAGGCATGCATAGCAATTTAACAACCACACAACACTTCTAAAATTTAATCAAATCACATTCAATTCTAACACCATCCTGCAAAATAAAGATTAGCAAAGACAACACCCCTTATACCTCCCACCTACAAAACAATTTAATACGATCATTAGTAGGACGTACCTGGGATCCTTGCGCGAGCACAAAACACATGCATATCATTCTATCTAGGCCTAAGTCAACTTAGAAAGCGAAAGTCCCTAGCGGAGTCACCGAGCCTATCGCATCGCGCCTTTTTCAGGCACGCTAAGGAGGTACTTCCATTTGTCACGAATGGAGAAACTATCCCCGAATGAGCTACTAAGGTCCGGTATGGATATTTCTCCTAAATGTCCCATAAACATCCCATCACTAGACAAATGGGGGTCTCTCTCAGACCATAGTTCACGTGACAGCGGATTGTAAATTTTACCTTTCTATTCAATCCATGTTTTTTATTTGGAGTCGCTATTAGTCATTATTGATAGGTTGACTAGAAACCTAATTGGGGTACTAGAGATAACCACGATTTTATGAACCAAAGATTCTGAATACGGGTACTTGGTTACGCTAATGATCGCGAATCAAGATCCCTGATGCCCTTTCAATATCTAAAATGATATGATGTTTCTAACGTGCCACAAGAGTTTCCGAGGTATATCCACTAACACTCACCATTTTAAACATGAGAACTCAATCAATTACTATAAGCAACATAATCAATTGCAATCAAACAAAACAATCTTAATTTGGGCCTTTAAAATGAAAATCAATTCAAAACACTCAAATCCTAGTAAAGCTCTAAAAGCTTATTCATTCGATAATATGTGTTGTTTTAAGGTTTAGGGTTTTTTAGAGGCAAAAACCACTAAACTAAGGATTTTCTAAAAATGCCGGTTAGACACCTCTAAAAATTATATTTTCACTTGCAAAGGTTGGTCAAAATGTTTTTGAGTCATTCTATGAATTTTTGAAATTTTGAATTTTTTCTTTTCTTTTAGAAAAATTTCTAAGAATTTCTTTTCCCGAAAGATCATTTTTAGTTTCTAATTTTATTGATTTTGAAATTTTGAAAATTTTTTTATGGATTTTCGGATTTTCCAATTTTTTTGTATTTTCTTGAATTTTTCACATTTTTTTGTGGATTTTATAAATTTTTTTGACTTTTTCGGAAATTTTCCAATTTTTACTAAGTCTTCTAAATTTCTAAAAAAAATGAATCTTCTCAAATTTTTGTTGAATTTTTTAATTTTTTTTAGAAATTTTCTGAATTTTCTATTTTTTTAGGATTTTCCAAAAAATTTTATTATTTTTTTAGTATTTTTCTGAATTATATATTTTTTAGGATTTTCTAAAAAAATTATTATTTTTTATTATTTAAATTTTCCCGCCGAAGGAACAAATCGGTTCAGTTCGGTTTGGTTGAACCGAACCGGATGTCACCGGCACTAGCTAGCGCTCCGACGGGCACGACCCCAAATAACGCCGTTTGGCCCCCAGTTCATCGGGACATTTCCTCGAACAGGCGGTGGACATGAAACCAGCTTGATTATTCTCGAGGCTGCCACTTTAGATCGATTTCCGACAACCTTTCGGTGATGCTTTGATCATTTTAATCGATTCAATGTTTAATGTTCATCATCCTCTATCAACTTTAGCCTATTGACTCACCGCCAGACCTTCGCCGACCGACAAAAACCTACCAGAAAGCAGCTACTCTATAACCTATTCTAGCTTATATTTCTAACTATCAAATCTACAAACCCAACGCCCTAGCCATCTAAATTGACTAAAAAACAATGCTCAAAACATCAAATAGAGATCAAGGAAAGCTAACTTGGATGACCTATGACAAAAGGAGGCTCTTCGGCAAAGTTCAGAAGCTACGGTAAGGTTCAACAATGGCGGCCGACTCGGTTTTATGCATATTCAACCATTCAAAATGCAAGCAAGCAATGAAAATGTGATTAGAACATGTTTTAAGCATCTAACATGGCAAAATCGTGAAGAAATATACATGATTAAGCTAAAACCTATTCTGGAAATTTTATTAGACTGTGAGCATGATCGGACTTTACCTTCTTTGTAGGAGGATCAAATGAAATTTCTGAGGCTATTGATGACTATGGAGTTCTTCCTTAACACTTAGACTCCCAACAGGTAGCTTCCGCTTTACCTGAAAAGGTCTGGACTTACCGGCCGATCGCGATGATGATCATTCTTGCCACAGGTTCTTCGATGAGGAAACTCACCATTGGGACCAATTTGCCAGCGCTTTTCTGATCGGAAAAGCTAACTTCGACAATTTTAAATTGATAATGATTCCCAATTTGGGCTAAAAAATCCCTAATTTTCAATTGGATTTTGGGGCTTTTTGATTTTTTTGATAAATTGTGCAGTTGGACCGACCATTATGTAATTCAAGGTTCCATAATCATTTGTTGTGAAGACACTATTGCCTAAAAATAACTAGAAATGACTCAATTGAATTTTTTATTCAATTTGGGCTTGTTTTTACCCAATTGTAGGAAAAACATATTCCTTACTGAAATTTTCCAAAATTGATACTGTATTAATCAAATTGGATTTAAAAGAAGACCAATGACTATTTTTATGGAATTTTCGGACTCCATTTGCTATTTTTCTTTATTTTTCTCTCTTATTTTGGTTAAAAGAAATTAAAGAAAAATTCAGAAAAATCTAAAAAAAATTATTTTTGGTTTAGAAATAGGTTCCTAAGCTTGGCGAAGGTTGCTAATCCTAATTTTGTAATTTCTACAAAAATTTGAAAAATGAGTTTAAAATGAGTTATCAACATATTGCTCTTATCTCTTAGGTTAATTACTTATGAGTGACGAGTGGTCTATCCATTTAAGTTCTTACTTGTATTACCTCATACTTCTATATATTCTATCACATCCCGATTTTTGAGCCTGGGAAGCCGCAGGTAAATAATAATATCCTCAATTTCAATCCCTAGGAAATGACTATGGGTTAAGTTTGGTGGTTTTCCAATCAGAACTAAATTGTTCTCTTGTTTTGGAAAATCCAGTTTTGGATCCTTTGTACCCCTTCGTTTTTTTATTTTTGGGGAGGCTTTTGTGATCCGAATTTCCAAATACTTTCTTCTTGAAAGTTGTTCCAAACATCATGAAGTTTTACATGATTTAATTTTGGAATTTTTGGAGTTGATATGAGTGGTACGATGGCCTGATTTTCGGACCGTGTGAAACTGCCCAGAATGGGTATTTCGGTGATGTTTACACCGTCTTGATTTTGTACAAGTTTTTCTAGGCCAATTTTGGAAAAGTTTCCTTCACGAAAGTTGTTGAGAACTTCCTTTTTTATAACGTGTGTAAATTTGGGAATTTTCTAAGATGATTTGGATTCTGGACAGAGCTTATTTTGAGAAACAAAAATGCTGTCTCAGTGAACTGTTTTTAGTCTATCTTTGAGCTACTGAAAATGGTGTTTATCGAGAGAATCAGATTTCGTGTTCTCATGAAAAATGTTTTTAAGGCCTTTTTTATGACATATCCGAATTTGAGAATTTTCAGAGTTCATTTACTATGATTTCAAGTCCGATTTCGTGAACAGTGCAAAACTGCCCAGTTTTGTCAGATTTCAAAAATTCAGCATTTTCTATACGAGAACATTAGAATTTGGACTTAGTGTCTTCTGGTGATTTAAAGTACACATTCCAAGATTTCAAATGAGATATTTTATGCTTTGATTGGAGGTCGGACTAGGAGGAAAACGAAATAGAGAAGCAAGCTTGGAATTGGATGATTCTAGAGAAATCAAAACTTGAAGCCCAAGTTGGAAATGAATGAGGCTTGTTCAAAAAGTCTAATTAAATGATCTTGACTTTAGAGTCCCTATCATGATTGTGTGCCTTAATGGCCTTGAGTGATGACCAAGTTTGGAGTATGATAGATAGGGAGCCATGGGAATGGCCATTCGGCCAAAAGAGAGAGAGAGAGAGAGAGAGAGAGTAGCCGTGAGGGAGGGAGAGAGAAAGAGAGGACCAAAGTTGGCTTCTTCATCATTTTAGTCCTTTAATGACATTAATTACATGCCATCATGAAATTTGACTAAGAGGCTTAGTCCATTAATGGCATTAAATGAATGCCATAATAAGTCTTGACTTTGAGACCTTGTCATGATGGTCATCTATCTTCTTAGGCAAGCTTGGATTAGCAACTTGATGAGCAAGTTTGAAGTTCTATAAGTAGAGGAAGCCTCCCCTCTCTCTCACGCCACTTCTTCTCCTCATCCTCACGCCAACATCTTCTTCTTCTTCTTTTGTTCTTGTTTTTCTCACTTGACCGAGAAGCTCACGCCCAAAATAAATCCCGAACCGGCCCGTGTCTCTTCTCGTTCCTACCCAAGAGCCATGGTTTGGCCTTCGTAGGCCTAGGTTTGATCGGCCAAGCAAGAAGGAAGCTACGTCCGAGGCCCGAATATTCGTGTTCAAGTCCGAAATCTCCCGAGCTCACCCGTCTCGACCCCCGTTCTCTAGTTTTGTTTGTCATTGGGTAAGTAAACTTCCTAATATCGGGAAAGGAAGTTGTGATACGTTGTGACACGGTTTGCTTGGACCGTTTCTCGGTCATTTGGTTGGTTGTGGTTGGTTCATTTCTCGATTTAATCATGTTTCGTGTTTGAAGTTTGTTTTGGCGGTAGAATCGAGACTTGAAAGGCAAGGTGCACATGTTATAGTCATGCTTGAGGTTCTCTTATATGAACTTTTCTATTGATCTGCCATTGATGTGGGTGCGGTAAGAGCTGACTTGTGCTAACGGCGATCCCCTCGTCCTCGCTTGATATTAGTAGGTTTACTTGCTAAGTCTCCTCGACTCATCCCCCGTTGTTTCCCTTTTTTTCAGGTCCGTAGGGATGGCATCTCCTCCAGCCCGCGTTGGCAATCTCGTGAAGCCAAGAGCCAAAGTGCTCACCGTGATAAATGTCAGAGAAGACCGCGTCTATCGCCGAATCACGACGTTGGTGATGAGGGCCTAACGAACTTGGTGCCTCAGGGCGGGCCGGCTCCAGGAGAAAGCCACGGGTGGGATGTGAGATGGCCAGGCGAACGGGACCGGGATGAAGGTGAAGAAGCGAGGAGCGAGAAGCCGTAGTGGGTATAGGATAACCCAAGTCAAGTTTCGCTATTTATAATCGATTATGAAAATATGTGTTATTGCCATGGCCCGAAGGGCTTGTGAAAACATGTTTACATGCTTTGTAAACATTAGATTTGCTCATGATGCTGTTTGTCTTAATCCCGCTATTGTTCTGAATGTGATTGTCCCGAAATTATGCTTCCGCTTGAGTAATAAAAAAGAATAATGAACGGAACGTCACGTGAATGACCCCGAGGTCGGGGCGTCACATATTCTCTCTGACACCTCATATAGACATAGTTTCATTTTCCTACTACAAGTCTTACGAAATCTGGTGTGATTCTCCAACATGCATGCATAGACTTTGATCGACACCTATTCATTCGGTCAACAAGATTCACTTCCCATCAAGAGCCTTTGCAAGTGGAAAAACGAGCGAAGACTTTGCCTCCAATGCAAACATGAGCTACAATAGACTCTAAAAACATGAGGCATATATTCCTCCGTTCCTGATTGGAGAAAATTCTTTGTTGTAAAATAACTCTAAAGCTAACGGACCAATTCCTCGATTTCAAATCAGAGAACATATTAGAAAAATCAACAAAGAACAATAGAGTGTTAGCCATTAAGAATCCACTAATTAATCGAAGAATTCAGAGTACAAAATCGAACGCTTTTATTGCTCATGCGTTTCTCAAGACACACGAGCACTTGTGTTTCTCTCACCCAAGTTTTTTTTTATATATATAAAACCCAAGGAAAACACTCTCAATGCTTGTCTTCAAGTTTAGTGCAAAATAGCAGAGAAAAGAACTTACAAAAAGAAAACCATGCTAAAGACACGTCCTCGCCAGCTGCCCGAACAGTGCCTAGAAAGCTTGTTGTTGGACCAGTTGGGTTCTATTTCTGGGCGTCTGTTCTCGTCCTGACGGCCGCCTGAAGCCGAACAAATATCTCTTTCGCATTTTACATACTCTCGGGCTTCGATGCAAACTTTAAAACGACAGATAGACAAGAAATCAAGCCGTATATATAACAATATCTACCTTGGCTTAATATTTGTCGTCACCAAGTCCTAATGCTCATTATCCATATCGGCTCTCCCAATGCCCCCGTCAGTGCTCATCCTCTGCAAATGCCAATTAAGCTCAAGCTTCGCAAAGGTACAGGCAACATCATCATGGCCATCGAGTTCTCTATTATCGCAATCTTCCTCACAACAGTTTTGTCATTTGTTACAATATCTCAGATGAAATGGTAGGTGATATCAATATGCTTAGTTTGCTCATAATGTTTCAAATTCATAACCAGATTTATCACCCCCATAACTAGATTTATTCCACCTTGATTGTCATAATATATTGAAACGCTTTTCTACTCCAACCCAAAGTCTAAGAGCAAACCCTTGAGCCATATCGTCTCCTTTGCTACAATGGTAAGTGTCATGTAATTTGTCTCAGTCGAAGATAAGGCACCGTCATCCTACAAAGACGCCTTCAAACTTGTTGCATCTTATATACGCATTTCGTTAATGATTTGCGCTCATCCAAGTCATCTGTGAGACCATAATCCACATAACTTGAGGTCCAATTGCCATAACTATCTCTCCTATACACAATGCCAATGTTTGTTGTCCCTTCAGTTATTTAGGCATCCATTGCACGACCTCCTATCGAGCCTTAAATGGATACTTCATAAAATGGTTAACAATGCTCATAGCTTTATGAAATGTTATGCTAGTGCAAACCATAGCATAAATAACATTACTTACTGCACTAGAATAAGGAACAAAGGACATACACTTTTTCTACCCAGTTTCCAATGATAACTTATCTTACAGTTTTAAGTGTGTGACTAGAGGTGTACTCACTGATCAATTTATCATAATGTCACATTTTATTTTTGTACTCACAGGTCGACCAATTATGATTTTAAGTAAATCATAGTTGTGAATACAATATGCGAGATTTTAAAAGAGATCAAGAAAGATATAAATGTGACTGATTGATCTAGGGTACTGCATACTAAATTCTACTCAGAAAACGTTGTACCCAATTATGAGCTGCTATGTATTCCTAACAGATGCATTGCAACGAGCTCTCGTAGTATGCTGGTCGCACGGATTATTTGCTAGTATGAATATTGCAAAGAAGAGAGAGTTAATGTTTAGCCCACCATGTGCGAGTGGGAGATGATGGGCTTTACTTTGTCTTTGTGGATAATGGGCCGCCCATGATGGGCTAACCCAGCCCGCGTAAGAGAAAATAACTGCACTTGGCAGTTATTCTCTGAAAAACAAAAAGGAGAGAAATGTGTTGCTACGTGTGTGGGCAATATACACTTTTGGCAAAAGAAGAACATTCTCACAAGAAAAAAGAAAGACAAGAAGACTTTGTGTTTTCGTAGAATCAAAAGTTTGTCTTCTCTCTCGAGGCTGTGATAGACGCATTTAATCTGTGGCAAAAGAGGTATGTTCGTTCTCCGTAATATACTTCGAACGATCAGTGATTCAAGTGTAGATTGGGCACGTTTTTTTCGCAAATTTTCGTTTTATGTTTAGGAATTTGTTTCCTTCATTGGTATCAGAGCAAGTGTTCTTGTTTCCTGATCGTTTTATATGTTTGTAACACGAAGTTTTGGCCGGAAATCGTGAAACGGTGCCGACGAACGCTCGGGTACGAGAAACCGACACCCGATCGTACTGTTCGAGGACGTTTCTCGATTTCCGTGCGTTAAAATTATTTTTTGAAAGTGTAGGGTCGTAGTGCTCGTCGATACGAGCAAAACGACGGGTGGCACGCCGCCGGGAGGCGCAGCACGCGCCTACACGCGCTGCCGCAAGTGGCGGTCTCCCCGGCACGTGCGTGGCGCGTGCGTGGCGGTTTCTCCCCGCGCGCGTGCACCGCACGCGCCGTGAGAGCGTGCGCGGCGTGGCTGACGTCAGCCACGCCGGATCCAAATGGGCCGAGGGCCCGACCCGGAAAACTTGACCCGTGACCGACCCGTGACCCGACCCAGTGACCCGTTGACCTGACCCGGTCATCCGTTGACCGTTGACCACCGTTGACCGGCATTGACCGGCGTTGACCGGCAAAAAAAAAAAAATTTGAAGGGGGCAGAATGTGTTTCTTGCAATACCGTATCATGATTTAAAATGTAGTCGTTTTTATTTTTTCTGCATTTGTTGCAGGAATAATGGTACGAAGATTTCAAACCCCTATTATTCCTAGAACGGCGGCTCAAAAGGAGAAGCTTGAAAATCTAAGAATCAAGCTGGCTCTTTACCGGTGGGATGCTGATGATGACATGATGACACACATCATCAAGGTCAACCAAATGATACAAGATATCATTTGGAACGGTTTCTTAATGCCACAGTATGTGATGGTCGGAGCCCTCAAATGCACAATTCCTGATGAGTTGGGAAGAATGATTGATAGGGTCTGGGACACCTTAGAAGGTCCGAGCTATAAGATGATTGTGGAGCAATTCATGATGGAGTACATACGGGTCGGGGCAAGAAGGACGTCAACCCTTGCATTGAATCGATCTCGGCGCAATACGTTGCCCGATTTTAGGGGTTTTCCGGGTGCCTCCATTTGGATGCCAAAGAAAATAAAATTTCCTGAGTTTTTTCTTGAGTCATTTCCAGTTTATAGAAGGAGGATCACCACCTGATTGTGTTTATCTATTTTTTAGTAAGCTCTTATGGATATGTTCACTATAGGTTGGTGTTAGATATCTCGGGTGGATAGTTCTTTTTATGTTGGTGTTAATGTTTATTTTCTTTGATGGATTCATTCCTTATGTACATAATGTTAGATAAATGAATGTTGATGGATATTCATGTTGTGAATAGTTTATAGTACTATTCTGTTTTAATATTTATCTTATTAGTACATATGGAGTTGAGTGGGAGTTCTAAAAGTTTTAGTAACTTTAAAGAACGTAATTTTACCTTAATGATTACATTAACGGTAATTTCACATTAGGATTTTTTGATGATGATTGGGAACATAGTGAACTTTCGAATCTAAAGCCTATGTGGAATTATTCATTAATATAATCAATTTGTGTAAAATTGATGCATAAATAAGTGGCATTAACAATTCGTGCTTGTCTGTCTGATATGTTCAGATTCAATGGCTTCAGCATCAAAGAATATAGTTGCTGAACTGAACAGAGGAGAGAAGCTTAACGGTGATAATTATGAAATTTGGCAAATGAAAATCCAATATGTGCTGGAAGAGCAAGAGGCTCTTGAAGCTCTTAACCTGGTTATGGTAGAGCCCGAAGACGGAAACACTGCACAACATAAGAGAGATAAGGATGCATTTGCTGTATGGAAGAGGAAGAACTCCCTTGCTCGCATCACGTTGCTGAGTAGCATGGATAATGATGTCATGCGAGAGTTTAGGCGTTTTGAAAATGCTAAGGAAATGTGGGGAGCATTGGCAGCAAGGTTTGGTCATACATCTGTAACCAAGCTTAGACAGCTCACTATAAGATTTGATTCTTATAAGAAGCCACATGGTCAGTCCATGAAACAACATTTAAGGAAAATGTCAAACATGATTACTGAGCTGAAGGATGCTGGCCATGTTCTGACTGATGAGCAGCAAGTGCAAGCAGTGATTCGTTCTTTACCTCAAAGTTGGGAGCATGTGAAGTTGCACCTAACTCACAATGAGAACATCAAAACCTTTGAGGATGCAATGCGCCACTTAGAGCTAGAGGAGGACCGTCTCCTGGCGGATAAGCCGATAATTGACATTTACTATGCAGGCTCTAGCTCACAAGGGCCTTCGAGCTCTAAGCGCAAGCGTCCTGATTCGTTCAAAAGGTGGGGAGGTAAGAGAGCAAGTTCTTCGGGGAAGAAACCAAAAGTTGATCAACACCAGAGAGGAAAGCGTCCTCCTGTTAAAAATATGTCGAGGGTGAAATGCTACAACTGTAGCAAGAAGGGCCACTTCGCTCGCGATTGCAGTGAGCCAAAGAAGGTAAACTCCCCTTGCATTAATGAGAACCTTGTCTATGTGTCAAGTTCTGTATTTTTAACTGAGTCTAATCCTTTGTGGACTGTAGATTCGGGAGCAACAGACCATGTAGCGAAGGACAGAGATGCCTTCGTAGAATTCCGACGAGTTCCAACGGGAACTAAATGGATTTATGTAGGGAACAACTCCAGAGCTGAGGTTAAAGGAATTGGCACCTGCCAGTTAATTATGCGTGGTGGACGCACTTTGTTCCTACATGATGTATTATACGCTCCGGAAATTCGTCGGAACTTGGTGTCTGTTTTAGTGTTGATTCGACTTGGTTTTAATTTGAACTTTCATAGCACTGGTGTTGATTTGTATCTGGGTACGAATTATTATGGTTGTGGATACTTTTTGAATGGTTTCATTGTTCTAGATGTTGACTGTGGTAATGTTAACGTTTGTTATTCCCTATTTACATCTTCCAACTCTTATGAAAATGATGTGAATGTGTGGCATGCTAGACTTGGTCATATTGGCCAACAACGAATGCAAAGATTAGCCAAAGAGGGCTTATTAGGCAATATTGAAAAAGTTGATTTGCCTATTTGCGAGCATTGCCTAGCCGGGAAAACAACAAGGAAGCCATTCGGAAAGGGTACAAGAACTGAGTTCCCTTTGCAACTAATCCATTCTGATATCTGTGGTCCAATGAATGTAAGAGCAAGGCATGGGGCTGTGTATTTCATCACGTTCATAGATGATTATACTCGATTTGGATATGTCTTTTTGATTTCTCATAAATCTGAGGCATTAAGTTGCTTCAAGAAATTTATGAATTTAGTAGAAAATCAATTAGATAAGAAAATAAAAACGTTCAGATCCGATCGAGGTCGAGAATATTTATCTGATGAGTTCAGAAATTTATGTGATGAAAAAGGAATAGAAAGACAGTTGTCTATTCCATATACTCCTCAACAAAATGGTGTTGCCGAGAGGAGAAACAGAACCCTATTAGAAATGGTTAGGTCTATGATGGCACAAGCTAACTTACCTATCACCTTTTGGGGTGATGTTTTGTTAACTGCTGCCTATGTACTTAACCGTGTGCCTTCTAAATCAGTTGCTTCCACTCCGTATGAGTTATGGACAGGTAGAAAACCTGATTTAAGTTTTCTTAAACCTTGGGGTTGTGCTGCTTATACTCACGAGCCTTCTCATAAACATGGGAAACTGGGTCCCAGAGGCAAGAAGAGTATTTTCATAAGATACTCAGAGCACTCAAAAGGGTATGTGTTTATAGGTGAGCAAGAAAGTGGGAGTATAACTGAATTTGAATCACGAGATGTCACATTCTTAGAGAATGAGTTTCCTACTAAGGGCGAAATAGGTGAGGATTACTCACTATTTGAAACTTTGGATTCTGATAATGAAATTGATGAAGTTCGTCCAAATGGGAACAATGTGAGAAGTGAGGAATTAAATTCGACTCAATCTCAATTGCAATCGTTTGATGAGACGATACCGTCATTATCTAATCCAAGTGGGAGCAAAATGGAGAATGATGTGCTACGTGTACAATCTCCCCTACGGCGAACAAGTCGCAAAAGTGTTCCCCGACGACGTTTTGACATTGAAGGGGAAACTTTCATCGTCGCTCCACAAGATGAAGATGAGCCAAGGAATGTAAATGAGGCTCTATGTTGCCCTAATAAGGAAAAATGGATAGATGCAATGGAAGAAGAAATGGAGTCAATGAAGTCAAACCATGTTTGGGAACTGGTTGATCTTCCAAAAGGACGCAAAGCTATTGGGAATAAATGGATTCTTAAAATAAAGCGAAAAGCTGATGGCTCAATAGAAAGATATAAAGCTCGCCTCGTGGCGAAAGGGTATAATCAACAGGAAGGAATTGATTATGAGGAAACTTTTTCTCCTGTAGTGAGATTTACCTCAATTCGCCTTATTCTGGCAATAGTGGCAAGTATGGATCTTGAATTACATCAAATGGATGTAAAGACTGCCTTTCTAAATGGAGAATTAGAAGAAGAAATTTACATGGAGCAACCAGATGGCTTCATTGTGAAAGGCCAAGAACAAAAAGTATGTCGACTTTTGAGATCGATATATGGCCTTAAGCAATCTTCAAGACAATGGTATACGCGTTTTCATAATGCCATAGTGGCCTATGATTTTACAATGATTGATGAAGATCATTGCGTATATATCAAAAGATCCAAAGATCAATATGTGATCTTATCGTTATATGTTGATGACATACTGATTGCCGGAAGCAATAAGGAGTTGGTTAATACTATTAAGAGTTGGTTATCATCCAATTTTGAGATGAAAGATATGGGTGAAGCTGCATATATTCTTGGAGTTAAGATTTCAAGAAATCATTCTAAGAGATTTTTGTCTCTTTCGCAAGAAACTTATATCAATAAAGTTCTTGAACGATTTAGTATGCATGACTGTAAACCCATGGATACTCCTATTGCAAAAGGTGAAGGATTGAGCCATAGATTGTGTCCTAAGACTCCACAAGAGAAGGAACAAATGAATCGTGTTCCTTATGCTAGTGCTGTTGGGAGTTTAATGTACGCTATGATGTGTACAAGACCCGACATATGTTTTGCAGTTGGAATGGTAAGTAGATACCAATCCAATCCAGGTCAAGCACATTGGAAAGCCGTTAAAAGAATTATGAGGTATCTAAAGGGTACTGCTGATTATTCTCTGAGTTATCAAGGAAAGGATCTGCGACTTGAAGGCTACTCAGATGCTGACTGGGGAGGAGATTTAGACGAAAGGAAATCTACCTCTGGATTTGCATTCTTACTGAATAATGGTGCCATATCTTGGAGCAGTAAGAAACAGACATGTATAGCATTATCCACCATGGAAGCCGAGTTCGTGGCATTGTCAGCAACAGTACAAGAGGGAGTTTGGCTTAAGAGATTTTTGGATCATTTAGGTGTTGTCGAGAATGCTGCAAGCTCATTGTTAGTCAATTGTGATAGCCAAGCAGCGATAGCATACACTAAAGATCCAAAATATCATGGCAAGACCAAACACATAGATACCAAGTACAATTTTATTAAAGACATGGTAGCACGAAAAAATGTGAACTTACAGTACATATCTACGCATAGTATGATAGCAGATCCTATGACAAAGCCTATCCCTAGAGATGTTTTCATTGGTCATGTAAAATCTTTAGGACTGCGTAGATGCTGATGTACTGAATATTGTAATTTCCCTGAATGTTCACATTTGAGTAAAATTGTTACATCATTGTTAATGCCTATAATATTTTTATTTATGCATATTAATACTTAGTGTATTATGTCGAGAAAGTATGTCGGACAGATGAGATTAACCCACTCACACGGGTAATCGCCTCTACTTACTGTGTGATAAATAGAGATGAGAAAATTTTTAGGCTTATTATCTAGGTGATAATCGAGAGCTCAAGTTTAAAATAAAAATGTTGCCTTAGCTAAGTGCTAAGATGAGGACATAACATTTACTATGTCCGAAAGTAAAATAACCCACACATTTTACTTTATCTGTCTTTGATGCCAGATGTGAGTTCTAATGGATTCTTTAGATGAGTAGATACGTGAACTCAAGTTTAGACATTGGGTATGTCTCAACTATCATCTGTACGGTATTGCATGTAAAGACATACGCTCCACGGGGAAAGGAGTTAATACCGTAATACGTATTTCATACTACGTATGCATGAGTCGATTGGTAAGAGTGGCAAAAGTTATGATCTCAACTTTATGCCGTGTGAGACTCTTAAGGAAATGAGTTCCTTATTTAGTGCCCTTATGACTCTAACTTATTCTCAAAGTTTCTATTCAGTGTTCGCTATCTTAGGATGTTGCCAATGGTCATGAATGATTCGATCTAATGGAACATTCCTAGAAAAGCGAGCTGGACTGAAATAGAGAGGTTTAAGGAAAGAGGAAGATCAATTTATCATAATGTCACATTCTATTTTTGTACTCACAGGTCGACCAATTATGATTTTAAGTAAATCATAGTTGTGAATACAATATGCGAGATTTTAAAAGAGATCAAGAAAGATATAAATGTGACTGATTGATCTAGGGTACTGCATACTAAATTCTACTCAGAAAACGTTGTACCCAATTATGAGCTGCTATGTATTCCTAACAGATGCATTGCAACGAGCTCTCGTAGTATGCTGGTCGCACGGATTATTTGCTAGTATGAATATTGCAAAGAAGAGAGAGTTAATGTTTAGCCCACCATGTGCGAGTGGGAGATGATGGGCTTTACTTTGTCTTTGTGGATAATGGGCCGCCCATGATGGGCTAACCCAGCCCGCGTAAGAGAAAATAACTGCACTTGGCAGTTATTCTCTGAAAAACAAAAAGGAGAGAAATGTGTTGCTACGTGTGTGGGCAATATACACTTTTGGCAAAAGAAGAACATTCTCACAAGAAAAAAGAAAGACAAGAAGACTTTGTGTTTTCGTAGAATCAAAAGTTTGTCTTCTCTCTCGAGGCTATGATAGACGCATTTAATCTGTGGCAAAAGAGGTATGTTCGTTCTCCGTAATATACTTCGAACGATCAGTGATTCAAGTGTAGATTGGGCACGTTTTTTCCGCAAATTTTCGTTTTATGTTTAGGAATTTGTTTCCTTCACTCACAAATTTCATAGACTACAAGATAAGCGCGCCATTATTCTCAATATTTTTCTATGAGGAGAGACGCAAAACACCTACAATAGTATCACGAATAATTTCACACCCCCTATCTTATTTGCAAAACCCAAATCTTTCATTTCAAACTCAATACTCAATTGCTTCTTCATCATATAAATATCACACATACATGTAGCTACTACATGTCATCAAACGCATGGTAAATAAATTAAGGATCCGTCCTCCATTCTCTTAAAGTAAACACAAGTATCAGTGTTTACGACGCGCTTAGATATATATATATATATATATATATGTTTATATAGGTTAACATGTTATTTGCATTAACAAATTATGCTTTGATATATGTAGACACATTCATACACATGTGAACACAATTTTTATGTTTATCTATATGTGTTTATACATGATACATGTTAAACGTAGTTTGTCATTAATTTAAACTACTTAATAGCCTTGCCGTGTTTGGGTTTGAAAAGTTATGTCGCAATGAATAAATGTGTCGTGTCCAAGCTTCAATTTCCCACTAAACAATTA
Organism: Syzygium jambos; assembly: GCA_031216235.1. NCBI lineage: Eukaryota > Viridiplantae > Streptophyta > Magnoliopsida > Myrtales > Myrtaceae > Syzygium > Syzygium jambos. Next base: position 18,111,340 of record CM062223.1, on the reverse strand, counting down.
TGACACGACATGACTATAGTACGAAGAGACAAATTGCCACCCCTACTTGGCACCACCTGAAAATGGTGACCGCAACACGACTCTCTCTCTCTCTCTCTGGATGCATTACTTTTGTTGAATATTTTATTTTATTTGTTTTTCATTTTTCTTCTCCATTTTGTTACTTCAGTAGAGAGAAATTCTGTTTGGGTATATCCCACTTTCTAGGCCGAATTTGTTCATCCGAGCAATATTCATATATACATAGATCGACGATTGCGTCGTAAGAGATAAAGTAAGGGATATCGTATACATCTAGAATTACAACTAGTGTCCCAAACATAACCCTAAGGGATGCATTTGATCTTGGATCATTTGGGGTCTGTTTAGTAATGTTTATGTTCCCTGAAACAATTTTTGTTAAGAAATTATTTTTTTTATTTCTATTCCCTAGACGAGTTTATGAGGAAAAAAAACGCGTTTAGTAACTACACAAAATTTCTATTCTCCAAGTAGAAAAGGAACATAAATGCGTTTGGTAGGACATTAAAAATTTCTACTCCTAATTTTTTCATTTAATTATAAAATTATTGGTGGAGACTTAATGATTCATGGTTGGATAAAATTGGACTAGAAATAAAATAAGAATATATTATGATATAGAATTGGATAACCTTAATACAATCATAAAGAAAATTACTCCTAATAGACAAAGCAAATATCGGGTGGTGGTCGAGGAAATTGCAGTTTATGGGACTTAACAATTCATGTTTGGATAAAATTGGACTAGAAATAGAATAATAATAATATATTATAATATAAAATTGGATGACCTTAATACAATCATAAAGAAAATTACTCCTTATAGACAAATCAAATACCGGGTGGTGGTCGAGGAAATTGCAATTTAGGGTGTATAATTTTAGGATTTGGGGTTAAGGTTAGGGTTTTAGAATTTCGGTTTTGAGATTTAGGGTTTGGGGTTTTGGATTTTAGGATTTAGGTTTTAGAGTTTTGGGTTTGGGTTTCAGATTTCGGGTTTGGGTTTAGGGTTTAGGGTTTTAGGGATTCAGGTTTTGGCTATTGGGGTTTGGGATTTAGGGCTTGAGGTTAATGGTTTAGGATTCGTGTGATATCCTAAAATTCGACCCTTTTCGAGATATATGAAATGATTATTTCATCCATCCACTATTAGTTAAATCTCGCTTTGAATTGATTACTCATAAGATGACTAACCAATAGAGAAAGGATATTAAAAAATTAACTACGCACAACCCGAGAACTTGACCACAAGGATTGACGAGGAATAATTTTGAGCTATTATAGACCGATCAAAAAACAGTTATAGAATGATTCGCCAATAGTATACAATCGGTTGCGGGTGACTCCGCCTGGCAATTGTATGGATTGCGAACGACCCTAAACTAATTCCTAACTATTGTGTACTTTGGAACTAACGATTGAGCCCTCGCAATTACATGACAATCGAGGTCACCCATGACTCGAGAAAGCTTTAATGTGATTTGATATCAAATCAACTACGGGTCGAATACACGTAACTCTTAAAAGCCGTCCATTAGTTTGAGACTAAAGTCACAATTGATCAATTTTGACTGTGAATTAGAATCCGAATTTGGGTATCGAACTTTCAAGGATTTTAAGACTAACATATTGGACGTCACCTCGCTAATCCTTCAATTTATCAGTTTAATCAAAATTATCGGAAAAGGAAATTTTGGGGCGAGAATTGGAGCCCACGAGAAAGTGAGCCAAGCGCCGGCCTATTGGGCCTCACACCCAAGGTGCTTCGGCCATTGGGCCCAAACAAATTCAAGTGGGACCAATGAGGCCAATTAAGCCCACTTTACCATTTTCAAGCCCAATTTTAGCCCGTGAACTTTTCAAGCCCATTCTTATCCTTTTAGGACAGGCGTACCCTAAGTGGCCATGATAGATGTCGGTTATGTTGAAAGACCGCTAAACCGTGGGCTTGTGCCGTGATCCTGAGTAGTCTTAAAAATCGGAACATGCATGGGTGCATTATGCATGGAAAGTTGCTATGTGTTTTGATTACGTTATATGCTTATTGTATTATTATGGCACATGATGATTATAACGTGCAGAACATGTGCCAAGGCAAGGTAAGGATGCCTGCGATTGTGTGATGGCATGTTTGTGTATGCTGTGCTAAGTTGCTCGACAATGTGTATAACTAAAGCAAAGCAAGGGGTTGCATTGCTATTGATTTGCCATTATTATATTGCAAAAAGTTTTAGGTGCATCCGAGATGAGTTGACTTCCTAAACAAGGCTTAGATCGTTAACTTGCTAGATTTATATCTCATTTGTTGTTGTTAACTGTTTTCTAGTGCCTTAGCATGGTGAGCCACCCGATGCGATTTGGGGTGCCGTAAGATATGAATAGTATTATTACTACCCATCATTTTTCTAGCAAGCCACATCTTTTTTAGCGCCACCTATCTACTGTGTGGGTGGATGAGGGTCTAGCTATGTGGGTCCCTCATCGGTTCCAGGCATGGTTCATCCGTGAGGGTGAAGACCTCTTCAGCCCTTTGAGGGGCTTCGATGGTCCTCCAGATCGAGGCTCTGGGCAAGTGGTCTGGGACCCTATGGATATTGACCCACTTAACATGTCAGTGGAGGATCCTGATAGTCCTTGAGGGACATGTCTAGGATCAATTCTTTTTGGTTGACCCATCTTTGAAAGGAGTAGATTGACCCCCAGCCCAATATCTTTTTGGTGGGCTCGTAAGAAAATGTGATCTTGAAGGGCTTGTAAATGTGTTTCCTTGAGGTTAATCTAGTAATTAAAAAAAATGGCGTTTTGGCACGACTGTTGTTGATTGTTATTACTGTCCCTGCTATTTATTGTTATGATTGGGTGATTGTTGTCGCTTCTGCATGCGTAATTGAAAGATAAAATGAAAGGTCGGCAACGAGTCCTGGGACGTCGCACTCAATTGACCTAAGTGAATAGGGATTGTCGCGAGCTGGAGGGTCAGGGCGTGATAGTTCGGGGTTTTCCGATTTTGCATTTTAGGATTTAGGGTTTGGAATTACGATTTTATGGTTTTGAGTTTGAAGTTTTGGGGTTAGGGTTTAGTGTTTCGGATTTTGGGTTTGGGATTTTAGGGTTTAGGATTTGATGTTTAGAAGGTTTAGGGTTTTAGGGATTTGGGTTTTAGGGTTTTTTATTTTAGTGTTATGGGTTTTGGGGTTTGGATAATGAGGTTTAAGGTTTTTGGGTTTAGGATTTGAGGGCTAAGGTTTAGGATTTTAGGGTTTAAGATATGGGGTTTAGGGTTTAATATGAGAATATTACGAAAGAGAGAGAGTTGATCTTGTTTCTTTATTGTTTCTTTTTTTGTTCCAAAAATAGAAAAGTAGATTTTTTTTACTTCTTATTTCTGTTCCAAATATATTCCCTAACCACTTTAGGAAACAAAAAAAAATAACTGACGTTACTAAACGGATTTCTATTTTTTTTCTGTTCAGGAGAAAAAAAATAAAGAAACAAAAACGTTACTGTATAGGCCCTTGGTGTTTCAAACTCATCTACCAGGTGACCTTGAAGCAAATTGAATGTGGACGATAAATTTGATTGACAGACCCAGGAGAATCGGGGGAATCGCTTTAATTATGCATGTATTTGCCCTGGCCTTGGAACTAGTTTTCCCCCCACTGACACACAACATGGAAGGGAAAGAAAGCTATTGACAGTGCTGGCTCCAGTAATGCAACCCAACCACGTCTCTTCAAAGAATCTGATGAATAGATCAGTCAAGAAGCCAGCATGCGCCTTTGATAAGTTACCGGAAGTCGTTCGTCCACCTAATTTCTTGTCCATTCTCATCCCAACCCCTCAAACATTTATACCACGAGAAAAGTTCCAAAGTGACCACTCGAGAACCATAGTACATTCGTCTGCCGAATGGAAATTACATGACTAGAATAGCATCTAGAGGTAATAGGTGGGATGAAGTAAAAGAGAAATGGGGGTCGACAGAAGAAAAGTAAATAGGGGAAAACATCGAATTTGTTAGACAAACGGTTGTTACTAAGTAGTTAAGCCCTTAGAAGATTTGTCAATAATGCACATATATCATATTGAAAAAATACCGAAAACATACCTCACTTTTCATATGAGGAAGTTACTAAAAAGGTCATAAACTTATTGCACTTATACCAATTCAACCTTAGACCTTTTGACGATTTGTTAGTATAGTCCTTCCGACCAATTATAATCGAAATTTATTGACATGAATATTTTTACTTGCATCGGTAGCTAATCGAGGGTTGCATTTAATGATGTCCGGAGGTTTTCTCTTCTATGGACCAACTATATTACTTCCTAGGGCCTGCTATCTAGGTTCGTGAAGATCTTGGGTCGGTTGATAGCAATGTTTAGGTATCGAAACTGATGTTGGTATTTATTGGAGCTTTAGGGATTGATGGTGACTATGGATTGTAGAAGGGAAATCACCATAACTTGCTGCATAAAATGAGATGCAGTTCGGGAACTACGAACTTGAGTTGAGAGTAATTGAGTCGTATTTTAACGCAGTATAGTCAAATTAGGAATAAATATACTAAAAATCTTAAAATTTATCACGAAAATGCAAATGAATTTTAAAACTTTTAAAAAGTACAATCAAGTCCTAATATTTATTACAAAAGTACAATCGAGTCCTAAAACTTTCAAAAAATGCAATCAAATCCTAAAACTTATCACGAAAATGCAATCAAATCTTAAAACTTTCAACAAATGTAATCAATAAAAGGACTTGATTAGACCAATTTGATAAGTTTTAGGACTGATTGCACTTTTTGAAAGTTTTATGACTAAATTGTACTTTCGAAATAAAGGTGTATTTGGTAACTTGTCAAATAGTGACTGATTCTATTCTTTTGTTCTCGGGAACAAAAAACAGAACAAAAATCCGTTTGGTAAATTTTTGTTTCTCGACACAAATTTATTCCCAGAATCAGTTTTAGAATAGAATCAAGAATAAAAAAAAATTGATTCTTGATTCTGCAAGCAAGAATTAGAAATAGAAGAGGTTTTTTTTTCTTTTTCTTCTTTCATGTTCTTCTTTCCTAGCTAGTTGCCGGAGACCAATCACAAGCCAAGGCCGGTGAGGGTGTCGTAGCCCTCGCCGGCGAGGGCCAGACCCTTCCGGCTTGGGCGATGGTCGACCTCGTCGGATCCGACGAGGGCAGCCCTTCCCAACCTTTTCCAACCCTCCCTCGTCAGCCCTGGCCTGTGGCCAGTTGCTGGCCATGGCCAAGAAGAAGAAGAAGAAAAAAAAAAGAAAGAAATATTAAAATAGTATTAATAAAAAGAAATTCTGTGCAGTTACCAAACGCATTAATGTTCTTTTTCTATTCCAGGAATGAAAATTTTGGGCCGTTACCAAACTCCTTCAAATGCTTAAAAATTATTTCCGAGAATAGAATAAAAAAATCATTTTTGAGCGAAAATTGTTTTCGAGAACAAATTGGTTACCAAACGCACCCTAAGTATTATGACTTGATTGCACTTTCGTGATAAGTTTTAGGATTTTCAATGCAGTTATCCTGTTAAACTATGTATGTTTTCTTAATGGCTGTTGATAAAGAACTCATGTTAACTTGAGTTCGTGCGAAGAATGGGAAGAATGTAATGGAATAGTTTTGTGGAAAATAAGGAGTTCCATGGAGGCCTGACGTAACTATCATTACCAGCACTGGAGAATGAATGAAGTAGAATGATCAAAGCTGGATTTAGGAAAGAACCCATATAACGTAGAAGGAAAATTGAAAATGCTAAGTTGAAGGAAATGATGGCCCAAAACTTCAAGGAAAAGAGAAGATATATGCGTGAAATATTCAAATTCCAAGATTCTACATACACATTGCATTCTAAATACTCGAAATTTTCAAATTCCAAGATTCTACATACGCGTTGCTTTCTAAATACTCCTATACCAACTCTCCTCCACCTTTTTCATTTTCTATTTTGTTTAATCCATCTTGGAAATACTTTGAAATGCTAATATACGAAAGACAGACCGAAAAAACTTAAAACCCACATCTAAAGAATTGGCGGAGAATTCAGCTCAAGAGAACTTCAATAGAATGTGGAGACTAATAAAAAGAAAACCCAATAAAGGAAATTATTCGGATAGCCAAATAATTTATCATTTGTTCAAATTTGAAAAAATTAAACTTTTACACTAAAAGCCAAAACAACTCTTTTGAGCCACAAAATTGCATCTGAGTAAATGTAAAGAAAGACAAATAGTTATAGTAAATGGCCCGCGCTATTTTTACCCTCTTATTGGCTCCTGAGACCCCCCCTATTACAATGAATTGACTAGATTATCTCTTACAGGTCCCACTCTTGATTTAAGATGATTTTTTTACCTTTTTTGTCTTTATTTTCTTTTGTTTCAATTTTACTAGAGATGAAACTATAGTGATCCACCACCCGCCTGGGTGGCGCTGCTGGAGCGCGCACTCTTCCTCTCGCAAAAGGTTGAGTGTTCGAATCCCAAGCACCGCAGGGTGACTTAACCGGTGGCACGTGTGTGGTGGCTAGCACATGTCGCCCCTAGGGTTTACTCCCCGGCTGTCGATCGTGTGGGGGTTTCCTGGGTTACAAAAAAAAAACTATAGTGATCCTTTTTCTTACCTTACCAAAAAAAAAAACTAAAGTGATCCTCTCAAATAACATTTATTAAGGTTAAATGTGAGACTACTCTTGATTTAAGATTATTTCTTGTCTTACTTTCTTTTTTTTTGGTTTTTTCCTTTTCTTTCTCCATTTGTGAATGAGTAGATAGCTAACTAATTATTTATTTTAATGAGTTGTATATTCTCTTTTTTTGACACTAGGAAACTGTTATTTAAAAAATAACCTAAGCACAAATAAGAGTAAAAAAAACCATCTACCAACTTTAGTATGCATTTCATTTAATTATAATTTTAATATGTGTCATTAGGTTGTAGTCTGTATATTTTAAGCGCTCTATTTTTATTTCATTAAGTGAATCTAATAGTTCAATTTTTAATTATTTTTCATGCCATCATTGCATGATGTTTTAAAAGATATTTCAGAAAAAATTAAAAATATGACAAAGTTAAGTACATAAAAAATTCTTAACATCCATTATTATCATGCAAAATGCAAAAGAAAATGCTCCCGAAAACATTATTACATATGATTAGGGGTGTCAAAACCAAACACAATACCTGAATCGAAACACGAACCGACCCGACCCAAATATGAAATTTTCTTATTGGGTTGGGTTGGATCTCAATTTGTTTGGATAACAATAAAAAGAATTGGGTATTGTTTGGATCTATTGGGCTTGGGTACCCAAGCCCAACCCAAACAATAAGCCAACCCAAATAATAACCAAAACCCTTAAGATCGCTCCTTCTCCCAGGACCCTGCCATCGACTTCTTCTTCCCCGGGTTCTACCACGCTACCACCGCCAGTAACATCACCCTCAGCGGCGGTGCTGAGATCGACAGCCGCAGCGTCCTCAACCTCACCAACGAGACGCGATAAAACCCAGACTGAACAGATGACCATTTGATCAGCACAACGCGACATCATCGACAAGAAGAAGACTTTCAGAGGCTTTGGACAGAAAGATGGCCGATGGATTCTAACGACACATGCAACACCAATCTAATGCACTTGAATTCCATTTGTCTGTTTTCATCCTAGAGCAGACGAGTATTTTGCAGTGGATGCTGGCATCTGTTTCATTGATCAAGGCTCTGCAACTCATGCTCTCCTTCCTTTTCTGGTAAGCTGAATTTCTTTTTTGCACTAGGAGGTTAGGTATTATTAAAAGTTTTATCTGTGGAAGATGGAGCAGAGCGGAGGTGGTTAACGCTTTGATGAGTTGAGTACCAAAATGGACCTTCTTTCTCTTTTTTGTTCTCCCCTGTTTCCTCCTTAGGACATCATGATCTGTTCTGACTCTGCAAACTCTGCATTATCATTACAATGTCGTGCTTTTTCACTTCAAATTATACGACTCGGGATTAGTCTTTCGAATAATGGAGTTGTAGGTAATTACGTACATGTCCGAACAAGGATCGCTTGTTTGAATTAAGTTATTGATTAAGAAGTACATGCATTTATGTTTCCCACATTAATTGCTATGGGGTAATAATATAGACTGAAAAAGCTTTATACCTTTCTAGAGCAGTTGATGATACATTTCCTTACAATGCCAAGAACTATATTGGAAAGTCATGTTAAATCCTGTAGTAGCACTAATTGCTGTTTCAGGCTGTGGCAAAAGATTACACAATGTAGATGCTCATTCTTCTTGTAAACACTACTTACCAACCGCCTCTTTTCGTGAAAAGTTGATCCAGCAAATATGGTGCCTTTTGCAGGTATTCGTGCTTTTATCTTCAGAAGTGTTCTTTGTGGATGTCTTTTGGGGTCTATGTAACTGGAGTACTCTTTCAAATGGCTTCTTTCATATCCTTCTTGCTTATTTATCATGGATACTGAACTTTTAAATGATTAGTAAACCTCTAAACACGAACCCGATCCGAACCGACCTGTCACGCCCCGTATCCCACGAAGGCTGAACATCCGCGCGTAGGTCGACTTGAGGTGCGACGCTCCCAGGATTTTGCGTCACCGACCCGAAAACCCAATTCAGAGAAAGAACACGCCACATGCGGAAACGACGTACATATATATATATATATATATATATATATACATACACCCAGACATAAAAACAGAACTTAACCATGAGCAGCAATAGATATCAACAAACTATAGATAAAACTAACATATATACACCTTTTTACAAAACTTATACATACTATTTATTTACAACAAAAAGGAATACATCAAAGGCCACTAAACAAAAAGGGATCGGCGGCCTAGAGGCGTCAGCTAACTATCAAAGGGAGAATTACATTTCAAAAAGAGGGGTTAATCCAAACTCTTAACACTATAATCTGCTCTACGGCTCCCCCCCTGGATTAGATGGCGCTGCTGACTCCTCAGACGAGTCCTCCTCAGATCTAACCTCCTCGTCCGACCCAACTTCTTCCACTTCACCAGCTGCCTCAGCATTCTCACCTATCACTTCCACATTCAGTTCTTCGTCTTCCTCCTCAATCATATCGTCAGCTATAACTTGCTCATCACCTTGCACCTCGTCCATGGGTATCGGTCCATCCACGGTATCACCTACACTGCTCACACTAAGGGAGGCTGGAAGATCAGAGACTTCACCACTCACCATCTGTGGAATCATAACGCCATTTACATCTATTGGAACATCAAAAGTTCTCATCGGGGGTCCTATTACGCCGTCTGCACCCCTACGGCACCAAGCCACATACTCTTGAGTATGATTAAAATCTTCTCTCACGTCTACTAACACCACTGAATGAAACCTAACATAAGCTGTTCCATCCCCACACGGATGTACACTGGACGATCTCTGAATGCGGTGCGGGAATCCAAAAAGAGGGCCGTTCCTCGGCATGCTATGGGCGGGGGTCTGAAAATCGGTTTTTACCACAACCATGAGATAAACTCAGCAAGTAAAATCTCTAATCCTAAACTAGGCTAACGTGCATCTCCAGAGATAATTAAAATGCATGAATTACTGAACCAGTAAATAATTCACATTAAAAATCACTCGGGCCCTCAGCCCTAATTCTTTCGTTACTTCCGCCCTGCAGGTTAGGCTTTCAATATCCGTATAATTCGTAAGCAGTTAAATCGACCCGAAGGCCATGACCCAATGGTCATCAATCATTCGACCCGAAGGCCCGACCCGAAGGCCCACAGTTGTATAAATCGACCCGAAGGCCATGACCCAATGGTCATCACATTTAAATCGACCCGAAGGCCATGACCCAATGGTCATCACATTTAAATCGACCCGAAGGCCATGACCCAATGGTCATCACATTTAAATCGACCCGAAGGCCCACAATTGTATAATTCGACCCGAAGGCCATGACCCAATGGTCATCACATTTAAATCGACCCGAAGGCCATGACCCAATGGTCATCACATTTAAATCGACCCGAAGGCCCGACCCGAAGGCCCACAATTGTATAATTCGACCCGAAGGCCATGACGCAACGGTCATCAATCATTTTCGACCCGTAGGCCTGACCCGTCGGTCACAGAACATTCTTAAATCATATCAAAACCAACGTGGAATTTCACAATCAAAGGCCCATTTAATTTCCAATGGGCTTCAAACAATTTCAAATAAATCCACAATCAAAGGCCCAATTAATTCCCAATGGGCTTCAACAAATTCAAGTCAATCCACATCAAGGCCCATTCAATTTTTCCAATTGGGCTTCAAACAAGTTCAATTTAATTCCAACATCAAGGGCCCATTTAATTTCAAACTTGGGCCAATTGGACAAAATTCGGAGCCCATGAAGCCCACCCCAAATCAGCCATCATTTTCTCTCTAAATTACCATTAAACCACTATAATTAGCCCTAATTAGGTCCACTAAACAACCCTTGCACAAAACACTCCCAATTAGGTCCTAATTACCATAATTAAACCCCTAATCTAGCACCATTAAGACTAATTCAGGGATTAGTGGTTTTACTCGCCTATTAACGACGCGAGACGACGGAAGCGAGCGGCCGATGACCGGCGAGCGGTACAATCGGCGGCGGCGCTCCAAGGCAAGCCGGCGGCTCACGGCGGCTCCGGCGAGGCCTTAGGCCACTCGGCCAAGGACGGGGGAGGCTGGCTGGTGGCTGAGGGTGACGGAGAGAGAGAGAGAAAGCGAGGCTGGTCGGAGGGGCGGCGCACGGCGGCGCGGCCAGGCGGACGAGCCCGGCGACGGCGACGGCGTCCTTGCACGCCTTCGGCTGGAACGGCGGCTGTGGACGGCGGAGACGGGGGAAAGGCTGACCGACTGGACTGAGGGTGACACTAGGGGTCGGCACACGACGGCCGGAGGCCAGCAGCTCCGGCGAGGCTGCTGTTCCGGCGTGAACAGTGGGCTGGGGTGCTGATCGGCGTGAGAGAGAGAGGGCGGCCGAGAGAGGATCGGGAGGAGAGAGAGAGGGAGGCGCCGGGGATGAGAGCTGAGGAGAGAGAGAGAGAGTCAAAAATGGTCAACACAATCCTTGGATGGGATCCACATGTCAACATCCTAGCCATTATGCCCAAAATGCCCTTAATCCAAGGGCTAGAAATGCTTCAAAATCAATAATTCAAGGGCAAAATGGTCAATTGCCCCTAACCATGGTTAACTCACCTTAGTTAACCTTAACCAACCTTGGTTAATTTCCAAAATTGCCCCCAAAAATTCGGAATAAATAAAAATGGCCTAGGGGCATTTTCGTCCTTTTTCCGTCCCGGACCAAAATTCCAATTTTTACACATACTGGTCCTATGTATCCATGTAAGACATAATCCGAAGTCGGAATCGCGAAATTCACTTTCTAAGCCCTCGAAAATCGTCCGCAAAGTTTCCGGGAATAAAATAATATTATTTTCCAATTTTTTTCGAAAATCCACTTTTTGTCCAAAACCACTTCAAATGAGCATGGCTACCCCAAAATGACATTGGCCGCGAAAAATAACCTCAAACGGCCTCCGAATTCGGCCTCGGCGTTCCCAGGGGCAAAATGGTCTTTTTCTCACTCTCTGACAATTTTTCAGTTTTCAACCGTTTTAATCCCAAACATGAATGGCCATTCCAAATTGACGTCTGTCTTGCCAAATAGTCATAATTACCCTTGAAATTTTGATATCGAAGTCCGGGTCCAATATCGCGATCTAAGTTACTCGATTTGTCGTTTTAGGGTCTCTCACTAACAGGCGGCTGTTTAGGCGTTACGCGTATCGACCTAAGATTGTCCAAATCGTGAGGGTCTCCATATCGAGAGAACGAGAGGAATTATCACTAGCACCTGAGGTCACGATCGTTTGGATTATAATCGGTTTTCCTTTGTCAGGCGCACTTTCGGTCATGCGAAATCACTCGCGATCCGATCGTGCGTTGCTGACAATATCAACCTGTCCTTTTCCTAAGATCGGCCTATAATGGTTCAAAATATTTCCTCAACGTTCGTTGGAATCGGCGCCCTATCACGATTGGGTTCTCGGTCCACGTACCTGATCCTATTTAGCCTTTCCCATTTGGTTAGTATCCCGTGATTGATCAATTCCGGGCGAGACTTACTAAAATTACACGAGAATCAATATACACTTTATTGGTCTCGATAACGGGTCAAAATTCAGGATGTTACACGACCCGACCCGAACACAACCCGATTGTGCGGCTCTATAATGTCGGGTCTTATTTCGGGTTGGGCCAAGCACATATATTCATTGTTTCGGGTTGGGTCGAGTATCATGAAAACCCGACCTGACCCGACCCATTGACACCCCTACATATGATATTATCTTTGCCTTAATTATGTTGTATCTATTGACAAGAAATTATTGCAACTGTAATGGCATTATAAGACAACCCATTTACACCATTTGCAAACACATTTTTTTGTCAAATATAAATGCATCATAATGTTCATAGAATCATCAATGAAAATAAAATTATCCTCAAAATACAAATTATATATTGCAAGAATAATAAGTTACATATGCAGCTTAACCAAGGACATTGTCCATTCAGCTACTGGGCTCCTCTAAAAAAGGGTTCATTCTCGAAAAAGATATTTTACCTGATCAAACAACAAAATTTTTTAATTTCATCAATAAGAGAGTTATTATTTGCCTAAAACAATACATATCAAGGAATAATTTTCAATGTTATAGTGCGAGAAGCTCCGAATGAACTTGTTGACATCTTTAAGTTCTTTATTCATAGTTTCATCATCAATAGATACATTTAGGTAATTTGGGTCCTCTTCAATGTTGTCTTCCATAGTGGCTATGCTACAAAAACAATACAGTGAAAGATATGTAAATTGTGTAATGCATTCATCAACCACAATATTCAACCTTTGAGCAAATTCTCATAAATTTGTACCGAAAATCGAAGTAAAAAAATTCACAATTATGAGGATCATTTGGGGAAATAAAATTAATAATGGAGGAATAAGTTTAGAAGCAAACCAACATGAAGGACGTTAAAATGTAATGATTGTGGAAGAAGCAGCTAGGTGAAAAAAGTTTGGAAGGAATGTGGGTAGTTTTGTCTTTTAATAAAATTGAGACAAAAGAAAAAGAAGAAAAAATGTAAGAAGTAATCTTAAGTCAAGAATGGGATCCGCAGGGGATAATCTAGTCAATTCAATGTTATAAGGGAGTGTTAGGAGCCAATAAAGAGGTGGAAATAGAGTGAGCCTAAATGGATTGTCAAATACTGAACTTTCAGAAGAAAAGGGGCAAAAAACTCTTCCAACATTTCACAATGATAATAGGAAATTGATACAAGAGAAAGATGAAGAATATCTAAGGTAAACAAAATCTATAGTCAAGTAGAGAAATGAGTTACGAGAATGGGATGAAAGAATCACCAAAAATCTCACTAAGATCAAATTAGAATAGTTTTCTCAACTGCAAAATACCAAAGCTTTAGCTGAACGGAGTCACATATAGGAGCTCGTTCCAAGAGTCGAGATTTTCGTGGCCGATGAGGCTAGGCCATGCCTAGACTAGGTGACAGATGCCTTGTCGGCAACGGGCCGCAGGCCTTCACCTTGTGGTCAATGAGGCCCGTTCGTCAACCGTCACCAGCCATAGTTAAAAAAAAAAGATAAACTTAGAAAATTTTGTAAAAGATTGCAAAAATTGTTCACCACGTCAGCATCGGCCATGCCACATATGAAGGTTGACATACTCGTTAGCGATTTCTAGCCAAGGAAGACTATATTGGCAAATAGTCAAAAAATTTAGGACTAAATTGATCAAATTAAAAGGTTTAATACTGAATTTGTATAAATGTAATACATTTATGACTTGTTTGGTAATTTGCACAAGTCCAACGACCACTTTCATACCTTTGGTATTTGAAATGCATTCGTACCTCTGGATAACACCCATGTTGTGAAATGACCAAATTACCCCTTAAGGGTGTCCCAAGCCCCAAATCCTCCAAAAACCTTAATCCCTATCATCCACAAACCTTGAAATCTCCTCCACCCGCCACCATCTACCGCCATTGCAATCAACTGTGTTGAGCCACATTTGACCATCAATCTTACTCTCAACACCTTCAATCACCGTTGCCATCTTGTTCGCCTCCGAAATTACGACAGAAAAGAGCTCATAGATAGAGTGAGTACCTCCTATGAGACTTTCTTTTATACTAAAAAACACGGGGCAACGCATATTGGTTTTCCCTAAGGTCTTCGTTCGTTACATCATTTTCATGCATATGCTGCTCTTTTAGCACACATCAAGGACATTACTCCAATTAATCTCTTGCCAGGGTTTCAATCTATAAAGGAAAAATGACATAAATGGTAATTGAACTTTGACCAAATGTGCAATATAATTCTTAAACTTTAATTTATTCAATGTGATTTATGAACTTTAGCCCAATGTGTAATGTAGTCCTCGAACTTTTAATTTATGTAAAGTAGTTTATGAACTTTTGATATATGTTCAAACTAGTCCATGGACTATAAGAAAATGTTCAATGTTGTCCTTCCATTAATTTAAGTTTAGAAATAACATTGAACATTTTCATATTGTTCAAGGATTAGTTTGAACATATACCAAAAATTTATGGATCACATTAAACAAAGTAAAAGTTCATGGACTACGTTGCACATTGAGCTAAAGTTCAGGGACTACGTTGAACAAATTAAGAGTTCGAGAATCACGTTGCACATTGGGCCAAAGTTAAAAAACTATTTGTGTCATTATCCCAATTGAAAAATCATCATGAAAGGTTTGTAAAAGAATGCTAGGTCTCAACTGTCCAATCGAACCCAAAAGGAATGAATTCAAGGCCTCACCCATCACGGGATGTGTAGAGGTCCCATGCAACTTTGATAAGAACGGCCTAAAATCCCATGGCATGTATGAAAGCCTCATGCAATTTTGAAAGCCCGCTTAACTTGTTTTGAGCAAGCGGAGATGCTACCTTTAAAAATATTAGAAAAACAGGCCTTACTTTAATTGGACGAATAGAGGTCCAATACAGTTTCAACGCTTTTGCATGAGAAGGCCCAATTACAGTTTATGAACACGGCGAATGCAATTTTTTAGGAAACTTATTTTTTAAGGAAAAAGTGTCAGAAAAATATTAAACCTTTTATATTTATATCAATATAATCATAAATATTTTTTTATTGCCAATTGAATCATAAACCTTTTGTCTTTGAGCCAATTCAATCCTTCCGACTAATTTTGGCCAGATATTGCTGATATGGATGCCGGCCGACTTACGTGACACCGCCGGCACTAACATAAATAATTTTTAATAATATATTTTTTTATTTTTTCTTCTTTTCTTTTTTTTTTTCTTTCTTCTACCTTTGGCCGGCCACCTAGCCTCGCTTGGGCGAGGTCATCGTCGCCCATCACAGGTGAGGCCCGCCCAATCCTCACTAGATCTGGCAAGGCCGGCCATTGCCTAGGCCACGGTGGCCTCGCCGGGCAAAGGCGATGCTCAACAAGGTCGTTGTGGCTTGGGCGAGGGTCAACCTTGCCAGATCTAGCAAAGGAAGCCCTTGTTGGGATTCACCCTTGCCTAGACGATGGTTGGCCTCATCCAGGCCAAGTCTGGTGAGGCCACCATGGCCTGGGCAAAGGTTGACCTTGCCATATTTGGCTTGGGCGAGGCCAACCCTTGTCGGGCCTTGCCTAGCCTCACCGAGGCTCGCCTTTGCCTAGACGAGGGTCAGCCGAGCCTTGCTTGCAATAGGCGACGACAGCCTCGCTAAGCAACCAACCATGGCTGGTGGCCGATGTTCGGTCACCGACCAAAGGTAGAATAAATAAAATAAAATAAAATAAGGAAAAAAATTAAATAAATAATTCGAAAAAAATATTATTAAAAGTTGTCTACGTCGCTTCGACGGTGCCACGTAGGCTGGCTGGTGTTCATGTAAGCAATATATAGCCAAAATTAGCCAAAAAGACTGAATTGACACAAAGACAAGGTTTAGAACTAAATTGGCACGAATGCAATAGATTTATGACTTTTTTGGCACTTTTCTCCAGAAAATGCGTAGACTTATTAATTTTAATGTATTGATTATATGGGCTAAAAGTGGGTTTCATAACAAACCCAGTTAAACCATTTATTTTGAACTTTCTTTTCAAAACCTTAATTGGCTCATATGACAAATTTGAGGTGACCCATTTATGACAAACTTTAATAATTATGGGTTAAAACGTGGATCAGTGTCTGATTTTTGACAGCCCTATACTCGATAAAGATGTGTCTTGGTCACGAATGAAAGCTTGAATGGCATTGGATTGAGTTTCCTCCCTCTATGAATGGCCGACTAAAATGTGGTTGAACTCTAATCGATAGGATTTGGGAGGGTTCGATCTTCTAATCCAAGTCAGAATTAGGAAAAATCATATACAAATTCATCAGGCTAGCCTCTTCCTTTCTCATCGGCCTAATTCCCCCATCGTTATTCCACGATGGGCTGGTTTGGAATCAATGGATGTGGTAATAGGGTTTGAACTTCAAACAAATGATCACCCAACTTGATATTTGAGACCACAAGCTCATTAGAAAAATCCCTCAATTAGAAGGCCATATTTTCCCCCTAAATACAAGGATTTTGAATCTTTGAATTAGACTAATCCCAAGACCTCGTGTCATCTGGATACTAGAGAAGAGATAATTTTTCTAAGAAAATTCTCAAACTTATTGTGGGACACCAATTCAACCTAAACTTTTAATTCTATCAATTTAGCCTTAAACCTTTTAATGATTTTTTAATTTAGTCTTTTCGGTCAATTTTTGCTAGAAATCGCTGACATAGCAGTCCAACCAACGCCAGCTTTCCTATGTGGCGTAGCTGGTGCTGATGTGGACAATTTTTGTAATTTTGTAACATACTTTGAATCCTTTATAAATTATTTTGATTCTTTTCTTTTCTTTTTCAATGTTCATCTTCCAGGAAGGGGCAGAGGGGGTTGTTGGGGCCTCGGGGATGGTCGGCACAGGTAAGGGCAACCATTGCCAAGGCCACGGCAACCCTTGCTAGCCCTTCCGAAACGATAAACAATGAAAAAAAAGAAAAAAGAAATGAAAAGAACATAAAAGAATAAAATAATTCATATAAAAATTGAGAAACTTCTAAAAAAAATTTGCCAAAATTATTTGCATTAGCGCCATTCATGTCACTTAGGACAGCCAAGGGCCATGTCACTACCTAAATTAGCGCGAAGAACTATATTGGAAAATCGTCAAAAGGATTACAATTAAATTGATTAAATTGAAAAGTTAATGATTAAATTGGCCGTCGTACAATATTTTTATGATTTTTTTTAACAATTATCCCTTGTTGAGACCTAAATTTTGGCCACCCAGTTATTCATTCGTTCCATAAAAAATTAAGAATCAATCCTGATCCCTAGACAAAAAAATTAGTTAAATTGCATATATATTAGGAGTATTTGAATTAGTCTTTAGGCCCATATAATAGCATTTTGCATTAGGCCGACAGTGGCGAATGAACTTGAAGTCAGCCGTGCAAGTCTAGCTTGCACATCGAGCAATACTCAGCCAAGCTAAGGAGATAGGGACTGAAAATTTCAAGGGTAAAAGCGGCCTAGGTTTTCTTTATTTGAGCTCAAATCAGCCCATTAAACTTTAATTAAAGAAGAGCCCAAAATAATTCAGCCCACTAAGGAATTAAATAAAAAAACCGGGTTAAAGCCCATTATATTATAAAAGCCCGACCAATTAACGTAGATTTAGATTATAAATATGTCGTTATACTCTTTGGAATGGGAGGGAGCGCTCATAATTTTCAAAACGCACAAGAGTGAAACACATGAGTAATAGTGAGAGCCAAAGGGGGAGAGAGAGGCACCGGCCAAGATCTGCTCCCGCGTGTGCCCGTGCCATCGCTGCTGTCCACGCCCAGCCGACTACATTTGTCGCTCTGCCACCCGGGCCTGTGTGCCCTGCCGCACCGGCCTGCCTGCTGCTGCTGCTTGACCAGTTCTCATGGCCACTCCTCGAGCCGCGCCTGTAAATGCCTGGCCATGCCCCTGCTGGGTCGCCGAAGCCCCGCGTCCGACGAGCCCTGTTGCCAATCGCCTTGCCGCTGCCATTTGGCACCTAGCTGTCCCAAGCCGTCCTCAACCGTGTCCGATGTGCCTACTACCTGTTGAACCGAGGCTTGAGCCCGTGCTGCCTCCGTGTGCCTGTCCCGCTGTCGTCGGTTCCTCACTGTCGGCCACCGTCCCAATCCGCAATCCCAAGCTCCATCCAAGTTCAAATTGAAAATATCCATAAATTAGGTAATATCGTTATCCAAATATTTTTAAATATTTAATTTCTTGATTTTTAAATATTTTAAAAATTTTGTGAATATTCTGTGGATTGCTAGATATTTTAGGGATAATGTGTGCTATATCCGCAATATTTGAAAATATAGCAACGTACCTAGATAGCTATCTGATCTCAACCCCAAGATACGATACTCAGCGATGCGGAAGATTATTATCTTATCCATAACCACTTGAATACAATAATATATCTTATTTGCTTTCCAAATTCAAACGGTCGGCTTTCCATCGATATCAATGACATATAAATATGATTGTTAGCTCAAATCATTTTCCTACTTTGAACATGATAAATAAACTTTGCGGATTGCGTGGATTTTTTTAGTGCAATTGATATCCTTTGTTTGATTGCTTTATTTTTGAAATAAAAAAAATCCAAAAATATTAATAAGGATTTAAGTTAGAGATACCGCATGTTTAGGGTATCTCCAGTATATCTAAAATATAGGATATTTTTCTAATTAAAATTGGGATTTAGGGTAGCTTATTTCCTAGTTTAAATTAGGGATTATTCTAGTCTTAATGGATTATTTAGGATATTTTCTGGTTTCGAATTTTCATAGAAAATATCCAAAAAGAAGTCATTTTATAATAAGTTAGAGTGTCTTTCTAGAGTAGATTGTATGTTATTTTAGAAGTTTTTATTATTCCGAAATTTAATGAAAAATACCCAAAAAAAATACATTATTTGCCCGTCATTAGAAGTAGGTCATATCGTCGCATGACATATAGTTTGCATGATAGGTTTCATTAATCGCATATCATATTTCGCACGTCATTGTGTGTAGGTTAGTTTTCATTTAAATAAAGTGAAATCCCTAAAGAACACATTGATTGAAGTGCTTGTTAATTTGAAATCATAATAAGACTGTTTGTGTGATTTTTTAGCTAACAATGCAAATACTTACGTTGCTAAAAGGTACATTGTTCTCCTAAACTAATAATTTATTTACTGCTTTCTAGGTGTTAAATTGATGGATTGCGCACCCGCATCACCCCACATGTTAGGAAGTAATAAAATAGATCCAAACTGCATGCTTAAACATTTTTTCATGAAAAGAAAGACTACCGAAAGGGCGTTAGAGTAATTTAGCATAACCAAGTACCCATACTCATAATCTCTGATTTGTAGGAATAAAGTATATCTCTCTATATTTTATTTGGGTTTCTAATCAATCCATCATAAATATATTAGTGGCGACTTCGAAATGAAAATCATTTGCATGTTAACAATTTGAAAAGTTGTGAAGTGGTAGGGTTTGGGAGAGCCTGAATTAGGTTTAGACTTAATAATCCATTAACCGAACCCCTAGGTTGTGCAACACACGCAGGAGGTGAGGTCGCGACATCCCCATTTTCGAGAAATCAAGTTTGCAGTCCGGCTGTGGCGTCCCCGAAGAGCTGGTCGGAACTGTAGGCGTATCTCTGAAGTTTTAGAAAACTTTCGTGATGTGTCTGGCCAAATGATTAATGCTTTCTAGGTATATGAGAGGTAAAAAGCGGGGATCACCTCTGTTCTTGGCCTTCTACAAACACAACACCCTAAGCACCTCTTCAAGCAAACTCAACTTCGACTTCATCGTAGACAAAGCTCGTCAGAAGCTCGCTAGCTGGAACGCGATAATTACTCTTCGCGGCAAGTTGCGCCACCCTTATTAAGTCCCTTCTTGAGGCCCCTTCTAGCCTATTGCATGTAGGGCGCATCGTTAACGACGAACTACCAAGGTAGGTGAGGAATTGGACAAAATCAGAAGGAACTTTATGTTAACTAAAACAAGGTTACGCGGCCAAAATGGGATACGGGACTAGGATTTACGAAGCCTAAAGAAAAGAATGTCGCCTTCATGCTTAGTTAGCATTTTGATGTTTTGGACTCTCACTCATCTCGGAAGTCCTTGGCTTGAAGTAGAAAAGACGGAGCACCTGGAGGGTGGGTATTCCTCTACATACCTTTTCTGCTCCCCGGCGGGCTATCTCTGTAGGGGTCGATATACTGCATCGAGGTTCTCTTCGGGTTCTTTTGTCTGGCCATAACACTTTATTGTGGAAGGACGTCCGGTCGGGCCTTGGACCTCTTAGATCCTTGTTATAAAGACCCGTCCTTGCTAGAGACGATGATGGTTGCTGATGCTATATCAGCTTTGGGAGCATGGAATGGTACAAACCTGAGCTCCACAAACCAAAGCAACATATGGGACACCATTAGGACCATCCCAGTAGTTCCCCATTTTCGTAGGGAACACAGAACGGCTGGGCACTTGTACTCAGAACGGGACTTCACACTATGTTCAGCTTACGAATTAGCCAGCGAGAGGAATCTCAACCGAGCACAATAACGCGATGAGAAGTTCATCTGCAACTCCTAATTCCTCCCAAGATGAGGAATTTCCTTTGGCTTGCAGCTGAGGAACGGATTTTCAGCCGAGATCTACTGGAACATCACAGCATCATCCAAGAGTGTGTGCCCGCTATGTCTTCCCGAGAGCAAATCAACCCTTCACCTCCTCCATCACCGTCCTTTAGCGCAATCAATCTAGGAGCACTTATGCATACCGCTTTCATCCCGCATTTCCTTCACCCGGAATGCCAAGGTGTGGGTCTGTATCCAATTGTAATTCTCAGGCTTCTATACTTTCTCCTAGTATATCCCTTGGCGAGTCGTTCTGCTTTGCGATTCAGATAGTCTGGTGCAATCGCGACAAAGCTCTGTCTTCCATGATGACCTTCACCAAAGGAATTAACATCTGTAGGCCTTTTGGGCCAAGCGGCTGAGCTTGTCGCCTTGACTAGTATTGGAAAACAAAGCACCACTTGCTCCCTAATCCAAGTCAAGTGGAGGCGCAAGCTTAACACTGATGGCTCCATGTCGAGGCAACCTGAGAACGGGCGGGTGCCAGAGGAGTGCTTCAAGACTAATCTGGGAATCGGATTCAAAGTTCTGCCGAGAACACGGGATTTACACAACAGCTTATCTGCAGAACTTCGGGCCATTAAGGGAAGGCCCCTCTTCAGCTTCCGCTCTCAAACACGCGCAGTTTTGCTCTTGAAATCAACGCTGAGCTAGTTGGCGAAGCTGTTCTAGGGACCGCTACTATCAGCACCCTCGCCGAGCCTATCATGTTGCAATGCAGGTCTCTCCTCTAGACCTCTTCAATCGGTCCATTATCGAGTATCTCTTCCCGTAACCCAATAGAGGCCGCGGAGGGTGCTGATTGAAAGGAATTTACTATTGAGGGTGCTGATTGAAAGAAATGCAAAACTTCAGGGAGCGAACTGCAATTTTCGCGACGACCAAAGCTTGGGCGCCAAAAGGCAACGCGCGGGATATTAACTGAACACACACTCTCTCTCTCTCTCTACCGTCCTCGCTATCGCCGTCTCCGTCTCTCGACCCCGCCGTCGCCGCCGCCGCACACCATTCGCGTAGGCGAGGTAAGCTCCGATCTTTTCTGTCGTTATTGGCTCTGCCTCTCGTGATCTAGGGTTTCCCCCGCCCAAAATTCAGCCGAGAGAGATTGTCGAGCTGTTTCAATTCAAACCCTAGGACGCAAGATCTCCTCCTCCATGTCAAATTTGTTCTTGTTGAGTTGATAGGGCTACTGCAGACTGTTGGGAGAAACTTGGGTTGGGCGTACCTGACGCTTTAGACAGTTAGGTGAATCTCGAGCTTTGGAACGCCCGGCTCGCCGGAGATTGCAGCGTCCGGCACGATCAATCGATCGGAAATCGCCAGGTAACGAGCGGTTTGATGACCCTGGACGTGGCGTCTTTCATTGCATTTAAGATACATCTATTTGCTAATTTTGTGAAGGAAACGTGCGTGTCCCATACTACTCCTTGCTTGTGCCTGGTTAATTGCTTTTTTGTGCCCCCAAAGACTTCTGCTTTTGTTCCCTTGCTTCTTTTGATCAAAGAAGGAAGATTGAAGGGTGCCGCTAGATGTAACAGTTGGTGGGTACTGAAGAGTGTCTCGCAAGCTTGTTGTGATACACGTCCCCTGTTCTAGTGCTTTGTATGCGCTGCAGTCGCTGTCTGTTTCTTGTACTGAAGAGCGACTCGCAAGCTTGTTGTAATACACGTTCCCTGTTTCTAGTGCTGTATGTGCACTGCAGTCACTGTCTATGATTTGCTCAATGAGGACTAGACTGTTGACAACATCTTAAGTAAGTCGCTTCCCATTGAGCTTCCCGAATTCTGGGATTAAGTGATTGGATGCCCTGGAATGAGGGCATGTAATTGTGTTAGATCTAGTTTGACTTATTTTAGTGAAAAGTACAGTGGTATGCATGTCAGGGGACGGAAGATGGTCCTTTGGCTCACTTTAGAAAAAGAATGTGTCTGAAATGGGTTCTCTGGGTACCGAGAATAAGATGCAATTCAACAATATTTTGGAAGGATTTCTTATGGCCATTTTGGTTTGCGTTGTTCTCTTGACATGGTAACAGGCTCTGACAAGAGTTGACAAGAGAGAAAGAGAGAGAAAGGGGGCGGATGGAACCATGTATGCTCAGTTTTTCGGGAGGAGCAGAAGCAGTTTTAGCTCTTCAGGAAAATTCTTCAATCTCTGTTGCTTATCACCCTCTTTACGGCCCACATGATGACCTAATTCTTCTCGAGGTCGATGAGAAGCTTCTTGATGATGTCATTCACCAGAGGTAAGCAGTAGTTTTTGCCTGCATCAAACAATTATTACGTATGTGTTCCCTTGCTAATTTATTGGGTTTCCTTTCCAGGGCATTCTTAAGGGGACATCCTGATGAAAATGCAGTTTTCTGTACTCAGTCTAAGACATATGCTGTGAAGTTTGTTGGTACTTCTAACTCTGTACTTCTCATACCCTCTTCAATCCAAGTGCCAGAGGATGAAGCTTCACAGGATGGTAACCAGAAGAGGTGCGATCATGATGTTGCATCTGTTATCAAATTGGCACCGGGTCATTTGGAGCTTGTTGAGATTGCTCCTAAACTGGATAAGCTTAAGCTGCTTCTCTCAGAGAATCCTTATAAGCTTGAGGATGTTTCAGCAATGGAGATGGAAGAGATAGAAACAAAGAAAATTGGATTGTATAGACGGCATGATCTTGTAAATGAAGTTCAGACAAGTGAAGAGGAGCTGAAATCTGGATTGAAGGCTCTTTCAGCAGTAGAGATTGGTGGATATTGGAGATTAGTAGATGAATCTTGCATTGGCATGATCCTTAAAATGCTTTT
This sequence comes from Syzygium jambos, assembly GCA_031216235.1. Classification (NCBI taxonomy): domain Eukaryota; kingdom Viridiplantae; phylum Streptophyta; class Magnoliopsida; order Myrtales; family Myrtaceae; genus Syzygium; species Syzygium jambos. The sequence goes on along the minus strand of CM062223.1, from coordinate 18,087,651 downwards.
GCACAACTCAGTCTTAAATGACTGGATGCTGAGTGCACTCGATGAAGATGAAGTTCTCCATGTTCTGGAAGCAGATGGTTTCCCTCGCAAGATAGCACATCATTGTTTATCAGTGTTTGGTGATATGGTCGATGAGGGTGAAGGTAGATGTGTCTGGAGACTAAATGAGAGACGAGTTTGTGTGCATTATGCTAGAGATGTCCTCAGAGAAGGGAAAATGAGGATCGATAATTTTACTGAAGAGTGGAAGAAGAGGATGCCTGAGGAGATGGATGCCAATTTTGAGATGTTAGATGGCGAAGTTTTGAAGGAAAAGCTTGGGGTTGAAACATGGGTACGACCATTTAGGGTTTCGTCATTGCCATCTGATCCATATGAGCGGTTCTCCATTCTTTTCAAAGAACGTCCAAAATGGGATTGGAGGGACCTAGAACCCTACGTCAGGTTTGGTGGAATTGCTTATGCGTTAATTGATACGTTTATGTACCAGTGTTCATTGCAAAAGTTTTTTAATGAAATCCATATTTCAATGTCTTTTACAGGGATCTAAGTGTTCCAGGTCTTTCTTTGGAAGGTCTACTCCTGAAATTCACCAGGAGAGTGCAATCTAGCCAGGAAGCGGAACCTGTTTTCGGTGCAAGATAGTTGGCTGACTTAAGAAGATTGAAACATTACTCAGGTTTCTCCTTTAGCATCCTGGTGAATATTCTGAATGCTTAAGGGAGATCACCTGAATGAAAACCAAAATTCAACATCCTTCCGCACAAGAGAATGTCCATGTCTCATCATTTGTTTATTTTAATGGAATATTTGTGTCTATGTTCTAAAATGACTGCTTAAAACTGACCAGGGCCAAAATGACGACTAATTATGTTCTCCTGGTGGATTCTGTTATGGCTAGGCGAATCCAGAGATATGGTTACTGTGTCAGAGTTTTATGGCAATTTACTGCATGTGGACTATTCTGACCATCAACTGTCTAGTTTGTTACAAATTGCTCTACACAATTCTGGGCAAGATGCAACCTTTTAATGCTAATTACCGATGTTATTCTGGTTGGAACCACAAATTATTTCAATAGGCTTGATACGGTGTGGATATCAATGATGTCACGCTTGCAATGATTCAAGGGAAAATCACTTCATGTGTTTCAATTGTTCTTTCAATATAAATGTTTGTCCTTTAATTGTCGCGTTGAATAATAGTTCAAAGTAGGTTTGAATTTGGGAGACTGAACTGCAATTTAGAACAATGGTTAGGGAGAAAGATACAGTTCCAAGGTTTTCCAATTAGCTTACTCTTGGTCATACTTCGTGGTTGAGTTGGTAAATGAATGTTCACAAGCATTATCAAGACTTCTAATATTTGCAAGTATGGAGGGTTGTTTGGCGGTTAGGAAAGTTCAGTGCGTCCTTTTTTCAAGCTTCCACTGGCTCCGGTCCTGATCGTAACCTTGAGAAGTGCCTTCCACCGCTTGACACGTGCACTGTCTGGTGTCTCGGTGACCAAATGGAGATTCACTGCCATGTTGCTGCGAAGCTCTTCGGTTCGATCTTGAGCCCTTGAAGACCAGGCAGGTCTCATTTGAATGATCAATGTCCAGATCATCTGAACCATTGAGGTGCTTAGAGAGACCGTCAATCACCTTTGCACCCTTCACTTAATCTGATCTGATCTTTGACCCGTCTGTGCATTGATCCGGAAGCAACTCCTCTTCTTTCTTCTCTCAATCTTGGAACTCCACCCGAGCGTGCTATCTCACTAGCACTGTCGTATCTTTGTCGCGATGCCGAGCTTTTTCGAGAGCTCTTTCTTCTCCCCTCCCTCAAGTTTCCTCTGTTTTCACCGAGAACATGTCAAGCCTTGCACCCTGCATCTAGCGACTCAGGCAAGGTTTGGTGGATCGTTAGGGAGGGAGGGGAAGGAATAGTCCATGTAGCGACCCTCATGTAATAGTAACTTATTAACTTTTTCTTCTTCTTTTTTATAATTTACCGTTCGATACTAAATTTTAATTTCTTAAATAGCAAGTTACCACTGCAATTAATGGCTTACGAACGTAGCTCCTCTTTTGAGGTAGTAATAGCAACTTATCAACAATGTAAGTGATTTACAATCCAATTTACGATCATCTATGTAATAGTAACTTGTTAGTCATTATGTTTTTTACTAATAGAATTACCACTCAAATCTAAATCTTAATGTCTTAAATAGTAGGTTTCTACTAAAATTACGAACATAGCTCCGCTTTAAAGTACTGATAATACCTTATCGCTACAGTAAGTAATTTACGATCCGACTTATGATTGATGTAATAGCAACTGTTAAGTGTTTTTTTTTTCATATACCACTCAAAATGAATGTCAGCGGCTTCAAAAGTAAGCTACCACTTAGATTAATGGTTTATCAATATAGACCTGCGTAGGGTAATACTAAGAATTTACTACCAAAGTAAGTAATTTACGATCCGACTTACAGCCACCAAACAGGTGGGTCGAGTCAAGTCGAAAAATGGTCCGACCCAAATTAATCAATTTAATTAGTTTTGACTAGACCTGTCAAATGGGTGGGTCGGGTTGGGTTTGGGTCGGGTCATAAATGGTCCGACCCAAATTGACCCATTAACCCGTTTATGACCCATTTATGCGCAATGCAATTTTATTGACCCATATCCGACCCAACCCATACCCGATTAGATCCATATTGCTAAAATGCTTCCATATTTAATTAAATATAGAAAAATTCATACCCAAGCTGAAATGAGAGTGCAGAATGAGTGAGTGCAAGATTGAGTGAGGGTGAGAGAAATGCGTTGAGTTTAAATTAGTTGTAAACTCATTTATGACCCATTTGCGACCCATTTATGACCCATTTAACACTAATATAAGACTTCTACCCATTTATGACCCATTTACTAAACATAACTAACCCATTTATGATCTATTTACTAATAAATGGGTTAAGAAATGGGTTTATGAACCATTTTAACAGGTCTAGTTTTGACCCATGTCCATGTACAAATTTAGTGACTCATGCTCGATCCAATCTATACCCGACTTGATCTATATTGCTAAAATATTTTCATATTTAATCAAATTTAGAAAAACTCATTCCCAAAATGAGGTGAAAGCATGGAATGAGCTAGCACGAGATCGAATGAGAGCGAGAGAGAGTGAAGAGAGAGCATAGTGGTGGATTGGGTCTAAGTAAGTTGTGAACCTATTTAACACCCATATTATTTTGGGTTTTACCATTCTAAACCTATTCATGACTCATTTACTAAACATAACTAACTCACTAACAACTCAGCCCTTTAAATATAAGTTAAGAAATTGATCTATGACCTATTTTGACAGATCTCCATCCATTCATTCAACTAAATGATGAAATAATTGATTTTTTGTTAATGAGTTTACTAATATTCAGGGGAAACTACAAAATCATCCTCACACTGTTACCCGAATTCAGTTTTGGTTCATGTGTTATATTCCGTCCAAATGTGGAAAGCATGTGTTGAGTCAGCACCGACAAATCAACTCATGGACCCAACGTATACAAACTTCTAAAAAAATTACACTTTTGATCCTCGTACTTTTAGGAATTTGTAACACCTCCAATAGATAGGGGGTCGCCTGCTGGTGATACCTCGATCCCTTGGATCTTCCCAAAACCTAGGTTCCAGTAAACTACGAAATCTAGAAATGATCATAAACATAAATAATCATATGTGAGTCACTACTCTTAGGTCGATTGGACACCTAAGGGTCCGGATAGTGACGGGAAAGTCAACTACCTAAGTGTATGTGTAAATGAAACTGGTAAAACGATAATTGAAGATATTAAGTATGGGGGTTTGGTTATGCGTGGGATGCATTAGCGTGACACACGCTGTCCGGGTACCGTAACCCCATTTTTTGCCAAGTCCTAAATTATTCGTCAATTAATTTCCTAATCACGTATGATGTTTTATTTTAAAATTTAGAATGTCATCAAATACTTTTTTGACTTCCTCTTTCTAACGAGGCCGTTTTCTCGTGTGTATTGGTGTGAGTCCATTTGTGTATGAAATTGTGTACGCAAATGTCAATTTGGATGCAAATATCAATCATGAGAAATGAGAAGGCAAATTCGAAATTCAGATGCGATGAGAAATGACATTTCATGACAGTATTCACATGTGGCATGGTATGACAAGTCATATGCCCTAATCCTTTATATATTTCTATACGCCTAACCATCCACTGATTTGTTTTACTGATCTTCTAGCGGAGGAGAGATCAATTTCGTTCACTGTAGACTACTTAGGAGTTATGCCATTAAAATTGTGGAAATATATCTTTTAAAAATTTAAAACTTTATCGGCCCCTGATTTTTTGAATTTCGACCAAAAAAAAAGATGGAGGAGAAAATGTATAGCTTAGTAGAAGCCCAATCAATACCTTCACCTGGAAAAATCATCATCATCCAATTTCAAACACTTAAAAGCAATGCGTTATGGGCAACTAGTATGTGTTTATGGCTCATCTCACACCAAAATCTCCAATTTTATATTTTACTAATACCCCTTAAACTTGTATCTCAATAATCTCCTCCACATTCCTGAGCCTCCAATTTTAGCCTAGCTTCTCTTAGTTTAGGTATTTACTTCGGCACCAACATATATATTAACTTGGATCTCCATCTTGTTGTGAGGGAACATTGTAACAACCACAATACTCAGTTTCACCTCGGGTTTCATCCGCCACATCGAATCGTGAAGGTTGCCTAGAGATCGTCAATCATGAGATTCCTTCCTAAGATACTTGCAAATAGCGATACACATTGAAAGAGAGACATCAATCAACCATTGACTCTGATACAATTTGTTATTGTCAGATAAAAGTTGACATCTTTATCTTAGGAGATTACCATGATAAAACTCAAGTCCGTGATCAATATATCTAACTGGACTTATCTTCATTTAGAACTTAAACAAATGAGGTATGGGTCAATTAGGATATATTAATTGTTTTAACTCACAACAAATCTCCATTGTGAGACTTTACCACCACCTCTCAAACATGTGTTTCAACAAAATGTGAATGTGATCTATCCATTTATTCAATTGTTACTATGTACGCACTGTTTTGTTTGTCTAGATTTATTTTGCATAGTCTTTGTAGATGAGTCATTTGTTGTTCACGTACATTAGTTAACACTAAACCGAAATGCAATTTGAGTTCTCCCTTATTTCCTATACAAAAGTAGTCTTTCTATTCAAAGTTTTTGAATCTTCAGCATAATTAATGGTCATCCATGAACCGGTAAAGCTGCATTCAGAATGTTGACTTGATCCCAAAAGTGGACGGACAGTGATTTTGACGGGTGTTGCTGTAGCCTACTTACGGATTTTGACAGTACATGAGAGACACTAAAGTCGTTTAGGAGAAGTGAATCAACTAGATCAGCAATGGCTTCCTTGCCCCGTTCTCTAGTTTCCGCGGTAATAACTTTCAGCATACGCCATGTTTTTTGATTGTGATACAAACATATACATGAGAGAGACTTAAGTCGTTTAGCTCGTTGTAGTGAGGCTTCGGCATTCATTTTTTCGCATACCCTCGAAGCACACGTGAAAAATGACTGACCCCCTAATCGATTCCTTGCAAATTAGATCTATCAATAATAATATGATGCTAGGTATAGCTCTTTCATCTGCCGCTCGGGCGATGTCAATTGAACTAAACACATGATTTACTCAGGTGCTTCATTAGCAAGCTGGTTTAGTCACGATTGGCATATATATAAATTAAGTAGTTGATTAGACATTGATTTCAGTTGCATCTTCTTCAGGCATCGACCCCTGTCGCTCTCAATTTCTGATTTTATTTATTAAGAAGTGACCACATATATAGAGCTACTAAAACTTCGAGGTTCCATCAAGATATACAGGTGCTAAGGATTGTAAATAAGCTTTTGAGGCCTAATTTTAAGAGAAAATACAATTTCATTGCCCTTTCCCCACTTCTGCACCCGTTTATATCCTGCAAGACTCATATTCTTTAGAGAGAATGCATTTTCCTTTGTGCATTGTGATCGATGACAGACTAAAGTTCAAACTTGAGCAAGCAAACTAATCCACAAAGCATAAGCTTAGGGATGGGGAGATATGCATACTTCACATGAAAATTCTAAGAAAATATAACAAAATTAACAAAATCACGCCAAACATTTGGCAATGCGGTGGCCCATGTCAGCTCTCCCTTTGGTCTGTTTTGATTGTTCACTTTGTAGGAGGAATATAATCGTTCATGGTGTTGAAATATCCCACATCGCTTGATAATAAGGTTTATAGTATCTTTATATACAAGTGGTCTTCCTTCACTGACAAGCTTAAGTTGTTGCTTGGACTTTCTAATATGGTATTAGAACTAGGTTTTGCCCCTTTCGCGCATGTGTCTATGCTTTTTATATAAAATGTGGTCACACTCCACGCTCCACCTATAAGTTTAGGCCTTTGCGTTGAACTTCACGTGGATTGGATGGGACACCTAACACATGGTATTGGTGGGACACTTGATGCAAGAGGAGAAGTACTATAAAAGATGTTGCACATGAATTATTGTAGCACAAAGGGTCTTGCATTCCTTAAGAATAGCCTGGCCAAAAACAGAGAAGAAGAAATGGCTTCCAAACCGGGAATTCTCACCGACTGGCCATGGAAGTCTCTGGGGAGCTTTAAGGTATATCGATCTTTTGATTCGTGTTCCTTGGCAAGTTTCAAAACTATTGTCTAAGATAGGTGAATTTAGAATTTTCTCAAAATGTCAGCTCGTCTTTTTCTTTCACAATACCGTGTTAATTGCCCGAAAGTATATTAGAATTGGGTATATGCAATTTGCATGCACAATCTCTTTTTAGGAAAAACTATTTGACTTGTTAGTGCTTGGGTTCGTCGTATCGTGAACATCTTATATTGCAAAGTAAATTTTACTAGTCCGACAACGTAGAGAAGTGCTTCAACCATCGACAATATAAAAAGGAAAGATCATTGATTTTGATAATCACGCGAGGAACATCTTATCTACACATTACAATTATATATGATGCAAGAAACATCTCGAACTTTATTTATGTCCGATGCAATCTATATAATGGATAACTGATGAAACACTTCACACACATTGCACATATAAAGGAATATCAGCAAATAATCTTGCGATTTCTATTTGCATGAGAGATGTACTTGCATGCACTTGCGAAATTTGACTAGTCCCTTGTGATCGACTGTATAGTTCGTCTCACTTGACATCTACTTATATGCGTTTGCGGGGTTTGGGGGGGGGCTGCAATAGTACATGATTTTGGTCCCATGGGCGGTTCATGGCACGTACCAATTCATTGCAAAAGGGACAGGCGAGAGGGACTCCAGCTACTTCCTCATACTCCCTTTTCTTCTGGCAATGGTGCTTCACAATCAGATCTGGATCTCACTCTCTCGCCACCGGACGGCTAAAGGCAGCAACAGGATTGTCGACCGAGGTATCAAGTTCAAGCAGGTGGATCGAGAAAGCAACCGGTCTCTCTCTCTCTAGTGCGCAGATAGTTCTTGTGTTTTTGTTAAATGAAGCTATTCATAATGAAGCGCCAACCATTTTACGCAGTGATTGTTTTGTCCCATAAGATTTCACTACACCACGGAATAAGCTCAATTTAGTTATGGATCTTGTCTACTGGTATCATAAAGAGTGGAAATGACTGACAAACGACAAGCCTTTGTCACGTTGGAAAAAGAAAGAGTTTTCTTTTTGTCCCTGAAGTTAGGTGAAACTACACCAGTCTTTCGTATGAAACAATGTCTTCCTCACCAATGACACAGCTGTTGGGTTCGTTAACGAAAAACAACGCAGTGGAATATAAAACCCTAGACAGGATCCATGTGTATATTGAAATCGAAAAGAAATTTCAAAATGTACCTTTTGCAGATCGAAGATAAATCGACAACTGATTATGTCTAGATCAGCGCCCCAAGTGTTGCGCCTCTACCGGTATCCATATACACGAACGGAATTTTCCAACGATCCACGTGCTAATGAAAGATCTTGAAGTTCCTTTTTTTTTTTAATGTCTTTTGATTTTCGATACTCTGTCGAAAAAACCCTAGACAGAGAACGATTCTCTATCTATTTATACAGTCTCATTATCCAGCGGATTTAAAAGAAGTGGGCCAGGCGATTTGGGCCCGTCAAACTATCCACTTCCAATCGTACATGTAACGTTATCTCATAACGCGCACGACCGCGTAGATAATTTAAATATGAGAATAAATTAAAATTTACTTTTTAAATAAATCAAGGTGCATAGAAAATATTATGTCTGTTTGTGATTGTGTGCGACCCTGTAGGTCCACTAAACATTAGCAGTGTACACAAAACCCTTTTGGCCCACAAATCATAAGCGATCTCTAGCAAAACATTATGACTACCTAAGTATAGTGAAGATTGGTTTTCCGATACAAACTAATCCACAACTAATATTAGAGTATCAACCTTGATTGATTCCTAAGGCAGACCACTAACAATCTCCCACTTGCACTAGAACTAATCATATAAACTAAGTCCTTTTGTCACTTGATTTCCGAGTAAAGCATAAGGCAAGACAAGTATCATCCTTATATAGCTTAAACTCATTTTCCTGATACCGTAGTTAGACTGTCAAAACAAGTAGTTGACTCTTCAACTCACTTGAGCATGGCCATGCATTTCACAGTCTCAACTCTACGGGAGGCCAGGAAATCATACCCTCATTATATAAGAGGGACAAATCACATCTTGTCTACTCACATCACTCAGCACGATTCATGACATGCCCAGCCATTACCTTTATAATCACCTGTTCCGGATGACGTTTGTTAAAGCATGTCAGTCCACGTCTAGGAAACCATAGCAGACTCAGGTCAAAGGACTATACTCTATAGTTGTGATGAGAAATACTGATGACATTATATAACATCCTACAGTATTCTCATAGTGGGTCTGTCTAATACAATGTTCTCCAACATGTATTCCATGTGATCAACTTTATATCTCTATATTCATGACCCGTGAAACTTGGTCATCAGTTGACTCGCATGATAGTCTCAAACACCATTTGCTTCCCAATGCACAATGGCAATTGACTAAGGACATTTAGAATATTAATATCCACTTTATTAATAGAGTTTCACGATCAAATCACGTATTTGATTATCTATTAAGGTTATTCAATATTCAAGGGATAAAGATTTCCGATTATCAAAATTCGGTTACTGTTCATGGCAGGATGCTCTCGGTGAAGACTTTCCCTGGTACTGTTCACCGATCGGCATTTCGCTGATTCCGGCTTCCTCCGGCGATGGACTGAGCTGAAATTTGGTAGACAGGTTCCTGGGACCCCCTTCTATCAAACCTCTGTAGGATTTCTTCCTGCAGCGTTGAAGTTGGGATTCCAGATCTGTATATCGGCGTTTTTGGCTTTCGGTGGTGCGACACTTAGTCGTTCATTCTCCTTGGTTCAGGTCGGAATTCTATGGGTTTCAGCTTTATATTCAGTGACCCCCCTCCATTCTCTACCTGTTATACTGGGGCTGGTGTGCTGGGTGGATAGTTGTTGTGAATTGGGGTGATCGGTGGAGAGACCGAAACGCTCCCCTGTTCCGAACCATAGCTGTTGACGGGCTGATTGGAGTGGATTGAATTCCTATTTTGGCTGGCTTTTTATACTGCTGAGTTGAAGCTGTCTGGTGTGGTTGGTGCTAGCATTAAATTGGTGGTTCTGCTGATGAATGCCCCCTGTTCTCCTCGGTGAGGTTTGGTTGACCGGTAGGTGCTTGACTAATTGCCGAGATGAAGTCTTCTTCACATTTGCCCGACCATTCCCCTACTATGGAGGCTATCCCTTCCCCTGGCCTTGTAGCTCCTATTCTGGAGGCTAACCCCCCCTGCTGCTATGGTTCACCAGGGATCAATTGGTCCTGATTCGAACCCTGCAGCTACTGCTCTTTTAGGACCCTCCTCCTCTGTTGTACCGAAAGGAAAATCTGTAGCTTTTGCAAGCAACCCCCCCCTCTGGAGCGAGGTTCACTCAGAAAGGTAATGGTAGGCGCAGCCGCAGCCGTGGTCGTTCTCAAAGTCGACGCCCCTCTCATAGGCAAGGCCACATTGAGGGACTCCCCGGCGGTTCAGACATCAGAACAAATTCAAATGTTCAGCAACCCCCCTCTGCTCCAATCACCAGAACATGGGCAAATATTGCTAAGGTACAAGCCAAAGGGTATGACTTAGCTTTTATTCCTCCTTTAGAGGAAAATGGTGAAATAATTGTAGACATAACGCCAGAGGTTGCTGCTGCTGTAAGTCCTTTTTGGCTGGAATGTATCGTCGGCCATTATGTCGGCAAGAAAGTACCCTTCAAGATGACTGAAGAGGCCTTCAAAAAAACCTGGGGGGAACATCTGGTTGATGTTAGACTGCATGAGAGTGGATTTTATTTCTTCCGTGTCCCGAATCCAGACTTCCGCAGGAAGGTAATAGAGATGGGGCCGGTCTCTATATTCAGTAGTACCATGTTATTTCAGCAATGGCACCCCAAACTTCATCTCAAGAAGGGCGCCATGGACTCTCTACCGATGTGGGTCAAACTTAGAGACATCCCCTTCTCTCTATGGTCCCCGGCAGGCATTAGTAGGATTGCTAGTGCCATTGGTAGGCCACTCTATGTGGACTCCCAAACTGAAAAAATGGCTAGGATCTCTTATGCCCGAGTGTGTGTCGAAATTAAGGCTTCCAACCCTCGAATGGAATCTGTTAAGGTCAGATGGGACGGTGAGGTGAACTTAGTCAACGTTGAGTACGAATGGAAACCGTTGGCCTGCTCTTCGTGTGGCATTTTTGGGCATAAACTTGGTGCTAGTGGCTTTGCTTGTGCCCCTATCCAGTCTGAAGTTATAGTGGACAACACTACTCGACCTCTTGGTGCTGAAGAATGGACCCAAGTTAGTAGAAGAAGGAGCAAAAATCTGCAGTCCAAAGGCTCAAACCAGAACAGATTTGCAGCTAGCACCTCAATGGATAACAACTCAGGGAGAGAGGACCTTCGGCCTCCTGCTCGTGTCTCCCCTGATCACCGACTGGATCTGAATTCAGGGGAGGAGGCGGCTCGACATTCTGCTCGTGACTCTTTTTCTGGTCATCCTCCTCCAAGACCTGATATTAACTCCTCTAAGGCAAGTGACTCAAGGCCGATTGATACTGCAGCTGTCCCTTTGCTGGACACGAACAAAAGGGGAGCAAACCTACCTCCAGACCTGATTTCCGATACTGATCAGGGGATGATTAGTGCTGCTCTTCATGTCCCGGTGGAAGCTAATGCAGGGCTGGCTGTTGTAACGAGTGGAAAAGGAAGTATGCTTCCTGGGATGATCTCCAATACTGATCCTTTCCCGAAGGAAACAAATGCAGGGCTGGGTCCTTCTGCTGCTACTGGAACTCATGGCTGTTCAGACCAGCAAAGTGAGGACCGTGTTATCTATTCACATTCTTCCTCAGAAGGTTCTTCTGGCTCCCATGGCGGGGTGAATGACAGTGACTCTGACGACTTGTTGGGGGAGGAACTTGCTGTTATGTCACCCCCAAATACCCGGTCTCGATCCTTGGCATCCATTTCGGCTGTAGATACTCCCAAAGTCCCCCTACAGCCTATTCCTAATATTCGCAGCCTTAATATGGTTCCTGGTTCTTCCTCTTCGAAGAAAGCCAAGAGGAGGAGGGCTAGGAGATCTCAGAGATAATTTCCTTAGTTTCCTATGTTTTTTGGATTCTGGAATATAAGGGGACTTGTAAACCCCATGAGGCAAGCTGAGATTCGCTCCTTAATCAGGTCCCGCCACCTTTCTTGTATTGGCATTGTGGAGACTAAAATAAAAGCCCACCTTTTTGCTGGTATTTCTAGGGATCTGTATGGGAATTGGCGCTGGATGTCTAACTACGATTCCTCCCCCTAGGTAGAATTTGGTTTGGGTGGAACCCGGATGAGATGGAAGTCAGTCTTTTGGCATCTACCGACCAGATGATCCATGTCCAGCTCAGCCTCTCCTCCTTAAACAAGACTTGCCTCCTTACAATAGTGTATGGCGAACACTCTTTTGTGAAACGGCGTCCACTTTGGGCTGACCTTGTATCTCTTTCCTCTTGCAACTTGCCTTGGGTTGTTGCGGGGGACTTCAATGCAATCAAAGACCCAACTGACAGAGTCGGCAGCACTACTCCGTGGATCCCGGCTTTTGATGACTTTGGGGAGTGTCTAAACCAGGCGGGGTTGGAGGACCTTCGATATGTAGGGTGTAGATTTACCTGGACACACTCATCTGGTGAAGCTCGGAAGCTACGCAAGATTGACCGTGTTCTTGTTAACGACATATGGATGCAACAGTTCTCTTTCTCGGAAGCCAGCTTTCTCCCTCCTGGCATATCCGATCATTCTTCTATGGTGGTTAAACTTCTAACACCAACTAATTCCAAGAAACCGTTCAAGTTTTTTAGCTTCTGGGCTTCCCACCCTGATTTCTTGGAACTTGTAAAGCAAACTTGGGATACTCAGATTCTTGGTACACCTATGTATACCATTTGTTGTAAACTGAGAATGCTTAAACAGAGGTTGAAACAACTGAATAGGAATGTTTTTTCGGATATTTCTGCTAGAACCGACCAGCTTAGAACAGAGCTTTTTACTATTCAGGAGGCCATCCAGGTGAATCCCTTTGATCAAAGCCTCCAGGCTAGAGAAGTTGAGCTCACTCGATCCTTTTCCACCATGAGAATGCAGGAGGAATCCTTTTACAGGCAGAAGTCCCGCGTTCGTTGGCTCAAGGAAGGTGATCTCAACACACGCTATTTTCACCATTTTGTATCCAAAAGGCATATTATTAATCGTATTCTTTCGGTTTCAAAAGAAGATGGGTCTATAATCACTGATCCTCAGGAGGTAAGGGCTCATATTGTAAACCACTTCCGGGAGCTGCTTAACGGTGATCCTGCTCCTACTACGCCTTCTGTTAGGGAGTTGAAAGCTTTCCTTGGGCGAACCATTGATGAGAATCAGAGCAACATTCTATCACTCCCGGTCTCAGAAGAGGAAATTCGATCCACTCTCTTCTCCCTAGCCAAGGGTAAAGCACCTGGACCGGATGGCTACAATGTTGAGTTCTTTAAATCTAGCTGGGAAATCATTGGACCTTCCATTATTGAGGCGGTAAAGAACTTCTTTGAGTCGGGGTGTATGCTCAAAGAGATAAATAACACTATTCTGACGTTAGTATCGAAAACCCCAAATGCCTCGGCTATGTCGGATTTCCGGCCCATTGCTTGTTGCAATACCTTATACAAGTGTATCTCCAAGATATTGGCGAGGCGGATTGCGCATGTCCTTCCTTCACTTATTAGCCCTAGCCAAACAGCGTTTGTTAAAGGACGAAGGATAAGTGACAATATTTTGATAGCCCAAGAGCTATTTGCAGATTTCCACCACCGGCCTTACCTTCCAAAGTGTGCAACTAAAGTGGACTTCCAAAAAGCATACGACACTGTGGACTGAAACTTCTTAGAAAAGGTTCTAATAGCCTTCAACTTTCCTTCTTCCCTTATAAAGCTGGTGATGGCTTGTATTTCGACTGCAAAATTGTCGGTCTCTATCAATGGGGATTTACATGGCCACTTTGGGAGCTCTCGGGGCATTCGCCAAGGAGACCCTCTTTCGCCTTATCTCTTCATTCTAGTCATGGAGATCCTTTCGGGCATTCTTAAAGCTAAAACTAATACGCCCGATTTCCACTGGTTCTGGCGTTGCAAGAAGACCCGGCTTTCACACCTCTTCTTTGCGGATGATGTATTGCTCTTCTCAGAGGGCCATATGAGGTCAGTTGAAATAGTAAAGGAGTCTCTCCTCTTGTTCTCTGGTTGGTCTGGTCTAAAACCGAATAAGAATAAAAGCAATATTTTCATATCTGGAGGGTCCTAGGCACTACAAGACCAGATAATCCAATGCCTTGGATTCCAGCGGGGTACTTTGCCCTTTCGGTATTTAGGTGTTCCCATTATCTCTACTAGACTACGTAAGATGGACTGTAAAGATTTGATTGACTCTATCACTGCTCGGGCCCGCTCTTGGTCCCAACGGTTTCTTTCATTTGCTGGACGCCTACAGCTTATAAAGTCGGTATTGCAGTCCATTCAAGTTTATTGGGCCACTATATTTTCTTTACCCAAAACAGTCTTGCATAGTATTGAGGCTATTCTACGACAGTTCTTGTGGAAAGGTCCTGACCTTGGAGTAGGCGGAGCTAAAGTTGCGTGGAATGCCGTTTGTTTACCTAAAGAGGAAGGCGGTCTGGGCATTCGGAGACTTGTTGAATACAATAATGCCATGCTTCTAAAGCACATTTGGATTCTCTTTACTGATAAAGAGTCGTTGTGGTGCAAATGGATACATTCTACCTTCTTAAAGAAGTCGAACTTTTGGGTTGTGGCCAAACCTACTTTCTGTTCCTGGACATGGAAGCAAATCCTCGATATGCGTGCTTCTGCCCATACTATGTTCTGTTGGAGCATTGGAAATGGACGGTCTGTTTCATTCTGGTTTGACTCATGGCACATTAGGGGCCCGCTCTACCTTCTCTTTTCTAATGGTGAGATTTACCAGTTGCGCATTCCTCGAGAGGCCACAGTGCGTTCCTTCTATGAAGGATCTTGGCAACCTTCTACTACACTAGCCACTTTCATGAGTTGGATGGATAGTCCTCCGAGTTTTATGGACAATTCGATGGACCAACTTGTATGGGCACCTTATCCTTCCAAACCTTTTTCTGTTAGTCAGGCTTGGAACCACATACGAAGGAAATGGCATTTAACACCGTGGCACTCCTTCATTTGGGACCGACAAATAGTTCCACGGCATGCATTTCTTTTATGGCTAATCTCTCTGAACCGATTACCTACACAGATGTTCCTACTACAGTATCACAGGATTGAAGATGGCTTGTGCGCATTTTGTGGGTCTATTCCAGATTCTATCAACCATCTCTACTTTGAGTGCAACTCTACCAATAGATTAGCCTCTCTCTGGGCGACGAAATGCAATCTACCTTGGCGCAATCGTCCCTGGCATGATCATCTTTCGTGGGCGATGCAAGTTAGCGGGGGGTCCTCTTTTGCTCACCGCATATCAAGATTTTCTTTTGGGGCTTTATGTCACATCATTTGGACCGAAAGGAACAATGCCATATTCAGAAATAAGAGTGTCTCTATACCTGGTATGCGAAAGCACCTCTTCAAAGTTGTTAAGGACAAAGTCGCCTCTATGGGGAGAATTGAGGACACTTATAGGAACCGGCTTCTACAGAGAAAGTGGGACCTTCCGGTGGCTATCTTCTGCTAGCACTACTCCCAGCCTCACACTTCAGATGTCTGATCCCGAAGACATGATGACCCCCAAGCTTCGATTTGTGACCTGGGCTCCCTCTCCGCCATCTTGCTGCTGCTGCTTCCGAAGGCCTGGTCCTCGCTGCGTCGCTCCTCCGGACTGCTCGTCTCTTTCGCTGCTGCTGCTGGCACTTCGGCGACCTGGACTTTCTTTTGCTAGATTGCTGCTGATTCCGAAGGACCTTTGGAGCCCCACCAGTTTGTTGCTGCTGCTACCTCATCGGTGTCTTCGGTTTTGGTCTTTTGCCGCATTGTTGCTGCTCCTGGAGTTTTCGGCCTTCCACCATTACTCCGGATTGGTCTTTGCCTTGTATTTCGGTTATAATTGGTCTTGTTTTAGATAGGCTTTTGCCTTTTGTATAGTTCCGCCGTACCTTTCTTGACCTTATTTGGACAATTTGTCCTTATAGGGTCAGGTGTTGGGTTAGGCTCTAGTCTGTATTTGGTGTTTTGAGAAGTATATATTCACTTACCTTTACCAAAAAAAAAAAGATTTCCGATTATCAAAAAAAAAAAAGATTTCTCATTCAACTATATACTCAAATTAAATCGAAATCAAATATAATATATATATTTTATTAATGAACAATGAAAATGTATAACACATATACTCCCACTCAAATCAAGACCAATTACTAATGTGTCTAAGGCCTAAAGCGTTACAATGACGCTCATGCTTAGGTTGTGGAAGAGCCTTCGTTAACGAATCAGCTATATTCAACTCCGTTGCAACTTTGCACATCTTGACATCACATCTTTCAATGAATTCTCGAATGAGATGATACTTCATGAGTATGTGTTTAGTCTTATGGTAAGACCTAGGCTCTTTAGCCAAAGCTATGGCCCCATTGCTATCATAATAGAGGTCCGTTGGATTTGAACTAGTGGGACTAATTCGCAGTTCTTCTATGAACTTTCGAATCCAAACAGCTTCCTTTGATGCTTCTGAAGCAGCAATATACTCAGCTTTTGTCGTAAAATTAGCAAGAGTGTCCTGCTCGGAACTCTTCCAGCACACCGCTCCACCATTCACGCAAAAGACAAAACCTGACTGCGATCGAAGGTCGTCTTTGTCAGTTTGGAAACTAGCATCAGTGTAACCTCTTACAGTGATCTGTTCCTCACCTCCATAGACTAAAAATAAATCCTTAGTTCTTCTCAAGTATTTAAGGATATTTTTTACAGCAATCTAATGAGGTTCCCTTAGATCTGACTGGTATCTACTTGTCATGCTCAATGCATAAGCAACATCGGGACGAGTGCACAACATAGCGTACATGATGGATCCCACAGCCGATGCATAAGGAATCCTACTCATGCGGTCTCGCTCATCTTGTGTTGAAGGACACTAAGTCTTGCTAAGACTTATGCCATGCGTCATCGGGAGAAAACCTTTCTTGGAGTCTTGCATATTAAACCTATTGATGACTTTGTCAACATATGTATATTGACTCAGTCCAATAAGTCTCTTAGATCTATCTCTATAGATCCTGATCTCCAAGATATAGTTTGCCTCTCCCATGTCCTTCATGGAGAGAAATTTTCCTAGCGATGTCTTAACTGACTGAAGCATAGGAATGTCGTTTCCAATGAGTAGTATGTCATCCACATACAATACTAGAAACACAATTGTACTTCCACTAGACTTCTTGTATATACAAGCTTCTTCTTTATTTCTGATGAAGCCAAACTCTTTGACAGTTTCATCGAAATGAATATTCCAGCTCCGTGATGCCTGCTTCAACCCATAAATAGAACATTGAAGCTTGCATATCTTCCCAGTGTTATCTAGTGATGTAAAGCCTTCAGGTTGTGTCATGTACACATCCTCCTCTAGATTTCCATTAAGGAAAGCTGTCTTTACATCCATTTGCCATATCCCATAGTCATAATATGTAGCAAACACTAGAATAATCCGAATGGACTTAAGCATGGCCACTGGCGAAAAGGTCTTGTCATAGTCAATACCATGAGTTTGTTTAAAACCTTTAGCTACTAGCGGTGCTTTATATATGTGAACATTTTCATCTATATCAGTTTTCTTCTTGAAAACCCACTTACACCCTATAGGTTTGACACCTTCGGGTGGATCAATCAAAGTCCAAACTTTGTTTTGATACATTGAGTCCATTTTAGATTTCATGGCCTGAAGCCATTTATCGGGGTCTGGGCCATCATAGCTTCTGTATAGGTCGTAGGTTCGTCATTTTCTATTAACAATAGATGACGATGTTCTGTTACGTGAAAACCATATCTCATAGGCTCACGATATGTTCTTTCAGACCTACGAACTATGTAACAGTTTGAATTTTTGATCTTTTTCCTGGGATTTAAGAAATGAATATTTTGGCCAATGCACTTGTAGTGAGATTTCACCTGGAAATGCGCATTCACGGGATGCTAACCTTAGGGGTAGGGCTATTACGGGATTGAGTTCGCACGACCAAAAAACTCGACCTGGGTTCGATCTTCGACCATATGGACTGAAGAGGGAATGTTTTGAGCCAACCGAGACCGGTCTATTTGATTGATCGTGTCCGAAGGGAACTAGTGACAGACCCTCGTAATTATATGACAATCGAGGTCGTCCTGGGTAGAGTAAACTTAAACGTGATTTGATTTAGTGTCGGTCACGGGTCAAGAGCGCGTAATTCCAGAGAGCCACCCGTTAGCCAGAGATAAGCTAAAGTCGCGATTGTTCAATTTTAGTCATTTCTTGGAATTCGAGCCCGGGAATCGAGAATTTTGAAAGTGACAATTTTGAACCGCCGATGACGTTTTTGGCTTGGCCAATCTTGATGCTACCCATTTCTGCAAAAAAATGGATTTCGGTTTAAGAACGGAAAAATTACGATTTTGCCCCTCTGGTCACCGATGTCGATTTTGAGGTCGTTTGAGGTTATTTTTCGAGGCCGATGTCATTTTGGGGTGGCCACGCATATTTAGAGTCGTTACGGTCAAAAATTGAAATTTTGGTTCGGGAGTGAAAAGTAATATTATTTTATTCCCAGGACTTTGCAGTCGATTTTCGAGGGCTTAAGAAGCTATTTTCACGATTCCGACGCCATATTATGTTGGCCACACATATTTAGAGTTGATTTGGACAAAAATTGAAATTTCACCCCGGGACCGGAAAAATAACCGTTTTGCCCTTGGGCCATTTTCAGTTTCGAAATTTTGGGGATATTTTATGGATAACTAACAGCCCAATAATGCATATTTCACTTGGACCATAATGCCCTCATTTATTGGACTTTGGAGTAATGTGAACCAAGTGTTAAAAGGGCAATTTGGTCATTAAAGGGAAATTTGACTATTTAGTCAAACCCTCCTCTCTCTCTCCTCATTCTCATCATTATCACCTCCGGCCATCCCCTCTCCCCCACGATCAGCCCCTCCTCTCCTGTTTTCTCCCTCTCTCTCTCCTGAAATTCTCTTTTTCTCTCTCGTTTCCTTGCCGTGATCGTCGCCGCTAGAGGAGCACCACCGGCCGTCGTTTGCTGCTGCTGCTGCTGTTACTGGTCCGGCTGTTTCAGCCCCTTGTCCAGCTAGTTTGTCCCGTCTTTGTAGGGTAAGTGACTTTCCCAATCGACACCTAGGACCTCGGGTATTGTTAGACTAGTTTAGGGCTCGGTTTAGGTGATTATTGTGACTGTTTTGGAGTGTAGAACGAGGCTGGATATTCGGGTTGTTGTGGACTGATTAGGTGAGGTTTAGAAGGCTTGGATATGGCTGTGATGTGGCGAATCGATTGTGGTTTGATATGGAACGATTACGGTTTGAATTTGTGAGATTTGATGTGATTTTCGGATTTGTGACTACTGTACCCATCCGGTTTTCTATTTTTGTATAGAATTTTGTGGGCCGAATTTGAAGAAGTTTTATTCATGAAAGTTGTTACCAACATCTTGACGTATAACATACTTTAATTTGGGAATTTTTGGAAATTATTTGATGCCATTCGGAAGTCCATCTTTGGACCGAAATAAAACTGCCGATTTACTGTTCACCCGACCTTCGGGTCTATTCGAATTTTTATAAATTTTTTCAGGCCTATTTTCAAAATACTTCCTTCACAAAAATTGTTGGGGACATTTTTAGCTATAACATATAAAAATTTCAAAGATTTTCAAGGTGATTTGGATGTTGAAAGAAATGTATTTTGAGGACAAAAAGGCATGGTTTTAGATTGAACCGAATTTCGTGTTCTTCATAAGAAATGTTGATCAAGATGTTTTTTATGACATATCCAAAATTTATAATTTTTGGAGTTCGTTTATTATTTATTTTGATGGGATTTCGGTCACCGTATAAACTGCCCAGATTTACCCTGATGCTATGGATGTTCATTTTTATGAGCGAGAAATTGTGTGTGACCGCGTGCCAAGCATGTGTGGCCGTGTGACGTGAATGTGTGATGGTAATGTGTGTTGGCGTAAGGCATGTGTAGCGTGGGATTGTGTTTGGTCGTGTGGCGTTCGTGTGACGAGAACGTGGGTTTGTGAAGTGTATGTGAGATGTGAATTGGTGTGTGGCTATGTATGTGTGTGAGGTGTGTATGTTTGGCCGTGCGATTGTTGGCCGTGTGTAAGTGTGGTTTGAGTGGAACGAGGATATGGAAATGTAGGATTGGTTGGAAAGGATCCGTCCTAAGGCATGTACGTTTACGCGGGACGATGCCGTCCCTGACGAGGTGACGATGCTCGGCCTGACGAGGTGTCGATGCCTGACGTGATCAAAAGACCGTTGGCCTGATGCATTTTACGCGGGCGCGGTAGAAGAAAAGTGTGTGTAGGATCTCGTCTTGAGGCGTGTTCGTTTACGCGAGACGATGCCGTCCCTGACGAGGTGACGATGCCCGGCCCGACGAGGTGTCGATGCTTGATGAGGTCAGAAGACCGTTGGCCTGATGCATTTTACGCGGGTGCGGTAGTGGTGGAAGAGTTGAGAATGAGCGGGAATTGGCTTGAGGTGCAATGTTTGAGAAAGTGACGCATGGTGTGAGTAGTGTGCGAGTGTGTTTGAATCGCGTGATGCGATGCTTAATTATGGGGTAGAAACTGCTAGGCACGGTATGAGACGTGCCCAAGTGGTTTCTGTCTTATAATTGAGGTACGCGCGCGTCTGTGATTCCTTGCTGTGATGTGCTGGCTGTATTATGGTCTAATGTGCAGGAACGTGCATGATGGGTTCCAGGTAGGTTCGTGTGTGATTGTTAGATTGATTGATCGTTGTGTGAGATGCGTGTTCTATCTGACGGTACGTGAGTGCCTACGTGGGGTTTGGGGTTGTACACTTATTGAAATTCGTCTCATAGTTGTATAATCCACAATTTCAGACCCCCAGCCGTAAACCCGGGAAGTGCGTCTTTTCTTTTTGGAAGTTCGAGGAACCACTTTTGGTGCCGATGGAACTGCAGGCGAGTGTCCGGAGGCTCAAGCCCGAAGAATCAGGAGCAGAACGAAAGACGATCCTTAGGTTTTCCCTATGGTATTTTAGGGGTTGTGTAATTGGGTTGACCCATAGGGAAGTTAAGTTAACCAGACCCTGATCTTTTGTTATGACGATGATTTCGGATGCTAGTTTGATAATTATGTCTGTAATACAATGGTTGTATATTTGGTGCTGTATGAATATGTTGTTGTTTGATTGTTATGGCAGTCTACCCCGTCATCATCATTTTAGTCCGGGGGTTTTTATATTTGCTTCCGCATGTGGCTCTAATGTTTGGGTTGGGTCGACGACGTTCTTGGGACGTCGCATCATTTCGACCGGAGCAGGGGATGTCGCAAGCTCGTAGAGGTTCGGGGCGTGACAAACTATAAGTGCCACTGGAGTAGACTCTACAACTCTTTGTAGATCTAATTGAGGTTCCTCATGAACTGGAACACCCTCTTGTGGCATAATGACTTCTTCAAGGTTTACTTTACTCTCACTGGTTCCTTTAGTAAGAAACTCTTTCTCTAAAAAAAACACCATTTCGAGCAACAAACACTTTGTTCTCTAATGGATTGTAAAAGTAGTATCCTTTCGTTTCTTTAGGATATCCCACAAAGAAGCATTTATCAGATTTGGGTCCAAGCTTATTAGAAAGTAAACGTTTTACATAAACTTCACAACCTCAAACCTTTAGAAAAGACATACTAGAAACTTTTCTTATCCACATCTCATATGGTGTCTTCTCTAAAGCTTTTGATGGACTTCTATTTAGTGTAAACGCAGCTGTCTCGAGTGCATATCCCCAGAAAGATAATGAAAGATCTTAATGACTCATCATTGATCGAACCATGTCTAACAAAGTTCAATTTCTCCTCTCAGAGACACCATTCAATTGTGGTATTTCAGGAGGAGAGAGCTGTGAAACAATTCCACACTCTTTGAGATGGTCATTGAACTCTTGGCTTAAATATTCTCCTCCTCGATCAGATCGAAGAGCCATGATATTCTTGCTAAGTTGATTCTGTACTTCATTTTGAAATTCCTTGAACTTTTCAAAGGAGTCGGACTTATGTTTCATCAAATAAACATATCCATATCTACTGAAATCATCTGTAAATGTAATGAAGTACTGATAACCTCCTCTGGCTGTAGAACTTAGTGGTCTACACACATTAGTATGTATAAGGGCCAATAATTCTTTTATCCTCTCACTTTGATTAGTAAAAGGAGATTTTGTTATTTTTCTAACTAAACAAGATTCACATGTATCAAATGATTCAAAATCAAATGAATTTAATAGTCCATCGCTATGAAGCTTGTGAATTCATTTCTCGTTTATGTGACCTAATCGACAATGCCATAGGTAGGTTGGATTCAAATCACTAGATTTAAATCTTTTTGTATTTATATTATAGATTGGCACATCAAGATTTAAAACATATATCTCATCCACAATATGGGCGCTACCATAAAATAATCCATTAAGATAAGACGAACAACTATTGTTTTTTATATCAAAACATAAACCTTCCTTGTCCAAACAAGAAACAGAATAATATTCCTGCGTGTAGCAGGTACATAGTAGCATTTATTCAGTTCTAAAGTCATGCGAGAGGTAAAGCTACATCATATGTTCCTACGGCTAATGCAGCAACTCTTGCTCCATTTCCAACTCGTAGTTCCACTTCACATTTTGCAAGTGTTCTACTTCGTTTTAGTTCCTGCACATCCATACAAATATGAGTACCACAACCGGTATCCAATACCTATGAAGTAGAACTAGTAGTAACATTTACTTCTATAACATAAATACCTGAATCAGAAGTCTCACTTCCCTTTTGCTTTAAATTCTCCAAATATTTCTTGCAATTCCTCTTCCAATGTCCATTCTCACCACAATGGAAGTATACGGCATCAGCAGTCAGACCCGGTTTGCTCTTGGATTTGAGTTTGGGCTTAGTGCCCTTGCCCTTAACCTTACCTAGCTTCTTAAAGCCTTTCCCCTTTTGAATCATGAGAACATTAGGGATAGGGTCCTTCTTGATATTCTGCTCAGCAGTTTTGAGCATCCCATGCAGTTCAGTCAAAGACTTATTCAGATTATGCATGTTATAGTTCATAACAAACGTGTCATAATCTTGAGGCAATGACTGAAGAATAATGTCAGTAGCCAACTCTTGGTTAATGGGAGAGCCCAGTCGTTCCAGGTTTTCAATATAACCTATCATCTTTATGACATGTGGGCTAACTGAACTCTCACTTGCTAGCTTGCACTCAATTAAGTTTTTACCATTTGGTACCTTTCAGTGCGTGCCTGCTCCTGAAACAAATTTTTCAGGTTCATGATCATATCATAGGCATCCACGTTCTTAAATTGCTTCTGAAGGTCTGAGTTCATGGTAGTTAATATTAGACATGATGCATCCAATGCATCATCTTTATACTTCTGATAAGCATTCCTTTTAGCATGGGGAGCGTTGAAAGGAGGTGCCTTCTGAGGGAGTGGTTCCTATTTGAGAACAATTCTCAAGCTTGTATATCAGTCCAAGAAGTTTTAACCATTCAATTTGTCCTTCTCAAGGACAGATCGCAGTGAAAAGAGTGATGCAGAGCTATTTGCCATTATCTACAACAAATATGCAAAGTAAATTGTTCATTAATATTATAAATAATAAACTCCCACTATACTTTTATAACATGTGTCCCAATAAGTATAGTGGACCAATATCCATATTTTACCAAGACTCGAGTAAACTTTGGCTTACCGCTCAAGGCTAAGTTATTTAGGTAGACAACTCTTTGTCAATTGTATCGAATACAACTCTCGGTTATTGGGGTTGACATCTCATATCTTATTCCCAAATACTATGCCTCAAGACCCAAAACCGTTTTGATAGCCTCGTTAAGTAAACCAATCTTGACTTATGAATAACCATTATCCATCCTATTTTACTCAAATAGTTAAAGACACCCTGATTTGGCATGCCCATCTATTGACGATTCAAGTCTTAATAGGTGTATGATTGGAAAGGCATCATATTATTACTTAATTTTATTGGGGACTCTTTTGTTTATTTAGCGATGAATGTATGCATGTTATAAATATAAACGAAACATCACTTATAATAACAAAGGTACATCAATCATACGGGAACGACCAATTCCATGCAGGGGTCAAGGGGGCTATGCCTCCTGGCGGGGTCGAGGGGCAGCGCCCCTCGCGGGGTTGAGGGGCAACGCCCCTTGCGGTGGTCTCGCTGACCGATCAGCGAGCGGAGTTCGAAGGGGCAGCGCCCCTCGCGGGGGCTCGGGGGCAGTGCCCCCAAAAGCTAGACAGAATTCTCAATTCTATTTTCTGAGGAGAACCCTCGAAACTAGACAGAATTCTCAATTCTGTGTTCTTGGGAGACTATCTGTTACTGCCGCCTCCGGCCCCCTCACCGTACGCATTTAGCCGGACGCCTCGAGTCCTTGACACGCCGAATGACTAGACGCGCTGCCGTCTCTGCCTCGGGCAACAGACCCAGACGCGATGCCGTCTCCGCCTCGGGCAACAGACCCAGACGCGCTGCCGGCTCCGCCCGCCGTCTCCACCTCGGGCAACAGGCCAGACGCGCCGCCGTCTCCACCCGCCGTCTCCGCCCACCGTCTCCGCCTCGGGCAACAACCCAGGCGCAACGCCGTCTCTGTCTCGACGCTAGCGGAATAGGATTGATCCATCCCTGCTTCATTCCTTCTCAATTGATCATATCAATTCGTATTTTAAATTCATCTAACTCTAAAAGACTCACTTCAAGCATACATCATATATATCAATAATTAGGGTTTCCGATTCAACTTCAATATATCACAAGTAGCTCTGATACCACTGTTGGGTTCATTAACGAAAAACAACGCAGCGGAATATAGAACCCTAGACAGGATCCATGTGTGTATTGAAATCGAAAAGGAATTTCGAAACGTACCTTTTGCAGATCGAAAATAAATCGGCAACCGATTGTGTCTAGATTAGCGCTCCAAGTGTTGTGCCTCTACCGGTGTCCACAAACAAGAACGGAATTCTTCAACGATCCACGTGCTAGCGAAAGATCTTGAAGTTCCTTTTTCTTGAACGTCTTTTGATTTTCGATACTCTGTCGAAAAAATTCTAGACAGAAAACGATTCTCTATCTATTTATACAGCCTCATTATCCAGCGCATTTAAAAGAAGTGGGCCAGGCGATTTGGGCCCGTCAAACTATCCACTTCCAATCGTACATGTAATGTTATCTCATAACGCGCACGACAGCGTAGAAAATTTAAATAGTAGAATAAATTAAAATCTACTTCTTAAGTAAATCAAGGCACACAGAAAATATTAAGTCCGTTCGCGATTGTGTGGGACCCTATAGGTTCACTAAACATTAGCAGTGTACACAAAACCCTTTTTGCCCACAAATCATAAACGGTCTCTAGCGAGACATTATGACTACCTAAGTATAGTGAAGATCGGTTTTCTAACACAACCTAATCCACAACTAATATTAGAGTATCAACCTTGATTGATTCCTAGAGCAGACCACTAACAACAGCATAGTCAGGAAGCAATGATTAAGGGGCCATCAACGACATTATTTTACAAATAAATCATAGTTTAGTCAGTTCTTCATCATTTTCAGGGCGAATCTTTGTTTTTCTGCTTCGTCTTTCTATGCAGGGACGACCAGATCTTGCTCACTGGGATTCTAATTTACGCGAGTCGCATGACAGTCCCTCAAGCCTCTCACTTGCCACTTTGGAGAACAGATGGTGTGATCATCACCCTCCTGATTCATGCCTTGGTCGTGGAATTCCTGTATTACTGGCTTCACCGAGCTCTCCACCACCATTTTCTCTACTCTCGCTATCACTCCCACCGCCACTCCTCCATCGTCACCGAGCCCGTCTCATGCAAGTTATGCTTCACATCACATTTAACATGATCCTTTTTTAGCTCATTACGCAATTAAAAGACGTGCCAAACCATGACAGCTCTATCTCTACTTGTTTTATTAGGCAAAAAAACACTACAAGTGCCATAACTTGTGTACGGCGCTCACTTTAGTGCCATAACTTTTTTTTGGATCACTTTAGTGCTAAAATTTTTGAAAAACAATCACTTAAGTGCTAAAATTTTTGAAAAACGATCACTTAAGTGCCAACTTCGATGCCGTACACAATTTTTGGCCGGAAATCAGACGTGGCATTTTTTTTATTAATTTCTGAAGCTGACGTGGCTCGCCGGAGTCTCGCCAGAGATTGGCACTTAAGTGATCGTTTTTCAAAAATTTTAGCACTTAAGTGATCGTTTTTCAAAAATTTTAGCACTAAAGTGATCCAAAAAAAAGTTATGACACTTAAGTGATCGTTTTTCCTCCGACTTAGCACCAAAGTGATTCGAAAAAAAGTTATGGCACCAAAGTGAGCGCCGTACACAAGTTAAAGCACTTATAATGTCCTTTTGCCTGTTTTATTGTGTCTTCTATGATGAAAATGAGTTGATACTACTAGATCAACGATCAGCTGCAAAAATTTTTTACACGAGTTTAGTATACTGAGATAATTCACAAAATTCAATCCAATCACGCTCTGTGTTGCACTTTTTTGTAAAGACGGACATTATTGACTTGGAGTAGTGGCACATACGAGGTACTTGGGAGGGACTGAATGACTCATTGTAATTAGAGAGCTGACATACTTGACGTTGCATTTAAGTAACGCTGGCTCTTATTATTTACATTTTGCCTTCATGATATAGTTAGACAAACTTTGATTTTTAACCTTTTTTTTTCTCTTTCTTTTCCTTTTTTTTTGCAGCTGTAATTCATCCATTCGCGGAACACATAGTGTATTTTATGCTATTTGCGATACCCTCGGTTACGACGCTGATCGCAAGAACTATTTCGACGCCATCCCTCACTGGCTACATCATGTTCATTGACCTCATGAACAACATGGGTCACTGCAATTTCGAGCTCATCCCGAATTGGCTCTTCACCATCTTTCCACCTCTCAAGTACTTAATGTACACTCCATCGTAAGTCCCACAACACATAATTCGATGTCATCTGATATCTCTCTCTCTCTCTCTCTCTCTCTCTCTCTCTCTCTCTCTCTCTCTCTCTCTCTCTCTCTCTCTCTCTCTCTCTCTCTCTCTCCATTGTTTTCACACTATTAAGAGCATCAAAGGGAAAAGCCTTTACGAAATCATTAAGGCGAAGTTGAAGAAAGGAGCCTATATGTAAATGTGGGACACATATGATTCACAGTACTAGGGAAGATGGGCAAAATAATCAATGTCAGAGTAGTTTTTGTTTGAAAAAGGAAAATTTGCCAAAAAGGGAAAAATCGAAACAAGTACTTGAGCACGAGTGGAAGACATAAACACAGAAATGGGTTACGTGCATTAATACAAGCGTACGTTGGCTCAATATCAGTTCATGGTCATGCATAAGTGAGGGACAAGTTTTAATGGGGGGTAGGTTCGTCCAGGCCATCAAAGTTATGCGACATTATAACTTTGTTGGACAATGTCCTTATACCGTTTATTAAGTAATGAATATGAAAAGTTCACAATATTTGTAAATTTAAATTTTCTTAGAACAACTTTCAATCATGATCAATACTTGTCAATTAGTATTATTAGGACATTGGTTCTCGTGACACGTAAATTTTTAGTTAGGAATTGCTCATGAGTCAAGACACTTTGACAGGTTCCATTCGTTGCACCACACCCAATTCCGGACAAATTACAGTCTTTTCATGCCAATCTATGATTACATATACGGAATGGTGGACCAAGCATTGGACGTCACATACGAGACATCCTTCGAAGAGTGGAAGATTCGCCGGATGTGGTGCATCTGACGCACCTGACGACGCCGGAGTCCATCTACCATCTTCGGCTGGGATTCGCATCCCTCGCGTCTCTGCCCCACTCGCCCAAGTGGTACACGTGGATCATGTGGCCTCTCACGCTCGCCACCGTGGCGTGGACCTGGATCTACGGCCACTCTTTCGTCTTGGAGAGGAACGCCTTCAAGAAACTCAAGTCGCAATCTTGGGTGATTCCGAGATACAATTTCCAAGTAAGAGCAAAGATAAGAGCTTGCTATGTTTCCGCACTTGGTGTTTAATTTCCCTTGTTGTTTCTAGTGCATTAACTTTGATTATTTCCTTTTTCATGGTACTCTTGAATTGGCAAAATGTCCCAGCAGGACCCCTACCTAGCTAATCCCTACATGCTTACTTCGCCCCACCCGTCGCATATCACATGAGTTTGCAGTACACATACGTCACACGGTGATCAATACCTCTCCAAAATAACAATATATCAAATGTCTTAACTTTAAGGAAGATAGTAATTGCGCGATGGATGGTTGGAGATCATAATTCATTAATTCCTAAGTTTGTCAATAAAACTTCATGAAAGATATTGTTTGGAAAAATTCAAAATGTTTGGGTGATGACCATGTTGCATGTCATGGATTCTCATTAATAACTAAACAACACTACATTCACGGTATTACCTACTTCTTTCCTTAGGCATAATAAATTATTATCTTCTTTTTTTCCCAAACATAAGAAATTATTAACTTACTCAACCATACAACTGAAAATGGTTTAGTTGTTTTTAGATGAGATTGCCATTCGCTGTTCGGAAATTAAGAAGTGTTTAATGAGGTTGAAAATGATTTCCCCCTATGTTGTGTGGGAAGAAAAATAGTGGAGAGAAAATGTGAGAATTGGATTTTATTTTATTTAGAAAGAGTGGGAATATGTATGAGAGCTGAGAGGAAATATATATCCTTAAGGCGAATGACATTTTTTCCCTTCCCATTGTGTGTAACTCAAGGCTTCAATATATTTTGAAATCGAGAAATTTCTACCGGATAAAAATGGGGGCTATCGATTTACCTCATTATTGATCAAATCATGCCTTTTAATAAAAAGAAAAAAACTGATCAAAGTATTCCCAAGTAATCTCAAAATGATCAATAATGCAAGTAATATTTCTTCAAATTAAATAGTTAGCAATTATCTTAATTTGCAGAATATTATGATGCCGGGGGGAAAATTTTAAAAGTGAAAATATGACCTTTCAAATTCCTTGGCTAAATCACCTCCTTCTCTTTTTCATGATCGCATCTCACTCCCCTAGCTACTGACAGACATCTGATGTCCAAAACACCTGCCACGAGTGTTGACCGAACATTTCGAGTCTATTGGTTGTCTGTATTCTCCAAGACATATGTCTGTCCATATGTGTGTCGACTTCGTTTCATGTTCTTCATTTTCCTGTAGTATCTATCACAGCGGCGAAGAGAAGCCATCAATGGCTTGATAGAAGAAGCTATACTGGATGCTAACAAGAAGGGAGTCAAGGTTCTGGCTTTGGGTCTTCTCAATCAGGCAAGATGGTGTCTCCTCCCTAGCCAATCCCTTCATTATTAATGTAATTTAATTTTTCATCGTCGAGAATAGCTCCGATCCGACTTCTTTCAACATCACACTCAAAATTCTGTCGCTGGGGTATCTACTTTAGCCAAATTATTTGGTGTTTATCTATTTCAATTTTTTTTTTCGCTTTTAGGGAGAGGAATTGAATGGGAAGGGTGAATTGTACATTCAAAAGCACAGAGATTTGAGGACCAAGTTGGTAGATGGGAGTAGCTTGGCAGTGGCAGTTGTGCTCCACAGCATTCCCAAAGGGACAAGCCAAGTTCTCCCCAAAGGCAACCTTGACAAGCTTGCTTATGCCATTGCCCATGCTTTATGTGCAAGGGGTATCCAGGTGCTCAGTCCTCCGCTTATCTATATAAAAGCATTTTGGTTGTATCTTGCACCTTTCTTTATTTTAATGAGATTTTGTTTTAAATTATTTGTTTTAGTGACATAAAAGTGATGCAAGGCATTTTTCTTAAAGGGCTTGCATGTTCGCAATTGATATATAGTTGTATGCACCTCTTTTTTCTTCTAATTGATGCAAGAAATGTGGCTGGTGAATGTAGCTTCTAAGGATGAGCATGGGAAGCTCAAAAGGAGTCTCAACGGAAAGTACGGAGGCAGTTTGATCCTTTCAACAATTTATTCTCAAAAGGTAATTGACGAAGCAGTTTTTGAAGGTAAGCAACATATAATTTGTCTAAGAAATGACATGCATAAGATCATTAATTGCAGATATGGTTGGTAGGAGATGGACTTGCCGAAGAAGAACAGAAGAAGGCACCCAAAGGAACGTTGTTCATACCCTTTTGTCAATTCCCTACGAAGCAAATGCGCAAAGATTGCCTTTACCACAGCACTCCAGCGATGATCGCTGCCCAGTCGTTCAATAATTTGCACTCCTGCGAGGTTAGTTTGCTGAATTCTGCCGCCAGAATTATGTATTATGGAGTTACATTGAGTTATAGAATGGGGATAGCAAACTAAAAGCATGTAAGTTCACAAGGTATGCTGCGAGGCTATCTCGCTGGTAGATTGGAATAAAACACATTACACATCACTTAACTTTAAAGATTATGGTCCCTTGTTTTCTCTTTACGGTGCAACACAAAAGGCTACGAACATTTCCGCTATGTTTTGAACTCATTCCAATCTGTGCGCCAATCATTAAATAAATCTTAATGACACATTTAATGTTTATCAGTAGGTTATGTGATGAAACAAAAACATGTATTAACCCATTGTGCAAGACTAACCATAACATGTATATTGTCCTAACAAGAAAGATGGAAACTTAGTATTTAAGCAAAGATTTCTATGATTATATAAAAGGGCAGTCCACTGATCACTACTGTTAAATCGACGTCACACACGAACATACGTAGTAAGGGAAATTAACCATCCTTGTACACACAAACGGCATGCGAAATTGTTTCGCAGCACATACAATTAACTCGAAACTATTCGGTTGCAGAATTGGTTGCCAAGAAGGGTGATGAGCGCCTGGCGAGTGGCCGGGATAGTGCATGCGTTAGAAGGATGGAACGTGAACGAGTGTGGAAGAATGATGTTCGACATAGAGAAAGCATGGGAAGCAACCCTCCAACACGGGTTCTGTCCGCTGGCGCTCCCAGCCATTTGAAGCAACAAGGGGACCGAATAATAAAGAAGAGGAATGAGGACTTGGAGTCACATCAATATAGAGCTTCGACATGTTTCGAGATATGCGGAAGATCAATTCTTGTAAAGTTTTGAGCACTTGCATGGGATTTTTGCCCAAGATTGTGCTAAATAATTCTCATTCCGACATAACTCACGTACAATGATAATGTCAGTAAAGTATTTGGGTTTGTTGGCATTGATTTACGTGGTTTAAAGCCGGATGGTCTCATTTCATTTGCTGTTGTTTACTCCTTGAAAAAGAGTCGTTATAATTATGAGGAGATTCTAAGACTTCGTTTAGATTTTAGAATGTGAATAAGCTTTTCAAAAGCCTAATAAGTGACTTTCCCTTCTTGGTTGTCGGATTGTGGATCATGATACAACTTTGTGTCTAGATCTAACTATCACAATGTTCCCAAGTTGAGTCGTAACCTAGACATTGGACACGAGAGCATTTTTTGTCGTAATTGGGCCTAAAAAAATTCCCAAAAGCCCAACAGCCCAAATATAAATATAATTACAGATGTCGTCTTCTTCTTCCTCTTGTAGAGAGAGAGAGGAAACTGCACATCCGTTCCCAATGTCCCGACAAATCGGATTAACTCCATTTCCTTACTCATTATAAGGATCCGTACCGTTCGTTCATCAAATCGAAGGAATTTTTGTAGTTTAGATATAAATTTGGATACATACGAGTTCTGAGATGCTGGGTCAAATATAGGGTTTAGCTACAAAGTCATGTAGTGATGAAATTTTAGAATGTTCTGGAGTCGTGGCATTTTACAAAAATTGATTTGGACATACGGTTTGGTCAAAATAAATTTTCAAAATTTCACACGCATTGTTGGACCTAGTTTCAAATAAATATATTTGGGGACAGCTTATGCTCATCTCCTGACATCATTTGGGATGGCTAAGCTAAGGGTCTTTTTGTGAAAGAGCTTTCCTTCAATAGTAAGCTCGATCGAATCAGAGCCTAATAGAGAAAGATATGAAGCGATCAAATTCAACACGACTTATGATTGACTCAATAGTAACTATTATTCTTTTTCACATATTCACCACTCAAAATGAATCTTAGCAGCTTAAATAGTAAGCTATCAGATAAATTAACAGCTTACAAATATAAGTTTGCCTTGAGTAATAGTAAGTTAACACTAGAGTAAGTAACTTATGATCCAAGTTACAACCGTTAATGTAATAGTAGTTTATAAGTTTATCTCCCAATGAAAACTAACTCTTAGCTACTTAAATAGTAAGTTAGCATTGAAATTAATAGCTCACCAATATACCTCCACTTTTAGTAACTTATCATCAGAATTATCTTACAACAAATAGTGCTGTAGGTTACAACGACCCCCTTAAGTTGCCTTTGGGATGTTACGGCACCAACAACCTATTTACATCTTATTGCCCCCTGACGCGGAAGTATCTAATTCTATGGAACATTTCTTAAGTTCCAACTTAATTCTATCGATGAACCCAACACAATCGATGATTATCTAGGTCAAAGCTGAATTTGGTCACAACTTGCTTCGATGGGTCAAAGAATGAAGTAGTCAATAAGGAGACTATCGACCAAGTTACCAATTAAAGGAGTTGTCGATTCATCTTTAACCATTAAGATATTAAAGTTACCGATTAAAGGAGTTGCCGATTCTTCTTTAACCGTTTAGATATTGACTTCCGTTTCACCAAAATAATTCCTAGATTCAATGCGGATAGGTAGCTCAATTGGTTATGGCGTACTTGGGATTAGTGTGATTAAGCGCACTGGTCTCAAGTTCGATTCCCCAGCTGAGCACTTATGATTTAAGTGGGAGGCCATGCCGGTGGGTTATTGTGCTAGTCTTCCCCGAGGAATAGTCAAGGTGCACACAAACTGGCCCGGACACCTCGATTACCAAAAAAAAAAAAACATATCAATGGGAGGCTATTTCGAACAATTTCCATTAATATTTGTTGATTTCCCAAGGTGGCTATTTGCACGTCAAGGCTGGTTGACAAATTTTGAAGAATTATAATGTTGAATAGTCAATATTTCAAGTCTCCATGTATTTATTGCACTACATAGTTCCTATGCATCATTGATGCATAGGTCTTTATGAGTCTCAAGAGTCAAAGTTATAAGTTCCTAGGACTTTAATTACTTTTTACTTTCTATGTCTTTTAATGTTTGTCTATTATCTGTGTCTTAGTCCCATAATAAATAGAGGAGGGTCCTCCATTATAATTCAGACTTGAATATTGGATACATGAGATTTTCTTGTGTGAGCAAATATCTTTAAAGAGTGGATTACTCCTATTCGGTTTCTTTATCCCTGAAGAGTGGATTACTCGTCGGTGATGAACCAAGAAGCGTTTTATCCTCAATTGGTGGTTTTCCTTTAGGCCTTGGTGGTAAGCTTCTCATGTCCTGAAGTCATTTAACATTGGTGGATGGCTTGTCCTATAAGCCTTGGTAGCGAGCTTTGTTGATCTCGATCTTCATCCTTGGTTGGTGTCCCATCCTTTATGCCTTGGAGGTGATCATATTCTATTCTGCGTTTGAAACTCACCCATCGACAACCATCCCATACACACACACACCTATCCATACACATAACTCAAAGAATTCCCAATTCCGGGAATCACTCGTCCATGCACGCATCACCCCCTTACAGATAATTTTGTTCATGGAGTATATATTTATAGGTTTAATAGATTACTTGTGAGGAAAAAGCATTTACATCTATTCATTCGACTAATATAATGGAAATAGTCGACTTTTTTAATGAGTTTACTAATATTTAGAGAAAATTACGAAAACGTCTACATACTATTACCTAAATTCGGTTTTGGTCCATGTATTATATTCCATTCAAATGTGGATGGCATATATTGAGTCAACACTGGCAAATCGACACATGGACGTTCCAGGTACAAGCTTCTAAAAATTTATATTCTCGGTCCTCCTCGTACTTTTAGGAATGTTCAAGTTCAAATCCTATATTTTGATGTAGCACCTCAAATATAGTAGATCTGTGGTCACCACTTTATAGTGCTTCAATCCTAGGATCTTTCCAAATCCTTGGTTCAGGTAAGGAATCTAGATGCGATCTTGACCTTAAAAATCATACTCGAGTCACTATGAATCAATTTAAGTAAACCTAAGTCGATTGGACACTTAAGGGTCTAGATAGTAATGAAAAAGTGAACTACACAGAACGTATGAAGGAAACTGGCAAAACAATACTCTGAGATCTTAGGCTCGGGGTTTGGTTACACTCGAGATGCATTAGCATCCCACGATGCTCTTTTTGCACAACAACCGTATTTTTAGTTAAGCCCTAAATTATTCATCAATTAATTCCCTAATCATGCATGATATAGTAAAATTTTAGAATGTCGCCAAAATATTTATTCAACGTCATTTTTATTATTATTAATGAGGTTGTTTTCTCATGTGTATTGGTGTGACTCTATTTGTGTGTGAAAGTGAGTACGCAAATGTTCAATTTAGATGCAAAACGCAACCATGATGACATGTTCATAGTTAGGACGTGGCAAATTCAAATTTCAGATGTGATAAAAAAAATGTCATAACATTGGAATATCTATATGTGGCAAGGCATGACAAATCATATGCACTAATCCTTTTTATATTTCTGTGTTACTTAACATCCGCTGGTCTTCTACTGGAGAAGAGATCAATTTCGTTTACTGTTAGAAAACATAGGAGTTATGCCATTAGCATTGTGGAAATATGTATATCTTTAAAATTTTGGACTA
This sequence comes from Syzygium jambos, assembly GCA_031216235.1. Lineage (NCBI taxonomy): Eukaryota > Viridiplantae > Streptophyta > Magnoliopsida > Myrtales > Myrtaceae > Syzygium > Syzygium jambos. Next base: position 18,052,825 of record CM062223.1, on the reverse strand, counting down.
TATCGTCCACTGATATTCTGACTTCCAACAATAAATACATATATTTTATATATATAACGTATAGCACAGCCAAAGCCTGATTAATATCATTACTTGGGAAGGCCATCACAATGTTAAAATATGTCTCGAATTTAAGTCCTTTGAACGAACTCAACTTAAAGTTGAATTGTGTAGAAGCATGAAAGTTGAAAGTCGAATTTATAAGATTCGGAAATTGCTTTAGCTCTGGAGTCCACTTCGATATTTATCCAATTTTGGCCAACAATTGCTAATATGAATGACGGTTGTCCTACATGGCATGGTCAGCATTGGCGCAGATAATTTTTCGATTTTTGTTAAATGTTCAAATTTTTTTCTTTTTTTTCCTTTTCCTTTATTTCTTGGTCGTCGAGGCCGAAGGGAAATAGGGAAAAAAGAAAAGAAAAGGAAAGGAAAAAAAAGGAGAAAAGAGAAAAATTCAGAATTTTAAGAAAAATTTAAAAAAAATCATCCACGTCTATGCTAGCCGTGCCACGTAGGATGGCCGGCACTAATTCGATTGTCATTTAAACAATTTCAGGCCAAAATTGGTCAAGAATGACTACATTGGGAAATCGTCTAAAAGTTTAGGACTAAATTGGGCAAATTGGGTAAATTGAAAAGTTTATAACTGAATTAGCCCCCGTTTAATAGGTTTATGACTTTTTTTGTAATTATTCCCTCTTTCATTTGTTTTACACCTACATTAATTAACACTATATAGAAATAAAACTACATTAATTAACACTATATAGAAATAAAATTCGAGTTCTCCCTCATTTCCTATTCAAAATGGTCTTTCAATTTAAGATATTTGAATATTCAGCTCAATTAATGCTCGTAGGATCGGTGATTTGATTGCAAAAGTGACCGACAATGATTTTGATTTTGCAACTCAAAGAGTTCTAACTGAGGTTATTAAAGAGGTGTTAGTACAGAAAAAAATTATGCTCAAATGAGTTTTCATTAATAAGATCGCGAATAATAATCATCATGTTTCAAAAATCATAAAAGGAGGAGCTAGATTTTGACAAGTGTGGCTGCAGTGCTCACCCAAATATTCCACACAAAATGATTTCAAGTTACAACCACCTCGACCACCTATAAAAAGTTTGAAGTTCGCCGTGTCACGAGAAACTTAGGACGAGCAGATAGCTTCCTATTGGTCCTACTAGTGTTTTATGAAGTAAATGTCGAGGGCCCGGGGGAAAAAAGAAAATCAGGGAAACGTCAAGTATCCATTAATTCGATTCGTACATGTATACTTTTCAAGTCCCAGTCGGTGATACATAATTACTATAGGGAGGATGTCAACATCGGAAGGAGACATGTCAAACGTACGCAATTTTGAACTATTCGACTTTAAAATTTTAACCAAAGAAAAAAACATTATTGGACTTTAAAACCAATGAATTACACGTAACATGAGAAGAGTCTTTACATTCAAAATCATAAAATTTCCTTAGTTATATGTACTTATTAGTGCCCTTTATGCACTTATCAATAAAATCTATTTGATGATAGTCACAAATTGGTCTAAACAAATCAACAGGTTCCTTCCTGGTATTCCTGATAAATTGCATTGCAGTTTAATCTGCTCAACACAATAGTTATTACGACACTTAACAGTAGATTCCACAAGTTTAAAATTGGATGTTCCCTTGTGCATTGTGATCGACGACGGACTAGAGTTTACTTGAACAAGTAAACTAATCCACAAAACGTAAGCTCGGGATGGGGAGATTTACAAACTTGCGTGAAAATTCTAAAAATATATAGCAAATATTAACAAAATCATACCAAACATCCACTGATCAGCCCTCCTTTGGGTCCGTCCCGATTGGCCAAGTCGGTAGTTGGAGCGTTAGGAGATGGAACATGAACGTGCATGGAGAGGGTAGGACGCACTTATTGCGAGGGAAGAAGTTCTGTAAAAGATGTCGTGCATGTGTAATTGTAGCACAAAGGGTCTTGTATTCACTAACAGAGTAGTCTGCCAAAAAAGCAGAGAAGAAGAAATGGCCATGGAAGCCCCTGGGGAGCTTCAAGGTAGATTGATCTTTTAGGGCGCAAATGATGAACATTATGTTTCAAAAACAATTCCTGAAACAGAAATAGATTTTTCTATTTATGTTCCAGGACGAATTTCTGAGGAAAAAAACTCGTTTGATTATGATAAAAAATTTCTATTTCTGAAATAGAAACCCATTTGATAACAGCATAAAATTTCTATTTTTTGGAACATAAACTCGTTTGATAACAACACAAATTCTATTTCCCGGAACAAAAATCCATTTTTTTAGAAATGGTCTCTAAAATATAAATCAATTAAAATACTCAAATCCTAGTAAAGCCCTAAAGGCTTATTCATTCAAAGGATTGTGTTGTTTTGTAGGGTTTTTTAGGGGTAAAGACCCCTTTTGGGGGTTAAACCCCTTTTAGGGTTTTTTAGGGATTAAACCCCCTTTTAAATCCCTAAACTAAGGGGTCTTCAAAAATATCATTTGGGCACCTCAAAAAATTTAAATTTAACTCAAAGTGGGTGGCCACAGGCATTCTAAGTCATTTTGTAAAGTTTTGAAATTTTTTATTTTTTGATTTTTTTTTTAAATTCACAAATTTCCTATTTTCCCGAAATCTGACTTTTTTTATTTTCTGGAAATTTTTATGAATTTTTCTGGAATTTTTCAATTTTTATGAATTTTCTGAAATTTTTTTTTGAGATTTTTAGGAATTTTCCGAATTTTCTAATTTTTTATGAATTTTTTGATTTTTTTCTAATTTTTTTATGATTTTTTAAAATTTTTTAGAATATTTTTTATTTTTCCACCCAGAGTAAACCAGACTGAACCGGTTTAGACTGGTCTGACCAGGTCTAACCGGGGCCAAATTTAGGAAGAGATATGCTTTGAAGAGAGAAGACAGGTTTTTTTAGAAATGGTTTCTCATCTAGAAATAGAAGCTTACTTTTTTTTTGTTTTGATTTTTGGTCTAGAACCAATTCCAGAACAAAAAGTTGTTCCAGAAATAGAAAAATGGAATTATATTACTAAACGGGTTTCTGTTCCAAATCTGTATCCGGGAATATAAAATTAGTTCTTGACAGAAACAGAATGATTATCATGCGCGTCCTTAATTAGTGTTCCTTGGCCGGTTTTGAAACTATTGTCTTAGGTCGGTGAACTTAGAGATTTCCCAAAATGTTGGCTTGTATCGTTCTTCACAATGCCGTGTTAATTGCTTGAACATTTATTAGGATTGTGTGGATGTATTTTGTATGCACAGTCTCTTTTCAGGCGAACGTTCTTCACTTGGTAGTGCTCGTGTTTGTCATGTCATGAATAAGTTATTGCAAAGTACATTTTACTCATTAGACAACGGAGAGCCATGAGTATGATAATCACGGAAAATAGTACGCCAATTCCAACATATAGTAATTATAAATCATGCAACAATTGTCTATACGATGTTTATGTCCACTTTGATCTACTAAATGGATAACTAGTTAACCCTGACACACACTGTCGCACAATCACATGATATCAACCGATAGTCTCTCAATTTTATCTGCATGAGAGATTTATAGGGAAAAGTGTCAAAAAAGTCCTAAACCTTAGACATTTGTGCCAATTTAGTCCGAAACATTTTTTTTGTGCCAATTTAGTCATAAACCTTTGGCATTTGTGTCAATTTAGTGCTAAACATTTTTTTGTGCCAATTCAGTCCTAAACCTTTTGTTTTTGTGTCAATTTAGTCCTTCCGATCAATTTTGGTTGGATTTTGCTGAAGTAGATGCCGATTGACTGGCGCTGACATAGACAACTTTTAATAATATTTAAATATTTTTTTGAATTTTTCTTTATTTTTTATTTTATTTTTATTTTTTCCCTCCCCTCCCTCCTTCCTCCAGCTAATCGTCGGACCAGCGACCAGCCAGAGATCAGAGGCCGGCGAGGTCAACCTCACCAGCCACTGGCAAGGTTCACCCTCGCCAACGACGGCAAAGGCGAGCCTCGCCATGGATGGGCGAGGTTGGACCTTGCCAGATCTGATGGGGTCGTGCCTCGTCCAGCCACCGGCGAGGGTTGACCTCGTCAAATTTGGCGAGATCGGGCCTCGCCTAGTTGCTGGCAAGGCTCGAGCTCTCGCCAGAGGCCTTCAACCTTGTGGCCTCCGACAAGGGCTCGAGCCTCGTCTACAGCTGGGCGAGGCCTAACCTCACCAAAGGCCGCAAGGGCTTGAGCCTCGCCAAATCCGAGGAGGCTCTAGCCTCGCCTGCCCAGCTTGAGGCCGCCCTCATAGCCATCCAGCGAGGGCAAGCATCGCCGGCCTCTGGCCTCTAGCCGGTCCGGCGACCGGTTGGAGGAAGGAGGGAGGAGAGGAAAAAATAATAATAAATAAAAATAATAAATAAAAATTCAAAAAATATTAAATATTATTAAAAGTTATTCACATCAGCACCGGTGGTCAATTGGCATTCATGTCAGCAAAATCTGAAAAAAATTGACCGGAAGAACTGAATTGGCACAAAAACAAAAGGTTTAGGAATGAATTGACATTAATGCAAAAAGTTTAGGACCGAATTAGCACCAAAACAAGGTTTAGGACTGAATTGACACAAATACAAAAGGTTTAGGACTGAATTTGCACCAAAAAAAGGTTTAGGACTGAGGCACCCATGAAAAAGGTTTAGGGCTTTTTTGATACTTTTGCCGAGATTTACATGCCTCATGCACTTGCAAGTTTTGCGTAGTCACTTGTGATCGGCCACTATCCTTTTGATTCTCGTGTGAGACGTCCCCCTTATGAGCAAAATGCTAAGCTGATCAACTTATGTGTTCGGGGGGTGGGGGCTCCTTCAAAAATACGTGATCTTGGCGCCATGGGCGGTTCACGGCATGTACCAACTTATTGCAAAAGGGCCTGGTGAGAGGGACTTCGGCTACTTCCTCATATTCCCATTTCTTCTGGCGAGGATGCTTCACAATTAGATTTGGATCTCTCTTTCTCGCCACCGGACTGCCAAAGGCAACAACCGGATCGTCGACAGAGGCATCTGGTTCGAGCGGGTAGACCAAGAAAGCAACTGCTCTCTCTCTCTCTCTCTCTCTCTCTCTCTCTCTCTCTCTCTCTCTCTCTCTCTCTCTCTCTCTCTCTCTCTCTCTCTCTCTCTCTCTCTCCCCGTGGCGTAGATCATTCTCGCATTTTCTGTTAAATGAAACTATGCATTGACTAATGTTGCTCCAACCAAGATTATAGGCGGACAAGTTTACATATGAACAGTATCCAGTCAAACTCACTCTATAGGATGTACGTGTTATTATAGACTCACCGTAGTTTAGTCATATAAAGGTCAGGTGAAACTACGCTTATTTATCATATGAAGCAATGTCTTCTTGACCAATAACACAGCATAATCAGGAGGCAATGATTAAGGGCCATCATAGACATTATTTTACAATCAATCATAGTTTAGTCAGTTGTTAGTCATTTTTTAGGTTAATTTTGTTTAGTTTGTTTCTTTTTTTGTACGCAGGGATGACCAGATCTTGCTCAGTGGGACTCTATTTTACATGGGTGACATGACTCCCTGAAGCCTCTCACTTTCCCCTTTGGAAAACAGACGGTGTGATCGTCGCCGTCCTAATTCATGCCTTGGTCGTGGAATTCCTCTATTACTGGCTTCACTGAGCCCTACACCACCATTTTCTCTACACTCTTTGTCACTCCCACCACCGCTCCTACATCGTCACCGGGCCCATCTCATGTAAGTTATGCTTCACACCACATTTAACATAATTTTTTTAGTTCATTACGCAATTAGAAGACATGCAAAACCATGAAGGCTCTATCTTTGAATGTTTTAGCATGTCTTCTATGATGAAAAAGAGTCAATACTACAAGACAAACAATCAGCTGCAAATTAATTTTGTATGAGTTAGGTATACTAAGATGATTTACAAAATTCGATCAGATTGCATACTACGATTCACTTTTTATTTTCGTAGAGTGTTAACACCTATTTTTAATTTGCCCAAAATTAATTACACAAAATTTAGGAGTTAATGTCCTTAATTCCTAAACCAAAAAAATTATTATAGTTTATAATAGCATTGCATGTAGACATAGGTGCATTTTGCAATATTATAATATATTTTAAAAAAAATTCAAAATTTTTTTTAAAAAAATGGAAATGGGCCGGGTCGGGGCCGGGTCGGGGCCGGGTCGACCCGACCCTCTCTTTTCTTCCCCTGCGGGCCCAGCCCGCCTTTTTTCCTTTCCTCTTCCCCCCACGCACGGGCTGGGCCCGGCCCAATCCACTTCTTCTTCTTCCTCCCCTTCGGCCCGACCTGTCCCTCTCTCCCCCTGCTCCTCTGTTCTCCCCTGTCCCGACCATGCCTGGGACCGTACGGAATACCTGCTCCACCGCGCAAATTGGCCACGAAAGTCTTCAGTAGGAGCAGTAGACCGGTGCAGAGCATTGAAGGGAGCAGAGAGTGGCGTCATTGTCGTCGGCTATATAGAGGCCAACGATAGAAGAGAGAGGGGGGTTGGTTCGGTTTTGAAAAAAAAAAAAAACACAGGGAGAGTGTGAGCCGAGAGAGAAAGGGAGCTTCCGACGGCCACTGCGCCTCAGCCATCCATCCCCGCCGCCGAGCCGACGGCGGCAACAGAGAGAGAGAGAGAGAGAGAGAGAGAGAGAGGCCCTGGTCCGCCATTTTTAAGAGAAACAAAGAGAGAGAACAGAGAGAATAGAGAGAGAGAGAGAGCAAATCGACAGTTCGCCGGAGCAAGAAGGAGAACTAATAGCAGCGCTGTCGCCCACGGAGCAGCCGGAAGGTCACCCAGACGCGCCGTCGACCGGTGAGCCCCCCGGCCGAGAAGCTCCTCTGTTTTGCCCTATTTTTGTGCTCAATTTAGCCGGGACCTGTGCCGGTCGTTTCGCGCGAGTCCCGGCCCATAACATCGTCCCCCACCATGCATACGTCGTCACCAAAGGTAAACTAGGCCGTTGGAGCCGACCAAGTCGCCGGAACAGGTCAAAATCTTTCATTTTTGTCTCTGAATGCCAGGTGTTCGACAAAATACCCCAAAGAGGCCGGTTTTGATTCGGTCGCCGGCCTGCGAGCAGGCAATCGGATGGTGACAAAGGCGGGCAGCGAAGCTTAGTGGCGACCCCAGGGGTCGGGTTCAGAGCGGCACCGGTCTAGGTCGGCCAACGGAAGGCCAATTTTGGCTCCGCCGGTGCCCCCCGTGTCTGTGTACACGGGTTCGACCCGACCCGGATCAGCAGATCTGACCCGGGTCAATGCCCTGGGTCGGATCCATTGACTCGGGTCGATTCCGACCCGAACCGGATCAACTGATCCGACCCGGGTTAACGCCCTGGGTTGGATCCATTGACCCGAGCCGGTTCCGACCCAAATCGGATCAACTGATCCGACCCGGGTCAACGCCTTGGGTCGAATCCGTTGACCCGGGTCGGATCTGCCGACCCGACCCTGTAAAATTTAAAATTTTTCTTTTCTTTCTTCTTCTGTATTATTATTATTTTTTCGTCTTTTCTTTTTTTCTAAAAAAATTCAAATTTAAAAAAAAGATCCTTTTTTATGTATTATATCTGAATGTTTTAATTTATTGTATTATTGTGCATGTTATTGTCTTGTTTAAATTAGACAAGCCTAAGGTCGCACGGTAGTATTTTGAATGTTATTTTTATTGCTGTTACGTTATTATTATGCATGTTTTTAATTAAAATATAATTACATAAGTTGTTGTGCTTTGAATGTCATATGACTTAGTTAGGGTTAGAACCTCAAGCTGCATATTTATTTTGACTGCTAATCGTTTCTGATTATGCACTCATTTGATCACCTCACATATTAGGAAAAAGGTCCTAAAATCAACCCAAATTGCCTGAAAAATGTTTTCAAAAATAAAGAGAGTAAAAAGGCACCGAAAGGGCATTAATTATCCAACTAGTGTAACCAAGTCCCCGAACTCGGTTAATCTCTGGTTCGCAAGAATGGGGTGATTCTCCCGCCACCTTATTTTGGTTTCTAATCGACCCACCCCAAATCGATTAGTGGCGACTATTTGGTATAAACTACTTGCATGTTAAACACTTAAACCCTAAGTCGCGATATGGTACAGGGTTGGGAGAGCCTGAGTTAAGTCCCGAATCTAGACTTAGCATGTACCAAACGAGCTACCTTCTTTCTGCATGTGGTTGACGAAAAAGCTGGGAGGTCGATTGCGACAAACTGGCGACTCCGCTAGGGATTTGCATTTTTTAAAGTGGACTTAAGCCAAAATTTTTTATCCTGTTCAAAATAATCTTTGTTTGGCAGCAAGGATTCCAGGTATGACCCTGACATTAAGGTGTTATTTATTCTTACAGGTGCAAATTGATTGTTTATGAATTGTTGTACATGTTTTAATGATTTAGCACTACACTATTGCATACACAACCACGCTTCCGGACCTGGGCCGCAATAGGACATTTTAGGATGGTGTTAAGAAAGATACGACCTCGAACGCGAATCCGCGATGTAGAGGTTGCCTTTCTTTTCTCCGAAATTTATTTCTAAAAATCGTAAAGAAATATCTTTAGCCGTTATTGGTGTGACTATAAGATATTCCTTTCGATTTGGCCAAGGTTAAAAGGACTTGATACCAATGCGAGACTGCGACGGTCAGGCACCCTTTTAATTTCATTTTGCTGAGCCAGTCTAGATAGAAATCGAACCTCACTCCTCATGTGCATATTGTTGTGATTGCCATGATTTAAGGAAAGGTATATATTCTATCCCTTCTCATTTTTTATACAGCCTACTTATTCAATTGATTTGTTACTGTTAGGCCACCCGTTAATTGCATTCTATATACGATGAGAAGAGCTAATATCCAATCCGTCCCCACTCCTAAGAAAGAGTTTCTGACATGGTAGGACCGACGAGACGAGGGATATGCTTATTGCGGAGCTTGTCCATGAAAATAAGCAGCCTCGAGAGACTGTAGCTTCCCCATCATTTATAGAATGAGCATCCGGGAATGGCGCCCTTTTTGTTAAGAGCCCCTGTCTTTCATATTTCCTAGTATTTATATTTAGGGGTTTTGGTTTTATTCTTTAAAAGTATTTATGGGTTGTGCTAATGTTAATATAACTTGGACCGCTTTTATTATATAAATAAATTGTTTTGCGCCTTAATGATACCACCGTGGCCTTCGGCCCAGTGGTATCCGGGGATGAGCGAAACGGTCCGAGGCGACCGGGGTTCGAACCCTTGGGACGCCATTTGTAATGAATATATTCCCTTATTTTTTGCAAATAAAAAATATATATTTAATAGCTAGATATAATACTAGACTAAGTCATGGACTGATCATTTATGAGATTTTATACTCATTCATTGTCATTTTTTCACAGGAAATTACGAATTATACCAACCCACCAAATAAAAATGATTGAAAAAGATATGATAACTCGTGTGGCGGACATGGAGACCGAAAATGAAGCAAGTCTTCGCCTTTCTTCAACAACTCTCGAAAAAGTCGAACATTTGTCAGTTCGCTTAGACTAACTCACCATGACTCCGTTTTGCTATCCAAGACCAAGGGTGATGATTCAAATGGAGCCCTCCAGTGTCAACCAAAAGGGTAAAGATGTCCTAGTTGACAATGTCCACGAATCCCCTGATCCTAAGGAATTGAGCACCCTAAGCCCAAAGTTCATGCAACATAAACAATACAAATCCAGTATCCCTCCGTCATAAAAGCAAAACAATCGGAGACAGTTCACTCCCCTCCTAGGACCTCCATCTCAGATGCTGGCAATACTCCGGAAGAAGGGACTGCTCTTCACTGAACCAAAGCGACCTAATTCTGAGAGCTTTTCAAATTACAATTCGTCTAAAAAGTGTGATTATCACATGGGCGAGGTTGGGCATTCAACTTATGAGTGCTATACTCTTAAGCACCGAATTCAAAACTTGCTGGACATCGAGACTTTCTCATTCCAGACCGGTGAAGGGAATGGATGCAAGCCCACTTGAGTAGAACTCCTATCATCTTTTCTGCATGAATCCCTGAAAAGGGGGATATCCTCGTTTTTTGTTTTTTGTCATCATTTCTGCCGGAAGAAATGCCTTTTTGAACTCTCCCTATCCTGAGATTGTAAATAAATGTATTGTAAATAAATAATGTTTTCAGGGCATGCAGTGGTATACCAAACTGGCCCATTGATGATATCTAGCCATGAAAAGGAAAGTGTTCTTAGGCCCGGGCTTTCTCATGCTTCCTTGTTTCTAAGCTTTTGAAAATAAAATAAACGTTTTATCATTTTTCAAAAGGACAAAAAAAGAACAGTGGTGGAAAAGCATAGATTCTCATAGCCCTGTTTATTTTTCTAACTCGCTCACTTTATGTCTAAGAGCATACTCCTTTTTGATTTGTTATTACAAAGGGGACATTTGGAATAGCACAAACTAAAGAACACATCAGCCCCTGGTAATGATCGCAGATTGACTAATACAATAGGGACAGTCCAAGCAAAGATCAGCCAACCTTCAAAGTAAAATGTGGGATAATGAACTGGGAAGCCTGCTAGACGCCAACGTGCTAACAAGCCGAATAGAGTACCAATGTTAGGACCTCTCGAATGAAACATGACGAAGAAGTGCTTAATTGGAAGAGTAGACTAGGGGCCATGCGATCTCCCAGTCTATCAAAAAGGGTGTATTTCATTCTTAAAGTTTATCCACTTTAGCATAGAAATGACATATATTTTCCTTTTACATAGGACAAAATTGAGTAAATAACACTCATGGTAACAAGTCTAACTGGAAAGGACTTTGCATATGACAAAATGGCGTCGAAACCGATCTTGACAACCATGGAAGTCTAGATGGCAATCACGCTCATATCCATCAAAGACCTTTAAAGCAGAAATTAGCTTTGCTGCGAAGATCCCCATGCAAGCAATTGCACATGCATGTGTAGTCAAGAATCGAAGCATTTACAAGAAACTCCTCAACATGTTGGAATCGCATTGACACAGCATACGTTGACAATAGAATCCTCTATTTAAAAGCATCCCTAATTATAGAGGATTTCATTCGAGCTTCGAAACCAAGAGTATGGAGGAGCAGACTGAGATAAAGAAGGCTGAACCAAGTAAAGAGGAGAAAAGACTTTGCTAGCTTTGAAGGCAAAATGGAAGAAAGGTAATTTGTATCGTTCTTAATATATCCTCAATCCTCTCATTTCTAACATAAGCTCCTGTTTTTGCCAGAACGAAATTATCAATATCCGAGAAAACTTAAGGAGTTGTCAGTTTAATCTCAAATAAAGGGAATCACGAAGGGTAATGTTATATCGTTCCTAATTCCTGTCCCTCAAAGAACCGTTCATTAACATTGTCTTCCTTGTTACTTTGCAGGTATATCCTACTATTGCAACATAGGTAAGTATCTCTTTCCCTAAAAAAACTCTTCTCATAAGAGTAGAAAGAAACAAGAAGGAAGAAATAATTAAAGAAAATTGATACTATTTTTTTCGTCAAGTGCATTGCATGGAAAGTAATTTTGCATGGTAATTTTACCTGTTTAATTCACCAATTCCCTGTGAAAATCTCGACAATTCTACGAATGGTGTCGAACTGCTCCGATGTATTGAACGAGGTGTGTCAAGATGATGATAGGCAATCCTTAGTCTATACGCATTCTCAGGTACCAAACCCTTGCAAGATCAGTGAAAAGGTTTCATTTCTACAAGGTAAAGGGATTTCTTGCATAAGATATGGTAGCCAAAATGACGAGAGGCAGTTCATTTCTCTACCCCATACACTATTGTTATCCTTTACTTAACCATTTGAGCCCATACACTCGGAGGTTCCTTTTAAATCACCCCTGTCAAGAACTACCCCACATTGAGACAGCTTGAGGTAAATTGGCATCACAGAAGGATTCAAATTCAGAGGGAGCAAAAAGAGCGTTCCTCCCTTTCGATCATCGACCTTGTGGTTTCGGCCTTGTCGTTTTCACGGATCCAGTAGTCCTCAACACGGTCCTCCAAGACAAGCATACCATCGACGGCCGGACAGTCGAGGCTAAGAGGGCTTTGTCAAGAAAGGAGCAGAAACTAAAGCCTATCCAAAATGCCAACATGTCATTAATAATGGTGATGTTCTTACTCAGGAACTGAGGAAGACAAGAAGGATAAGGAGTTTGTAATATCTAAAATTTTCTATGATCATCCGCTGCAACAGCTCACACAAAGTGAAAAAGATGAATAGAAATTTTCTTGCTCTCACTTGCATTAATCTTTGAGTGTTATTATTGCAGATGAACTCTCACGATAATTTAAGTGCCCTAAGATGACGAAGAGCAATTCTTTTTCTATCCTATATACTTATATCCCTTGCTAGCCCAATTGAGCCGGCGATTTCATTTCGTACAATCCCAGTTGGTGATCATCCCCCACACCGGGGCAAAGCAAAAGTCACCACAGTTTGAGCATCAGGGTCTAAAGTACCGAATCAAGATGAAGACTCCAAGAGCCTAATAATATTATTCTGTTCAAACTTGTTTAGACTAGTCCTAATAACACCAAAAGAACAACAACAAAAAAACGCTGAAAACTAGAGACATGAAAAAGCAGTGTGCCTGATAAAAGCAAGGCCAATGCCCATGAATAAAAAAGATGAAGAGAAAGGAGTCCTAAATTTTTAGATAACTGCTATGAAAAATAATAAAGTTTTTGCTAAGAAGAGCTTTGAGCGTGATGAAGACGCTCTCAAATATCTCAAAGATATTAAGTGGTGTAGAATAGACGACCCCAAAGGGTTTAAACTTGAGTTCTTCTTTGATATAAATTCCCACTTTAAGAACTCTTTCTTGACAAAGATCTGCCATATGATAGATGAAGACGAACCTATTCTTGAGAAAGCAATTGAGACAGAGATCGAATGGTATCTAGGAAAATGCTTGACGCAAAAGCTCCTCAAGAAAAAGTTATCAAAGAAGCTAAAACACAAGATTACCCAAGGAATTTTCCAAAAGGATCCTGATGGTGGAGAAAAAGACTAGTGACAATACCAAGATGATCATCAATTCTCACCCTCACACATATTTTTTAGCCTAACGATCATTTCATTCCTCAACCTGTAAACCAAGCCCACATTACATCTTTCATGAAGTCTCTTCTGACTAGGGCACTTGAATTAACGTGGAATTTCAAATGTTTATAAACAACGCTCGAGGAAGTGCGAGCAAGAATACTTCTATCTCGTTTTGCAGAGTTTTTGACTTGTAAACCTGAAGAGAATTGCAGACTATTTTCTTTCATGGCCTTGACTTGGGCAGTCACCTTTGTTAAGCCATTGACCAAACCAGCATTACGACCCTGAAGAAGACCTCTCAGATTGGCAGCATCGTACCGCTTGCGAGAAAACTCAGACCCTTGTGGATGTAATAAAAGTCAGATTGAGTGTTTTCGATGTTCCCGCATTAATGGACGGGACAAACAACCTTTTTCAATGAGAGTGAGTGAAAAATCTTTTCTGACTGAAGTTCCCTCGTTCAGCACCTCGAGAAGTCTACCTTGCGAGCGAAAAATGTCTTAATTGATAATTACCCCGGTGGATGTTTGGTGATGCAAACATGGCAAAATCATCATGCATGAACTTTCAAATACACATCCTGGAATAGCCTAGCTTGTCTATCCTTGATGAATACATGCATGTTTGCGCTAATCGTCTTTCACAACTCAGAGTTGTAATCCCCAGTGATAGGATACGAAAATTCAGGCACTGGAGAAGCCCTCATGATCATCCCAAGAGAGATGTCCCGAAAAAGGTCGGGTATTCAGCAGATAATACATCAAACCTCCGATTAAGAAACCTTGGGTATTTCATCAGAATTCTTTTCAAACTACCCAGAAGATAAACAGGGTGTTCCGTCGAAAAAGAAAAGTATCTTGGCTTGTTGGCCAAGACATTTCGTATGATATTCTAAAATAGCCTTAGTTGTCTATTTCTCCGATGAATACATATGTATTTACAGGAACATGCCCAGGTAAGTGTATTCTACCCATGCCCAGTTCCAAAAATCCATGTACTTACGATTGTTATGGTATCCTCCTGAGCATGGGACTGACTCCCTCTGTTCACATCAAATCCTCGGGCGAGAATCCCCATGTGCTCATTGTTTGAGTCTTTTCAAGACCTACTGGTGAGGACCTACTAGGCAAACCATCAAATCCTCGGGCGAGGACCCCTAGGTGCTCATCATTTGAGCCTTTTCAAGACCTACTGGTGAGGACCCACCGGGCAAACCATTAAATTCTCGGGCGATGACCCCCAGGTGCTCATCGTTTGAGCCTTTTCAGTACTTGCTGGCGAGGACCCACCGGACAAACCATCAAATCCTCGGGCAAGGTCCCCCAGGTGCTCATCGTTTGAGCCTTTTCAAAACCTACTGACGAGGACCCACCAGGAAAACCGTCAAATCCTTAGGCGAGGACCCCTAGGCACTTTGGCAAAACAATCCCTAGTCAAGATGACCAAAGAAAGGTTCGGGTCCTAGACAAACAAAATCCAGTCAAGGTGATCGAAGAAAGGTTCAGGTCCTCGACAAAAGCAATCCCTGTCAAGGCGACCGAAGAAAAGTTCGGGTCCTATACAAACCATTTCCCCCGTCAAGGCGACCGAAGACAAATTCGGGTCCTCGACACACGATATCAACTATCTGGAATTACTCTACCCTTCGGCAAGGTAAGTAGCCTCAAGTATATTTTTATTTGCTTTAGCACGCATCATCTTATCGCATCATAAAAAATGAGACTCACGGTCTCGCCAAAAATAACATTCATTGAGCATGCATGGGCCAAATTTAGGTATCATTTTATCTTTGAACGTAACCTCTGCAAGCTCAATCTCTGCGAGCTCACCTTCAAAGAGGAGCAGCTGTCGACACATATTTTTAATTTGCTCAAAATTAATTACATAAAATTTAGGAGTTAATGTCTTTTTTTTTTTGGTAAAGAATTTAGGAGTTAATGTCCTTAATTCCTAAACCAAAAAAATTATTATTATTTAGTTTATAATAGTATTGCATGTAGACATAGGTGCATTTTGCAATATTAGAATATATTTTAAAAAAATTAAAATCTAAAAAAAATTCAAAAAAATTTAAAAAAAAATCGAAATGGGACGGGTCGACCCAGCCCTCTCTTTTCTACCCCTGCAGGCCCAGCTCGCCTTTTTTCCTTTTCTCTTGCCCCCACGCGCGAGCTGGGCCCGGCCCAGCCTACTTCTTTTTCTTCTTCCCCTCCAACCTAACCTATCCCTCTCTCCCCCTGCTCCTCTGTTCTCCCCTGTCCTGACCATGCCTAGGACGGTGCAGAATACCCGCTCCACTACGCAAATTGGCCACGAAAGTCTTCAGTAGGAGCGGTAGGCCGATGCAGAGCATTGAAGGGAGCAGAGGGTGGCGTCATCGTTGTCGACTATACAGAGGCCAGCGAGAGGAGAGAGGGGGGCTGGTTCGATTTTGAAAAAAATAAACACAGGGAGAGTGTGAGCCGAGAGAGAAAGGGAGCTTCCGACGGCCACCACGCCTTAGCCATCCATCCCTGCCGCCGAGCTGACGATAGCAATAGAGAGAGAGAGAGAGTGAGAGAGAGAGAGAGAGAGAGGCCCCGGTCCGCCATTTTTAAGAGAAAGAGAGAGAGAGAACAAAGAGAGAAGAGAGAGAGAGCAAACCGAGAATTTGCCGAAGGAAGAAGGAGAACCAACAGCGGCGCCGTCGCCCACGGAGCATCCGAAAGGCCACCCAGACGCACCATCAACCGGTGAGCCCCCCGGCCAAGAAGCTCCTCTATTTTGCCCTGTTTTTGTACTCGGTTTGGCCGGGACCTACGTCGGCCGTTTCGCGCTAATCTTGGCCCATACTATCGTCCCCCACCGTGCATACGTCGTCACCAAAGGTAAGCTGGGCCGCCGAAGCCGACCAAGTCGCCGGAACAGGTCGAAATCTTCCATTTTTTGTCTCTGCACGCCAAGTGTTCGACAAAATACCCCAAGGAGGCCGGTTTTGATTCGGTTGCCAGCTGGCGAGCAGGCGGTCAAACGGTAATAGAGGCGGGCAGCGAAGCTTGGTAGAGACCCCAGGAGTCGGGTTTAGGGCGACGCCGATCTGGTTCGGCGGACGGAAGGCTAATTTTGGCTCCGCCGGCACCCCCCGCGACTGTGTACACGGGTTTGACCCGACTCGAATTAGTAGATCCGGCCCAGGTTAACGCCCTGGGTCGAATCCGTTGACTCGAGTCGATTCCGACTCGAACCGGATCAATTAATCTAACCCGGGTCAACGCCTTGGGTCGGATCCGTTGACCCTGGTCGGATCCAATCGACCCGGATCCACTAACCCGACCAGGTTTTTAATGTTTATTTTAATTTTTTTAAAAATAATTTAAAAAATTTAAATTTAAATTTTTTTATTTCTTCTTCTATTTTATTATTATTATTATTTCCTTCTTTTCTTTTTTTTTTTAAAAAAAATTCAATTTTTTTTTAAAAAGATCCTTTTTTTATGTATTATATCTTAATGTTTTAATTTATTGTATTATTATGCATGTTATTATCTTGTTTAAATTAGATAAGCCTGAGGTCGCGCGGTAGTATTTTGCATGTTATTTTTATTACCGTTGCGTTATTATTATGCATGTTTTTAATTAAAATATAATTACATGAGTTGTTGTGTTTTGAATTTCATATGACTTAGTTAGGGTTAGAACCTTAGGCTGCATATTTATTTTGACTGCTAATCGTTTCTGATTATGTACTCGTTTGATCACCTCACATGTTAGGAAAAAGGTCCTAAAATCAATCCAAATTGCCTGAAAAATATTTTCAAAAATGAAGAGGGTAAAAAAGTACCGAAAGGGCATTAGTTATCGAACTAGTGTAATCAAGTCCCCGAACTCGGTTAATCTCTGGTTCGTAGGAATAGGGTGATTCTCCCGTTATCTTATTTGGGTTTCTAATCAACCCACCCCAAATCAATTAGTGGCGACTCCTTGGTATAAACTACTTGTATGTTAAACACTTAAACCCTAAGTTGTGATATGGTACGGGGTTGGGAGAGCCTGAGTTAAGTCCTGAACCTAGACTTAGCACGTACTAGGCAAACCCCCTTCTTTCTGGATGTGGTCGATGAAAAAGCCGGGAGGTCGATCGCGACATAGAGACGGACATCTATTTAATTTCTAGGAGTATTGGCATGTACATGGTACTTACAAGGGACCGCATGATTCATTGTAATTAGATAGTGAACACACTTGGTGTTGTATGTAAGTAACAATGGTTCTTATTATTTACATTTGTTGTCGTGTGATTCATACTCCCCATCAACAGAAAGGCACAGGGGTCTCGTCAGAAGGCTTTTATAGTTTGGACCCATATTTTATTAGTACTTTAGGCTTAGGTCTATGAATAGTTGTTGCTTATATATAGGCCTAATACCCAAAAAAACCCCAAACTTTAGCCTTTGTCCCAATTATATCCTAAACTTTTTTTTATCTCGTAAAAAACCCCAAACTTTTACTTTTATCCCAAATCTACCACCGTCAACTTTTCCATCCAATATTACCGTTAATAATTATTTTAATATTATGTTTTATTTTTTAGAATTTTTTTATTTTTTATTTTCTTTTCTTTTTCCTTTCCTTTTCTTTTTTTCCCCTTCACCTTCAATCTCAGGCCGGTCGCCAGTCCAATGACCGGCCAAAGGTGGGGGCCGGCGAAGCTCGACCTCAACGACGTTGGGCGAGGTCGGCCTCGCTCGCCCCTGGTGAGGTTCATCCTCGCCGTGGCTAGCGAGGCTTGGCCTTGCCCAACGCCGGCGATGTCGAGCCTTGTCAGTGGTCGGCAGGGCCGAGCCCTCGTCAGATCTGGCGAGGCTTGAACTCGCCGACAATTGGCAAGGCTCGAACTCGTCAGCGACTGGCGAGGGCTTGGCCCCGCTGGCAAGGACAAGGCTGGCGGGGCCAAGCCCTCACCAGGGGCGGGCAGGCGAGGCTCAACCTCTCCAACGTTGGGCAAGGTCGGCCTCGCCCGCCCCTGGCGAGGTTCATCCTTGCCGTGGCTAGCGAGGCTCGGCCTCGCCCAACACCAGCGAGGACTCAATCTCGCCAGCCTCGTCCTCACCGGCCGTGGCGAGGCTCGACCTCGCCACTAGCCGGCAGGACCAAGCCTCGCCAGCCACAGGAAGGACGAACCTTGCCAGGGGTGGGTAAGGCTCGACCTCGTTGGCATTGGGCGAGGTCGGCCTCGCCTGCCCTCGGCGAGGGCTCGGCCCTGCCAACCTCGTCATCACCACGGCTGGCAAATACAAGGCCGTCGGGGCCGAGCCCTCGCCATTTGCCAGCGAGTTCGAGCCTCGCCAGATCTGGCGAGGGTTCGACCCCGCCGGCCGCTGGCAAGGCTCGACCTCGCCGGCCATGGTGAGGACGAGCCTCGCCGACCACGGCGAGGACGAACCTTGCCAGGGGCGGGCGAGGCCAACCTTGCCAGCCCCCACCTCTGGCCAGTCGCCGGACCAGCGACCGACCAGAGGTTGAAGGTGAAGGGAAAAAAAACAAGAAAGGAAAGGAAAAAGAAAAGAAAAGAAAAAATAAAAAAATTCAAAAAGATAAAAATAATATTAAAATAATTATTAACGGTAATATTGAACGAAAAAGTTAACGCTGGTAGATTTGTGACAAAAGTAAAAGTTTAGGGGTTTTATGAGACAAAAAAAAGTTTAGGATATAATTGGGATAAAGGCTAAAGTTTGGGATTTTTTTTGGGTATTAGGCCCTTATATATATAATCCCTTTATTTTGTGATTGAGAGTTGTAACAGAGAGGTGGGGGATGTTAATTATCATGAAATCTTTTGCTAGATGTAGCCCTAGTTTAATGATAAACCAAGATAAACCTTGTGTCTCATTTTCTCTTTCTCGCCTTTATTCTCTAATTTATTGTGTTTGTGCGTCTAATCCTAGTATCTAGTATTAGAGCGAGGTTTGAGGTTAGGATTTCTTGGTGAAGAGAAATCCGAAAAATCAAATCTTAGAAAGATGTCGGCCGGTAAATCATGGATTGAAGAGGAGAAATTCAAAGGAAAGGGTTTTGAGTTATGGAAAAACCTAAAGAGAATCCCAAGGAAAAGTCGAGTAAGATACAATGAACGATCTGATTTGGTAACAAGATTAAGTCTAGAGGATGTTCTAAATGGCAAGATCAATCGGAAATAAAGTGTTGAAAGTGCAAAAAGGCTAAGCACTTGAAGAAAGATTGTTAAA
Source organism: Syzygium jambos (assembly GCA_031216235.1). NCBI lineage: Eukaryota > Viridiplantae > Streptophyta > Magnoliopsida > Myrtales > Myrtaceae > Syzygium > Syzygium jambos. Next base: position 18,033,461 of record CM062223.1, on the reverse strand, counting down.
GCAAAAGTTTAGGTCCAAAGAAGCAAGATGAAGCATCATCCTCTAGTAGAAGAATGATGATGACGGCAGCACAGAAGACATGTATCTTATCTGTAATTCATCTCAAGGTTACTACAGTACATGGATAAATGATATTACTACGTTCTTCCACATGAGGCCTCATAGATTGATTATGTAGTTATGAGTCATATCAGGGAGGTACAGTGCGGATTGGAAATGACCCGACACTTGATATTGTTGGTCGCGGAAATGTGAAGCTAAAGATGAAAGATGGGACAAGCAAAAATCTTCTGGATGTGATGCATATTCCTGATCTTACTAGGAATCTTATTTCTATGGGAACTATGGCAAATATTGACATTACTTTTACCAACGACAAGTATTCATGTAAGCTAATCTGTGGATCTATGGTGATCGCTAGAGACAAACAATATTGAAAACTGAGGAAGTTATTGGGAAACATAGTGATCAGTGGTGAGAATTACAACATAGAGCAGGTGAAAGAAGATTTTTCGATTCTATGGCATCAAAGATTGAATCATATTCCTTACCAAAAAATAATTTCCCTTACCAAAAAAAAAAGATTGAATCATATTTATGAGAAAGGGTTGGTGACCTTTACCTCAAAGAAGATGGATGGAATCCCAAGATTTTCCATGGGTTTCTGATTTTGTGAACATTGTCTACATGAGAAACAGAATTGGGTATATGATCCACAGTGACGTCTTCGGTATTACACTTGTAGCATCAATTGGAAAATCTATTTTATTTCTTTTACTAATGATTTTTCTAGTTATGTGTGGATATATTTACTACAGAGGAAAGATGATGTATTTGAAAAATTTCGAGAGTTCAAAGTTTCGATGGAAAATCAGTTTAATAGGAAAATCAAAGCTTTTCGAACTAACAATAGAGAAGAATTTTTTATAGCGAAATTTGATCAATTCTGTGTGACAAGTGGCATTGCAAGGCAAAAGACAACACCATTTTCGCCTCAATAGAATGGGGTGGCAGAGAGGCTTAATCAGACTCTCATGGACTAGGCAAGAAGTATGCTAAGTGGTTCATGATTAGAAGCTAAATTTTAGGCGAAAGTACTGGCTGTCGCGTGCTATCTGAAGATAAGGTCTCACACATCTACTTTAAGGATCAAACATTGTTTAAGGTATTATTTGGAAAAAAAGCCACACATATCCCAAGTTAAAATGTTCGGTTCTAAAGCGTATGTACACATGCCAAAGGAAAAAGTGAGCAAGCGAGAGAAGTGTATCTTCATTGGGTACAAGGATGGTGTCAAAGGGTGTAAGTTGTGAAATCCTTATACTAAACGCATCATCTACAGCAGGGATATGGTGTTCTAGAGAATCTACGACAAATTAGATTGTTCCATAACCTCATGAAAAACCATAGACGGTTGAGTTAGATGTTGGTTTGGAGGAAGAGACAGAGGCTATACAAGTAAGAACAATAAATTCAGATTTCGAAGCTAATGAGACGAATGACATAATAGAGTCTGAAATTGTGTTTGAGGTTGAAGCAACTTGAATCGGTCTTGCAAAGATCCACATAGCCAAGATGACCACCTGAGAGGTATATCCTTTTTGCCGATAATAAGAATTGTGCCCTAACTGTTACAGGTGATTATCCAAGTACTGTTAAGGAAGCAAGAAGTGCAAAGAATGTCAAACATTGGGAGAAAGCCATGAACTATAAGTGGAGATTGGTAAAACTACCCATAGATTGAAAGGCAATTGCCTATAAATGGGTGTTCAAGAAGAAGATGTTTGGAGATGGAGAGATAGATCGATACAAAACTCACTTGGTTGTGAAGAGATACTCGTAGTTAAAGCGAGTTGATTATGGTTAGATTTTTTCTCCCATTGCTAAATTGAAGTCCATAAGATTTGTCTTATTTGTCGCAGCTACATACAATATGAGGTAGAGTAGCTCGATATGAAGACAACATTTCTCTATGGTGACTTGGAGGAGGATATTTACAAGAAGCAACCAGAAGGATTTGTGGTCATAGAAAAAGAAGATTTTTTGGCAAACTAAACAAGTTTTTGTATGGTCTGAATCAATATCCAAGAATGTGGTACTAGAAGTTTGACTCATATGTCTTGAAACTTGGCTTTGCTCGTTGTGATGTTGATCATTATGTTTATGTGAAGAGGTTAAAGGATGATTTTGTTATCTTAACCTTATATGTTGTTGATTTGCTGCTAGTTAGGAACAATTTGAGAATGATGAGTAATGTGAAAGGACTGTTGGTGAAACAGTTTCGGATGATAGATATAGGCCCAACAAACTTCGTCTTGGGCATGCAAATAAAAAGAGAGCATGAGAATGAGAAGTTGTGGCTAAGTCAGAATAAATATGTTAAAAGTGTGTTGAAGAAGTTCAAAATGGCAAACTGTCAACCAGTGAAGACCCCCATGTCCACAAATTCCAAGTTATAAGTGCTCTAATGTCCCAAAACTAAAGAGAAAGTTGAAGAGATAGCAACAATCCCATATTCGAGCGCAGTTGAGAGCTTAATGTATGCCATTGTATGTACTTGTCCAAACATTGCTCCTGTAGCAAGAGCACTGAGCAGATATATATCTAATATGGAGAAAGAGCATTGGATGGTAGTAAAGCGGGTGTTTCGTTGTCTTTGCAGTACATCTGACTTTAAGCTATGTCATGAAGGCATGAAAAGCTCAAAAAGACAACAAGTGTTATAACTAAAGTATTTTGTGGATACCAATTGGGTAAGTGACATTGATAGCAGGAGGTCAACCGGCAAATATTTTGTTTCCTTATTTGGCGAAACAGTGAGTTGGATGAGCAAGAGGGAAAGCACGATTGATATATCTACTACTAAAGTAGAGTACATGGCCCTTACTCATATGCTATGAAGTGACCAAACTGCGCAAATTGTGTACGGAGCTTGGTTTTACACAAGGAGGAGTAAAGATTGGTTGTGATAGTCAGATTGCTATATTCTTGACTACGAATCATGGATTTCCTGCAAGAACATCAACATACAATATCACTTCATTTGAGAGAAAGTGGAACAAAAGTTTGTAGTGCCGGAGAAAGTTGACACGATGCAGATTTTCTTACTAAGGCAATGAGTGCAGAAAAGTTAAATGGTGTCCAACTGTGTTGGGCAAAAGAAGCATGTGAAGGCACCAAGTGAGAGAATGTTGGGATGTGGCTCATACTCTCCATCAACAAGAAGGCAAGGGGCTCGCTCTAAGCCCTAGTTTGGGCTTAGGCTCGTAAATAGTTGCTGCCTATATATAATATATTTCTATTGTAATTGAGAATTGTAAAAGAGAGGTAAGATGTGCGAATTATAGTAAAATTATATGTTAGATGTAGCTCTAATTTAAAGGTGAACTAGAATAATCTTACGTCTCAATATCTCTTTCTCGCCCTAGTTTGTATACCTAATCCTAACAACATTTTGATTTCATAATATAGCTAAAAGACTTTAATTTTTTTACCTTGTTTTTCTCTTTCTTATAATTTTCTTTTTGCAAGCATAATTCACCTATTCATGGAGACATAACTATTTTATGCTATTAGCAATACGCTTGTACGTGACGGTGATCACAAGAACTACTTCGATAGCATCTTTCCCTGGCTACATCACGTACATTGATTTCATGAACGACATGGGTCATTGCAACTTCGAGCTCATCCCCAATTGGCTTATCAACATCTTTCCACCTCTCAGAGCTCAATACACACTCTATCGCAAGTCCCACAATACATAAATCATTTTCATTTAATCTCTCTTCTTGTTTCCTTCTTCTTGTACTCTCTCTCTCTCTCTCTCTCTCTCTCTCTCTCTCTCTCTCCATTAAAAACATGAAAAGGAAAAGGCTTTTATGAAGAATAATTAATGTGTACAAACCACCAAAAATCATAAATTTTGCCTATCGTGACATCAATACCCCAAAATTTTCTTCGTGTCACAAAAAAAACCCAAATTATATCCACTATGACATAAATACCCCAAACTTTTTTGGTGTCACCAAAACTCCTAAGCTTGTACTAGTTTGACAAAAAAATTTCTAAATATTTGTTACACTAATACAAGTTTTGAGTATTGATGACACAAAAAAATAATTTGGGATATGGGCGTCACGTTGGATAAAGTTAAGGTTTTTGTTAAAAGTAACAGAGGGTATTTTTATCATATTGGTATCAATTTGGGAGTTTTGGTGACACAAAAAAAATTTTTGGGCATTCATAAATTCATATCACAATAGATATAGTTTGGAATATTTTGTAATATTTTCTCAATATTAAGATATTTGGGTGATGACCATGCTGCATGTATTCTCATGAATGACGAAACAATATTGCATGTACAGTACACTCCATTTATGTACTTATTTCCTTAGGCATGAAAATTTGTGTGGAAACAGAAATAGTGGAGAGAAAATGTGAAGAGTAGTAATTTATTTCGGTAAAAAAGAGAGGGAATATGTATGAGAGAAATAATATATATATTAAAGAAAATGACATTTTCGCCCTTCTCATTGTGCTTGGTAAAAAGGGTCGATGACTATTAACTTCATACCCGATCATAATATGCTCAAGTAATCTTAAATTGATCAATATTGCAAGTAGTATTCTCTTCAAATTTGATTGTTACCGAGTATCTTAATTTTTAGAATTTTTTATATTGGGGGATACTTTTAAAAGCAAGATTTGGGCTCTCAAATGCCCCAGCTTTGTTGGGATTTTGGCATCCAAATCCCATAGAATTGAATGAAAAGTGTGTGAATGAAAGTGTCCCATATTGAATAGAAGAGAGATGGGAGATGGGTTCAAATAGTTGAGCCTCACAAATGGGTTTGGGCCCCAAGGGGTACCCCACTTTTGTGGAAGGGAGAGGACCTATACCAAGCTAGGTCAGTCCCTCCCTCCCCCGCGCGCGCGCCCCGCCGTCCATCCGGCCGACTCGGTTCGGTTCCGAGTCCATTCTCTATGGACAAACAAACATGTCTATTCGTGAGGTTCAATTCGCTCGAACGAAAACCGAAGCCATTCGTTACTGCTCACGAAAAGCGAGTCTTCATTACTCGCAACTCTTCATTTTCGCCACTTCAATATGACCGAACAATTTAGTTCGAAAAGGTAACATTCTTTCGTGGCGTTACATTTTCTTTCCCAACGCACTCTACAATTTTTCGATTCTGTTCGTGAACAAATTTTTCATTTCTGTTTATATTAAAATTTTCAATTCTGTTCATGAACAAACGATTATGTTCATAGTCATATATTTCCAATTCTGTTCGTGAATATGTTCTATTTTTGTAGTGCAAAAATGGCTTCGTCTTCGACTCCGGTCAACCCTATTCCGAATCATGGAGAAAAGCTAGAAAAGTTCAATGGTACAGATTTCAAGAGATGACAACTAAAGATGTTGTTCTATCTCACGACCTTGAACTTGGTTAGATTCCTCAACGAGGATGGTCCTAAATTGGATGTTGGAGAGACAGATAAAGAAAAGGTTGCTGCTGTGGATGCATAGAATCATTCTGATTTCCTGTATCGCAGCTATATCCTCAACGGTCTATAACGTCTATAATCCGCTAAAAACGGCTAGGGAGTTATGGAATAGTGTGGACAAGAAATTCAAAACTGAAGATGCCAGATTGAAGAAATTCATTATTGGTAAATTTCTGGACTTCAAGATGTTTGATTCAAAGACCGTCTTAAGTCAGGTTCAAGAGCTTCAAGTGATTATACATGATACTCATGCTGAAGGAATGACTCTAAGTGAGACATTTCAAGTGGCTGCATTTATTGAAAAACTGCCACCATCCTGGAGAGATTTCAAAAATTATCTCAAACACAAAAGAAAGGAGTTGTCACTTGAAGACTTGATTGTTTGGTTGAGGATTGAGGAAGACAATAGGCTCTCTGAGAAGAAAGTTTGGAAGAACCTAGAGGTTTCAAAAGCCAATGTTGTTGAAGAAGGATCAAAACCCAACAAGAAGAGGAAAATGCCTAGCAAGTCTAGAGAGGGATTCACCTAAGGCCTGAAGAAGTTCGTTAGCAAGTGCTTCAACTGTGGCAAGTCTGGACATCGAGCCAAAGACTGCAGAGCCAAGAAAAGACAGAAAACTCAGGCTAATGTGATGGAAGAGATTTTCAATGGTGTTAATGATATCAATCTGACTGCTATGATATCCGAGTATAATATGGTGGGAAACCCTAAGGAGTGGTGGATTGATACTGGAGCAACTCGTCATATCTGTGCAAATAGATCGATGTTCTCGACCTACACAACTGTGAGAGCTGATGAAAACCTTTATATGGGTAATTCATCAACCTCTAAGGTTGAAAGTATCGGAAAGATTGCACTAAAGATGACATCTGGAAGGATTGTGACACTAAATAATGTTTTGCATGTGCCAGATGTCCGCAAGAATTTAGTGTCTGGATCTCTCCTTAGCAAGAATGGCTTCAAGTTGATTTTTGTATCTAATAAGTTTGTACTCTCCAAAAATGAGATGTATGTAGAAAAGGGTTATCTGAGTGATGGTTTGTTCAAGCTGAATGCAATGACTAGTGTAAAAAAAGGATGATTTGAATAAAGTTGCTTCTTCTTATGTGCTTGAGTCTTCTAATATTTGGCATACTAGACTAGGACACGTTAACTATAAGTCAATAAAGAAATTAATGAACATGGGGTTATTGCCAAAACTCGATTGTTCAAGTGAGAAATGTCAAGTGTGTGTTGAATCTAAATTTTCTAAACCTTCTTATCATTCTGTAGACAATAGAGTCTCAGAACCTTTAGATTTAATACATACAGATATATGCGATATGAAATCAATACCGTCAAGAGGTGGTAATAAGTATTTTATCACATTTATAGATGACTACTCGAGGTATTGTTATGTTTATTTGCTTAGTAGCAAAGATGATGCTGTGAATGCTTTTAGAACTTATAAGTCCAAAGTTAAAACTCAATTGAATAAGAAAATTAAAATGATAAGAAGTGACAGAGGAGGTGAATATGAATTTCCTTTTGAGGAAATTTGTATTGAGTTTGGTATCGTTCACCAAACAACTGCTCGTTATACACCACAATCAAATGGTGTGGCGAAAAGAAAAAATCGATCCCTAAAGGAAACAATGAATGCATTGTTGAACAATTCTGATTTACGGCAGAATTTGTGGGGGGAAGTTGTCTTAATAGTAAATTTTATTTTAAATAGAGTACCCCACAAAAAGACACAACAAACTCCCTATGAGAAATGGAAAGGCAGAATGTCCAACTTGAATTATCTCAAAGTGTGGGGGTGTTTGGCTAAGAGTGCAATTCCTAAGCCGAAAAAGGTTAAGATAGGACCAAAGACTTTTGACTGTGTTTTTATCGGATATGCTCAGAATAGCAATGCATATCGTTTTCTAGTTCACAAGTCAGAGATCCCAGATATACATGTTAATACGATCATTAAATCAAGGGACGCTTCGTTCTTTGAAAATATATTTCCATATAACATAGTATATGAGCCAATTGATAATAATAAGAGGCCTCGACATACTATATCTAGAAGTGATCCAATAAAGGATGAACCTAGACGTAGTAAAAGACAAAGGACTTCCACATCTTTTGGACTGATTTCTTAACGTATCTGTTAGAGAATGAGCCTCGGACATTCAAAGAAACTATGACATCGCCAGAAGCCCCGTTCTGGAAAGAAGCTATCAATAGTGAAGTTGAATCCATCTTGTCAAACCATACATGGGAATTGATTAACCTTCCTCCTGGTAATAAACCACTACAATGTAAGTGGATTTTCAAGAGGAAAATGAAAGCGGATGGTGCTATTGATAAATATAAGGCTAGGCTTGTATTAAATGGATACAAGCAACGAGAAGGTCTTGATTATTTTGATACTTATTCACCAGTTACCAAAATTATATTTATAAGGATTCTAATTGCCATAGCAGCGGTGTATAAGCTTGAAATCCATCAAATGGATGTTAAAATGGCCTTCTTAAACAGGGATTTGGAAGAAGAAATATATTTGGAACAACCCGAAGGGTTCATTGTTCCAGGACAAGAGAAGAAAATATGTTGACTTATCAAGTCACTCTATAAATTGAAACAAGCGCCGAAACAATGGCATGCTAAATTCGACCAAGTCATGTTGTCGAATGGTTTTAAGATTAATGAGTGTTATAAATGTGTATATGTTAAGAATACTCATAATGATTTTGCCATTTTGTGCTTATATGTAGACGACATGCTTATAATGGGCAGTAATAATGAGGTTGTTAAGGCGACCAAACGCATGCTTATAAGTAAATTTGATATAAAAGATATGGGGGTTATAGATGTTATTTTAGGAGTTAAAATTCATAAGACATCTGGAGGATTAGCTCTATCACAATCCCATTATGTTGAGATGATTCTTGGAAAGTGCAAAAATCTAGATATTGTACTAGTAAAGACTCCGATAGATGTTAATTTACATCTTTCAAAGAATACTGGTGAAAGTAAGGCTCAAAATGAGTATGCTAGTATACTAGGCAGTCTAATGTATGTCATGAACTGTACTAGGCCGGACATAGCTTGTGCTGTGAGCAAGCTAAGTCGATTTATAGTTAGTCCAAATGAAAATCATTGGCAAGCTATGAAATGTTTATTGGGCTACTTAAAGCATACTCAAGATTATGTTTTGCATTACATAGAATATCCAGCGGTACTTGAAGGATATTGTAATGCAAATTGGATAACCAGCACTAAAGACACAAAATCGACAAGTGGATATGTATTCACACTTGGTGGAACGGCAGTGTCTTGGAAATCATCCAAACAAACTTGTATTGCTAGATCCACTATGGAATCAGAATTTATTGCTTTGGATAAAGCCGGTGAAGAAGCAGAGTGGCTTCGAAATTTCTTGGAAGATATTCCTAATTGGCCTAAACCAGTGCCCGCTGTTTGTGTACATTGTGACAATCAAGCGGCAATAGGAAGAGCAAGGAATGTCATGTATAACGGTAAGTCTCGACACATATGTCGAAGACATGACACAGTAAGACAACTTCTTTCTAGTAGAATTATCACCATTTACTATGTGAAGTCAAAAGATAATGTTGCGGATCCATTGACAAAAGGCCTAACTAGAGAGATGGTTGCGAAAACATCAAGGGAAATGGGTTTAAGGCCTATAAACAAGTCATCATAGCGGAAACCCTACCTAGTTGACTCGAGATCCCAAGATCTAAGTTCAAAGGGACAACTAAGTTATGAAGATAGTATAGAGTACTGTCAAATTTTTTACTCATTCCCGGATGAAGACAGTATTAATATGTGAAGGTTAAGCAAAAGTTTTTAATGATTCTGAATTGAGTATGTGATATACTATATGTTCAGAAATCACCTATGTGAGTGTGAAGTGAGAGCCGCTTCTGTGAGAATTGAAAAGGGCAAATTCTCTAAAACACTCATGAGACCAGGTAGTGTTTATGGCCAAAACGAACACAACAGTGAGAACCAATTTTGTTCAAGAAATAGTTGTGTGATTTCTATTGTCTAGGCTTACACCAAAGGTCGACAGTTCAAAGACATCAAGTCTACTGATTGACCAAGTAAGTCCGATAGGTTTCACTAAGGAAAGTTCAAAGTCTCGGACTACTTATCCTGATGCAACATTCTCTCATGGAATAATCGCACTTTGCATCTCATGCATACATGAAGAGTCATGATATCAGAACTTTTCATTTATATGGGGGATTGTTGGGATTTTGGCATCCAAATCCCATAGAATTGAATGAAAAGTGTGTGGATGAAAGTGTCCCACATTGAATAGAAGAGAAATGAGAGATGGGTTCAAATAGTTGAGCCTCACAAATGGGTTTGGGCCCCAAAGGGTACCCTACTTTTGTGGAAGGGAGAGGACCTACGCCAAGCTAGGTCGGTCCACCCCGCGCGCCGCCGCCGCCGCTGTCCATCCGGTCGGTTCCGGGTCCATTCTCTATTGATTTTTTATTTTTTTCCGAACAAACACGTTGTTAGAAATTAATTAATTAATTATTTTTTTTGGATAAACATGTTTGTTCATGAGGTTCGCCCGAACAAAAACCAAAGCTCTTCGCTACTATTCACGAAAAGCGAGTCTTCATTTTCGCCACTTCAATATGACCGAACAGTTTAGTTCAGAAAGGTGACATTCTTTCGTGGCGTTACATTTTCTTTCCTAACGCACTCTAGACATTTTTCGCTTCATCATTTCGTGCGATTATTTGCGAAATTGCATTCGAAGGAGTCTTCCGAATATGTACCGCTTCGGAGGAACGAGATCCGTTCTATCCTGAGAGACGATTGTCCAATATCCTCGGGTACTGATTGAGGGGCCAAATTCATCTTAAGGACACGACGTTACTTCATTAGGCTCGAATCAACATTCTGTTTATTTGTTTGTGCCGCTTTCAGGTTAGTTTTCTTGACATTTGCTTACAATTTCTGTTATACGGACTTAGCCGACAACAAGCTTTTCCTTGCATTTCAGTAGGGCAAAAAATTTGGTGGACAAACTGGTTTGATTTTCTAGCTAAATCACCACCAACTCTTTTATATGATTGTTCCAAACAGGTGAATTGAAAATCTCGTTACACTAAGAAATCTACACGTAAAACCTTGGGGTGACTGTTTAAGTTTATTGATCACGTAACCTATTAACAGGCATTAGATGGTCCTAAACAACTGAAACGGGTGTTGACTTAACGTTTTGAGTCTATTGGTTTTCTATTTTCTCCATGACATATGTGCATCCATCTGTGTGCCAACTTGGTTTCTTGTTCTTCGCTTTCCTGTAGTATCTATGACAATGGCAAAGAGGAGCCATCAATGGCTTGATAGAAGAAGCTACACTGGACGCTTACCAGAAAGGAGTCAAGGTTCTGACTGGTCTTCTCAATCAGACAAGATGTTGTCTCCTTCCATAGGCAACCCTCCAATATTAATGTCAATTTAATTACATCGTCGAGAATTACAGCGAGCTTGATTTGGCATTTTCAAAATACACTCGAAATTCTGTCATTGGGGTATCTATTTTAGCCAAACTATGTAGTGCTTATGGATTTCAATTTTCCCCCCTTTTGAATTCCTTTTAGGGAGAGGAATTGAATAGGAATTGTGAATTGCACATTCAAAAGCAGAGAGATTTGAGGACCAAGTTGGTGGATGGGAGTAGATTGGCAATGGCAATTATGCTCCACAGCATTCCCAAAGGGACAAGCCAAGTGCCTGTCAAAAGCAAACCTTAACAAGCTTGTTTATGCCATTGCCCATGCTTTATGTAAAGGGGGTATCCAGGTGCTTACTATTCTTCTTCTTTATATACACGCATGTTTGTAAGCCCAAATTCTAATGGTGAATTGCACATTCAAAAGGACTGCTAATTTTGGGGTTACAAACATGCTTCAATACAAAGAAGAGAAGGACTAAGCATCTGGATCCGGTAAGAATTTCCTAATGTAGGCTTCATTAATTGAAATTAACTGAATTAGTTTGGTTTAATAAAGGTAAGATATATAGGTTCTTAATAAGTTTAATATAGGGCTGGCTGGTGTGGGTCGAGTGCGATCCGGCCCGTAATGTGAGGGCCCGTGGTAGAAAACTCTATAAATAGCGCTCAAGTCCCTCTCCTAACCTGGTGATGTACAATTTGATTCACATACGAATCTAGAGAAAACTTTCTTCTCGTGAGTGGTAATCTCATTAGGTCAGTGTTCTAATTAAGGGTTTAGGGGAGAAGCACTTGAGTTCATGTTCGGAAATCGTCGCAAATTCCGCATCAAGTTCAATGGATTCCAAACCAGGTACACGAATCGATAATTTCTCCATTAATGTGTTTCGATTTTTGATTATGGTGATCCTGGGCGTGCCATTTTTGTGGCCATCATGTGATATCAGAGCCTGCCATAGATTAGAACTGAAACATTCGGATTAGGACCATTTTCGTTATGTCCGAGAGGTTTTTACCCATTTTTCAAATTTTTTGTCGGTTAAATGTAAAATTTTATTACATATTCCGAATCTACTCATCGAGACGAGAAGATTGATAGGCGGCACGTCACCAGACGAGGCCGCACACGCCGTCACACGCCGACTATTGGTTCATGGAGGGGTACATGTATAGCATGTGCTTGAGAAATGACTGATCTTAATATTTCATGCACCCAAAGGTGGTGATTTCACGAAAGATTAGAATATGTTATCATAACTGCTGTCATGTAAAGAGTGTACAACTGCATGTCATATTTTCTGCTCAAAGGTGATTATGTGATGATGTATGTAACTCTCTGGATAAGTACTCGCATGATACTGATTGTATTGTTTGATTATTTTTTAGTCACCTTTTCTATAAACAATAATTCCATTTCCATTGAAGTCCTTACTGGATTGAGCTTTAAGAAATGGAAAGAGGATTTTCTATTTAGAATGGAGTTGGCGGATGTTCACATTGCTCTTATAAAGGATAAACCAGCAGATATCATGGCTACCAATACTGAAGCTAAGAAAATGGACTATGTTATCTAGGAAAAGAACAATCGGATTTGCTTATTGACAACGAAGAAATCCATTCAAAAACACTTGAAAAGTGATTTGCCAGCTGACTGTACTACTAAGGAAATGATAGTAACCTTAGAGGCTAGAAACCGCATTTCATCTAATGCTAAAGTTGGTACACTTTTTAAAAAGCTCTTCAATATGAAGTATGATGGTACTGCTGGGGTTAGAGATTATGTCCTTAGAATGGTAGACCTAAAAATGAAGCTTCAAGCTCTTGATATTTCCATTCCTGATGCTTGCATTGTGCATCAAGCCATGAACACCCTTCCACCTAATTTTGGGATTATAAAGACAAATTACAATTCTCGGGATGAGACTTAGTCAGTTAATGACTTGATAGCAAGGGTGGTGGTAGAGGAAGAGAAACTTAAGAAGGAAAAAGGGCATATAGTATTATATATTTTTGGTTCCCACAAGAGGAAGGAAAAGAAGTCCAGAAATCGTACTCATAAAGGTATTCATGACACTACCGATCAATCTGATAATATGGGTCCAAAAAAAACATCCTTCAAAAGGGATGGTGATCGCTGCTTCTTTTGTAAGAAGAAATATCACATAAAGAAGGACCGCGGAAAGTTTAAAGCTTGATTGTCCAAATGTGAGCCTACAGGTAATGATTCTTTGGCACTTATTTGTGAATCCAACCTATCAGAAGCACCATCCAGTTCCTGGTGGCTTGATAGTGGTGCAATTAATCATATTACGTTTACCATGCAGGGATTCATAAACCGGAGGAAGCCAAATCAGGATGAGTCAAGACTCACTGTGGGAAATAACGAGAAAGCTGATGTTGTGTATATGGGATATGTTATCTTGATTATAGACTCTGGTTTTAAATTAATGTTGAAAGACACTTTTTATGTACCTTCTTTTAGACGGAACTTAGTTTTCGTATCATGTTTGGACATATATGGCTACTCTTTTGAAATAAAAAACAATGTTATTTCTTTGTTTCTTAATTCAAGTAAGATTGGGTGCTGTAATATGTCCAACAGATTATACAGATTGTGTTTATCTCCCAATGACATATACGTCGCTTATACAACTGAAAAGGTTGTTTCCAAGAGACCACTACCTAAAGAACAGTCTTTTGCATTATGGCATAAACGTCTTGGTCATATCTCTAAGGATAGAGTAGAAAGGCCGATAAAGACTAACATCATGCCTGTTCTTAAAGATGACCTAGAGACATGCGTAGACTGTTGTAGAGGTAAAATGATCAAGATAAGGAAGAAAACTGCAATATGAAGTTCTGACCTGTTGGAGGTCATTCACACTGACATAAGTGGACCCTATATGGTAACCTTGTGTAGAAATTTTTATTTCATCATATTTATTGATGACTATTCTCGATATGGCTATCTGTATTTGATTAAAGAAAGGTCTGAGTCTCTTGACAAGTTTAAGATTTTTCGGACTGAAGTCGAGAAATAGTTGGGAAAGTCATAAAGGTTGTTAGATCTGATCAAGGTAGAGAGTATTATGGCAAGCATGGTGATGTCGGATAGTTAAAGGGGCCATTTGCCAAATACTTAGAGGATTCTGGGATAGTGGCTTAGTTTACTATGCCTTGGAGTATTGAGCAAAATGGTGTAGCCGAAAGGCATAATCGTACCACTATGGAAATGGTAAAGAGTATGATTAGGAGGACAAATTTACCTGGTTTTCTGTGGGGTGAAGCTTTGAAAACAGCTTTGTACATTCTAAATCGTGTACCTACTAAAGCTATTTGATTGACTCCTTTTAAGTTATGGACTGGACGTAAGCCTAACTTAAACCATCTTAAAGTTTGGGGATGTCCTGCAAAAGTGAAGTTATATAATCCAATATTAAGTAAGTTGGACTGCGGAACCATTCGATGTTACTTTGTATCTTACCCGGATTATTCGAAGGGATTTTTTTTTTTTTTGGTAAAGAATTATTCGAAGGGATATCGGTTCTATAATCCCAATGGAGGCACAAGAATTATAGAATAACAGATAGCGAAGTTTCTGGAGTTTGATGTAGCCGAAGAAAGTAGCTGCTCACAGACTATTAAGGATATTAGTACGGTGGGTAATGTTGTATCTTTTTCTCCTCCTATACAAATAATTATGGGGACTCCCACACCATAGACTAAACCTGTTAAACATTAGGATCCTATTGTCGAGACAGCTCCGAATGAAGTTCCTCAAGGCTCTCAGGTGCAGGATGAGGCTATTGCTACTCTAGTAAGGAGATCCATTAGGGAGAGACGATCAGCTATACCACCGGATTATTTAGTCTATATAAAAGAGTAAGACTACGATATCGATTCTGTGGCTAATCCAGTGACTTATGCGGTAGCTATTTCTTGTCCTCAGTCGGAATTGTGGTTGGATGCAATGAGAGATGAAATGCAGTCAATGAAGTATAATGGTGTTTAGGAACTTGTTGAATTACCTGAATGTCACAAACCCATTAGCTGTAAATGGGCGTATAAGACTAAAAAAGACTCCAAAGAAAAGATTGAGAAGTTTAAAGTCAGACTGGTAGCCAAGGATTTCACTCAGAGAGAAGGAGTAAATTATAAAGTAACTTTTTTTCCAGTCTTTTCTAAAGATTCTTTCGGAGTGATCATGGCATTGGTAGCTCATTTCAATATGGAATTACATCAGATGGATGTTAAAACTGTCTTTCTCAATGGAGACCTTAATGAAGAAATCTACATGATGCAACCCGAAGGCTTTACGGCAGATGATTTAGATACGCTTGTATGTAGACTGAAAAAGTCTATTTATGGTCTCAAGCAAGCTTCTAGACAATGGTAATCGAAGTTTCATAGTGTTGTCGCTTCATTTGGTTTTGTTGAGAACAAAGTAGATCAGTGTATATACTGCAAGGTCAGTGGGAGGAAATTCATTTTCTTTATACTCTATGCAGATGATATCTTGCTTGCGAGCAGTGACCTTGATTTACTGCATGAGACAAAACGGATGTTGTCAAAAAACTTTAATATGAAGGACCTCGGTGAGGTGTCTTTTATCCTTGGCATTGAGATTCATAGGAATCGTTCTCACCGACTATTGGGTTTATCTTAGAGGGCATATATTGATCATATCTTAGAAAGATTCAACGTGCAGCAATGCAAGCCAGGAATTGCTCCTATCATTAAGGGTGATAAGTTGAGTCTATCACAATGTCCTCATTCAGATTTTGAGAAAGCCCAAATGAAGAATGTACCTTATGCTAGTGCACTTGGGAGTATTATGTATGCTCAAGTATGTGCTAGACCGAATATTACTTTTGCAACAGGACTTCTAGGCAGATATCAGTCAAATCCAGGACACGATCATTGGGTTGCTGCCAAGAAGGTTTTGAGGTACTTAAAGAAGACAAAAGACTCTATGTTGATTTACAAACATGTTCAAGACCTACAGCTGGTCGGGTATTCGGATTCAGACTTTGCTGGCTGTCAGGATGAAAAGAAATTGACAACAGGTTACATCTTTAAGTTAGCAGGAGGTGCAATATCATGGAAAAGTGAGAAACAGAAACCAATGAAATCCTCTACCATGCAAGCGAAGTTTGTAGCATGCTTTTCGGCCGCTACTCAGGCAATTTGGCTTCGGAACCTCATTAAGGAGTTGACCGTATTTGATTTTGTGGATAGGCCCATATAGTTATATTGTGACAATAACTCTGCGGTGTTGTTTGTTAACAATAACAGAGGTCTCAAGGGATTTAAGCAAATAGAGGTCAAGCACCTGACTATAAAGGAAAAAGTTCGGAATGGTGACATTGCAATAGAGCACATTTCAACAGATGATGTGATTATAGATCCATTAACTAAAGGCCTTCGCCCTTGTATATTTGATCGACATGTTATTAACATGGGCTTAGGAGTATCACGAGATATTGTTAATTAGTGGGAGCTGTTTAGATTTATATTGCTCTTATGAAGTTTGTATATGATTTTGTTACATTTTGTAATATTTGAATATGTATCAACTCTTTTGCATTCAATGAGGTATTTGTGAATATAGATTTATCAAGTTGAGTACACATATTTGATGAAAATCTCAAGGCATTGTGTAAACCTTGAGTATAGGCTATGGGGTATTCTTGGTATTAGCTTTAACGATATGTCTTGTTAAACATAAGGTATAGTTAACTATAAAGATAAGACATATACAGGTTCGTTGGAACCATGAAAGATATTCTCTGGCGACACACTAGGTTTTGTAACACTTAAGAAGAGAGAATTTGGACTAACAAAATGGATAACACATGAAGTATCACTCATTATGAGGTATTATCCATTTGACACACTACCATTTTGAATCCATATCAGTAAAGTTGAAAGCACTCGTGATCATGGAAGACCATGCGTGAGTACATGCAGTTACCGCCATGATTCGGTGTTCGAGACTTTATGGGATCGGATTGACTATTAAGAATAATCTCTAAACCAATATAAGGATACGCACACAGTTCTGTTTCAATTAATATCGCCCAAGTGGAAGAATGTAAGAATTCCTAATGTGGGTTTCATTAATTGAAATTAACTGAATTAGTTTAGTCTAATAAAGGTAAAATATATGGGTTCTTAATAAGTCTAATATGGGGTTGGCTGGTGTGAGCCGAGTACGGTCCGACCCGTAATGAGAGGGTCCGTGGTCGAAAACTCTATAAATAGCGCTCAAGTCCCTCCCTAACCTAATGATGCACAATCTGACTCACATACGGATCTAGAGAGAACTTTCTTCTCGTGAGTAGCAATCTCATTAGACCAGTGTTCTAACGAAGGGTATATGGGAAAAGCACTTGAGTTCGTGTTTGGAAACTGTCGCAAATTTCGCATCAAGTTCGATGGATTCCAAACCAGGTACGCGAATCGATAATTTCTCCATTAATGTGTTTCGATTTTTGATTATGGTGATCCTGGGCGTGCCATTTTCGTGGCCATTAGATACCTCGCGCACATAAAGCATGGGCAATGGCATAAATGAGGTTGTTAAGGTTGCCTCAAACGAGCACTTGGCTTGTCCCTTTGGGAATGCTGTGGAGCACAACTGTCATTGCCAAGCTACTCCCATCCACCATCATGGTCCTTAAATCTCTGTGCTTTTGAACGTGCAATTCATTATTCCTATTCAAATCTCATTCTTATGCAAACCTTATCTCAAATAAAGATTTGCAATAGCTAGCTTCATCTCAATTAAGGGACAAACTTCAACGACCGACCAAATTTTCGCCAGCCAGCTTGTTCCTGCGCCTAAAGCAGGGATAATTTTGTCTAAATTATCTTAGATTACCTAAAGTTTTTCATACATTCATCTTAGAGAAAATAAAAGTAAAAGAAGAATAGAAAATAGAAACAAGAAAATCGATACCCTATATCTCTATTATTAACACCTGAATTTTACTGACAAGTCAAAGATGCATTAATAAAGAAAATCACTTTAAATCTAGCTGTTTGAGATGATTGTCAATCAATCAAGATATCTCACATAATTGAATATTTCAAGTAGATAATCTTGATCAATCAAAATTTTCTAAACAAGGAATCTATACTAGATCACAACCTATCAAGGAATAAAATATCTCAATATATTCTTGATATTCGTGATAAAAAGTTATCATCGCAAGTTTATAAGTGCGCTGCTCATATTTACGATCATTGCGTATATCAAGTTGTTGTTATCCAACGTATAATATGTTGTTATCCACTTAGTAATCTACCTCTATCCACGCAGTGCTTTGCCTATATCCACGCAGTATGTTGCTAATATTCATGCAATACCTTATAATTCCAATTGATTTCCATGCAATATTCTATTGATATTCAAACGATAGATACACCTGGCTCCTTGGATATATTCAATTGTTCTCCGAGACATACTTTGATTACAATATTGATGTAGATCCTATAGACCTAACACTTTGGTATATCCAAGATTAAGTGTACTCCACATAAGTTCTTCAAGTTAATCAGAATCTTTTTGATCAATTACATCAAAGTTCTTTTTCAATGCGGATACAACCTGAAATACAAAAAACTTTTGCATTTGTCAAGATCGACATAAAACATGGATAGTTTTATCAACTACAAAACATAATAGGGGTTTTCTCAACACTTTTCCAAGTGGGACCATAAATAATCCTAGCTAATGTGACATCGTCAAATAATCCTCCACTTTAATTGATGATTGATGAATAAAATGATTTCATATGGCAGTGTAAACAATAAAAACTAATTGCTAATGTCATAAATTAAATTGCGAGTCATCATATACTTCATTTTGCCAAAGTAGACGGGTTCCATCCATGACAAGAAAAAAGACAGGTAGAGTATATATTTTATATCCAAACATATATGCTACATAAAGGGCCAAACAATGCATTCTTTCATTCGTTCAAAAACTTAAAGGCAAAAGGACACTATAAGTGCCATAACTTGTGTACAGCGCTCACTTTGGTGCCATAACTTTTTTTCGGATCACTTTGGTGCCAAGTCGGAGGAAAAACGATCACTTAAGTGTCATAACTTTTTTTTGGATCACTTTAGTGCTAAAATTTTTGAAAAACGATCACTTAAGTGCTAAAATTTTTGAAAAACAATCATTTAAGTGCTAAAATTTTTTAAAAACGATCACTTAAGTGCCAATCTCCGGCGAGACTTCGGCGAGCCACGTCAGCTTCAGAAATTAATAAAAAAAAATGCCACGTCAGATTTTCGGCCAAAAATTGTGTACGGCACCGGAGTTGACACTTCAGTGATCGTTTTTCAAAAATTTTAGCACTTAAGTGATCAAAAAAAAAGTTATGGCACTAAAGTGAGCGACGTACACAAGTTATGGCACTTGTAGTGTTCTTTTGCCGAAACTTAAATGTGTACACATTCTAAACATTCAATGATAGAACCAGCCCTATATAATGAGAGTAATACTTTTTTCATGCTGGTAGAGATCATGGATCGTGAGATTCCTTCCCGAGATATTCCCAAATATCAATGCACATTAAGAGTGAGACATCAATCAATCATCAACTTTGATAATATTTGTCAGACAAAGGTTTAATATTTTCATCAGAGGAGATTACCAAGAGGAAACTCAATTCCAAGTCCATCAACATATGTAAATGGACTTGCCTTCATTTAGAACTAAAACAAAAGGTACGAGTTAATAAATCAATTGTTTTAACTCATAACAAATCTTGGATCTGGACGACAACAATCACTAACCTAAATGCCGGCCAACCTACGTGGCATGAGTAGTGCTGATGTGGATAATTTTTGCAAATTTTTTTCTTTTTTTCAATTTATGCCTTGTCTTTTCTTTCTTTTCTTTTTCTATTTCCCTTTGCTAGTTGCTAGGGCCTCATCAATGGCCTAGGAGGAAAATGGAGAAAAAAGAAAAAGAAATGGAAAGGAAAGGAAAAAAGGAAATAATTCGAAAAAATTAAGAAAATTTGCAAAAATCGTCAACAACAGCACCAACCGTGCTACGTAAGATGGCTAGCATATTTGATCGTGATTTTCAACCAAAATCGTTCATGATGACTACATTGCAAATCGTTAAAAGGTTTAAAACTAAATTGGACAAATTGAAAATTTTAGAATTAAATTGACATCCATACAATAGATTTAAGATATTTTTGGTAATTATCCCCTCTTTCATTAATGCACACCTGCATTGGTTAACACTATATTGAAATACAATTCAAGTTCTTCCTTATTTCCTATTCAAAATAAAATATTCTTTCTATTTAAAATATTTGAGTATTTAGCTCAATTAATGCTCATAGATGAATCGATGAAACTGCTTTCAGAATGTTGATTTGATAGCAAAAGTGATTGACGATAATTTTGAACAAACAGTTCTAACTGAGGTTATCAAAGAGGTGTAAGTACAATATTTAGGGAAAAGTGTCAAAAAAGTCATAAACTTTTTGCATCGATGCCAATTTAGTGCTAAACCTTTTTTTGTGTCAATTAAGTCCTAAACATTTTGCATTAATGCCAATTCAATCCTAAACATTTTGCATTTGTGTCAATTTAGTCATAAATCTTTTTTTTGTGTCAATTCAGTCCTAAATATTTTACATTGATGCTAATTTAGTCCTTCGACACGTTAATATCTATTAGCCGGAAGGACTGAATTGACACCAATGTAAAAGGTTTAGAATTAAATTGGCACTAATGCAAAAGATTTAGAACTGAATTGACACCTAAAAAAGATTTAGAACTAAATTGACACTAAAAAAAGATTTAGAATTAAATTGATATAAAGGCAAAAAGTTTAGAACTTTTTAGATACTTTTCTCACGATATTTAATTTGAAAAAGGAGGTTACTATATGCTCGAGTGGGTTTCTGTCGGTAAGTCTACTTACACCTTGATTCCATGTCATCTTCATTTCATTTATTAAAAGATTTAAAAAGAGCAATCAGAAAAAGGTGGAGCTAGATTTTGACGGGTTTGGCTGTGAAGGCACAACTGCCTCAATCGAGTTCGTTGGGACCCATAAATGTTAAGAGTGGCCCGTGTCACATGAAAAACCTTCCTATTGGTCCTACTAGTGTTTCGAGATGTAAATGTCAAGGGAATCCCAATGTTTTTTGTTAGTTGCATATACGAAATAAATTTTTATGGGACCACTATCAATTATTCAAAAGTTTGAGCCAATAGATAGATATGTGGTTTAATATTTAAAAAAATTCTATAACTCTCTCTCACACTTAATTTGAACTTTTCGCCTAAAATTAAGCATGGAAATACTTCTTTGGGAAGGCAAATAGGGGTTTAAAAAAATTCGGACTTAGGACTTCCTGCTATCATATAATATGAGATTTTATAACACCACTGTTAACAGTTCTAAAAATTTAAATTGCTAAATGGATATCCGACTTTATATTTAATTATTCCATCACAAATGAGAAAAGAAATCGAAAATCAACAAACCATTAATTCAATTCGCACATGTATACTTTTCAAGTCCAAGTACGTAATTACTATAAGGACGATGTGGATATTAGAAGGAGAAATGTTAAACATACTCAATTTTGAACAATTCGATTTTTAAAACAATGAATTACACATAACGCCATTAAAAATCAAACAAATTCTTTAGTTATAGGTACTTATTAATGCCCTTTATGCACTTATCAATAATTTTATAATACCACAATTGGTCTAAACAAAACCACAACGTTCCTTTGTGGTGAATCTCACTACAGTTTAATCTACTCAATACATTAGTTATTTCGACATGTAACATTAGATTCCACAAAGTTCAAAATCGGATGTTCCTTTGTGCATTGTGATTAATGACGGACTAGATTTTAACTTGATCAAGTCAACTAATCCGCATAATGTAAGCTCAAGGATGGGGAGATATACCGACCTCCCGTAAAAATTCTAATTATTTATAATAAATATTAACAAAAGCACACCGAAACTGGTGAGCTGTCACTTCGGTCAGCCCCGATTGGCAAGATCCGTAATTGGAGCATTGGGAGATGGAACATAAACGTGCAAGGAGGGAGTGGTACGGACTTAATGCAAGAGAAGAAATTCTATAAAGGATGTCGTGCATGTGTAATTGCTGTAGCGCAAAAAGTCTTGTATTCACTTGAAGAATAGTCTGGCAAAAAGCACAGAAGAAGAAGTGGCCTCCATTTGTTTTTCCTTCATTAACGCCTCATTCACCGTCGCCTTCAAACAAGAAGTCAAAATAAGGAAAAGAAAAAGGCACAAAAGACAAAAGTCGTGATAGGCGGCGCCACAAATGTCGAAATCTTTGACCAGGAAGATCGTGAACGAAGAGCCCACATCTGTGGTTGATTTTTAATTCGACCCACTGTCACTTTCAAATTAAAGCTATTGACTTATGAGCTAAACATAATTTATAACTGCTTCATTTTATATCATAAACGTGATGCTATGTGTCTTTTCCCGTTACATCCATGTACGTACATCTCACAAGTCGCTGGGTGGACCTGTGCCATCGACCGTAAAGTTAGTGAGTAGAGTTTTTAGTCAACCATTAATCCCAATTTAAGTGCAAGAAAAAGTGTAATCACTGGCCACACTCATGAATTTGGGGAAAATTACCAATTTGATCTCAAACTTATTGTACATATGATAATTTAGTCCTAAACTTTATACAGTTTTACCAATGCAGTCCTAAATCTTTATGCGAAATTTCCATATAGTCCTTTCGGTCAGTTGCGGCCAAAAATTGATGACGTGGCGATCCACAAGTTATCAATGTCAGTGTGCCATGTAGGACAGCCTACGTCACATCAACGATTTTCATTGACAATTTGCTAAAAGGACTATATTGGAATTTTATGCAAACGTTTAGACTATTCATGAAATTTGAAAGTTTAGAACTAAATTAGCATTCTCATAAATAAATTTAGATGTAAATGGGCAATTATTCCCATGAATTTGTGAGGTTGCTGACCATCCAAAGAAGAGAAATCTCAAGGGACGATCGAGATAGTGCTAAGTTGTCAATGATGTCAATGGTGCACTGCTGCTATCATTCTTCATCAATCGTAAGAGCTAAAGCTTAATGAAACTTACTTTGCCTTTATTCTATATATCTGTGTTCTTTTAAGTAGTAGATCGCTGGGATAACCAACGATAACTTATTCTTTGAACAACTATAGGATTAGATATTGAATATACCATTGAAAACTTAATTAATAGTAATCTTACAATATGTAGATTATCATTAATAGCTCTGCATTGCTTCCAATGCATGAACCAAATCTTGGTGAATTTATGGGATTAAACATGAAGGATCACGTCTGACTTTACGATATGTCGATAATTATCCTAAATATAGCTGGACTCAAGAGATTATGGTAGAAGGAAGTTACGGAAGTCATCCTCACATGATAAACCTAGGACGAGAAAATACTTAGTTTCTGATTGGCCCTACTGATATTTTGAGAAGCAAATGTCAAGGTGATCCAGATGTTTTTCACCCGTAACATACGTAAAAAAACAAAAAATCATCACACCGTCAAGCATCCATAATTGTGGTTCGTACAGTTCTACTTTTCAAGTCCAGTCACATGGTTATCATAAGGACGATGGTAACGAATATTCGAAGGAAACTTATTAATCATATTAAATTTAAGGTTAATATAATAAAAAAAATTTTAAATTGGTACATCTACGATAAATTTATCCAAAATTAATTTTTTAAACATCAAAAACCCCAAACTGATACACTTATGATAAATTTACCTTCATTTAGTTTCCGTTAAATTTTACCGTAAAATTGCTGAGTAATGTGACATGTGGCAACTGACGGGTGTACCAGTTTACAGTTTTGCCCCTCAATTTGTCACAAATTTGTCGATTTATGATTTTTCGTGGTATTAATCAAATTTAATGGAGGGAAAATTTATCACAGGTGTATCAGTTTAGGATTTTTAGTGGTGAAAAAATTAGTTTTGGGTAAATTTATCACAGGTGTACAAGTTTAGAATTTTTTGTGATCAAAAAATTAGTTTGGGTAAATTTGTCACATGTGTACGAATTTAGAGTTTATCGTGGTGTTAACTATTTAATTTAAAATCGCACAATTTCCTTAGTTATAGGTACTTATTAATTCCCTTTATGCACTTATCAACAAATTCCTTTTTATGACACTCGCAATTGGTCAAAACAAAATCGCACATTCCTTATGGCGAATTGTGCCGTAGTTTAATCTACTCAATCAAATTAGTTGTTGAGACGCTTAGATCAAGTTCCAAAAAATCAGGATGATCCTTTGTACATTGTGACCGGTGACTGACAAGAGTTTAACCTGAGCAAGCAAACTAATCCACACATTATAACGTCAGGAATGGTAGACATAAATACTTTACGTGATTTTTTTTTTTAAACACATAACAAATTTTGAAAGAATCACATCGAACACCGCCGGTCGGCCCTCCTGTTGAACCGACTAGAGTGGCCTAGTCCCTAATTGGAGTGTTGGGAGATGGAAAATAAATGTGCATGGAGTGGGTGGAACGCATTTAATGCGAGAGAAGAAGTTACTATAAAAGACGTAGTGCACCTACAATTGAGAAAAATTATCCAAAAAATTTTAATTTATTGCACTTTTGCCAATTCAATTCTAAACCTTTTAACTTTGCCAATTAAGTCCTAAAACTTTGCATTTCTTGTCAATTAAATCCATCCAATCAATTTTGATCGGGAATTGCTGACATGGACGTCGGGCGGCCACGTGGCGCAAACGTGGATATTTTTATATAATGTTTTAATAATTTCTGAACTTTTTATGTTTTTTTTTTCTTTTCTCTGTTTTTTTCTAGGTTTTGAAGTTAGGGCCGGTGAAGGTGGCCAGCCAACCCTTGCCGGCTCTAGGCGAGGGCGTCGCAGCCCTTGCCGACTCTGGGCGAGGGCCGCGATGCCCTCGCCGGCCATAGCTTTTTATTGCATAATTAAATCGGTTACATGTTTTGCATTGAGTACGCATTGTTGAGACGTTTTTGCTGATGTCTGTATATTAATAAAAAAAAAAAAGAATATACTTTCAGGACCACATTGATCATGGTTCTTTTCTTGTACTGTCGGATGCTAGTTTAATTTTTTGAGATGTTGCAGATGGGTTTAGAGAAGCTATTAAAGAACATCGGAAGGCTATTTCAATGAATAAAGACATGCCTAATCCATGTAATTCAATCTTCTCTAGATCTCAGTGAAAATTTTGTGCCTTTGTGGTAGGGATCTCTATATAGTTTTTGCTATGAATTAGTTAATAGTCGTTTAGCATATTCACTGTATATGTGTTTGCATTAATACGCTAAATTGCAAATTATGATCAATTATGCATGTTTATAATGTTGAGAGTGAACAGAATGTCATTGTGGATGGAAAGCATGAAAATGTTGGCATGATGTGCAATTGATGCTACCGACATGTGAATGTATAACTTGTGAAATGTGCTTTCATATAAAATGTTCTCTAGGAATTGATGTTCTGTTTTATGTGTATGAATGTGAGATTGATCGAGCTCATGATGCCGCTTTCATAATTGTTTTGGCAAAGCAACAGATTTTCTACTCTGCTATACCATTTAGTGTTGACGAGTACGTGGTGTTTGGTTTGGTAGAGGCCAATTTGTCCTTACTAATACTTACTCCTTCAAGATACTTTTTATTGGAATAAGAGTAGCCTGGTGAAATTTTTTCTTGGAATGAATGTGTGGGTATTATGCCATCATCAGTGAACTTGTATGTCTAGCTGATTTGAGTAAAGGTCAGCGTGAAGAGACATAAGTCCAAGACTCCATGACTGGAAATGAACACCAGGTGAGATCAATTTTCATGTCAACGGAATTATTTCATGAGAATTGTAGCCATGTGAATATATAACAATGGCATTTTTCATAGTGGATTTTCCACTTT
The DNA here is from genome assembly GCA_031216235.1 of Syzygium jambos. Taxonomy (NCBI): domain Eukaryota; kingdom Viridiplantae; phylum Streptophyta; class Magnoliopsida; order Myrtales; family Myrtaceae; genus Syzygium; species Syzygium jambos. The sequence goes on along the minus strand of CM062223.1, from coordinate 18,007,459 downwards.
ATTAGAATGATATAGTGATCTCAACTGAATCTATTCAAATGAGACAAAATCCACTATAAGATATGAGTTTATCTTTATGGAGGTGATGTAACTTGGAAATCAATTACACAAAAGTTGTGGGGGAAATGATAATCCTGCTAATTTGACAGATGATCTGATAAGGCAATTGATGTGGTCACTCCGAAGCCAATATTGTGGCTAATGTGAAAGAATGGGTGATAAACTCTAGTGTTACCAGGCACATATGTTGAGAACATAATGCGTTATCCACCTACACTTTAGTAGAGGAAGGAGAAGAAAATATTTATCTTGGTGATTTTGAGAATTGCTCAAGTTCTTGGGAAAGAGAAAATTCTTCTCAAAAACTCGCATTTAAAAATAAGGCTGAGTAGTTGAAAAACTTCTTATCAAATTTCCTTTGGGAATGAAATGACACCTTCTATGTCTAGACATTGTGATTGCCAAGAGGCAATATCCATTGCAAAGAACAAAACTTTCAATGGTAAAAAGAGACACATCCGATTGAGACGTAATGTGGTACTACAACTGATTAAAGATAGAATTATGTCCATCAATTATGCTAAGTCAGAAGTAATTTTGGCTGATCCTCTAACTATACATTGAGGGGAATGGGACAAGCCAGTTGAAGAAAATCAGCAGTGATGGTAACCCAACTTAGGTAATTGGCGATCCCATGAATTAGGTTCATATGGCTAATAACAAGTCACGCGTTGATCTATGATGCACTATTAAATTATTTTTTTTGTCCCTCCTAAGGTGAGAATAGCGCAAGACTGCAAGGAAATTGAGGCTGAGCTAAGCTCTTAGTGAATTCCATTGCCTTTGTTAGTAGTGTATCAAAATGCAGTATACACTTGATGGAATCACATATATAAATGTGGAGTGGGTCCGCTCCTGTGAGAATTATTGGCGATATTCTCTAGAGCACTTATGAATAAACCAAGCACACTATGGCTTATTAGCGCAAAACCGCGTTGAACAACAAACTTTGTGGGAAGTGTAATGTGATTGATGAAAATCATAATTCACAAAAGGAATTATTGGTTCATAGAATTTTCCAACTTCACCAATGATTTCGTGAATTATATTTCATTCTTTCTAGGGCTGGGTCAAAGCCTAACAAGCACCAGCTCCGATGCATTACGCTCAAATAACCTAGCATTATTTTATGTTTTCATTTCAAAACCTTTTGAAATATGTGGGGGATTGTTAGATATTTCAGCAGTTTTGAAATATTGGTTATAATTTGCGATTGCTATAAATTTATCATTTTGTAACAATTTTGCAACAGACATATAACGGGTTTGTAACATTTGATTTAATTCTTCATAAAGCCTCTATTATTTTATAACGGCCATATAACGATCACTTTTAACAATTACCAATTGCTTTATAATGGTTTCTTAACGGCTTTTTCCTCTTTCTTAATGGCTCTCTTTCTTGTACCTATAAATTATTACTTTGAGCATAATTGGAAAGTGATATATATACATATCAAAACAAGAATATTCTTTATTTTTTCTTTTATATCTTTCCTTTCTTTACGGGATTATACACATAACGTTGTTCATGTTTCCTTCTAATATTCAATGCAGAGTATAGAAGAATGTTTATTGTATCTTGGGAGGATAGTCGCTAGAACTTTACACACCGAGTTTCGTACTCCAAGGGATGGAATTATCCTTAAGGACAGTAACTATCACGCATCAGACATTGATATTATTTTATTATCTTTTTCAATGGATTTCCAACAATTATTCTTATTTTTTCATGTTATCTAACAAATTTTTCCAACATGATGAACACACAAAATAGAAGCATTATTATGGATATTTTTACTATGAAAGAAAACAAAAAGAATAGGATAAAGAAGGTTTCGTCTTATCAAAGATGAAGGAAGAATAATCTCCTTCATGATGGTTCATAATTACATCTCAAGATGGCCACACATGAAGGATAAGGGAGTGCGCCCATGCTGTAGAAGAGCTCTTAGATAACAAAAGAAAAAACAATACAAATAGTTTCTGAATTTTGGCTCAATGTATAATATAATTCTTAAACTTTTAGCTTGTTCATGTGTTTACCAAATTTTAGCTCAATATGCAATGTCATTCTTAAACTTTTAATTTATTCAATACGGTCCCTAAACTTTTGATAGATATTCAATTTAATTGAAAATGTTCAATGTTGTACCTGAACTTGAATTAATGGAAGGATAATATTGAATATTTTCATATAGTTTAGGAATTATATTAACATGTTTTTAAAGTCTAGAGATCACATTAAACAAATTAAAAAGTTTAGGGACTTTATTATAAAGGACAAGAAAGTTGTAATGATGGCTCATGATTATTCATGATGGCCATTCATTGCAACTCTTTCTGCTTCACCACGAGATACTCTACATAAGAAGAGGAGCTCTCGTCAAAAGATAAAGTCAAGTGAGAAGCAGAGAAGAAGAGCTGAGACTCATGTTGATTTGTGCAAAATATTTACATTCAATTGTAATCATGTAGTTCTGGGATTTATTAATAGATTATTGATTGTTGGCTCTCTGTTAACGTAGGTTTCTACACTAGAAATAAACCAAATAAATTTTTAGTGTCCATTATTGTTCCTCATTTTGTTTCTCTGTCCATTTTTGCGCGTTCTTCTTCCGCATTCAACTTTTACGACGGACTAGTGGACCCACCTACATGGAATCTCTCAACTTTTCTGGGGCAAGCTTGAACGTTGTGAAGTGAAAAAAATTTCTGCCTTAAGACTGACTGGCAGTTGACGTCTGAAGACACCAAGTGCCGTGCGTACCAGTTGTCGAAGTCTGAAGACAACAAGTGCCGTGCGTATTTTGGCTACATGCTGGCAATCATGGACTGTTGACTAAAGGTTAGTGTTCGATTCCAACTCTTCCACTACTCCAGTGCAACCTTAATCTATATATCAACCTGTTGCGAGCATCAGAGAAGAGCATCTTTCTTCGAAGCAAACGTCTACTAAATTTAGCATTTTCATTAGTTTGCAGAGAGCTTCCATAGAAAGGCTAATGCAACCTTCTAAAATCAGTCAAGCCCACGAACGCTTGAATTTGTGCAAGAATTGCGAGTGAGTGCATCCTTTCTCACTGTTTCCTTTGCATGTATATCCCCAACTTTCTTTACATGTTTTTTTTTTTTTTTGGTAAGGAACTTTCTTTACATGTTTGGTTGTCGTGAATGTGTGTTTTTGTGTTCTACGTGATGGCATGGTCAATGTTTTTTTATCTGAAAGAGATCAGAATTTTCAGCTGCAACCTTGATCCAGAGCATGTAATTTGGATTGCGATGTCGCACTTCACGAGCACACAATCATGAATCCGCATGTTTGTATGTAGAAATTGTCTGTGCTGTGGGAAGTTTGGAAGCTGAAGAATGTTCCTTTTATGTGGACCATTTGAAGCAGCGAAAGCAAAATACAAACGCAGCATCAGAAATGCTATGATAGTTTTCATGAGACATCTGAGTTATCTCTCGTTCTCTTTCTTAATTACGTTTGTAGATTATACTTGTTAGATTAATGTCATGAGACCCGTTTCGAGGATGTAGACTGACCCGTGTTAGATGAGGGGTAAGAGAAAGAGTCACCTTGATTTTTCTTGCCTATCTTTCAAATGGTAATTTTGGATTTGCTTGGCGGGTGAATTTAAATAAGGAAAGTTGTTACTGACCTGAGAGACTCGAAGGTTTCGACCAATTAAAGATTGATATCCTGCTTCCAGTAAAGTACATAGAATAGTGCGGTTAGATGATGTGTGAGGTTAAAGAACAATAAAAAGACGTGCGTTTTGTTTTGATTTTCTTCTCCAGCCACCACCGCACAGTGGACGCACAATGAGACTTCTTTGAGCCGCTCATGAAGGACGAAGCTCCAAACGGCGATTCGTGCAAAGGATTCTACACCAAATTGTGGCGTGTCCTTTGTGGAAACATAAGTGTTTCAGGCGGTGAGGTAATTCTCTGTGAGGTTGAACACTGGGGATTTAGATATAATTGGAGTGTAGGAAACACTCGAGCACGTGAGTAATTGTAACTCTGCAATTCTCCGACTGATTGGTAGGTTATCTGTTGCTAGCTCTCTCAGTGGAATAAGTACCGACATTCGGATCGAATCACGTAAATCTCTACCGTTCTTTATTATTCCTCGTTTATTTCTATGATTATTTTGCATTAATTTAATTGCCAAATCCGTTATATCACAGCAATACTTGAGGTTGAAAGAAACAGTTTCAATGGGTGTTCTCGATCTGTTCATCGTGGCCTTGATGCCAGTTCTGAAAGTACTCTTGGTTACTGCTGTTGGCTCATTTCTTGCGATCAACCGTGTGAATCTGTTGGGGCACGATGCAAAGCAACACATGAATAATGTGAGTTCTCTGTGTGTAATCGCTGTATTTTGAAGTAATTCTTCTCCTCATTCAGAATCCTTGTTTTATAACTTCATTTTTCAAGAAGTATTTCATGGAATGATTACCTGCTTGTGTCTTGACAACTTAGCAAAAAGCCAGTGTCAAATTTATAGCATCTCAGATGAACACTCGCGTCAATAATCTTTTTTAAGTGACTTGAACTCCACGTTTTTCACCTCATTTGTGGTTGATGCCACTTCAAGACCACTCGTGTAAAGTTTACTTTCAATCATCTTCACCTTCTGAAAACTGTATGTGCCAATTTCCCTTAAGGAGATAATAGGAAATTGTTAGATACTTGTTTCTGTAAATACAGAGAGTAGGCATAGAATTCTGAAACTTCCAAAGAGTTCTTTAGTAATCAGTATGCTTCTCTGCTGTTATGTTCGACAATGATGGGAAGCAGGAGAGGTTTTTTCTAGTCTGCAATTTCCGAATGGTCGACATCATTGTATGTGAAAAGATAATAATGAGAGAGAGATCCTTCATTTGCTTCATGGCCTTTCTATTGTAAGGGAGCTGTTTCGAGTTTCATGGTAGGCAATGAATAGGTCATTGCTCGATAATCCTCTTGTAATTTTGCTTACTGAATTGTGGAAGTATTGGTAGGCAACGAATAGGTCAGTTTTGATGTCTCTCCATTCACAATTAAATTGGTACTGAGCATATCTTCCTCCCCCTTTCCTTTTACCTCCTTTTATAGTTTTGTTCTTTGCCTTCGTGTTCACATCTAATAAAAATAAAACTGAATGGACTGCATGTTATTCGAGGGTCCTTAACAGTCTGTACTGATTCAACTATTCATGAGCAGTTGGTGTTCTACCTATTCACTCCATCGTTGATAGGAAGCAACTTGGCCGACACACTTACACTCAGCAGTTTGGTTACTTTGTGAGTTTAAGCCCCTCTGAAGCTTCCGAAAACATCCTAGTATAAGAGCTGATGAAATCTTTGTCCTTTAATTGTTTCAGATGGTTCATGCCGGTGAACATTCTTCTCACATTCATTATTGGCTCGGCTCTTGCTTGGGTACTGATAAAACTCACAGGGACTCCCCCGTATCTCCGAAGCCTTGTCATCGGTTGTTGTGCAGCAGGTATGTGTATATGGAACATTCTCTTCCTGATTATATTGTTATAGTGCACTGAAAATATTTCAATTTTACAAATTCAGAAAGCATATTATTTGAAGAGATATGATCATTCTGAAATTCGGTTCACCTCTTTTATTTTTGCGATTTACCACCATAGTTCGTTGTTCATTGTTCTTACGAAACTTGGGAAACTTGCCCTTGGTTATAATTCCCGCTGTCTGCACCGAGACAAACAGTCCATTTGGAGATTCATCCACCTGCTCTACTAATGGCGAGGCATATGCTACCCTGTCTATGGCGGTATTCCTTTCTATTATACTTTTGTCTTTTTCCATAAATTCCTCCAACTGTACTTTAAAGTAGCCATTGTTCGACGATCAAATTGCCTTAACTGGTGGATAGTCCAAGTAATATATTTGCTCTGTCTTATCTAACTTGGTAATGAAGAGACAGATAGATCGTACTACCAATAGAAAGTATGCCAACATTTACCAAAACTTGCATTTAATTTGCTCCTTTTAGTTCTCTATACAGTCCTTTTCATCTTAGTAATTCAATCATCTCAATTCTCATTTTCAGATAGGTGCTGTGTACATATGGTCCTATGTGTACACACTCATGAGGATATCTGCAGAGAAGACAGCTGAAGAAAAGGACCCGAAGGACCCCACAGCGAGCCTAAATGCTGATGGAGTAACTTCAGGTGGACTTCCAGTGGTCATCACGGAACCATTACTTGCTCCAGACGATTCTCCAAGCCCTAAGGACTGCATTAGCCAAGATGAAATTTATCAAATGAGGTTCGACGGAAAAACAAAGGTTCTTGACTTTGAGTTCTTCGATGACTTCGATTTTAAAAGACAGAAATTTAGTTGGATGGTTTTGGCCTATAATTCGTTGAATGTCTCATCCTGAAGTAGTATTCTGAAGAAATTTCTCCTCCATATGTCAATTTGCAAATTTACTGTATCATCCAACCAAAAAACTACTGAAGTTTTTTGATGAATCGCAAGTATGATTGTGAGTTAATCCTTAAAGAAGGCATTTTCTGTAATAATCCTGAAGGAAGTTTATTTGTATCTCATTCCATTTCTCCAAAGGCTATTCAGGAAGCTGATGATGGATCGTGTCAGAAGACGGTACTCAGAGAGAGCTTTTCCTTGTTATGCTTACCTTATATCTAGGTCTTAAAATTTTATCAACTACAATCATCTGAAATTGGTAAAATGTCAGGAGAGTACCAAAGCATCTGGAATATTATCACTACCTTCTAAGCTCATGCTTCCCTTTTGTTATAACTTATTCATGTTCATTGTACAACTTTACTGCAAACAACCTCCAGTGTTAAATTCTGTCTCCATATGGTGATAATCATTTGATATGTACGTATACTCCAATAAAAAGCAACCACCTCTGTTATACCCTTTGCATAAAGATACTTCTATATCCCTAGTGTATTATATAAATGTCCTATGAGGTTATGCAACCTTGATGAATTTAACTTTCTTGCGTAATGATACTTTTGTTAGATATCATTCCTGAAGAAGATCGGGCAGATGACAACTATTACAGAGCATATTGACATAAAGAAGTTCTTTGCACCTTCTACAATTGCAGTGGTATGCTCATACTGCCTGTTTTGTTCTGCCAGTTTCAATTAGTATACATTCATCAAACCAAGTCAAAAGGATACAAAATTACAGCACTCTTTTGTTGGCCAAGCAAAGTTAGCGTAGTTGGACATTGCTATTTCAGGCTTACTTCTCACAGCTTCAAATAGATGGCTTATGACATCAGTTTCCAATTTTTCAGAGGATGTGTTAGAATGTTATCGGGATGTATAAGATTGCATTCTGTTTCTCCTGCTTATTAAGATTCCAAGTCACCGTGACTATGATCTGCATGATATTAATAAAAATCTGCTGAAATTAGTTTAGACTTTGTGCCTGTAAAAGGACTTGGAAGTGAGTGTTTATTGTCTGCAAAAGTACATGTTGCGACTTGAAGCATGACAGACTCAATATCATTTGAGTTGTCTATCAGCCTCACTGGCCTCTTGCATTTTCGAGTTGACTTGTGCTTTATACTCTAGGGCGTTGTGCAATCAAAGAAAGATCAGAAAGCCAAAGAGATGACGGGTAGATTTAACTCGTCTCCCTTCATCGTCTCTCTAACCATATAACTGTGTAGGCATTGAAGACATGTCTCACGAGACATTTAAGACACAGCTCTCTGCATAGTGTTTAAATGCTTTGAAGTTTAGTGAAATGGCAAGTAGCATGCCATCCGTTCCTCATGCAGCAATTCGTGCCAGCAACAAACATTCCATAACGTGGCTTCTTCATATTTTTCTTCTTCAGATTATCGGTTCCATCGTTGGAGTAGCATCTCCAATCCGGAAACTCATAATTGGTGATGATGCTCCTCTGCGCGTGATCTACACTGCAACGAATTTGATAGGGTAAGATATTCATGACAATAGTTTGTTCTGCTCCTCATCAAGGTAACTTGGTTTTCAGTAACCAGTGCCTATTGCATGAAATTCCACATTTCTGTTTCTTGCCTATTTAAAAAGGAAATTTCATGTCCTCTGATTACTTCTATGTATGCTGCACAGGGGGGCTGCAATTCCATGTATCACTCTGATAATTGGAGCCAATCTTTTAAAAGGTAAAGTTTGAAGGCGAGTTTGATTTTTCTTAAGCTTGAACCTTTACCAGCACTTCCAGGATCTGAGTGATTGCACCCATACAAAAATCATCTTATTCTGTTTGACGGATCAGGTTTGAAGAGATCGAATGTTAGTTCCGTAGTTATTATAGGAGTTATCACGATCAGGTATATTGCCTTGCCATTGATCGGTATCGGTATCGTTAAAGCTGCTCAACATTATGGCATGGTCGGATCAGACGCACTATATCAGTTTACCCTCATGCTTCAATATGCCCTTCCACCCGCAATGAATGTTGGTAGGTCATCTCTCTCTCTCTCTCTCTCTCTCTCTCTGCTTCTGATTGGTGGAAACAATTTATCCATTTGCCAACATTCTCTTAGCAGACCCAAGTAACTTTTGCGATCTCTTGGAAACACGAACATTCTCATGTCAATCTCACCTTCTAGCAGAACAACTCGATTAGGACTGGAACGATCCAGTGCAGCATTGGCTCTAGCACTGATTTTGGCTTGGGAAATTGTTGCAGGTACAATCACGCAGCTGCTGGAAGCCGGCGAGAGTGAATGTTCAATCATTTTGTTATGGACATATGCTGTAGCATCCTTAAGCCTCACATTCTGGGCTACATTCTTCATGTGGATCGTCGCATAAGTACATTCCATTCGGCTTTACTTTTCCTTTTTCCGAATCCAGTGCGAAAACCCGGTTGTGGCCTTTCCCCGGGAAGGCCATTATACCTCAGTAGATCATAGAATTGGATGAACTTTGCAGCACAAAAATCTGTCATTCTTTTGGCAGAAGTAACCGAATCTCACGGATGAGAGAAAAGGATGAAAAGATACATTGGCAATGCAAAATGTTCCGTTTATTTCCTACAGGTGTGACCTTCTAAAGCATCGGATTGTAACTGTGCCGAATCGGTATTCAATATACGCATCTGGTTTCTTCTGTAATCATTGATAGACCTTTCTACGGTTAACCAAGAAGTTCTTGCAATTCAGGATTATTGTGATTATAGGCATGAATGGACAGCAGATTGCTAGCGTTCCATAGCACTCCATACAGAACAGAGCTTCGTGCTAGTACATCATGAACATGAGGTGGCAAATTGCTTACCCGGTCATGTGTTAGTAAAGAACAGGTTTCGACAAGTACCGCCGTTAATTTATAAATCGAAATCTACCACATGTTTTAATAATGTATGTTGACACCTGATTTTTAATTCATTTTTCAAATTTTTCCAAAAATCACAAAATTAGAATTAGAAATTTTGGCCAAGCTTAGGAACCTATTTCTAAACCAAAAATAAATTTTTAAAAATTTTCCTGAATTTTTCTTTAATTTCTTTTGATCAAAATAAGAGTGAAAATCAAGAAAAATAGAAAATGAAGTCCAAAAATTCCATAAAAATAGTCATTAGTCTTCTTTTAAATCCAATTTCATTAATATAGCATCAATTTTAGAAAATTTTAATTGAGAATGTGTTTTTTCCAAAAATTGGGTAAAAACAAGCCCAAATTGAATGAAAAATTCAATTGAGTCATTTCTAGGCTATAGTGTCTTCACAACAAAGGATCCTGGAACCTTGAATTATTTAATGGTCGGTCCAATTGCATAATTTACTAAAGAAATCAAAAAGCCCCAAAATCCAATTGAAAATTAGGGATTTTTAGCTCAAATTGAGAATCATTATCAATTTGAAATTGTCGAACCATGAGACCATTATTTCTAAGGTTAATCAATCATGGGTAATCCAATTTTGGCATCAATTTTTCTCAATCATGTCATATAAGTACTGGATTGAATAGAACCCTAGTGACCCGGATTTTGCAATTCAAAAATTTTGGGTTTAATCGTGACAAAAATTAGGACAAATCACATATTTGGATACAAAATGTGATGAGGAATCCAATTTTGGGGTTAAAATCGGAAAATGGGGTTAAAATCGAGTTGAATTTGTGAATTTAGACCAACTTGAGTCTGCTGGGTCGGTTGGATCCGGGTCGACCTTCTCCCTCACCCGACTCACTTAAGGCATTCTAAACCCAGAAAAATCAGCTTGTGCCCAACTCTTCGCTGACTTAATCCAACCAAATGAGCATGTGTTAATCTCCAATTCCAGTTGGAAAATCTCTAACTGGCATCGAAAATTCGATCTAACCAATTTGAAGTCATTGATAACCAACTTTGGGCATTAAATCGAGTTACAATGAGAGGAAAAAATCATTATCTGTGAAGGCCAGACGTTCGACGATATTCCAGAGAGAGAGAAAGAGAGAGTCTGAGCAACGGAGGTGTGTTGAGGTTCCAAGGACTAAGTATTGGTGTTTTTCCGGTGAGAAAAACGCCAGCAAATCGACTTCGACGGTGAGCCTCCTCACTTGGAAAACCTGTGCTGGAGCTAGTTGCCAACGCCTGAAAATCAAGCTTGACCGGCGTGTCCAGAGCTATTCCGGCGCAGCCAAGGCCACTGTCTTGGAGTTCAGGTGACAGGGAAGGACTCTTCGATCGCCGTTCAGTTCGGAAATTCAGAATCAAGCTCAAACGAAACAAGTAAAGTTCAATCATGATCACGATTTTTACAAAATTCCAGATTATGTGTTTAAGCTTTACCGTGCTTGATCGTGTAATTTTTTTTTTTTATGATTTTGAGTTTCTTAATGCTCAAAACATGTTTCTGATCATGTTTGTGTTGTTTAATTGCATTTTGGATCGTTAAACGTGCATTAAACGAGTCGGCCACCATTGTTGAACCTCATCGGAGCTTCCTTGACCTCACCGAAGCGCCTCTCGTGACTATAGGCCACTCAAGTTAGTTGATTCTCACCTTGATTGATGCTTTGATGTTGATTTTGATCAGTTTAGACTGCTAGGGTGATTAGAATAAAGATTTGAAGCTTGGAGAAGTTTGTTTAGGTCAGTAATGACTTAAAGTGTTTAGATCAGTTTTTCACCGACCGGCGGCAGTCCGACAGCGAGCTAGTCAGGCTAGTTTGATAAAGGTTAACATGGACTCGACACTAAATCAAGTGAAATGGTCAAAACATCACTGGAAGGTCGCTGGAGATTGAGCCAAACCAGCTGCCTCAAAAACACTAAGCTTGAAATTGTGTCCTCCAGCTACTCGACTAATTGTCCTAAAGAGAAAGTCCCGAAATTGCACCGTTTTGGTGTTGTGTCTCGCCAGGGCAATGGCCAGCACCAGTGCCGGCCGATTCGACCGAACCATCCGGTTCAGTTCAACCCCCAGTGGGAAAATTTTAAAAAATAATAAAAAATTATGAAAATACAAAAAAAATTCTAAAAAAATAAAATAGAAAATTCAAAAAAAAAATCCTTAAAAAATTCTAGGAAATCCTAAAAACAAAAAATTCAGAAAAATCCTTAAAAAATTAGAAAAAATTCAGAAATTCATAAAAATAGAAAATTCAGAAAATTTCTAAAAAAATTAAAAAATCATAAAAATTTCAGAAAATTGATAAAAATTTGAAAATTCTGAAAAATCCATAAAAAATCTTAAAATTTTGGAAATTCCATAAAACAAAAAAAATTTAAAAAATAACTCTCGGAAAATAGATTTTCAAAAAAAGTTAAAAAATTAAAAAAATCAAAAATTTCAAAAATTCACAGAATGACCCAAAAACATTGTGGCTAACATTTGCAAGTGAAATTAGAATTTTTAGAGGTGCCTAATCGGCATTTTTAGAAAATCCTTAGTTTAGAGGTTTTTACCCCTAAAAAACCCTAAACCCTAAAACAACACACGTCGTCAAATGAATAAGCCTTTAGGGCTTTACTAGGGTTTAGGTATTTTGAATTAATTTTCATTTTAGAGACCCAAATTATGATTGTTTTGTTTGATTGCAATTGATTGTATTGCTTATGTTGATTGATTGACTTCTCACATTTAGAATGATTAGTATTAGTAGATAGACCTCGGAAACTCGTGTAGCACGTTAGACATATCATATCGTTTTAGTTATGGAAAGGGTGTTAAGGATCTTGACTCAAAATCATTAGCGTAATCAAGTCCTCGTATTTAGAATCTATGATTCGTAGAATCGTGGTATTTCTCCAGTACCCAGATTAAGTTTCTAGTCAACCTATGTCATGCCCCGTACCCCACGAAGCCTGAACATCCGCGCCTAGGTCGAAGAGAGATGCGACGCTCCCAGGGTTGCGTCACCGACCCGAAAACTCAAATCAGAGAAAATGCAACACATGCGGAAACATCGTATATATATATAATATAATACATATACACCCTGACAATACAAATACATAACCACAAGCAGCAAGAGAATATATTTTACAATAGACTGGACCAAATATACTTTCTTTACAACTTATATATTTACACTGTCCATTTACAAACCAAAATACATCAAGGGCCACGACACAAAAAGGGATCGGTGGCCTAGGGTACAAACTATTTATTTGGGAGAGGCGAGGCTATGGTCAAAAAGGGGTTAGCCTCTACTGCTCACGTGAGGACCTAGTCTAGGGCTCCCCGTCTGGATCGGATGGCACTACTGACTCCTCAGAAGAGTCCTCCTCAGATCTTACTTCCTCGTCCGATCCAACTTGCTCCACTTCTCCGGCTGCCTCGGCATTCTCACCTATCACTTCCAAATTCAATTCTTCGTCTTCCTCCGGGATCACATCGACAGCTATAACTTGCTGTTCTCCTTGCTCCTCGTCCATGGCCATAGGTCCATCCACGGTATCGCCTACACTACTTACGCTAAGGGAGGCTGGAGGATCCGAGATTTCACCACTCACCATCTGTGGGATCATCACTCCGTTCACGTCTATCGGAACGTCAAAAGTCCTGATCGGGGGTCCAATTACGCCATCCGCTCCCCTAAAATACCAAGCTACATACTCTTGGGTTTGGTTGTACTCCTCTCCCACGTCTATAAGCACAACTGAATGGTACCTAATGTATGCTGATCCGTCCCCGCAAGGGTGCACACTAGACGACCGCTGAATTCGGTGCGGGAATCCAAAAAGAGGGCCGTTCCTCGGCATTCTACGGGCGGGGATCTGTAGATTTCGGTTTTACCACAACCGTGAGATAAACTCAGCAAGTAAAATTCCTATTCCTAAACTAGGCTAACGTGCACCTCCAGAGGATAATTAAAAATGCATGAATCACTGAACCAGTAAATAGATCATTAAATAATCATTCGGGCCTTCAGCCCAATTTTGCTACTCCAGCCCTGCAGGTTAAGCTTTCACTATTATTATAACTCATAAACAGTTAAATCGACCCGAAGGCCATGACGCAAAGGTCATCAACAGTTAAATCGACCCGAAGGCCATGACCCAATGGTCATCACAATTAACTCGACCCGAAGGCCATGACCCAATGGTCATCACAATTAACTCGACCCGAAGGCCATGACCCAATGGTCATCACAATTAACTCGACCCGAAGGCCATGACCCAATGGTCATAAATCATTCGACCCGGAGGCCCGATCCGAAGGCCCACAATTGTATAAATCGACCCGAAGGCCATGACCTAATGGTCATAAATCATTCTCAATCATTTCAAAACCAACATGGAAATTCACATATCAAGGGACTCACACCAATTTCCATGTCCCGATGTACCAAGCACATTGAACCACAATTTCTCACTCCTACAGAGCATTATTGGCACACCTAACTCAATCCATTATATTCCATTTATAGTCGGCAATTATCACACAACTCAACATTACAGAGTTCCAGTCCACTTGAGATTCGACATGCCCAACCAGTCTAATTTCTTAAATCCATAGACATGGCATCATCCCTCAAAGTCCTAACAAGTTCCATTTGGTCTCCACAATGCCTAATTTCAATCCAATACTCATTAATCCATTGAATGACCACATTAGGCAATTTAGTGTAAATTCGGTTCTATAATGAACCACCCCTAAACAGCCACTAATTTGGCTCCAAATCATCCTCATAATAAGCCATTAAGTCCCAATTAGGTCCCATAATCAACTCATGCACAAAACACATAGGATTAGGCCTTAATCTAGCCTAATTACTCTAATTAAACCCCTAATCTAGCACAATTAGACTAATTCATGGATTAGGGATTTTACTCGCCTATTATCGACGCGAGACGACGGAAGCGAGCGGCCGATTACCGGCGAGCGGTACAATTGACGGCGGCGCTCCAACGGCAAGCCGGCGGCTCACAGCGGCTCCGGCGAGACTCAAGGCCACTCGGCCAAAACAGGGGAGGCTGGACGGCGGACTGAGGGTGACGGAAAGGGAGACGGCGAGGGTTAGGTCGGTCGGTTGGGACGGTGCACGGCGGTAGCCGGCGGCTCACGGCACCGGCGAAGCAAAACCGGCGACGGCGTCCTCTACGTCTCGGCTGGAACGGCAGCTACGGGCGACGGGAGCGGGGGAAAGTTGGTCGACGGGGCTGAGGGTGATGCCTGGGGACAGCACACGGTGGCTGGCGGCCAGCAACTCTGGCGAGGACGGCTTTCCGGCGAGACCAGCAGCCGGCGAGCACAACGGCGAGGAACGACCGAGAGAAATGATCGGGAGAGAAGAGAGAGAAACAGACGCGGGGAGAGAGAGAGACAGGTCTGAGGAGAGAGAGAGGGTCAAGGGGTAGTCAACATAATCCAAAGTGGGGTCCACATGTCAAAATCCTAGCCCTTTGGACCAAAATACCCCTCATCCAAGGGCTAGAAACACTTCTAATCCAATAATTCAAGGGTAAAAAGGTCAATTGTCCTTAACCATGGTTAACCAAGCCTAGTTAACCTTAACCAACCTTGATTAAATCCCCAAATTGCCCCAAAATTCGGAATAAATCAAAAATGGCCTAGGGGCATTTCCGTCATTTTTCCATCCCAAACCGAAATTCCAATTTTTGCTCATACCAGTCCTAAATATTCATGGGAGACCTAATCCAGAGTTGGAATCACGAAATTCACTTTCTAAGCCCTCGAAAATCGTCTGCGAAGTTTCCGGGAATAAAATAATATTATTTTCTAATTTTTGTCGAAATTCCACTTTTTGTCCAAAACCACCCTAAATGAGCGTGGCTGCCCCAAAATGACCTTGGCCGCGAAAAATAACCTGAAACGGCCTCCGAATTCGGCCTCGGTGTCCACAGGGGCAAAATTGTCCTTTTCTCAATTTCTGTCAAATCTTCAGTTTCCAATCGCGTTTATCCCAACCATAAATGGCTACTCCAAAATGACGTCCGTCTTACAAAATAGTCGTAATTATCCTTGAAATTTTGATATCGAAGTTCGGGTTCAATATCGCGATCTAATTTACTCGATTTGTCGTTTTAGGGTCTCTCACTAACAGGCGGCTGTTTAGGCATTACGCGTATCGACCTAAGGTTGTCCGAGTCATGATAGTCTCAATTTCGAGAGAACTAGAGGAATTATCACTAGCACATGAGGTCACGATCTTTTGGATTAAAATCGGGTTTCCTTTGTCGGGCGCACTTTCGGTCATGCGAAATCACTCGCGATCCGATCGTGCATCGCTGACAATATCAACCTGTCATTTTCCTAAGATCGGCCTATATTGGTTCAAAATATTTCCTCGACGTTCATTGAAATCGGCACTCCATCATGATCGGGTTCTCGGTCCACGTACCTGATCCTATTTAGCCTTTCCCATTTGGTTAGTATCCCGTGATTGATCAATTCCGGGCGAGACTTACTAAAATTACACGAGAATCAATATACACTTTATTGATCCCGATAACGGGTCAAAATTCAGGACGTTACAACCTACCAATAATGACTAGTGGCGACTCCAAATCAAAATTAAGATTGAATATAAAGACAAAAACTATAACTCGTTGTCACTTGAGGTATGGTCTGGAAGAGACCCCCCATTTGTCTAGTAATGGGATATCTGTAGGACGTCTATGGGACGTTTGGGCGAAATATCCATATCGGACCTTAGTAGCACATTCGGGGACAGTTTCCCCATTCATGACAAATGGAAGTACCTCCTTAACGTGCTCGAAAAAGGCATAGCGTGACAATGTACCAATGTTTATCTTTAGGGGTTATCAACGTAATGAAGTTACCAACTTTTATTCAGAATTATCAATTTTAATTGGGATAATGACACAAATGATCCATGAATTTTGATCCAATGTATAATGTGGTCCCTAAATTTTTAATTTATTTAATATGGTCCATGAACTTTAATTCAATGTGCAATATGATCTCTCTAAACTTTTAATTTATTTCATGTGATCCTTGGACTTTTGGTATGTGTTCAATGCAGTCTCTGAATTATATGTAAATGTTCAATGTCATCTTTCCATTTTTTCAAGAATAGGGATAATATTGAATATTTTCATAAAGTTCAACGACTAAATTGAACATTTTCAAAAGTTCAGATACCACATTGAACAAATGAAAAGTTTAGAGACCACATTGCATATTGGATCAAAGTTTAAGGATTACATTGTACAAATTTTAGGTTCAAAGACCACATTACACATTGGACCAAAGTTCAAAGACCATTTGTGTGTCCCATTATAATTCAATTAATGTACTGATATTCATCTCATTAATGTTAACTTTATACCTTTGCCAATTTTTTATCTTGCTTGGTTTTGATAAGTAAGGATATTTCTTTATATTTTCAAGATTATTGACTACTTTAATAATTCACCACCATTTATTCCGATGACTTACCAATGCATTTGAAGTTAAAAACTTTTTTTTCGAAATTGTCAACCCTAATTTGACTGATGTAGAAACAATCACATTAAGATGCTTACTAATTTTAGTCACTTATCAACATTTTATTTTGTTAGATTTGAAAAGTACGACAGTTTTTTATACTTCAAAGATTTCCCATTACTTTAATAATCTACCTACATTTAGGTTATGCATGGCAACCATCCTGTATCGGGGAACATATTCTGCTCAGAAATGATTTTTTTTATTCTGTGCCTAGGACCAATTTGTAAGCATTTGAAGGCGTTTGATAACTGCCCAAAATTTCTTTTCTTAGAATAGAAAAAGAACAGAAATACATTTGGTAACTGCATAAAATTTCTTTTTATTAATAATATTTTGAATTTTTTAATATTTCTTTCTTTTTTTCCTTTTTTTCCTTAGCCATGGCCGGCGATGGCATCGCGGCCCTTGCCACCGGCCTCGCCGTCACCAGATCACGCCGAGGTCGAGCCTCGCCAGGCCATGGCGAGGCCGACCTCGTCGTCACGGGGCTTGACCTCGCCATCGCCAGATCACGACGAGGTCGAGCCTCACCCGGCCAAGGCGAGGTCAACCTCGTCGTTACCACCCCCCGCGACGGCAAGGTCAGCCTTGCCATGGCCGGGAGAGGCTCGACCTCGCCCATATCTGGCGAGACCAACCTTGCCATCACTAGGGGTAGCGACGGCGAGGTCGGCATCACCAGATTTGGGCAAGGCCGACCTCGCCATCACCGGGGGCAGCGAGGGCCACCCTCGCCAGCCCTGGCCGATCGCCGGTCACCGGTGGTCATTCGCCGGTGGCAGGCCAAGAAGAAGATGAAGAACAAATAAAAAAAGAAAGAAGAAAACTAAGAAGAATCAGAAATTGAAAAATTGTTTCAAAATCTTCTTGATTCTATTCCAAAACTGATTCTTGGAACAATTTTTTGCAAATATGTGCCCGGCCACAAAAATTTTAACAAACGAATTTCTATTCCTAAACTGATTCTAGAAGTAAAAGAACAGAAATTTTTACTTTTTGGCACGATGCCAAGCGCCCCTTATTCTTATGGCATGCCAATACCTTTGAAGTTACTAGCTTTCATTTATACCAACATTCGTCACATTAGAATACCGACTTAAGTCATCAACCAACTTTTTATGTCGCATGGTATTGAGAAATACCAACATATGTTTATACTCCTAAAATTACGAACCATGTTAATGATCTAACAACATTCATTTTGTGGGATACTTATGTATTAAACTTACCAACTTTTACTCGAAATTACCAACCTTAATTTGATTGATATACCAACATTCATCATATTGAGATATCGAACTAATTTGTCTCGTGACAACTTTTTTTTATTTGGTTTGGTTATGAAAAGAACCAAACATTTCTTTATACTTCCAACGTTACGAAGAACAAAGGACTTATTTTATTAGCTTATAAGCCATCCGACAATGATTATTCGCCGCCAACATTTGAAGAGGAGGTGCACACATTCTCTTGTCATTTTCGTTCACCTATGGAAGCTGTTAGTCACTGTCTTTTCATGATCACACGTACCGCAGTTTAGCCCAAAGAAAGGTACGACTCTCAATCTCTCTAATCGTTATTTATAAAACAATATGCACAATTAAACTGCTCCTCTCACTACAAAAAAACATGTTTTTTGCGACGAATTTTGCGACGAAAAAATTACAAAAATCCATCGCAAATCGATTTTGCGACGAATTTAGCGACGGAAAAAATTCCGTCGCTACTAGGTCGTCGCAAGGAAAATTTCAATTTCCGTCGCAAAATTCGTCGCAAATAATTCGTCGCAAATTTTGTCGCAAAATTCATTCCAAATTCCGTCGCAAAATTCGTCGCAAAAATTACGACGGATTTTGCGACGGATTTATTTTTCCGTCGCAAAATTTGTCGCTAATTTGGCGCGAATTTTTTTTTTTGTAATTTGCGACGAACTTACTCGTGGCAAAATTCGTCGCAAATTTGTCACGAAAAATTTTGATTTTTTCCATGAACATTATTCATGAACAAATTTAGCAATGATTTTTTATTAATTCTTTAGCGACAAACTCTGCGACAAATATCGTTTAGGGACGAAATTAGCGACGAAATTTTATTTTTGTAACGAACTTTTATAATTTGTGATCGTACGATAAAATCATTTATTTTATTTTTCGATTTTAAAATTAATTAAAAGAAAAATTAATTTCTGAAATTTATATTTAACATTGATTAAGTACTTAATAACATCAAAATATTATAATAATATGAAAATGAAATGCATTCATCTACATTTTCCATAAGAATGACAAATATGTTTCTTTATAGTACACATAATGAGAGAATAAATAATCTTGCATAATAACTAATCTTGCACAATAAACAATGACGACAGAAATGAATCAAAAAAGAATATCCGGCTTTTAGCGACAATCTCCATCATATAAATACTGAACAAAACTAAAGACACGGTCCATGTGAGAAGCTCACTTCCTTTGCTCTGTGAAGTTCACGTACTGATCAAGTGCTTTCTTGTTTACATGACTAAATTGTCGGAGCTGCTCGTTGCATCTGTGAAGCATCTTCTGCAACTCTTTGATGCTCCTCCGCCTATACCAATAATCTCAAACATATAAAACTGTTTGACGCGGTCCCTGGCCTCGGCGACGACCACGTCGGGGGCCCTGTCGCGGTGCTTCCGGTGATTTCTTTCAACTTGTAGGCAGAACAAGACTTCCTAGAAGATTACAAAAGCACTATTCTATGAAGAAGAAGACAAGGAAAAAGCCACAATAAGTGGAGTCCAAGTGCAAAGGCATTATGAAAGCTTATGTAACTCTCTTGACAAGGAGGATATAAAAAGGTCATGTGTGTATGAGAGCGTGCCCACAACCAAACATGCATGCTTGTGCGCCTTTGTGTGGGTGCATGTGCATTTCTGCCAAATATTCATCCCCATTCTATATGTGTAACGGCCTTTTTAGATGGACATGTTTGTAAGTGCATGTATTTGTAATTGTATATGTAATGACTTTTCTGTATGTACATACTTTTCTGTATGTACATGTTATCCATGGATTGAACCTTTTCCTAATCTAGCAACAAACAATTGTTTCTATTGCAGCACTTTTTAGAAGGATGTTGATGATGCACTATTTGTGACTTACCAATCCTCAGCAAAATGCCATCTCCTTTCCATGAATGGACTAAGAACAACCTACTCTTACATGGACTAGAGCTTTCACATTTCAATAACATATTTGACACACGCAAATTGAAAAGACATCAAAAATAAGTTCACATCAGCTAAGCACCTATTACAATTGTATCTACATCAGAGTTCGGTAGATTGTCAGTGGGATGATCAAATCGGCATTTTCATGACCGCAGAAGTTCAGCAGACATTGAAGGAGCCCCATATGATAGTCACCAAAGAAATGTTTACTTCTCGAATCTGGACATCTAAGGAACTTATGGTGTCCATCTAATTACTATTAATTGAAGAGCCATTGAATGGAAAGGGAATGACTGGACTATCTCAATTAGACATGAGGGCTTGCAATAGAATCAAGCTCAAGAGGCCAACTAGACTTCTAAGGCTAAGGAAGATGAGCAAGCTCGACCTACCAAGGCATCTGAAGTTCTAAGATCCACCCAATTGACCAAGATTACTCCATCAACAGCCACCCCCAAAAAGATTTCCCTTCTTTTGTAATTTAAATGAAGGTGGTAAAGATTATCATGTTGGATTCAAAGTTTCTGCTGTCATTCCCCGCAGATCGATCACTACACATTCACATTGAACCTATATTACACAATCCAACCGTAATTTCTAAAGAAAGAAAATCCAAAGCATTGGAGAACATGGAGAGAATGCGGACAAATAGGTAAAACGGTGGCGACCCATTCCGCCAAATGAAACATTGCATTTAAGGGGAAAAACACAAAACGTCATCAACAAACAGGGAGAGGGGAAAAAAACCAAGAAGAGCATATCTAACCATTTATTCAAATTCTCAAATTTCTCTGTAGTCACTTGGACCTCCAAACACCACCTTGCTGATCCCATCCGAAGGCTAATAGCATCATCCCCCAGAACAACCCGTTAAAAAAGGAAAGCCCAAGAAGATTAAAAAAAAAAAAGGCAGAAGGTGATAGCGAACGCCGCACCTGGTGAGAGCGAGCATTGGAGCGAGAGGAAGCCGAACCGGGCGCGACCGAATCGTGGGGAGGTGAAGTCTCCGACCACATGAGCAGATCTGAAGTCGAAGTGTGAGGCTTCCTCACTGTTGCTAATTGGTGTGAAAGTATCTTGCCCTTTTGCTACTGTCCAACCTGCGGACTACCAACAAGAACAACAGGGAAGAGATGAAATCAATTTCATTTAGAGTTGAATGGATCCTCAAGAAGAAAAAATTTTGGATCCACAGAAATATGAGGAAAAAATTATAAATGTAGGAGCTGAAAAAATAACAAAAGCAGGTTGGTCTTAGTTGATATCCACAAAATCAAAGGCTCATTAAGTTCCAGGCAATAATCATGTCTAATGTGCTGAGCAAGTTAATCAGCTTAAAAAAACTTTCCGAGTGTTTATTGCGAGGACATGTCACCAAAGGGAAGGTCTCACTCAAATGATAACATTACAATTTGGCAAATGCTAAAGTTTCTTCTGAAAACTACCAGCCACCTCATCTTTGATAGCAACTTTTTCTGAACCAAAAGATACAGCCAGTAGATAACCGAACATATAGTACATTTCAGGAACAAAGAGAAAGGGAGGGCCACCAATTCTACCCATAAAAGATTTAAAGAAACAGGAAATACACCTTCGCAGAAGATTGGATCTCCCTAGCAGTCATATCCAGTCCAAGAGCATATCCTACAATTCATGAGCATACCAGCTTCACTACCTCAAAGATTGAAAAATCTTCAATCGAACGAAAAGCACAGATCAGAGAAACAAAATCACGAAAAAGATGGAATAGAGAGTCAACGACTGATTAGTTGAACCTTCTAGTTACTCAGTGATCCCTTCACTTAGCATCATAATATCCAAAGCCATCCACATTCAGTATCCCAAACCTCCACAATATATAGAAGTTAGGTGATAAACAGCTCCAATTACAGATCACACAATCAGCCACAATGTAATGTGTTTCATGCAACATCCTAGGATCATAATGGGCATTTAAGCTTGTATAACCGTAAAAAGGTTTGTGCTGCTTGCCCCAAAACACAATCTAATTGACTGAAACTCGAGGAGGGAAAAGCAAAGCATAGACTAGCTCTGTCTGGAAATTGACAATTTATGCTAGGACGCGTTTTGCAAGCGCCAACAACAATGGTGAAAAGCATTAATGGGAATTATAGACGAGAAAAGCATGTTGTTTCAATTAGTAGTTTTCAAAATGACATCGCATTACCTTCTCTTGATCAGGGTTAATTCAACAAGAATAACAATGTAGTCGCCGGTTTAGCAGAAACTACAAAGGTAGATAGATATTCGTGTCCATGATGACCAAGATATTGTACGGTTCGGAATCATCCCCCGGAAAAATTAGCTGATTCTCCTATTCAGCTTCGTTATCACCCCCCATCTCCAATGAAGTTGTATCATGAACCCGAGACAAATTATCCTCTCATTACTAGCTCGAGTCAAATACCAAATGAAACTCACTCCGCCCAAAAGATCCAGATAGTTAGAAGGCATCCCGAATCAATATGTGAGCGACACCGCGAATCACGACGCCATGAAGTCCGTACACTAAGAGGACGGCAGCAAAATCCATCAAGGCGCACGCAAAGCGATCACCAGATTCGAAGTTACCTCCGACGTAGTCCATGGCGGCCGACTCGGGAACGTCCCGAGCTTTTCGCTCGATCACGACCGCGAGCTCCACCTCGTGGTCGAGCGACAGCAGTGGGGGCGGCACCTCGATCGTCCCCCCAGTTTCCAAGTACGACGACGTCGGCTTCAGGAACAGCACCGGCTCCTAGTCACCAGAACACCGCGCACGAGAATCGTCGGCGTCAAACGATCGGCGCAAACAAAGGAACCGATTCAAGAAAACGACGGAAGGCAGTACGGGTACCTTGGGAACAGCGTTGCCGAGTTCCTTGGCGTGGGCGGTGTAGTTGCGGCCGACGGCGACGATCTTGGTGCCGGCCTGGATCTGGGCGACGGCGAGGTCGAGCAGCCATGGGAGAGGTTGAGCGGCAGCCATGGGCGAGGCCGCTCGACCTCGCCCAGATCTGGGGTGAGGCGAGGGAGGGCTGGTGGGCACAGAACGGGCGTATGGCGACGGAGGAGGAGGCAACGGCGGCGGCGGTGAGGGTGGCCATCATGGCTGGCGGAGGGGAGGAGGGAGCGACGGACTTATTTTTTCCGTCGCAAATTTGCGACTGATTTTGCGACGAATTCCAAAAATAAAGGGCATTTTCCAAATCCGTCGAAAATTTGCGACGAAAGTGATCTTTGTGGCACATGGCGCCCATTTTTTCAAATCCGTCGCTAATTTGCAACGGAATTAGCGATGAAAATGTTTATACCGACTAATTATTTGAATCCGTCGCTAATTCTGTCGGAACCTTGAGTAGATATGCTTCTTACAATGACACATTACTCATATTTGACGAATTAGTAAACGTCATGATCTAATTCGTCTAAGGGCGGCAGTCTAGTGATGTTTTTTTTTTTCATTAGAGCAGTGGAGGAATGTCAAACAACTACGGGAGGTTGTTGCGAAATGGGCCGAAAGTAGAGTGAAAGAAGTCCCAAAGCGAGGCTTCCCGCGGGATCCGAGACTGGTAGATGTCCAAATTGTTGAAATAGAGATATAGGGGCCCTTTTGAATGCCACCAATCAAACCAGAATGAAATCGTCCGACCGTCGCCAGTCTTCCACCGGAAAATAGTCCGGGCTAAGTCTCGCAAGTCAAGGATCTTCTTCCAAGTCCATGAGCAAAAGGTGGGTTTGGAAACAATCCAGAAGTTTTTCTTCTGTAAAAAGTTTGAATGAATCCATTTACACCACATGGATTCCTTGTCAGTGAAAAGGATCCATATGTGCTTTAGTGTCATGGCCCTATTATATTCAGAAAGTCTTCGTATCCCTAGGCCTCCTTCTTCTTTTGGAAGACAAACAGCATCCCAAGCTACCCTAGCTCCCTCCGTTCCTAGGCCAGGACCTTTCCAAAGAAATTGTCGAAGTATGGTCTCAATACCATTCAAGACTCCTTTGGGAAGGGAGAATATCGTGGCCCAGTATACTTGGATAGAATGCAAAACCGATTGAATAAGTTGAATGCGACCTGCAAAGGATAAGAATCTTTGTGTCCAAGAACGGACTCTGGCCGTAATGGTATCAATCAAGAGCTTGCAATCCTCTTTACGCAGCCTGGAAGAAATAATAGGCACACCCAAGTATCGGAAGGGAAGAAATCCTTGTTGAAATCCGAGACATTGGAGAATGTCGCTATGTAGCTCAGAATTACCTCCAGAGAGGTAAATATTGCTCTTGTTGGGGTTCGGTCTTAAGCCAGACCATCTTGAGAATAAGTCAAGAGATTCCTTTATAAGCTCTATCGATCTCATGTGTCCCTGTGAAAATAAAAGAACATCATCTGCAAAGAACAAGTGGGATATGCGAGGTCTCTTGCATCGCCAATACCACTTGAAATCCGGGTTGTCTGCTTTGGACTTGAGAATAGCTGAGAAGATTTCCATAACCAAAATGAAAAGGTACGGTGAAAGGGGATCCCCCTGACGAATCCCTCGGCTACTAGCAAAATGGCCATGCAGTTCTCCATTAATCGAAACTGTGAATTTGGCAGTTGAGATGCATGCCATTACCAGCTTTATGAAGAAAACCGGAAATTTAAAGGCTATAAGAACCTTTTCGATAAAGTTCCAGTCAATCGTGTCGAAAGCTTTATGAAAATCCACCTTAATGGCACATTTAGGTAGGTATGCTTCATGGTGAAAGTCCGCAAAAAGTTCTTGAGCTACCATAATATTATCACTGATTCTGCGGCCTTTTACAAACGCTGTTTGGGAAGGTCCAATCAACATCGGGATAACCTTTGACAAGCGCCTAGCAAGGATTTTTGAAATACATTTGTACAAGGTATTGCAACATGCTATTGGTCGAAAATCGCTCATAGCCGATGCATTAGGTGATTTCGGCACCAACGTGAGGATGGTGTTATTAATCTCTTTAAGCATGCGACCAGTTTCAAAGAAAGTCTTAACCGCCTCTATAATAGATGGCCCAATGATCCCCCATGTGTGTTTGAAGAATTCCACATTAAAACCGTCAGGACCAGGAGCTTTGTCCTTAGCAAGAGAGAAGAGGGCAGATTTAATTTCCTCCTCAGAGATCGGCTGGGTTAGAGTGTAGCTCTGGTTCTCATCAAGGACATGTCCAAGGAGGACTTCCAACTCAGAGGCAGAAGGTAGAACCAGTGCTGAACCACCATTTAACAAACTCTGAAAGTGGTGGACAATGTGGTCCCTGACTTGTTGAGGTTCAGTGATTAGCGCACCAACCTCTGTCGAAACAGTTAGGATTCTATTATGATGTCTCCTTTTGTTGACATGCAGGTGGAAATATTTTGTGTTCATGTCTCCTTCCTTGAGCCAGCGGATTCTAGATTTTTGTCTGTAGAAGGACTCTTCTTGAGATCTCAAGTCAGAGAAAGTACGTAGGAGCCTTGCTTCACTTTCCACGAGGCTTGGATCGAATGGATTTGACTCCAAGGCTGTTTGGACAGCCAAAAGATCCAATCTAGCTTGCTCTGTTCTGGTGGAAATGTCCGAGAAGGAAGACCTGTTCAGAAGCTTCAACTTTGATTTGAGAACTTTAAGTTTGCAGCAAACTTTGAACATAGGAGAGCCAGTAATGTGTGTATCCCAAGCTTGGGTAACTAACTCCAAGAAGGTTGGGTGCGTAGTCCAAAGATTGAAGAACTTGAACGGCTTTTTGGAGGAACTAGGAGGTACAATTTTGATCACCATGGGGGAGTGATCAGAAATTCCAAGCGGAAGGAAATTTGCTTCAGAGAAGGAGAATTGCTGAAGCCAACAGTCATTAATAAGAACCCGATCTATCTTTCGCATTTCCGATTCGCACCTGAAGAATAAATCCATGTATATCGACACCCTACATAATGAAGGTCCTCCAAACCCGCTTGGCTAAGGCCTTCTCGACATTCATCAAAGGCTGGTATCCACTGGGTCGAGCTGCCCACCCTGTCTTCGGGGTCTCTTATTGCGTTGAAATCCCCCGCAACAATCCAAGGTAAGTCGCCGTTGGAGAGACGATAGAGGTCAGCCCATAAATGCCTTCGTTTGACAAAGGTATGTTCACCATACACAATAGTGAACAGACAAGATTCCTGGAGGCTTAAGAGACGGAGCTGAAGATGTATTATTTGACAAGAGGAAGAGACAAGACTAATGTCCATCTCATTTGGATCCCAACCAAACCAAATCCTTCCAAGGGGAGAAGAATCGTAGTTAGAAATCCAATGCCAGTTACCACATAAGGCTTGCGAAATCCTAGCAAAACGAGAGTCTTTAACTTTAGTCTCGATGATACCGATACAAGAGAGACGATTGACCCTGATGAAGGTGCGAATTTCCGCTTGTCTTAGGGGATCTACTAGTCCCCTTATATTCCAAACGCCAAAAAACATTTAAGGGATAGGAGATATTATCTCCGAGATCTCCTAGCCCTCCTCTTCTTGTCTTTCTTCTTAGAGGAGGATGAGCCAGGAATCATACCGAGGGAGCTCATGCTGGGGGACAGCCCCAAGGGGGTCTTGGATGGATCCACCACCGTATGTGAAGCCAAGGATCGGGAACTGTAGTTGGGGGGGAGATAACATTCAGTTCTTCCACCAACTGCTCTTCCGAGTCACTATTTTCCCTCCCGACGTGTGAGCTAGAAGAATCTGCAGAGGACGTATGAGAATTAACATCAAAGTTCTCAAGTTGCTGTTGAAGATGTCTTTGAGGACCAGAAGCAGCCGAGTGGAGTGTCACTGCGTTAGGATCTTTCAGGAAGTCCAGAACAGGCTTACGCTGGTCCTGATCGTGAGAGGGATGTAAACCATACGCCAGAGGAACCATTCCCCCTGAGTTCATGTCCAGAGGAAGGGCAGGTGCAGTTTTAGACACACCAGGGCCTACTGAGCACGGAACAGTGGAGGAATCCAGGATCGGCTGAACCAGGGAGCTTGCTGGACACCGGGAAGGAGGAGAGCTATGATCAGTCACAAGGTTGTTGGAGTTGATCAGGTCGATTCTGACTGGGTCTGGTTCAGCAACCGACTCCATAACAGACGCCAAAGGGTCAATCAGCCTGGCAATAGGAGGATTTGGAGCCTCTATGCTTAAGTTACGATTCAGGTTTGGGGTTGGGGTGTGCCGCTGTTCTGAGGGCAGTACAGAAGAAGTGCTACCTTTTTTCCTCCTGACCAAAGTCCAATAATCTGCTGTTTGGGACGAAGAGACAGGCTCAGGTCGAGTTTCAGGCTGTTGAGGAGTGCAATCGAAGCCCTTAGTTCTCGGTTTGTGGCCAAAAATACCGCATGAAGGGCAAACAATCGGTTTCCATTCATATTCAACACTTATGGAGTTTACTTCGCCATCCCACCTGAACTTGACGAACTCTATACGAGGATTAGTGGCTTTAATTTCTATGCATACACGGGCATAGGATATTCTGGACAATTGTTCAGTTTGCGTGTCCACATAAAGTGGCTTGCCAATTGCACTAGCAATGCGCTCAATGCCCTCCGGAGACCAAAGGGAGAAGGGGATGTCCCTTAATTTGACCCAAACCGGGATTGAGTCCAGCTTGCCCTTCTTGAGTGTCATTTTGGGATGCCACTGCTGAAGTACTAAGGTGCAGCTAAAAATGGACACCGGCCCCATATCTAAGATCTTCTTACGAAATTCAGAATTTGGAACTTTGAAAAAGTAAAAGCCATTCTCATGCAATTTTACGTCGACTACTTGATCGCCCCATGACTTTTTTATAGCCTCTTCAGTAAGCTTAAAAGGGACTTTCTTCCCTATGTAGTGACCGACTAAGCATTCCAGCCACCTCGGACTCTCGGTAGCAGCAACCTCAGGTGTTATGTCGACAATGATCTCACCATTTTCAACCAAAGGAGGGACATATGTTAGGTTGTATCCTTTTTTCAAGGCCTTAGCCACATTTGCCCAAGATCTGGTCGCCTGAACAGGAGGGGGCTGAGTGCTTGAGCTCGGTTTCTCCTTGTTGTTATGGCCTGCTGCAGATGGTCTGAGATCGGAGCCAGCAGGAGGGCTAGCATTGGGGACGTGTCTAGGTGAGAAATGCCGACTTCTAGATCGACCTCTGCTGCGACTACACCTAGTATAGCCTTTCTGGAGGAATCTAGTTCCAGGAGGGGGGCTTTTGTTAACAAAAACTACCGATTTGCCTCTAGGTTCCGTTGTCTTAGAGGGTCTTTTGGGAACAGCAACAGCAGCATTGTTTACTTCAGTACCATGTGCCGATTGATGTCCTTGGAGAGCAGTAGCAACAACATTGTTTACATCAGTAACAATTACAGTCTGGTGCCCCTCAGCAACAGGGGAAGGTACAGCATTCAAGGCAGGGGGTATGTCAGACGGAAGAGAGGGACCTTCCATTTGGACATTTAGACGAACACCTACCAGTCAACCTTCGACTTCAATGGGAAGAGAGAGGGGAACGTTTCAGCAGGACCCCCAGATTAATGCTACCAATTCACCACAACCACCCACAACCAGCTCAGCAGGAAACAATTAACCAAACCGTGAAATCAGCCCAGCCCCAGCCAATCTCAGCAACAACCAAATCCAGAACAGGGGAGCGTATCCGTCTCAATATACGGTCATCCCAAACGGAGGAATCCCCAACCAACCACTATCCTATACACAGTGGAAGGGAGACAAGGGGATAAAAACTAATCCAAGATTGGCAGTCGGAAAGAACTAAACCTGGACCCCTGCCTCATAACAATCGAGCAACACGCGCGGAATAAGAACAGCGATATTCAGATCTAGAAGCCCAACTTCAGAGCTGATCAAGGGGAGGAATCCTTCGGAGGTTTGAAAGGGGAGGGTCCAAGGAGCCTACCCACCAAATTCCAGCCCAATCCGTCGCCGGAAACGGCCGGAATCAGCAAAGAGCCGACCAGTGAACAATACCAGCGAGAGACACCGACGAGAGCATTCTGTGATGAACAGTAGCCGAAATTTTGGTGAAAGTGAAGGCATTCGTCTAATTCGTCTCTACTTTCGTCGCAAAATGGTAAATTTCGTTGCACAAATTAGCGACGGAAAATAAATCCGTCGCAAAATTCGTCACAAATTTGCGACGGAAAATTAGTCGTCGCTAATTTGCGATGGAATTAGCGATGAAAATTTTTCGTCGCAAATTTGCAACGAATTTTGCAACTGATTTACTTTCTGTCGCAAATTTGCGACGAATTTTGCGACGGATTTATTTTCCGTCGCTAATTTGCGATGAATTTTGCGACAGAATTTTTCCGTCGCTAATTTACGACGAATTTTGCGACGGATTTATTTTAGAAATCCGTCGCAAAGTTTGTCGCAAAGTAGCGACGGAAAATTTCCGTCGCAAAATTCATGTTTTTTTGTAGTGTCTGTCCATATAAAACCTAGATCTGGTGATGAGATTGTTATACTGTCGAATTGAAATTCGGAATTTATGCATGTTTAAGGTCGTTGTGCTGTCAAAATGAACTTTACGATCTAAGCGTGTCTTAGTCAGTTGCGTTCTCAAAATGAATTCCATATCTCCACATATCTAGGCTGTCATTATGTGACAATGAAGTCCAAGATCTATGTTTATGTTGTAGAACCAGGAGTTCTTCGTACAAATCAAATTTATATGTCATTACTCTAGAATCCATATTGTTGTTGCTAATATACAAATTGTGCAACTTAGAGGGTGATATAAGGTAAATAGATTTCTGTAGTGTTCATTACAAAATCGGAAAAATTATCAAATCAGTCCTAAACATGTTGCACGGATGTCAATTCAATCTTGAATCTTTGTGCGAAATTCCAATATAATCCTTCCGATGAACTTTTATTGGAAATTGTTGACGTGGCAATTCAATCATCATTAGCTATCCTACGTAAGATAGAGGTGGTAATATGGGTCACAAACCTATTTATTAACTCAAATTTAGTGGGCTCATGTTGAAATGGGTCACTTAAAATTTTAAAATGGGTCAAAATGGGTTTGAAGGATTAAAGCCTAAGTTTATATGGGTTTGTAACAAACCCATACTCAACCCATTTAACAAACCCATATGACCAATTTAACTTATTAACTTTCTTTTGGGGACAAATATAATTTATTAATTTGAATTGCCATTTTCTGCCATCACTAGTCGCCATCGGTCATCGCTAGTAGCCGCTAGTCTCCAGTGGTCAATGGTCACCGTCGTCTCCGGTTGCCAATCCCCGCCTTCTTGAGTCGTCGGTTGCCATCGCTAGTCATCACTGGTCACTGCCATCAGTAATTGCCGTTGCTAGTCTCTGTTACTAGTCGCCAGTCTCCACCACTGCCGGCCGTTGCTGTCGTCGATCTCGGTGGCCCTCCCCGGATTAAAAAAAAAAAAAAGAAAGACAAAGAAAGAAAAAGAAAAAAATATATAAAAAAAATTCAAAAACTCAAAAAATTATAAAATTTGTCAAATAGCATGAAAGTGTTTTAGTAATACATTTTTAAAAAAAAATCATAATAAACAAGTTTTTCTATATTTGGTTAAATATGAAAGTATTTTAGCAATACAGATTGGGTGAAATATGGATTGATAAATTTGCATTGCATTAAATGGGTCATAAATGGGTTCAATGGGTGAATTTAGGTCGAACCATCTATGACCCGATCTAAATCCGATCCATGTGTTTGACAGGTCCAACGTAAGACACTAGCAGTGATTAATTTAGGTTAAATGTGGCACAACTGTACCAATTCGGAAGATTTTATGACATGAAAATTAGTGTTGGGTAAATGGTGGTATTAATCCTTACTATTGACCTTGTTTTGTACCTCTTGCCATCAAGTTCTTCATTGACACGGAATACACACTTCTTCTACAATACCTTCTTCCCCATCTAGTAACCGAGTTAACCCCAAGTTTTGTTCTTTTCAGTGAATCCAACCCATCCTACATTGCCAACTCCCACATGACAAAATTTTCAACTTGCATTGCTTTTGAAATATATTCTGGTTGACCAGCATAAGTTAAAGCAAATAAGGCAATGCTAGAGAATACCTCTAACCGGTTTATATATTCTGCTAGATCTTCTCAAAGTGGGTTCATGTGTAGGTGGTTTTTTTTTCGATTTTTTATCCGAGTTCACTGCGACAGTTTTAGTATGTCTAACAAGAACATTCTTGGGAACCCTCTTCAATCTCTAATCTCTTCTGTTTGTTTCCTCACACTAGATTCTGTCATAGATTTGTCCTCATACAACATGCTTTCACTAAATGTAACATCGTTTGTGTTCACTATTTTTCTATTTTGTTCATCCCAAAACCAAAAGCCAAAATATTCAGAACCATTTCCAATAAAAAGAATATTTTCTAGCTTTTACGTCAAGCTTATCTCTATTTTCAAATATATGCGGAATACGAAACACAACCAAAAACTGCAAACAGAAGGACCTTTGTCAATTAGATACGCTATTGTGTTAACTTTATCCACTCAAAACTTCTTGATTAATCACGTACACATTCTCATATCTCTTGTATGCTCATTCAGAGTTATGTTCATCCTCTAAGCAATTCCGTTTCATTTTGGTCTTTTGGGAACTGTTTCCATCCTTTGCACGAAACTACTTGAACTCCTCGCTATCTATCATGCTCACCACCATCGTCAAACCTTAGACATTTAATATCCATGCTAGTGTCTACTTCAACTTTCCATCTTTTAAAAGTAGCAAACACATCATATTTATGTTTCAGAAAGTCAACTCACACCTTTTTAGTGGAGTCATCAATGAACGTGATGTAGTAGAGTGAGCCTCCATGGGATTACATAAGGGCTGGCCCTAGACATCTATGAGGAAAATTACCAAAAAAAAGTCCTAAACCTATTGTGCATATGCCAATTCAGTCCTAAACCTTTCAATTTGGTTAATTTAGTCATAAATCTTTTAACAATTTGCCAATGT
Source organism: Syzygium jambos (assembly GCA_031216235.1). Taxonomy (NCBI): domain Eukaryota; kingdom Viridiplantae; phylum Streptophyta; class Magnoliopsida; order Myrtales; family Myrtaceae; genus Syzygium; species Syzygium jambos. The sequence continues at coordinate 17,975,280 of CM062223.1, read as the reverse complement.
GGTCTTTTCAATCAATTTTGACAGGAAATCATTAACATGGAGTCGGCCGTCTTACATGCCACGTCCGATGCTAACGTAGATAATTTTTGTAATTTTCGTTAAAACTTGTCTAAATTTTTTTAAAAATTTCTATTTTTTTCCTTTTTTTCATTTTTTCTTTTCTCTTTTTCTTTCCATTGTGGCTGGCAAGGCAAGGGCCACAAAGCACTAGCCGGCCACTAGTCATGGTCACCGAGGACCTAACAATTGTCGTTGGCCATAGTGAATAATAAAAAGAAAAAAATTCAAAATTTTTAAAAATTCAGAAAATTCATTAAATAGTTGCAAAATTGTGAATCTCCTCATTGACCATCACTGGCTATACCACGTAAGATGGCTAATGTCCACATTAGCGATTGCTAGTCAAAATTGATTAGAAGGACTATATTGGCAAGTCGTTAAAATGTTTAGAATTAGATTGATCAAATTAAAATATTTATGACTTTCGGACTTTGTTTTATAATTATCCTGACATAAGTATGAATTCTAATTTTCCTTTTTTGTTCTCTCCCAATATTCAAAAAACTGACACGTTTTTACTTGCCCAAAGCATAATCCTCACATATACCAATATCTTTGATTTCAAATCAAGCAGTTTTTCTTTTGATGCTAACACCTTCATCCCCTTTTAGCTCGTGTCCAAGCCTGCGGTGTACCAATTTAGAATCAGTTTCCAAGTGAACAACTACTATTAGCATAATCCTCACATAGACCAATATCTTTGGATTTCAAATCAAGCAGTTTTTCTTTTGATGCTAACACCTTCATCCCCTTTTAGCTCACGTGTCCAAGCCTGCAGTGTACCAATGTAGAATCAGCTTCCAAATGAACAACTACTATTAGTTCTCTCATGCTTTCAGTCATGTATAGTGTTTCCCAAATTTGTTCCTTGTACTACAATCATAGCACCTTTGATCATCTTCCACTCACTACAAAAAAAACAATGGTTTTGCCACGAATTTTGCCATGAAAAATTTGGAAAAATTCATGGCAAAACGAATTTCCAACGAAATTAGCGATGAAAAAAAATTCGTCGCTAATTCGGCGTCACAAATTTTGGTGACTAAAAATTTCAATTTTCGTTGGTAATTTGCAACGAAAAAAAATTCGTGGCTAAATTCGTGGGAAAATTTGTTGCGAAATTCGTCGCTAATTATTCGTTGCAAAAATTATGGCAAAATTCGTCAATAATTATTTGTGGCAAAACGAATTTCCGACGAAATTAGCGACAAAAAAAAATTTGTCTCTAATTCGAAGTTGGAAATTTTTGCGACAAAAAATTGTAATTTTCGTTGGTAATTTGCAACGAAAAAAAATTGGTAGCAAAATTCATGGCTAAATTCGTTGCAAAATTCGTCGCTAATTATTCGTTGCAAAAATCGTCGGTAATTATTTGTGGTAAAATTCGTGGCAAAACAAATTTCCGACGAAATTAGAGATGAAAAAAAATTCATCGCTAATTTGGCACCGGAAATTTTTGCTACAAAAGATTGTAATTTTAGTTGGTAATTGGCGACAAAAACAAATCCGTGGCTACATTCGTTTGTTAATGAATTTAACCACAAAAAAATAAAAAATATATATATTTTTGAAAAAGAAGTATATAAAAAAATTCGTGGCAAAATTCATCGCAAATTAGCCACATAAAAATAAAAAATACTTTTTTTTGAAAAAAAATTATATAAAAAAAATTTGTGGCAAAATTCGTCGCAAATTCGCCACAAAAAAAATAAAAATATATATGTTTTTTGAAAAAAAAATCCGTGACAAAATTCGTCACTAATTTGCCACAAAAAAAATAAAAAGAATAAGGTTTTTTTGGTCACGTTTTTTGCGACGAACTTATTCGTGGCAAAATTCATTGCTAATTTGCCACGAAAAAATTTTACTTTTGCAACGAATATTGTTCCGGAACGAATTTAGCGACGAATATTGTTTAGGGACGATTTCAATTTTAATTTCTAGAATTTATATTTAACATTGATTAAGCAGTTAATAACATCAAAATATTATAATGATATATAAATGAAATACATTCATCAACATTTGCCACACGAATGACAAAGTTCAAAGTAATTCACCTCCTTCATCGATGTCTAGATGATAATTTAGAAGCAACTATCAGTGTTTCCCTCTCGCCTACTCCCACTGTGTACAACACAACATATCAAGACTGATTGAAAACTCAATAGCTTAGAGTAGATCGCATATTCTGAAGGGAGTGTGTTTGAAGGACTGCCACACATTGACGTTATTAAGTACTTCAAGCAATCTTCTTGGATCTGAACAGACATCACGAAAGTATTCAGCGACCGCAATATTGTGGAGGACCTGCATTGCACTAATGTTTTTAGCTTAGACCATGGTGATTTAGGCGAGTTATACAAAAAGAACGACTTCTTTATTCAAGAAATTCCATATATAAGCACTAAAAGAAAAGGCAAAGCACGCACAGTCAGGAACAGCCCAAGTGGATAGGAAGTCAGAATTTCAATCAAGACCCAGAAACTAAACCTCAAACCAATAGAAGATACAGCATGCTTACCATGTAGAAGAAAAGCTCACAACAGACCCAATGGATAACTAAACATGCGAATCCGAAACTAGAATTTGTTTACTGATCAAATAAAGTAAACTGTCTAAACTTAGTCATACAGAAAACAAATATGGTGCCATTATCGAGTATACAGTGCAAGAGCTAACCCTTTTGGGAATTTGAACAATGCAAAAGCTAACCCTTTTGCTCGACATGTTCTTTTCAGATAAAAGGGTGAAGAATTTGTTGGTTGTCAGGTTTAATTTCTGATGAAAAACAGTGCAAAAGCTAACCATTTTGTTTCAAAAAGCAAGAGCTAAACTTGACAAAATGAAACTAACTTGCTATTGTCTCTGCCACCTATTACATGATTTTACAGTGTGAACCAATGTCATCAAAAGTTCTCACCAAAATGACAATCGAGAATGCAGCAGCAGCAAAGTGTTAAACTAGAGTTGCTATTTCTGTGTAAAACTCACTGAAAACCTATTTACCACTAAAAGAGCTTACATACATCAACATGGACTCAACACCAATTTAAAAGGTCAAATACAATCGGCACAGTAAAACATACCTGGTACATCTTTAATCCTGTTTTGTTATTTGAAGCAGGGTTGGCACTTCCAGGCTCCAATAAATCATCTTCCCCATTGGCAGCAAAAATCCCACTACCAGTGATTTCTTTCAACTTGTAGGCAGAACAAGACTTCCTAGAAGATTACAAAAGCACTATTCTATGAAGAAGAAGACAAGGAAAAAGCCACAATAAGCAGAGTCCAAGGGCAAAGGCATTATGAAAGCTTATGTAACTCTCTTGACAAGGAGGATATAAAAAGGTCACGTGTGTACGAGAGCGTGCCCACAACCAAACATGCATGCTTGTACGCCTTTGTGTGGGTGCATGTGCATTTGTGCCAAATATTCATCTCCATTCTATATGTGTACGAAAAAAGACAGATAGATAGCCAAGTAACTGGCTTTTTAGATAGACATGTTTGTGCGTGCATGTATTTGTAATTGCATATGTAATGACTTTTCTGTATGTACATACTTCTCTGTATGTACATGTTATCCATGGATTGAACCTTTTCCTAATCTAGCAACAAACAATTGTTTCTATTGCAGCACTTTTTAGAAGGATGTTGACGATGCACTATTTGTGACTTACCAATCCTCAGCAAAATGCCATCTCCTTTCCATGAATGGACTAAGAACAACCTACTCTTACATGGACTAGAGTTTTCACATGTCAATAACATATTTCACATACGCAAATTGAAAAGACATCAAAAATAAGTTCACATCAGCTAAGCACCTATTACAATTGTATCTAAATCAGAGTTCGGTAGATTGTCAATGGGATGATCAAATCGGCATTTTCATGACCGCAGAAGTTCAGCAGTTCAGCAGACATTGAAGGAGCCCCATATGATAGTCGCCAAAGAAATGTTTACTTCTCGAATCTGGACATCTAAGGAACTTTTTTTTTTTTTTGGTCAGAACCATCTAAGGAACTTACGCTGTCCATCTAATTACTGTTAATTGAAGAGCCATTGAATGGAAGGGGAATGACTGGACTATCTCAATTAGACATGAGGGCTTGCAATAGAATCAAGCTCAAGAGGCCAACCAGACTTCTAAGGCCAAGGAAGATGAGCAAGCTCGACCTACCAAGGCATATGAAGTTCTAAGATCCACCCAATCGACCAAGATTACTCCATCAACAGCCAACCCCAAAAAAATTTTCCTTCTTTTGTAATTTAAATGAAGGTGGTAAAGATTATCATGTTGGATTCAAAGTTTCTGCTGTCATTCCCCGCAGATCGATCACTACACATCCACATTGAACCTATATTACACAATCCAACCATAATTTCTAAAGAAAGAAAATCCAAAGCATTGGAGAACATGGAGAGAATGCGGACAAATAGGTAAAACGGTGGCGACCCATTCCGCCAAATGAAACATTGCATTTAAGGGGAAAAAACACAAAACGTCATCAACAAACAGGGAGAGGGGAAAAAAACCAAGAAGACCAGATCTAACATTTTGTTCAAATTCTCAGATTTCTCCGCAGTCACTTGACCTCCAAACACCACCTTGCTGATCCCATCCGAAGGCTAACAGCATCATCCCCAGAACAACCCGTTAAAAAAGGAAAGCCCAAGAAGATGAAAAAAAAAGGCAGAAGGTGATAGCGAATGCCGCACCTGGTGAGAGCGAGCATTGGAGCTAGAGGAAGCCGAACCGGGTGCGACCGAATCGTGGGGAGGCGGAATCTCCGACCACGCGAGCAGATCTGAAGTCGAAGTGTGAGGCTTCCTCACCGGCATGCTCCTCTCCATTTTCTTCCTTTTCCCCAGAAAAAGAAAAGGAAGAACACCCAAGAAAGAACTCACGCCGATTCGAGCCTTGCCCTACTCTCGCTCTCCGCGAACGCGGTCCCGAAGAACGGGCTTCGTGCGGCGATGCAGAGCCCGCCGATCCCGCCCCCGACCACCACGCAATCAACCAGTCCCCCGCCGGCGGCCCTCGGCAACGAAGCACCAGATGGGCGAGGGCGAGCGGTGGCCATGGGTGAGGCCGCTCGACCTCGCCCAGATCTGGGTCGAGGGAGGGCTAGTGGGCGCAGAACGGGCGTATGGTGACGGAGGAGGAGGCGACGGCGATGGCGGTGAGGGTGGCCATCATGGCTGGCAGAGGGGAGGGGGGGAGCGACGGAGGGCTGTTTGGCGGAGGGGGGATCTGAGGAATAGCAGAGAGAGAGAAAAAATTAGGGTGAGGGCAGGTAGATTTGAGAGAGGGCGGGAAGCAAAATCAACGACGACCATTATCTTTCGTGGCTAATTAACGATGAAAAAAAATTCGTAACTAATTAGTCACGAATTTTGTGATGAATTTGACCTCACAAATTTTAAAAAATTTAAAAAATTTACGACGAATTATTTTTCGTGGTTAATTTCGTCGCAAATTAGCTACGAAAAATAATTCGTCGCAAATTTTTTTCATTTTTTTCAATTGATAATGTCGAGTTCATGGCTAAATCCATCTCCAGCCACGGATTTTTTTCGTGGCGAAATTCGCTGCAAATTAGCCACGGAAAAAAATTCATCGCAAATTTTTTTTTATTTTTTAAATTGATAATGTCGAATTCGTGGCTAAATCCGTTGCAAATTAGCCACGAATAATTTTTCGTCGCAAATTAGCCACGAAAAAAAATTCATCGCTAATTAGCGACGAATTTTTTTTTCGTGGCAAATTCCGTCACAAATTAGCGACGAATATTTTTTCGTCGCTAATTTTCGTGGCGAAATACTTGTTTTTTTTGTAGTGAAACAGTGAATGCAATTTTATACCTATCTTTTTCATTGATTTGTATTTGCCAAAATCCTGATTTCATATCAAATTTATAAAATAATTTTGAATTGTGCAATCTATTCAATAAGTCCTTTTTTATTAGGAATTGGATATCTTATCCATTTCAGAGCTATATTTAAAGATTTATAGTTGATTACCGATATTGAAACTCCTCTTTCTAATTTAGCATTTTTGTTTACATAGAAAACAGAGCAACTCTAAGGTGATTAGCCCTTTCTAATGAGATTTTTATCAAGAAGTTCTTGGATTTCATTTTGACAAAAATTCATGACTTCTTGATTCATTTAGGAAGGTCTTGCCTTGGTCGGGATTTCTTTTCAAAAAATTAAGATTCATAAGATAAATCAACTATATGATATTTCTTAGACCAAAAAGCATTAGGAAGTATCGAACATATAGAACTTTTTATGCAAATTTCAAGATTAGCAATTATTTTCTTAATAGTAGAATCAGAAAGATTTTGCTCAATTCTTTTATGTTCAAGGTCTTCTTTTAAATATTGAAGGTGGTTTTCTTTTTTACTTAAGTTCTTGGTTTGTGGTTTGCTTATATTATTAAAATTATTTTCCTTTTTTAAAATTTGGTCTCGATACCATCATTAGTAATTTTAAAAGGTTGTATAAGTCCTATAAAAGGAGTCCCTATAAGTCCCTAAAGTGATAATTTTAAAAGGTTGTATAACTCCTATAAAAGGAATGAAGTTTTATAAGAAGTATTATCTTTTATTATTTCAGCTTCTGGAATCTTATAATTAATATGTAATTTTGTGATGAACTTTTTTGTTCGTCGCTAATTAACCATGGAAAATAATACGTCGCAAATTTTTTTTTATTTTCTAAAATATTAATGTCAAATTCGTCGCTAATTAGCCACGGAAAATAATTCGTAGCAAATTTTTTTTATTTTCTAAATTGTTAATATCAAATTTGTCGCTAAATCCGTCGCTAATTAGCCACGGATTTTTTTTCGTCACAAATTTTCTAAGTTGGTAATGTCAAATTCATCGATAAATCCGTCACTAATTATCATGAAAAATAATTCGTCGCAAAATTTTTTTATTTTTTAAATTGGTAATATCGAATTTGTGGTTAAATCCTTCGTAAATTAGCCACCAATAATTTTTCGTAACAAATTAGCCACGAAAAAAAATTAGTCACAAACTTTTTCTATTTTTTAAATTGGTAATTGTTTGCCGGCTTTTTTTTTTAAATTTGTGGCAAATTTGCCATGAATTTCAAAAAAAGGCATTTATTCTAGTACTATTTTCGTGGCAAATTTGCCACGAAAATCAAGTCTCGCAACATTTACTCTAATATGTTGTATTTTTGTGGCAAAATTCGTGGCAAATTTGCCACGAATTTTGCCCAAAATTTCAAAAAAAAGGCATTAATTCTACTATGTTTGATTTTATAGTAGAATAAATGCCTATTTTTGAAATTCGTTGCAAAATTCGTGGCATCTTGATTTTTGTGGCAAAATTCGTGGCAAATTTGCCACGAATTTTGCCACGAAAATCAAGTTTCCGGCATCCCCTGCTTAATTTGATTTTTCGTGGCAACGAATTTCGAACATATTAGAAAAAATGCCTTTTTTTGAAATTCGTGGCAAATTTGCCACGAATTTTACAACGAATTTTGAACATATTAGCCAAAAAATGTCTTTTTTTTAAAATTCGTTGCAAAATTTGTGGCAAATTTGTCACGAATTTTGCAACGAATTTTGAACATATTAGAAAAAATGCCTTTTGCCACGAATTTTGCAACGAATTTTGAACATATTAGAAAAAATGTCTTTTTTTAAATTCGTGACAAAATTCGTGGCAAATTTACTGCGAATTTTGCCACGAAAATCAAACATAGTAGAAAAAATGCCATTTTTTTTAATTCGTTGCAAAATTCGTAACAAATTTGCCATGAAAATCATGTTTTCGGCATCCCCGGCATAATTTGATTTTTCGTGGCAAAATTCGTGGCAAATTTGCCACGAATTTTGCAACGAATTTCGAACATATTAGAAAAAATGCCTTTTTTTTAAATTCGTTGCAAAATTCGTGACAAATTTGCCATGAATTTTGCAACGAATTTCGAACATATTAGAAAAAATGAATTTTTTTGAAATTCATTGCAAAATTCGTGGCAAATTTTGCCACAAATTTTGGAACGAATTTCGAACATATTAGAAAAAAATGCCTTTTTTTGAAATTCGTGGCAAAATTCATGGCAAATTTGCCACGAATTTTGCCACGAAAATCCAACATAGCAGAATAAATGCCTTTTTTTGAAATTCGTTGCAAAATTCGTGACAAATTTGCCACGAATTTTGCCACGAAAATCAAGTTTCCGGCATCACCAGCTTAATTTGATTTTTTTGCCACGAATTTCGAACAAATTAGCAAAAATGCCTTTTTTTGAAATTCGTTGCAAAATTCGTGGCAAATTTGCCACGAATTTTGCAATGAATTTCAAACATATTAGAAAAATTGCCTTTTTTTTAAATTCATTGCAAAAATTTTGGCACGAAAATTAACTTTCCGGCATCCCCTACTTAATTTGATTTTTTGTGGAAAAATTCATGGCAAATTTGCCACGAATTTTGCAACGAATTTCGAACATATTAGAAAAAATGCCTTTTTTAAAATTCGTTGCAAAAATTGTGGCAAATTTGCCACGAATTTTGCAATGAATTTCGAACATATTAGAAAACATGCCTTTTTTTGAAATTTGTTGCAAAATTTGTGGCAAATTTGTCACGAATTTTGCCATGAAAATCAAGTGTCCGGCATCCCCTGCTTAATTTGATTTTTTGTGGCAAAATTCGTGGGAAATTTGTTACAAATTTTGCAACGAATGTCGCAACGAATTTTGAACATATTAGAAAAAATGCCTTTTTTTTAAATTCGTTGCAAAATTCGTGGCAAATTTGCCACAAATTTTACAACGAATTTCGAACATATATTTAAAAAATGCCTTTTTTGAAATTCGTTGCAAAATTCGTGGCAAATTTGCCACGAATTTTGCAACGAATTTCGAACATATTAGAAAAAAATGCCTTTTTTTTTAAATTCGTTGCAAAATTCATGGCAAATTTGCCACGAATTTTGCAACGAATTTCGAACATATTAGAAAAAACGCCTTTTTTGAAATTCGCGGCAAATTTGCCACGAAAATCAAGTTTCCGGCATCCTCTGCTTAATTTGATTTTTCGTGGCAAAATTCGTGGCAAATTTGTCACAAATTTTGCAACAAATTTCGAACATATTAGAAAAAATGCATTTTTTTGCAACGAATTTCGAACATATTAGAAAAAATGCCTTTTTTTTTAAAATTCGTTGCAAAATTTGTGGCAAATTTTCCACGAATTTTGCAATAAATTTCGAACATATTAGAAAAAATGCCTTTTTTTGAAATTCGTTGCAAAATTCATGGCAAATTTGCCACGAATTTTGCAACGAATTTCGAACATATTAGAATAAATGCCTTTTTTGGAAATCCGTGGCAAAATTCGTGGCAAATTTGCCGTGAATTTTGCCACGAAAATCAAACATAGCAGAATAAATGCCTTTTTTTGAAATTCGTTGCAAAATTCGTGGCAAATTTGCCACGAAAATTAAGTTTCCGGCATCCCCGGCTTAATTTGATTTTTTGTGGCAAAATTCGTGGCAAATTTGCCACGAATTTTGCAACGAATTTCGAACATATTAGAAAAAATGCCTTTTTTTGAAATTCGTTGCAAAATTCGTGGCAAATTTGCCACGAATAATTTTTTCGTCGTAAATTTGTCACGAGTAATTTTTCGTGGCAAATTTCGTTGCAAATTTGCAACGAAAAATTTTTCGTTGCTAATTTGCGACGAATTTAGTTTTCGTGGCAAAATTCGTCGCAAATTTGCATCGAAAAATTTTTCGTGGCTAATTTTCGTGGCAAAATCCTTGTTTTTTTGTAGTGCATAGATTCTGCTTTAAAAACGAAAAATCAACAAACCAGACACAAGATTGGGCAGCTTTGGTACTCGGCAGGACACCAGAAGCAGTCACTTTTGTCGACACCTGATGAAATGTGGATACATAAATAAAAATATTCAATCAGTCCAGAATATAAAAGAAGCGTTTATGCATGGATGTGCAACTAGGTATACAAAAACAAGTAGGAGGGTTAACAAAAAAACGTTTCAGGACGAACATCAATGTTCTTACTTATGAATATGAGTAAACTTTGACATCTACTGTAGTTTTTTCACCCTTGTAAATCGTATTTCTGTCACCTACGAAAAATTAGATCCTTCTCCAAACAGCATTCAACAGTTTAATGACTTAGAGAGGTGAATTACCAACACCAGTTCCCAGGAAGAGAGGATTCAAAGTCAATTAAGGCATGTATTTCTACAATGCTCAAATATCATGATTTTTTTGTAACAAGCATGTCATCTTGGGATCTCTAAATTTTCAGTTTTTTGCAAGCAAAGAACCTAGTTGTAAGAAAGTTCTGCACAGAAAGTAATTGTAGGGTAGGAACATATTGGGCGAACTGCACTTGTGGCACAAAAGATTGTGAAGCAAGCTTACCCCCGATTTTGGGAATTTTAACTAGAAAAGACCGAGAAAATCATCATCATCATCATCATCATCATCAATCTCAGCATCATTGTGTCGCTCATCATTGTGTCCATCACCTATTGGATTGGCGGGAGGTACAGGAGAAACCTAATCGTGATGGAGGTTGAGGTGTCGCATAACGATTTTGCATTTGTTGTTTCAAGTCATTTATTTCTTCGTCCTTCTCTACAAGTATATTTTTCAGTTAGTTCAATTCTTGAGTCATTTGCTCCTCAAGTCGTGTCCTTCTTGGAACAGCCGCATTGGATGATGAAGTTGTAGCATGATTTGTCGTGTATACCCTTGACAAGGATCCCATCCCAAATATTTTTTCTTTTTTCATCCCACCCGTTGCCTCCACCTATAATGCCATACTGTCAACGGATGGCTCAGACGTAGCAGCACCATCACCACTACTAGCATTGCTCATTAAAAGTTCATCATATTTTTCCTACATTAATAATATAGATGAAAATAAAATAACTTCATATATATAACTACCATAAATATTGAAAGCATTCACGGTTTTCATTCTAGTTTTCATATAGTCCAAAGTGTAACCTTACATACCTTAATAGCTTTTGCTCGATCGCCAGTCCATATCTTATCTTTTTTTTTAAAATGTGCGTTCAAATGTAGCTACAAATGTCAGTTCCATCCCAATTCATGTGCCTACAAAATGTAAACATAAGTAATTGAATTAAATTAACTTATAACTTATTTAACAAACTTACCATTCGTTTTCGATACTCCCCAATGTTGATAGAGCCCCCAGCATATGTGGCAGACCCTTCACTAGAACTAGAAGATCGATTCTTTTTATTCTGCTCACTGATTTGCTGATTCTTTTCAGTTTCCCAAATTCTATTAATTTCCGTCCAATTGTCAGCTATAATGAAAGCCGGCTTTACTTGCTTGATCTTCGCTCTACTCATCACATTTTCGTATGTGATCACTGACTTTCTTATGAAAAATTCTTCTCACTTCATTCTCTTCCTCTTCATCCCACCTAAACTTCCATTGCAATTAATACAAAAACAACTTAAAGTTATTATGATGGTCACATATCCATTATGATGCGCCAAACAATTTAGCGATAGATTTTGTAAAGTTCATCTCGAGGAAAATATCTGGTCCCTTTAGTACCGAAAACTAAAGAGTTGTTCTGATCCCTTTACATCATTCCTGACCATCAATATACTACACCGAACTTAGTTGGTGAGAAAATAGAGTATCTACAACTTACCTTGAACTCATTCCACCACAAAATTTTCACTTCTTGTGAAGCACTGTTGTAATTAATATACTGCCCCATCCAATAGTTTTTTACTATTTTATTCAGTTCCCTCACAACAAACGTAGCATCCGTGAATCTGCAAACATACGAATATTGTGCAACATCGACAATTCAGTTGACATCCATATCTAAAACCATAAATATTACATATACTTAAAAAATGAAGTACTTGCAAATCTCCAAATGGGCATATCATGAATCAATTATCTTCTTTACCTGTGTTTCCCTCATTATTCGAAAGTTGCGCCGAATAATAAAGTGGAACGGAAGGAGATGGATCTGAAGGAGATTCAATACGCATGTGTCCAAGTCTCCTAACATTTTCTTGAGTGTTGGAGGAAGGGCCAACGTGTCCATATTGTCCATCGGCATATAGTGGTTGAGTGTTAGATGAAAGGGCAGGGGAAGAGGAAAGGGATGGGGACGAGGACGAGGAAGGGGCCGGTCTTCTATGCATATGACCTCCACGTTTATATTGACAAGTAGCAAGGTTAGACAAATATGTAAAAAAAATATGAACACGTATTACGGACACATAATGACGTAGATGACAAAGCTTAGCATTTTGTTTCAGAAGCAAAAAATGTATCCTCTTAATTAGCCAATGCCGAGTGTTTATGACGTGCAATTCCTACGAACAAATATACTATGAATCGCACTCATTTTGATATCAAACATCAATATATGATCACGATATGCCATGCTAAGCTAACAATAGCCATAATTGACCACACGATCCACTTTCAAACCACACGACCATTCATCAAGTACAAGCTCAACCATGAAACATCAATTTCAGCCACATGATCTTCGTTCTCGGCCACATGATCATCAATCAACCCACACGATCGGGCCATAGTTAACCAATCAGCCACAATTAAGCAAATCAACCACACGATTAAACTAATTAACCATACGATTGGCATTAAACAACTAAGGGTGCGAATGGTAACCATTTTGCTCTAGAAATCAAATTCTTGACCAAAAATTAATTTCTAGAATTCTCTTCAGAAATTGATTTCTAAAGAAGAAATCTGTTTAGTAAAACATGACTAATTCTGCTCCAGAAATCTATTTTGATTTGTTGTTTTTTTTTGCACCTAAATGAAATTAAATTTTACTCAAAGTGGGTAACCACAGGTATTATAAGTCATTTTGTGAAGTTTTGAAATTTTTTATTTTTTTAATTTTTTTGGGCACTTAAAAAAATTTAAATTTCACTCAAAGTGGGTGGCCACGGGTATACTAAGTCATTCTGTGAAGTTTTGAAATTTTTAATTTTTTTTTGGGCACCTAAAAATATTTAAATTTCACTCAAAGTGGATGGCCACAAGTATTCTAAGCCATTTTGTGAAGTTTTGAAATTTTTTAATTTTTTTAATTTTAAATTTTTTTGGGTAGATGAAAAAATTTAAATTTTACTCAAAGTGGGTGGCTACAGATATTCTAAGCCATTCTGTGAAGTCTTAAAATTTTTTATTTTATTTTTATTTTTTAGGCACCTAAAAAAATTTAAATTTCACTCAAAGTGGGTGGCCACAGATATTTTAAGCCATTTTGTGAAGTTTTGAAATTTTTGATTTTTTTATTATTTTTCTTTTTTTGGGCATCTCAAAAAATTTAAATTTCACTTAAAGTGAGTGGCCACAGGTATTTTAAGCCATTTTGTGAAGTTTTGAAATTTTTGATTTTTTTATTTAAAAAAAATTCACCAAATTTCATATTTTCTCGAAATCTAACTTTTTTTAATTTCTGGGAATTTTTATGTATTTTTCTAGAAATTTTCAATTTTTATGCATTTTTTGAAAAAATGCTTAATCAACCACACGTTCGTCATTCTGTTCCGGAATGCATTCCATGCGCACCCTAATCAACAACACGATCGTTATTGAACGCTTAATCGGCCACATAATCGACAAATTAACTAGGCGAATATTGATCAAAGCCACATGCAATTATGAAATCGGCCCCTAAATCAGCCATAAACCATCGCGATTCAGCCCATACTCACGAACGACTGACGATCTCGGCATAAATTCTAGCATTAACGACCTCCAATCCAACCATAAAAATCAGCCATAAACCATCGCAATTCAACCCATACTTCGGCCCATTCACTCGCCCCGAACCAGCCCATAACTTAGCCATCCAATCGCACTAAACGGCCACCAAAACCACGCCGAACAGCTCATGACAGCCACTATATCCACTACATTCAGCCCACATACGAACCCCTAAACAAGTCTAGCATTACCCATCATCCTAAGCCAGGATTAGGAAGTCATTTACCTTGACTTAAATAAGAAAATGAGCAAGGGGCAGCGGGGACTCGCCGGAACAGCGGCGACAACGGCGATCGGTGAGGTTCTTGGCCACAGCTGGGCAACGGGGGCGGCAAGGGGCCTCGACTGAGGCGACAGCAGCTCGGCGACAGCATGGGCGAGCAAGGGCTTTGCCAGAACGGTAGCAGCTCCGGCAAATGGATGGCGACCAGCGGATCTGGTCGGTCTTGGCTCCAGTGCGACCAAAGGCTCCGGTCTAGGACGAGCCGCTGACGGCAACAGCAACGGCGAGGTGGGCGAGCATGCGACCGGCGAGCTGGGGTGGTGGAGGGCTCGGCCAAAACAAGGGAAGCGACCAGACGAGCGGCGCCTTCGAGCTGGGGCAGCGACCAAACGAGCGACTGCGACGACGTACGGAGATGGCGGCTGTTCCAGGCGGAGGGTAGCACTCGCGTATAGCTTGGGTGGTCGCGTGGCTCGGTTGGGGTGGAGCCAAGATGGTGGTGGCTCGTCGACGAGAAGGCGGCGTGCGACGTGTGACAGCGGGTCGAACGACCTGCGGTGGCTGGGCAATGAGAGGGAGCTGCAGCCGACGACGAGAAAGGGAAGAAGAAGAAGAAGAAGAAGAGAAAAAGGAAGAGAGAGAGAGAGAGGGGGGGAAAGGTCGAACGGCCTGCGGTGGCTGCGAATGTGGAATCCGTCGCAAATTTGCGACGGATTCCCATTTGCAGCCATCGCAGGCCATTGCGACGGATTTTGCAACGGAAAATAAATCAATCGCAAATTTATGACGGAAAATAAATCCGTGGCAAATTTGCGACGGATACCAAGATGCCTTTTATTTTTGGAATCTGTCGCAAATTTGCGATGGATTTTGCGACGGAATCCAAAAAAGGCCGTGAATGTGGAATCTGTTGCAAAATCCGTGGCAAATTTGCGACGGATTCCAAAAATAAAAGGCATTTTGGAATCCGTCGCAAATTTGCGACGGATAAATAAATCCGTGGCAAATTTGCAACAGATTCCAAAAATAAAGGGCATTTTCCAATCGGTCGCAAAATCCATCACAAATTTGCAACGGATTTATTTTTCCGTCGCAAATTTGCGACTGATTTATTTTTCCGTAGCAAATTTGAGATGGTTTTCTTTTCCGTCGCAAATTTGCGACGGATTCCAAAAATAAAGGACATTTTCCAATCCGTCGCAAATTTGCTTGCGACGGATTTATTTTTCCGTCGTGCAACGGATTTTGCGACGGATTCCAAAAATAAAGGGCATTTTCCAATCCGTCGCAAATTTGAGACTGATTTATTTTTCATCGCAAAATCCATCGTATATTCGTGACGGATTACAAAAATAAAGGGCATTTTCAAATCTGTTGCAAATTTGCGATGGATTCGAAAAATTGCCGCGAATTTCACTTCCGTTGCTAATTCTTCGATGAACAGTAGCCACGAATAAGTTTTTGTCGCAAAATGAACGACGAAATTAGCGACGATCCAAATCCAATGGAAAATAGAACATCATCGAACAAATAATATTTGACTTGTCGTCTTTTAGCAATAAATTTTTCGATGATCAATTACATTAATAAGAATAATCAACAACAACAATAATAACAACAACAATAATGATAATAACAATAACAATAATAACAAGAGCAATAAGAATAATTATGACAACCAAAATAACACATGTCACAATAATAATTACACATCATTAATATTTTGTCACAAAAATTTTAATCTTCACGTTCGTCTTCGTCTTCTCCTTCGTCTTCATCTTGATCTGCATCTTCGTCCTCGTCTTGATCTTGATCTTGATCTTCTTCATGAGCATCATCTTCATCATTTGTCTCAAAATCAAATTCTATACCATATTCTACATTTAATTCGCAAATTTCAATTGGATCCATATTTATTATTGCCCCACATGGATCTCGTAAAGTTAGAATGTTATATTCCTCAGTTTCAACCGTATTATAAACTTCCTCTTGTTGATAGGCTCTATCCTTCCAGTGTTCTTCGATTTTTCTCCGTGCTTTGATTTTACATATAGCCTACCAATTAGCTTTGTCACGTTTTAAATTAGGATACGATGCATAACATACTTGAATTGCTTGTTGTGCTAAGACAAATGGTTCATATTTCATATATCATTTTTTGTGATTTATTTCAACCAAATTAAATTTCGTATGCACCTTCATTCCTTTGACGGGGTCGAACCACTTGCACTTAAATTACACAACTCGCATCATTAATGGTCCAGGGTACTCTATCTCTATGATTTCATCCAACAAGCCATAAAAATTATCTTTTGAATTGTCACCATTGGATGACCGAACATATACACCACTATTCATTGTAGCTTTTTCTATTCCATATTTTTGAGTGTGAAAATTATATCCATTTATGAAATATGCTGACCAACTTCGTACTTTTAACTATGGATCCCATGACAGATGATATAGTAATCCTTGCTCTCCAAGTTCATCATGATTATTATGAACCTAAGGTTACACACGCAAAGTCAATAATATATATTTTAATAAATGATGTATAAAATATTAATAACTTGATTTTGGTCCATATGAAACTTACATATGTTTTGAACCATGCTGTAAATTGTTTATCACACAAACGGTCAAACTCATTTGGTGGTAGTCCATACATTGAAGTTTGGAAAATCCTAGTAATAAATACCATTTATATATTAGCAAATATTTGATACACAATACATATATTTGCAAATTCACACTTACTCGAAGTATGGGTCGACTTCTGGATAGTTCAGTAAAAAATATGTATGGGCTAGATGCCATTCTTTGCCTGTCAAGTAACGAAATTTACATGCGCTGCTTGGTCGACCTAAATAATTGAAAATAGAGAATGATTTGCAATTGGGATCAATGGTGCCCTCATCATTTCTGCCTGCTCTCCGCCTCTTGTACTGCACGTGCGGCTTAAGATAGTATGATGTAAATGTTGTCACTTCTTCCACAATATATGTATTACAAATTGAAACTTCAACACATATCTTATTCTTCACTTTTTTCTTCAAATGATATAAGAATCTAGTTGCAATAGAAAGAAGCTTATTGGAACATAATATATAATAAAGTAATTTGAATTTTATTTAAAAAAAATTACCTCTTAAATGGATACATCCATCGAAATTGGACGGGACATGCAACTTTGGCCTTATAAGGCAAGTGAACTAAGAGATGCTCCATCGAATCAAAAAATGCTGGAGGAAATATCCTTTCTAAATTGTAAAGACTAATTGGAATATCTCTCTAGTTTCTCCATGTGTGATGCTTTTAACACTGTTGAACAAATATCATGCAGGAAATTACTTAACTCTATAATGGTACCCAATACAAAATTCGGTAGAACTTCCTCGAAAGCTATTGAAATTAGTCTTTCTATAAATATGTAACAATCATGACTCTTTAAACTTGTCAACTTGCATTCATTCAAATCAACACATCTCTCGAGGTTCGAAGCATATCCATCAGGAAACCGCACAGATTTCAACCATTGACAAACAACTCGTTTCTACTCCTTATCCAATATATAAACTGCTTTTGATTTTGGTCTCCTGCTACTTGCATCCACATCTAATGTTGGCCGATCACAAATATCTCTCATATCTTTTCTTGCGTTCAAGTTATCTTTTGTTTTTCCGGTGACATCCATCACAGTATTTTATGACATTGTTAAAAATATTCTTTTCTATGTGCATGACGTCAAGATTATGATGAATAAGATGGGCCTTTCAATATGGTAGATCGCAAAATATACTATGTTTAGTCCACTTATGTGTACTTCCGTACGCAATAGTCGTGCCGTGAGGGTTCTGAACAATAGTTGGAAAGTCCTGCACCCGCTTCCAAATTTGATCGCCGGTCAACCTCAATGGTGGAGGTATTCTTTTAGTCCTATTCTTGATGAACTCTTTTTTTTTCCTTCTGAATGTATGATTTATCGATAAAAATTATCTGTGGCAGTCAAAATAGCTGGGCTTCTTTTCATATTTTAATCTAAATGACTTTGATCTCTCCAAACATATCGGATATCCTAAGATCCCAACTGTACTCCATCCAGATAATATTCCGTAAGCTGGAAAGTTATTTATCGTCCAAAAAAGAGTAGCCTTCATTACAAATGTTTGATCGGTAGAAACATCATATCTAAGGACACCTTCATCCCTAGCCGTTGTAACTCTTCAATCAATGGTTGCATATAAACATCTATTAACTTTTTCAGATTTTGCGGGCCAATCACGATCAATGTCAAAAACATATAAGGTGTCTTCATGCACATACCAGGTGGAAGATTATACAGAATTAAGATAACTGGCCAACATGAATAACTTTTTCCTGATTTTCCAAATGGGGCAAATCCATTAGCACAAAGACCTAACATGATGTTTCGAGGTTCTATCACAAACTCAGGGTATGTTCTATCAAAATGTTTCGATGCCTCTGCATCTGAAGGATGACACATTAGACCCTCTTCTATTTCATGATTTGCATGCCAAGTCATGTGTTTAGTAGTGGCTTGAGACGCATAAAGCCTTTGCAATCTGGGGATTAAGGACAGATAAAATATTTGCTTGCATGGTCTACGCTTCTGATTATGACCATGCCTCCTGTTAATCTTGTACCTAGGTTGGCTACAGAATTTGCAAGATTCTGCATTTTCATCATATCTCCAATATAACATACAACCCCTACTACATACATCAATCCTTACAACCGGAAGACCTAAGTTATCCACTAACTTTTTCATATCTTAAAAATCACTTGGCATGATGTTATCACGAGGCATTGTTTCTCGTATTACTTCAACAAAAGAGTTAAAGCAATTCGCAGACACATTATGCTTTGCCTTGATATTTAACATTCTTGATGTTACTGATAACTTAGTGTGATTGTCACAACCTGCCCATAAAGGTTCATCTGCTGCTTTCAACACTTCTCAAAATTGATTAGATGGAAAAGTTCCATTACACACATTCTCATCAAAACCCATTACTCCTATCTCTTCAAATTGTGATGCATGACTAGTACCCACTTGTTCAAGTGTAGGAGTAAAACTAATACTTGCACGGTTTGATTTTGAAACAAAATTCTGACCAGCTGCATTAATCACTATCCTCTCGTATGGATTCAATTGGTCATAATAGCTACATTCTTCCCTAACTAAAAATTGGTCACTTCTTCGATATCCTTTATCAGATATAAATGGTTCACCATGGAAAGTCCAATTATAATAGTTCGGAGTAAACTCAAATCTACAAATATGTTCTCTAACTTTATCACACACATGAAATTTATCATTACAGCACTTTTTACACGGACACCTTAACTTATTTCCATCCATGAACTCATATTTACTACTAGCAAAGTCTAAAAATAGTTCCAACTCAGTACGAAACTCATCGGTCAATCCTCAATGTCTAGGTAAGTTTTTATTATACATCCAAGCCCTGTCTCTTTGTATTGTGTTTGTACAAAAATAAAAAAAATCTCGTAAAATATTAAAAATATCATATCTACTGTTTTTAATTAAAACCATAAAATTATGAAAATTAAAATTTTTTTGATGCAATAATTACTTTAAAATTGAAAAAAATGAAAAAATTACCATGTAAAGAAGACTTACCCATATATTTAACTGAAATTTTTGTAGTAAAAAGTGGTCAATTTGATGAGAATTGCAACGTTCACTTGGATTGCGAGACCTTCAAATGGACACATATCTAAAAGAAAAGAAAAATCACTCAAGATTCATTTTAAAATAATTTTTTTATTTTTTCGATTTTTTTTTAAAATTTTTTTATTGTGTTTTTTTCCGTATATTTTTCTCTGGTAGCCGGTCCGGCGACCGGCTGAGGCCTGTGAGTTCGACCTCGCCGGCCATGGGCGAGGCCGAGCGGCCTCGCCCAGGTGTGGCGATCGACCTCGTCGTCGCCCAGATCTGGGCGACGGCGAGGTCGATGGCCATGGGGGAGGCCGCCGGTTGACCTCGCTGTCGCCCAGATCTGGGCGACGGCGAGGTCGATGGCCATGGGGGGAGGCTGAGCGGCCTCACCTAGGTGTGGCGGTCGACCTCATCGTTGCCCAGATCTGGGCGACGGCGAGGTTGACGGCCATGGGGGGAGGCCGTTGGTTGACCTCGCCGTCACCTAGATATGGGCGACGGCAAGGTCGACGGCCGTGGGGGGAGGCTGAGCGGCCTTGCCGGTCGCCGGACCGGCGAAGACGTTAGGAAAAAAAATAAAAAAATAGTCAATAAAATAAAATAAAAATTCGAATCCAACGATGAATAGTTTTGTGATAAACCGTATTCGTCGCCAATTAGTCATGAAGTTAGCTATGATACTTACCGGTAGAAAAACTTTATTGAGATTGATTTGTGCGTGCACGGATAGGTTTATTGAGAGAAACGAAAGAGAGAGAAGGAGAGAGAAAAGCGAGGGGGATATGAGGAATCAGTACAGAGAGAGAGAAATTGACGGGTGGGGTGGATATCACGAAAGTTATTTTCCGTCATAAATTACACATTAGCGACGAATTCGTTTTCGTCACAAAATCCATCGCAAATTAGCGATGAATTTTTTCTCCGTCTCAAATTAGCGATGGTAAAAAAATCCGTCGCTAATTTCGTCGCAAAATAGTAAATTTCGTTGCATAAATTTGCGACGGAAAATAAATCCGTCACTAATTCCGTCGCAAATTAGCCACGACCAATTTTCCATCGCTAATTTGCAATGGAATTAGCGACGGAAAATTGGTCGTTGCTAATTTGCGACGGATTTATTTTCCGTCGCAAATTTGCAACGAATTTTTATTTCGTGGCAAATTCTGTCACAAATTAGCGACGAATAATTTTCGTCACTAATTTGCGACGGAAAAAAAAATCCATCACAAATTAGTGACGAAAAATTCCCCGTCACAAATTTCTGTGGCAAAATCCACGTTTTTTTGTAGTGGAAAATCATTGCTTTTGCATGTGTGCAACATTCAAAGAAACGAATCTAATGATATTATCGAAGGAGGAGATATCCATAGGTAAATCAACTGCAAAATTTAGACGGCGGAATATCTATTTACAATAAAATCGATGCTATTCAACAATTCAGAGATAAAGAAATATATGATATCCGATACGCAAATAATATTGATAAATTGGACTTTCAACTTTTTGAAAATTTTTTATTCGTTAAG
This sequence comes from Syzygium jambos, assembly GCA_031216235.1. NCBI lineage: Eukaryota > Viridiplantae > Streptophyta > Magnoliopsida > Myrtales > Myrtaceae > Syzygium > Syzygium jambos. The sequence continues at coordinate 17,953,923 of CM062223.1, read as the reverse complement.
ATACATAGGACACAAGCTCTCTTATTTGCACACTAAAACCCAGGTTAGGAATCGAATTATTACCACATCTCCAGTGGAACGAGTAGCGATCAAAATACACGAGTTTGTCCTCTTGAATGCGATAGCAGAAAAAGGTGCAAGGTCGGATGTTCCAGCCATGCTCAAAAGGGTGTTCACAACTGTGATAGTATATGGAATTTCATCTTTGGCACTTGAGAAAAATTGCAAGCTTAGCGCTTGCCAGAGGTGTTGATGATATATCTCGAGAGACCAATCCATTTTCGAAATGAATCATGCATTAATGCACTTTGTCCTACCTTCTACCCAAAATATTGTACGTCGCAAACATTTCAAAGATTTTCAGTAAATAGCCAACATCTGTTCACATGGTTAGTTGGGCAAAGTATCGTGCATCTGCATTGTGTTCTATAGAGGAACATGTCGTAAAAGGGGAGGGAGAGAGTGTTGATCACATCGTGGCACAGATTTCAGCTGAACTACAGAGAGAGAGGATGAAGAATGCAGAGCTCATGGAGAGAATTTCTGAACTAGAAGCTCAAATAAGGGAGAAAGAAAATAAATCTCTTCTCCAAGAGAAAGAGGTACTTTACAATGCATAATCTGTTAGCGAGCAGAAGAGTTATCAACACGGTGTATGTTATCTGGTTTTGTTGATTTTAGTAGTTAATCAAACCATGCACAAATTTTGACCACGATGCATCATTATATATTTTGCGGTACTACTCGATATTCCTTCTATTAAAATGGGAAAGGAAATGGTGCATTAGCTGTGTGTTTATCAACCAGATTTGTTTGATCGTAACTTTAATTGCTCATCATTCTTGTCCTTCCATCTCATATCTCCGACCAACTCAAATTTTCGTATATGTTATGGTCTTTAAAGGCCTCACCCTCTCATCCTGCTTGAAAAGGCTTTCAGCAATGTCGGTTCATCGGATCTTTTAAAATGTTGGTTCTCAGGGTAGTTATAGAAAAGCACCGTGGCAAAGCTCCAAAGAGTCAAAAAGACAAAAGACAGGCGAATTTGATGGTAGGCCTGAAAATGGACAAACTTTTGGTGGTAAATCGGCTTCTCCAGTTGGGCATGATGATCAGTGCATGCTACCAAAGTATGAAAATACCAAAGATGGCATGGTCAGTTGGATGAGCATGGAAGATACACGCATGTCAGGTTTTGAAAGTTTGAAGGATGATGATGATGCCGATGACTTAGATAATGCGGATGAAGCCAATGATGAAGATGACAATTACCGCGTTGAAGAAGGCACTGACATTCACAATGCTGAAGAGAACTCGAGAACTAGCAATGATATACTAGTGAAGAAAGTGCAGGTATCGGCCTTGGAGAACTCCTATAACGGTAGGACTCTTGTGAACGCAATGCAAGATTCGGTGGATACTCCAAAAGCCAATCTTTGCTTACTGGAGATTGGACGGGTTCAGGACATGTCGAAACTCGGTGAACTTGATAAGGAAGAAGTTAAGACCGAAGGTTGCAAAGAACATGTAGAGGTACATTCATCTGGATATTATGCTTGCCACGCAGGGTCTGGAAGCACAGAGCTGCACAGAAGTTCCACAGAGGTTGCTTTCTGTCCTAAAGAAGTTAGGATAATCGTTGAAATGGAAGCGCTTCAAGAAAAAAATGCTCAGTCTCATACGATGAGAAAGATCATTGTTTTTGCGTCCCTTGGTATCAAGCACAGGTGTGAAGATATGCACGAGCTGGATTTCAACCAGTTTAGTATTTTGAGGAAGGGTGAACCCTTTGTCTCTCTGCAAAATCCCGGGGTAATCACTCTGACATTCTTTCTGTACAGCAAAAACTCATAGGATCTTCTTTCGATCTCATAAAAATGATGATATCATAAAGAAAAAGCTAATCTTTCTGCTAAATCAGTGGACACAGAAAATGACTTCATTCTGCTTCAAGAGAGCAGCGTGGTCTAGTTGCGGATAAATATGTTAAATTCATCATGGTACTTCATTGTATCATAGTTTAAACTATGGCTACAGCATGTAGAATTTCACCGACTTGATCGGGGATTAGCCAACGAAACATTCTATCAGGATTTCTCGACTCCTCTAATACAATTTCCAATAGCTTTTTAGAATCAACTATAAGCAAGCGTTGATGTGAATTTGTCGGCAGGAGCACGTTTTATATGTAAATCCCGGCATCCGCAAAAAGGTCTTTTATCCAAATAGACAGAACCCGACATTGTGTCCTGTCCAAATACTAGAAGAAGAGAAGGCCATGCGTCTATCCGACCAAAGCTGCCCCTCATCCTTATTCCTATGCATCAAATATGGAGGAAGGACTAGAAATCTTCCCCAAAACGAGTTAAGTGTTGTTCTTTCATGGCTAAGATTTTGATAGTTTGCCTCATAATTTTAGTCTCTACCTTGGTGTGGCCAAAGAGATGTTTCCGCTGCTAAGAGCGATGGCTTAAACGATTTCAGATATGTCAGACAGCACATGGGAAAGAAAAAGCTGAAATCCTTTGGGCCGCTTATGTGCAAAATGGCGCTGTTGATCCATGTGCGCAGTGGAAGTTTCTTCAAGGCCCTGGGCATAACGCTCTTGTTCATTGCCGGTTCACTGATCACCTGATTCAAAAGGAGACCAAATATAGAAGCTTGGATTTGCTCCAAAAGTACTACAGGTCTACGAAGTCCAGTAAAAACATTTGATAGTTCTTATTGCCTGATGCAAATGATGTTGCATTTTCTTTTACCCCATCGGTTAACAGTCCAGCATGAGCAAGCACTTGACAGATCAGTTGAAAACATTTTCATTCGCTAATGCTCGTACTCTTACCTCACTATACCATATTATTTATATCGATGCCTCCTGCTTAGTAAAGCTTTGTGAGCGTGCTGCAGGAAGGATGAGGATGCTGAAGGAGAGAAATTATTTCTTGAACACCGAGAAACCACCAACACTGTAAGATTGCCGTTACAAGTCTGTTGTATCTCTGTATTCTCCAATAATTCAGTCATAGGAACACAATTCACGACTATATCAGAGCACCGATAAGAATGGTAATCGAGGAAGCAAACTATACAATTGCTTTCTTTTTACCAGTCGAACTTTCATTACAACAAATTATGCAAATTTAGTTTCAGGCACGAGTAGTGCAATAATTTCTTACGCCCTCTCCATAGGAAAGTTTCCCTTTTGCCCCTTCTCTTTTCCTTTTATTTCTGCTGCAGTATTCCAATGGATTATATCTATTTTTTGAAAATATTTCTTGCAGCAAGCTACCCTAAAGTTGGACCAATCTACTACCAAGAAAGTCTCAACAAAATTCAAACCCAAAAGGCATAGTCATGCTGCACATAAGCCTTCAAATTCAGAAAGATCATTGGGTTGTCTACAATCGGTAACTACAAGCTGTGCTCCTCAATTTGGATTAGTCGGCTTTAACTCTGTCCACACTCAAGCACCGGGTGTAGATAAAGCTTCGAGTTCAAAACCGGCAATCAACAACAATGCTAGTTGCATGTCATTCACTAGTCCAACATCGTACAATAGAATCGATGAGCCGACAGTAGTGAAAAATTTCCTACTATCTTGAATCTGTGAAGCTAAAGGGGAGGCAAGGGTATTGCTTCCATGTTTCTTGGAAAATCACCTTCTTCTCTATCATTTCACCTTGTGATCTAAGAAACGTAAATTTTTTTTTTGGTCGAAATCTAAGAAACGTAAATTAAATAGTGTACTTATGTATGATAAGTCTAGGCAATGCACCAATGTCTTTTCCACTGGACGGACTATACCTATCTCTATATAATGTGGATGTACATCTAAAACTCTCTCTCAACGTTCATGGTCCACAACTCTGTAATGATACCTGAAAGCTTTATTTTTGTCTCAGTGCCATAATTCCACACTAGCTTCCAACCAGAACATTTAACATTGCAGGAGGATACACAACAATACATCTGCTCGTCTGTGAGAATCTTATCCTTTTTTATGTCCACTCATTTTCTTTGCCCTTGTCCTAGTTGACAGTACATCTTTGTCTATCTAATTTTGCCTCCTATGGGGGACCATCTGAATTCATTATTGTTGACACCTAATTTTTAGCCGATGCGTCATTAAAAATAAAAAATTCAAGATTATGGTTTCCGATCGCGACGGAGCCTGTTTCTTGAACAAAAAGTGTCGTTTTTTAATTCCATCTGTTGGTTTAGCTTTTATAAGCGATTTTCTATTCATTTCATGCAAAAACCCGAAAAGTCAAATGGTTGACTTTGGCGTTGACTTTTTGGTCAACCCTTTGACCAAAAGTCAACCCCAGGTCAAATTGGGCTTTTTGCATAAAAAGATTCCTTTCAAGTCCAATTTCACTTTAGAAGTGGAAATTTTAGAAAAATTCAAAGATTTGATCATAAAATCAAGCTCCTAGTGAAAAGTCAACTAGGGTTTGACTTTTGGTCAAACCTTTGACCAAAAAAATTGAAAAATACAAAAATCCAAAAATCATCTCATTTTACATTCAATTTACCTTTGACATTAGAAATTTTACAAAAATCGATTTAGAATCAACTTTTTCCCAAATTGCGAAATTTTATTCAAATCAGCCAAAAATGAAATGACTTCATTTCTAGTCATTTTTTAGATTAGTTTTCTTCACGACATTTGATCTAGAGGTCATTTTATATCCAATTTTTGAACCAATTTTGTGATTCCAAGCCAAACACAAAAACCCCCAATTTAGGCCATAATCAGTGATTTTGATCAATTCTTCATGATTTGCGCAATTGAGGCACGAATGAGCCTAATTTCTTATATGAAATCCAAATTCAAAATCAATTTTGGAAGATTCACATGAATTTGGGTCAATTTGATCAATTTAGTGATCCAATGATTAGGAAGTCTAAGAGTAATTGGTCTAATTAGTGCAATTCAACTTGATCCACTCTAGACTAATATTCAATTTGATGAATTGGGACTCAATTTGGTTAATTAGACTTCAATTAAACTTGTTAGTCTAGCTCGGTCATGCAATTACCCAAATTCAGAGCTAATTGACTCAAATCGGTTTGATTCAAATTGAACTAATCCGATCGGACTAGTCATTTTCCAGTTGAAAATTTTAATGATCGACAATCCGTTCAGACCAACCAAGGTCGGTCACATCCTCTTGAGTGCGAAAATGACAAAAATGACCTTAATTGAGAATTACAAAAAATGCCCCTAAGAGAAATGACAAAAATGCCCTTCTTCAAGAATTAAGCAAATTAATTAGGGGATAAGCAAATCAATCATGGCCATTCATTTAGAATTGATCATGTCCATCCATAATGCCATGTCACCAATCCTTAGCCTCTAAGGAATATTCTTAATCATTAAGGATGCATTTTGGACCATTTGATTAATCTAAGGGCTAAAATTCAAAGTTGGGGGAGGTATATAGTATTTTTCCCTCCAAAAATTGGGGGGATAATCATTTTCAGATCTGAATTCTCTCTCCTCCCCTCTCTCTCTCTCTAGTCCACGTCTCTCTCTCTCTCTCTCTCTCTCTCGTGTTCTCTCTCGGCCGCCGGCCGTTCGCCTCATCGCCGGCTGTTTTCCGGTGAGCCGCCGCTCCGTCGTCATCCCCCACGGCGGCACAAGGCTGGTCGCAAGACTAGCTACCTTCGCAGGTGGCCGGAGCTTGCTGTTCCGACCTGATTTTCTTCTCGGCATCATCACCGGCGTTGCTGCCGGTGATGTGATCAGCCGGTTCAAGCGGCTGAACCGGCTGATCGGCGACTTCCTCCGGCGATCCAGAGCAACCGACTATCATCCTCGGCGTTCTCACGTTGCTGTGGTGGCCGACCTCTCATCAAACGGCCACCGGATCGCATCTTAAACTTGATTTTTGCTGATTAGTCTATTTGTGAGAAAACGAATTAATTCTCACATTATTTCGTGCAATCCATTGTCGTAGGTTGGCCGAGCTTTCCGAGGCTTCTCCGTGCCGTTCCAGATTAGAATACGGAAGCCGGATCGCTCGATTGAGCATTGGATCATTGTTAGACAAGGTAAGAGCACTTGAACACAATTCTGTAAATTCGTGTCCAGTGAAACCTGTTGGCTTGAGATGCTGATTTGAGCTTGTTAATGTCGAAATCTGATGAAGTGATAAACAAGAGAGTCGTAGAGCTCGTCTTAAGCTTCGATTTGATATATCATATGCCTCGATCGGACTTGATTTTCCATGTCAAAACATTTTTAGAAGTTAGGATCAGAACCTGAAACATGTTGCTCAAGTTCATTCTAATGTCTTACTGATTGACGTTGTGTTGTTTGATGATTTTTATGATTTTTTACGATCATTTTCTGGAAAAACTTCCTTCATGAAAGTTGTAAAGCACATCTTGATCTGTTCATTGTAAAAGTTTCATAAAATTCTGAACATGTTAGCCTAGTACGATTTGCAACGTCATATGCATGTAAATCCGGTGATATGCTGGTTTCAGTCGACCTTCGTGTGTTCTTCGATTTTCATAAATTCGTGTGTTCGAGATATGAAAACATTTTCTTCACAAAAGTTCTTCCTGAGATCAAGATCTTTCTATTGATACTAATTTCATCAAAATCGGAGATCATTTTAATTTTCAAAAGGAATTCTCACGATTTGATCAGAATCTGTGTCCAGATCTGATTTTCATTCCTTTGGAGTTCAAAAGATGTTTCTCCGAATTTGATAAAGTTAGAGTCCTTTTTTGCAAAAAATCAAAATTACAAAGTTGCTCATTGGGGTCTTATTATGTCAACTGGAAATTTTGAGGACCTAATTGTACTTTTTGGAGGGTCAATTTGCTTGAAAAGTCTTCACGGGTTAAAATTTCATTTGCAATTGAGTCCTTCACGAAAATCGAATTTTATAAAAATTTGGACGGCTTTTTAGCAAAAACTCAAAACATGAAAGTTATTTCACACGGGGAATCCTAACCGCACAAAAAGTTTCACGCGGTTTTGATAAATTTTGTTATTTTTCCCGCTATTATTTTGAAATTCATAACTGAACCGAGTCCAGCCTGTCACTGAGATTAAATTGGATATTTTCGGGAAAATTGGCTAGGATTTAGGAAAAATGGTCTTCTTGACTTTTGATCCTCATGTCATAAGCTTTCTAATGACACCTGAACCACTTCATTTGGATGTCATTAGGATAGTTAATCATACTTGAACAGAAGCAATCCGAATTAGACATTAATTGAATAAGTGGTCTTTTTTATAAAGCCCACTTCCCATTGTTTGATTGGCTTCGAAACAAAGCCCATGGGCTTGAATGCATGCTCATTTTATTATTATGCATGTGTTTTTTAGATGAATGTTAGGCCCGGTGCATGTTCGGCGGGTAGCCCATTCTTGATCATTAGAACCCGACTTTAGGGGTTAATTGATATGAGTTGCCGTTTTGTGAATGCAAATGGTAGCTCATTATCATTAACCATTAATCAAACAATGTTAAGTGAATAGGTGGGTGATGAATCGAAACGCATGAAAAACAAAGGCCGATCCCGAGGCCCGTGCTTAATTAGTGAATTGATTGCATCATTATTCTTTCATATGTTGTCCTTTCATGAATGAATGTTATGAATGTAAACACCGACACCCGAGAGGCGGTCCATAGGAGGATAATCCAAAATCGAAAAGACCAAGGTGATTGACCGATGTCCAATCCAGTCTCAATTTGTACTCATTTGATGATGGTGCCAAACCGATGTCCAATCCGGTTTCAATTTGTACTTAATTCATTCATCCCCGATCATGTCTCGGGTTTTTCACTTCGTGTTGTAATAAACACCCGACGAGTTGCGGGTTTTTACTTTATCGCACTTAGAATTAGCTCGTCTTTTCAATATTTCGAGTGTTTACTTTACGAAATGTCCTTCAAATACAATTGATTGTTTCTTTCTTTTTCTAGACTAAGATAGGATTAGTTTAGAATCCTAAATGAAAACACAAAAACAAGATGCATGATCACCTAGTGGACTAAGACTTTGGCATGAAAATGGTAAAAAAACAAATGCATGACGACTTAGATAACAACCATGTTAAGTTTAGCGATACCGAAAGGGCGTTAATAGAAATATTAACGTAAGTTAGTCCCCGAACCTTTGATCTCTGGTTTTCGTAGAAACCGAAACGAAATTCCCGCGTTTCGGTTGGGTATTCTAGCCGACCCTCGACCTAGGCTAGTGGCGACTCCTTAAAAAAAATAAAATCAATCTGCTGTCACGCGAGATATGGATTTAGGGAAAATTCACGTTCATGATCAATGGATCATATGGCTAAACAAAAGATTTACACTTCAGTAAAATCATTTTTTATAAGGTGCCGTATGAACCATCTCATGAACACTTATCTCTAAACCCGCCTCATCCGAGTTCGGCCCTCGAGGGGTAGGTCGCAACAGGCTTGGCGACTCCGCTGGGGACTAGGTTACAAACCTAAGTGGATTAAAGCCGTAATAAACTTGATTGGTTGTTATCTCACTTGTCTACATTTTGTAGCATCGACTGCAAATCAAAGTCACGTGAAAAATGAGGTTAGTCCACTAACCATGTGTTAAATGGTTTTATAGGTGGGAGCCATAAGGGGTGGAGTGAATGCAAACCTTTTGTTTTGTAGGTGGTGTTCGGGTGAATGTCGAATGTATGAGATTATATTGAAGTGTTGTTTGTTTTAGATTTAAATGCATGTTTACTTGCTTTAGCACGACACAATGCACCCACATCCCGCGGTCTAAAACCCCGGATCGCTTTAGGGCACCTTTAGGAGGTATTAAGAGTGGAATCCGCATGTGAATCCATGTGGTAATCCATTCTTCAATATCGCTCATCTTGATTAGTAAGAAGTGCACCGGCCGACGTTAGTAGCAGTGGGTAAACTCTTCTTATCTAATTAAGATGGGGACCTTAAACCTTCAGAATCCTATCCTTAGATGTCAAAACTCACATGTCCCCATGCGATGTGTCGATGTGTTTGCCATTTTATCTTCATGGTAAGGTTGATTGTATCGTTCTACAATTTCAATTACGCCATTTCAATTCCACGTTATATTCTTTTCTATAATGCGTGGTGATTAATCTCGATGCCCCAAAATTAGGATTAGTCAAAATGGATATGTCGGAGATTCGAATCATCCCCGTACCAAGAGCTCTCGTGACCATGTGGGAAAGTCTCGAGTCAAAGCATAAAGACTACGTGGAAAAGAGGATCGGATATCTTCCCGCGCTCTTGTACATCGAGCCTCGTATCGCCATGATCAAAGCATTGTCCCATTTTTGGAACTCAAAGACATCCACTTTTGTGTTTGGTCGAAATGAATTGACCCCTACAATTGAGGAGTATGATATTGCCATTGGTAGAGTCGGGTCTTTTGGTCTAGTCAGTCCTCCGATAGATATAGATCCTATAACTCTTTTGAGCCAATTTTTAGGAATCGATATTCTCCAAATCAAAGGCGTTCTTAGAGGAAATTCCAATGCACTTTCTTTCACATTCTCAGAACGACATTTTTCTAGCTTACCAAAAGAATCGGGTAATCAAATCCCTCGAGTTTTTCTCTTAGCCTTCTTTGGTTTTGTGGTTTTCCCATTTACCAAAAAGACCATGGATCCTTTGGTAATTCACATTGTCAATCAAGTGTGTATGTTCAAAAGATTCTCCAATATGATCTTAGGCGAGACCTTCGTATCACTCAATAGGTTCAAACAAAACAAAAATGGTATCTTTAGAGCCCCAATAGGTTTACTCCAAATTTGGTTGGTCTCTCACCTCAAAGATTTTGGTTTAAGCTTGAAAATCATAGATGTGTCCAAAGATTGTCATCCTATCTCGCTCTTCCGAGAAAAAGAAAAAATCTTTCCCTTTTGGTCATTCTCAACTTGGTTTAGTTTTTTCAAGAACCTTCTTCCAAATCAAATCCAATGGCATATTCGTTGGCTTGGAAATCCCGAGGTGTGCCTTAATAACGGATCCGACAACCCAATCCCACTCTTGGGTCTTACGGGGTCTACGTCATATTACCCTTTTAGGGTGATCCGTCAATATCGCGTGCTTCAAAAGATTCCACCATTCCTCAAGCTGGGGTTATATCATTTTGACTATCGCAAAGATGTCATCCAAAAGGACCAAATGACGGACGTGAAGGAAATGGTCAAGTCTATCATTGATATGTGGTACAAATGCCACCCGAAGCCGATTCTCATTACCGATGAGTCGGAATTGGAAGGGGAAATGAAGATACATCACGCATTGCCGGAGTACATACACCGTCGTATCGAGCCCGAGCTTAAAGTGGATCTCCCTAATGTTCCCGAGAAGCCAACTCAACAGCAAGCTATAGCCGCTAGAGCTCTTAAGGAAAAGAATGAAGCTTTAGCCGAGGTTGAACGTTTGACCCAAGAAAACAAACGAATTCGCCTCACATCTAAAGAAGATCCATTAGGAGTTTGGCTATATTCCATGAGGAAGTCTCCTTTCATGTAATTTTCTTTTTATAGATTTGATGTATAGGGTTTCCTTTTTACTCATTTTAGTAATGATGTAATAGGATTCTCTTCTTGTCTTTAGTTTGATCTATAGGGATTATATTTCACAAATTTTGTTGTTAATAGTGAAATTTCTCCTTGTATGTGCTTTCTTTTCCGAGATTCCAATGAAATATAGATGGGGCATCTTGATTAATCATCGCGTGTTACCCCTTTAATTGTATAATTTCTTGTGAAGAAATTATGATAAGAGATTATTCACGTGATATTGGGATCATGAGAATATTTCTTATCTCTATTTCATCTAAAGAAAATATAAAATTGAAGGGTTTTATATTTTCGTCTAAATTCATTTTCCGTATACTAATTTGATTTCTGTTTTTTACAGAAGGTATTAAAATACGGCTGAATCGCGCTTTATTATACGCACCCGTCGCCAAGCAAGGATGGAGAATGAAGACACTCGTACCCGTGTTATTACCATCGAGAATCAAATGGCACAAATGATGACGCTCTTAACTGATCTTGCAAATCAAGTAAAGAACTTCACGCCTGTGGCTCCTGCTGCTGCGGCTTCTACTCCTAATGCGCCCACTAATGCGCCGGTGATAGATCCTGTTGACAAAGGACCTGTTGAAGAAGTCCCCGTTAATGCCATTCCTACCATCATTGATTTGGAAGCTCCACCTAAGGAGTCGCCTGTCGCTCATATGGATGAAGAGAGCGCGAGACGTCTTGCAAAATTGGAGGAACGCCTGTGCATGTTGCAAGGTTACCAACTCTAAGGCTTTGATAAGTTGTCGTCTTTTACAAAGGTGAAAGTCCCTAATTTTTACAAGGAGCCCGAGTTTTCAAGGAAGTATGATGGAACTGGGTGCCCTAAAACCCACTTGAAGTATTATTTGAGCAAGATGGCTCGTTATTCCGATAACACCCCGCTGTTGATCAACAATTTTCAAGATAGCTTGGCCGATTCCGCCTTGACTTGGTTCATCGAATTGGATTTGGAGAAAATTTGCACCTGGGAAGATCTTGCAGATGAATTTCTCCAACAATACAAGTTTAATACCGAAATTGCTCCAACCCGTGAAGAGTTGGTCCGGGTTGACAAAAGGAGGAATGAAACTTTTAGAGCATATGCCCAAAGGTGGAGAACTATGGCGTCTCAAGTCAAACCTCCGTTGTCCGAGAAAGAGATCATGCAGTTGTTTCTTCGAGCTTTACCTCGAGAATATTTCGATAAGATGTTCAATAACACTTGCATCAATTTTCCCGCAATGGTAGAATTGGGAGAACGTATCGAAGGAATCATGCGAGAAGGTCGATTGTCCGAGACGACGACTCGCAGATTTACCTTAAAGAAGGATAAGGAGCCAATGGTGGAGGTTGCCTATATTCAAAATCCTAATGCTCAAAAGCCATTAAGCACACCAGTTCAAAGGTCCGTTGTGGAAACAGGGGGTTCTTCCCGGAATTTTGACCGAAAGGGAAAAGCTCCGCAAAGGCAATTCACTCCGTTGCCAAGACCTATGTCTCAATTACTACCGATGTTGATTGAACAAAGACTCGTAGCAAAAGAAATCCCGAGAGACAACCCACCAAAGTTTGCTGGGTTTGATTTGGCAAAATCTTGCGTGTATCACATGGGTGAGAAGGGCCATGATGTGGACAACTGTTACACTCTCAAGGTCAAGATTCAGAACCTGTTGGATAAGAAGATCTTGTCGTTTAAAAATGCCACACCAAATGTTCAGCAAAATCCGCTCCCTAATCATACCAAAGCTGTTAATGTGATATTTGGAGATGAGAATGAAAAACCTTTCTTGTTTGATGTGTCGAAGTTGGAAGAGCTATTGACTATAGCTAGAGATCAACCGAAAGAAGGAAATGTATCCCGAGAGAAGAAAATGTATTGCTTAGCCAAGATGGTTGCTTTAGGCATAATTCAGCCTCTTCAAGGAAGGAAACCCGAAGGGTCCATCGAGACCACTGTAATTGATTTGTCGTCAGAAAAATTCTCATGCAAGTTCGCAGGTGAAGCCTCATGCTCTAAGCCAAAAGATGATGGATACGAGCCAGATGTTGATGAACCTTGGATTGACACATATTCCGATAGTGATTCGGAATGTGAGAGTAAGAACGCCCATCGAGACCATGAATTTATGAAGAAGGCTATTGAAAAAGGTGAAATTATTGATACCCTCGGACAGCCGAGTGGTAAATATGACTTCATAGTCAAATACACGTCACCTCCAAGTTTCTTCGTCGACCCAAGGGATATCGTTCCCGATGGATGGGGAGGCATGGATGATGAAAGCATACCCGCCAATGAAGACAAGGAGTATACTTCTGACACGGATTCTGATCTTGGTGCTAGTAAGACTCATTGGGATCGCGAATTTGTAATGACCGCTCGTGAGCGTGATGAAGTGGTTGATACTCTAAGGCAACCAAGTAGGAAATATGACACTTTTGTCAAATGTTTGCCTCCGCCAAGTTTCTTTATTGATTTGAAAGACATTGTTCCGACTGGATGGAATGATGACGAAGATAATGGAGAAGTTCTTTCCGATGGTGATTCGGAATTTGAATACCATACCTCCCACTAGGATCGGGAGTTCGTTAGGAAAGCGATTGAAAAAGGCGAAATTGTTGACACTCTCGGGCAGCCAAGTGAAAAATACAATTTCATGGTAAAATACTCTCCTCCTCCAAGCGCTTTTATTGACCCTAAGACTATCGTCCCGAGTGGATGGGGGTCCGAATTTGAAGATGATGGCATGGTAGCCATGATTGATCCTGTTGTGATTGAATTGAATGCTACTTGTGAAATCCAAGCGCGTATTGTGGAACCTGTGGTTATAGATTTAATGGCTGATGGCTTCGGAAATATAGAGATATCTAATGAAGATATTGGGCCTGTTGTGATCGAGTTGCCACCGAAGAAAGATGAGAATTTGAAAGCAAGAATACCCCCTGTTTATGATTCCAAGGCAGTTCCATGGAATTATGAGTCTAATGAGATAGATGTTGTTACTCGGTCAGGCCGATGTTTTCCATCTCGTGAAGGTGTCGAGAAAAAGGCTGTAACCGAAGAAGAGGCGGAACAACTTCTCAAAACTCTCAAAACGAGTGAAGCAGAAGTGATCGAGCAGTTAAGGAAAATGCCGGCTCAAATCTCGTTACTTGAACTATTCAAGTCTTCTGAGATATTTCGAGTGTTTACTTTACGAAATGTCCTTCAAATACAATTGATTGTTTCTTTCTTTTTCTAGACTAAGATAGGATTAGTTTAGAATCCTAAATGAAAACATAAAAACAAGATGCATGATCACCTAGTGGACTAAGACTTTGGCAAGAAAATGGTAAAAAAAAACAAATGCGTGACGACTTAGATAACAACCATATTAAGTTTAGCGGTACTGAAAGGGCGTTAATAGAAATATTAACGTAAGCTAGTCCCCGAACCTTTGATCTCTGATTTTCGTAGAAACCGAAACAAAATTCCCGCATTTCGGTTGGGTATTCTAGCCGACCCCCGACCTAGGCTAGTGGCGACTCCTTAAAAAATAAAATAAAATCAATCTGCTGTCACGCGAGATATGGATTTAGGGAAAATCCACGTTCATGATCAATGGATCATATGGCTAAACAAAAGATTTACACTTCAGTAAAATCATTTTTTATAAGGTGCCGTATGAACCATCTCATGAACACTTATCTCTAAACCCGCCTCATCCGAGTTCGGCCCTCGAGGGGTAGGTCGCGACAGGCTTGGCGACTCCGCTGGGGACTAGGTTACAAACCTAAGTGGATTAAAGCCGTAATAAACTTGATTGGTTGTTATCTCACTTGTCTACATTTTGTAGCATCGACTGCAAGTCAAAGTCACGTGGAAAATGAGGTTAGTCCACTAACCATGTGTTAAATGGTTTTATAGGTGGGAGCCATAAGGGGTGGAGTGAATGCAAACCTTTTGTTTTGTAGGTGGTGTTCGGGTGAATGTCGAATGTATGAGATTATATTGAAGTGTTGTTTGCTTTAGATTTAAATGCATGTTTACTTGCTTTAGCACGACACAATGCACCCACATCCCGCGGTCTAAAACCCCGGATCGCTTTAGGGCACCTTTAGGAGGTATTAAGAGTGGAATCTGCATGTGAATCCATATGGTAATCCATTCTTCAATATCGCTCATCTTGATTAGTAAGAAGTGCACCGGCCGACGTTAGTAGCGGTGGGTAAACTCTTCTTATCTAATTAAGATGGGGACCTTAAACCTTTAGAATCCTATCCTTAGATGTCAAAACTCACATGTCCTCATGCGATGTGTCGATGTGTTTGCCATTTTATCTTCATGGTAAGGTTGATTGTATCGTTCTACAATTTCAATTACGCCATTTCAATTCCACGTTATATTCTTTTCTATAATGCGTGGTGATTAATCTCGATGCCCCAAAATTAGGATTAGTCAAAATGGATATGTCGGAGATTCGAATCATCCCCGTACCAAGAGCTCTCGTGACCATGTGGGAAAGTCTCGAGTCAAAGCATAAAGACTACGTGGAAAAGAGGATCGGATATCTTCCCGCGCTCTTGTACATCGAGCCTCGTATCGCCATGATCAAAGCATTGTCCCATTTTTGGAACTCAAAGACATCCACTTTTGTGTTTGGTCGAAATAAATTGACCCCTACAATTGAGGAGTATGATATTGCCATTGGTAGAGTCGGGTCTTTTGGTCTAGTCAGTCCTCCGATAGATATAGATCCTATAACTCTTTTGAGCCAATTCTTAGGAATCGATATTCTCCAAATCAAAGGTGTTCTTAGAGGAAATTCCAATGCACTTTCTTTCACATTCTTAGAACGACATTTTTCTAGCTTACCAAAAGAATCGGGTAATCAAATCCCTCGAGTTTTTCTCTTAGCCTTCTTTGGTTTTGTGGTTTTCCCATTCACCAAAAAGACCATGGATCCTTTGGTAGTTCACATTGTCAATCAAGTGTGTATGTTCAAAAGATTCTCCAATATGATCTTAGGCGAGACCTTCGTATCACTCAATAGGTTCAAACAAAACAAAAATGGTATCTTTAGAGCCCCAATAGGTTTACTCCAAATTTGGTTGGTCTCTCACCTTAAAGATTTTGGTTTGAGCTTGAAAATCATAGATGTGTCCAAAGATTGTCATCCTATCTCGCTCTTCCGAGAAAAAGAAAAAATCTTTCCCTTTTGGTCATTCTCAACTTGGTTTAGTTTTTTCAAGAACCTTCTTCCAAATCAAATCCAATGGCATATTCGTTGGCTTGGAAATCCCGAGGTGCGCCTTAATAACGGATCCGACAACCCAATCCCACTCTTGGGTCTTACGGGGTCTACGTCATATTACCCTTTTAGGGTGATCCATCAATATCGCGCGCTTCAAAAGATTCCACCATTTCTCAAGCTGGGGTTATATCATTTTGACTATCGCAAAGATGTCATCCAAAAGGACCAAATGATGGACGTGAAGGAAATGGTCAAGTCTATCATTGATATGTGGTACAAATGCCACCCGGAGCCAATTCTCATTACCGATGAGTCGGAATTGGAAGGGGAAATGAAGATACATCACGCATTGCCGGAGTACATACACCGTCGTATCGAGCCCGAGCTTAAAGTGGATCTCCCTAATGTTCCCGAGAAGCCAACTCAACAGCAAGCTATAGCCGCCAGAGCTCTTAAGGAAAAGAATGAAGCTTTAGCTGAGGTTGAACGTTTGACCCAAGAAAACAAACGAATTCGCCTCGCATCTAAAGAAGATCCATTAGGAGTTTGGCTATATTCCATGAGGAAGTCTCCTTTCATGTAATTTTCTTTTTATAGATTTGATGTATAGGGTTTCCTTTTTACTCATTTTAGTAATGATGTAATAGGATTCTCTTCTTGTCTTTAGTTTGATCTATAGGGATTGTATTTCACAAATTTTGTTGTTAATAGTGAAATTTCCCCTTGTGTGTGCTTTCTTTTCCGAGGTTCCAATGGAATATAGATGGGGTATCTTGATTAATCATCGCGTATTACCCCTTTAATTGTATAATTTCTTGTGAAGAAATTTTGATAAGAGATCATTCACATGGTATTGGGATCATGAGAATATTTCTTACCCCTATTTCATCCAAAGAAAATATAAAATTGAAAGGTTTTACATTTTCGTTTCAATTTATTTTCCGCGTACTAACTTGATCTTCATTTTGTTTACAAGGTATTTGGAGAATGCCCAACCCCACTTGCACAAAGGATCTTCAAATGGATATCAAAAAACAGAATGATCAAATTGCCGATCTGGAAAACCGAATTGATGAAATAACTGCCACATTTGCAGACTTTGAAGCGTTCATAACTCCACTGCTTCCGACCAAGATTATGCCTACTCTTGCGGATCTTCAGGGTCAAGTTAAAGAAATGCGTGAGATGATGATGCGTCTTATGGATCGTGTAAATCAAATGACTATAGAATTGTCATCCCTTTCCATGCCGAAAACAATTGGTCTTCATTCAAAGGGTAAAGGAAAATGGCCTTATGAAGAACAAGCATCTGAAATTGAACTATCTTCTGGGATTGGAGAATGTAATCAAGGACATCTTGACAAAATGGACGTAGTTCGTATTCAATCGCGTCCTGACTCCAATAAGAAGCCACGTAAGCATGGCCCGCTTCGTCAGTTTGCACCCTTACCAAAACCACTCTCTCAGTTATTGCCTATGCTTTTGGAAAAGAGATTGGTGGCTAAGGAAGTTCCGAGAGAAAAGCTTCCAAAGTTTACTGGATTCGATATGTCCAAGACATGCGTGTATCACATGGGAGAAAAAGGACACGATGTTGATAATTGCTTGGTTCTTAAGGTCAAAATTCAAAATCTGCTTGATAAGGGGATTCTGTCTTTTGGGAATGCCGCATCAGAAGTACGAAAGGAGCCTGTCATCCTGGACCTGTGAACATGATTGATGTTGCTAAGCTACATGGGAGCACACTCACTTCTCCCTTGGTGTAGAGAACAACATGCTTAACTAGTTCTCATTTCATGCATTTTCGTTATTTTGTTCTTTCATTCATGTGTGTGAACACTTGGATCTTGAGCCGTTGATCCAAGGTAGTATATGTTGTAATACGGCCTTATCACTTTCAATTCAATAAAAGCATATGCATGTTTTGTTAATAGACGTGCGAAAGTATACCAAACCAGCCCTATGATGATGCTTTGAGGCCTGGGCTTTTGCACGATCTATAGTTTTCAAAATAATTTTTTTGGAACAAAGATATCCAATGATATGAGGACGAGTTCCCCATGAAATTTTCGAAAATTTGGAATTCGAAAAATTATTTTCATCACATCTTCATGCATTGCATTTCTTATTTTCATATACTGACCATTCTTTTGTTGCATCTCAGGCATGACACTTTGCATAATCATAATAGTCATATGCACGGCTTGGATTCATGTCCGAAAAACTCATACGAACCTGATTATTCTGATCCCGAAAATGAAGAAGATTCCCAGGTTATTAAAAGAGAGTGGATCCGACATGAAGAATCCGCACCTCCTACAGAAGAGCAAACTGTTGTTATAAATTTGGGCGATTCAGAAAATCCCAAAGAAACAAAAATTGGAGCAAGTCTCTCTCAAACAAATGCTGATCGACTGATCGAACTATTGAAGGAGTATCGGGATGTCTTTGCTTGGTCTTATGCTGACATGCCGGGTCTAGACCCTAACATTGTAGAACACACATTGCCTCTTGATCCTGCCATTCCACCTAAGAAACAGAAGCTTAGGAGGACGAAGCCAGAATTATCCAAGAAGATCGAGGAAGAAGTCATGAAACTGTTAAAAGTTAATTTCATTGAAGTCACTCATTATGCTGACTGGATTGCTAATATTGTCCCAGTCATGAAGAAGGATGGGCGAGTTCGGGTATGTGTTGATTACCGCGACTTGAACAAAGCAAGTCCCAAAGACGATTTCCCATTACCCCATATTGACGTCCTGGTCGACAGTACCGCAGGATTTGAATTATTTTCTTTCATAGATGGTTTCTCTGGCTATAACCAAATCCGAATGAAGGAAGAAGATAAGACTAAAACATCTTTCATCACCCCATGGGGAACATTCTGTTACAAGGTTATGCCCTTCGGCTTGAAGAATGCGGGGGCAACTTACCAAAGAGCCATGGTGACATTATTCCATGATATGATGCATAAAGAGATTGAAGTTTACGTTGATGACATGATCGCTAAATCACGACAAGGTGAAGACCACATTGAAGTCTTGAAGAAACTGTTTGATCGACTTAGAAAATTCAAGCTAAGGCTTAACCCCGCCAAGTGTATTTTTGAGGCAAAGTCTGGAAAGCTCCTTGGATTTATGGTTAGTAACAAGGGCATTGAGATTGATCCCTCGAAGGTGAAGGCCATTTGTGATTTGAAACCTCCTTCTACTATTAAGGAAGTTCGAAGCTTGTTGGGAAGATTGAATTATGTTGCAAGATTCATTTCCCAGTTATCAGAAACAGCCAAACCATTCTTCAAGCTATTGAAAAAGAATGCCAAGGTTGAATGGAACGAAGATTGTCAAAAATCCTTTCAACAATTGAAGCAATATCTTTCACAAGCACCAGTTTTGGTACCGCCTACTCCGGGTATACCTTTGATTTTGTATCTCACCATTCATGATGAGTCTTTAGGAGCTATGTTAGCACAGAAAAAACCAGAAGATGGAATGGAACGTGCTATTTACTACCTCAGCAAAAAGTTTACTTCTAGTGAAGCTCAATATCCAGAAGTTGAGAAAACATGTGTAGCCTTAATTTGGGTATTACACAGATTACGGCAATATACTCTTCACCATCGTATCCTACTTGTGAATGAAAACGATCCTATCAAGTATCTTTTGGAAAAGCCTGCACTGGTTGGAAGGCTTGCCAAATGGCAAATACTACTCTCTGAGTTTGATATCCAGAGCATATCTCAGAAGTCCGTCAAAGGTCGAGCCATAGCTGATATGTTGGCTGAAAATCCCTTAAAATCAAATGATTGGGATGAAATTGATGAAAGAATCCATTTGGTGTCACAAGACAAGTGGGTTATGTATTTTGATGGAGCCGTTAACCTCTCCGGTTCAGGTACTGGAGCAGTCCTGATATCCCCAGCGGGTCAGCATTATCCAGTAGCTGCAAAGTTGGTATTTCCTTGTACCAATAACATTTCAGAATATGAAGCTTGCATCCTCAGTCTTCAATTAGCCATCGATATGAAGATTAAGAGATTACAAGTTTATGGTGATTCCGCACTTATCATCCTCCAAACAGGAGGTGAATGGCAGACTCGTGATTCAAAACTGATTCCTTATCATGAGTATCTTAAAGACTTGGTGGAAGAATTTGAAGAGATCTCATTTGATTATTTGCCAAGATCTCATAATCAATTTGCTGATGCTTTGACAACATTATCATCAATGTTACAAGTAACTGATGGATTGAACATTGATCCTTTGCAAATCGACGTTTTAAAAGAGCCTGCATATTGCATGGTTATAGAAGAAGAACTTGATGGTCAACCATGGTATTATGACATCATGAATTACATTCGAGAAGGAAGATTTCCCCAAGGAAGTCAAGCTACGGATCGAAAATACTTGGCTAAGTTAGCTTCCAAATTCTTTCTTAGTGGAGGTGCTTTGTACAAGAGATCTTTTGATTCGGTCCTGTTGAAGTGCGTAGACACCAAAGAGGCCAATTTATTAATGAAGGAGATACATGAAGGAGAATGTGGTCCTCATATGAATGGCCATCTTCTAGCAAGGAAGATCATGAGGCTAGGTTATTATTGGTTAACCATGGAAGCCGATTGCATTCAACATGTCAGATGTTGTTATCAATGTCAAATTTATGGGGACAAAATCAATGCTCCCCCAAATGAATTACATCAAATATCCGAGGCATGGCCTTTCTCAATGTAGGGGATTGACATTATCGGACCAATTAATCCTAAGGCATCAAATGGGCACCGCTTCATTCTAGTGGCCATTGATTACTTCACCAAATGGATCGAAGCCAATTCTTATGCTCACGTCACTGCGAGAAGTGTGGCAAAATTTATTCGTCGAGACATTATTGCTCGATATGGGGTTCCCGAAGCGTTTATCACGGATAATGGGTCAAACCTGAATAACAAAGTAGTGGATGAGCTACTCAATAAGTTTCACATTCGCCACTTGAATTCTTCTCCTTACCGCCCACAAATGAATGGAGCTGTCGAGGCGGCAAACAAGAATATAAAGAAGATTCTGTCCAAGACGGCAGAGAATTATCGAGATTGGCATGATCGGTTACCATATGCATTAATGGCTTATCGAACTTCTATTCGCACTTCGACTGGGGCAACACCATTCTCATTGGTATATGGGATGGAAGCAGTTTTACCTGTGGAAGTGGAAATTCCTTCATTAAGGGTACTTTCGCAAATAAAGCTTTCCGAAACAGAATGGATTCAACAGAGATTTGAACAGCTTAATATGATTGATGAAAAAAGGGTAAAAGCCATGTGCCATGGACAAAGCTACCAAAAGCGAGTAGCTAAGTCATTCAACCGTAAAGTTCGACCCAGGCATTTTGAGATCAATGATCTGGTTTTGAGGAAAGTCTTACCCATTATTCTAGATCGTGGAAAGTTCACCCCCAATTATGAAGGGCCGTATGTCATCAAGAAAGTGTTGCCTGGTGGAGCATTAATTCTTGTAGAAATGGATGGCCGAGAATTGCCAAAACCTGTGAACGCTGATGCTGTCAAGAAATATTTTCCCTGAATAAAAAGTTTCGAGTTGCTTTGGACTGAATCCAAGTTTCTTTAGAACATTTGCATCATGCATTTCATGCATACATGGCATTTTTGCATATTTGTTCATTTTGTAGGTACTCAACTGTTCCCCAGGGAAGCTATTCCAAACCTCAAGGAGTCAAACCCAAGGAAGTTGCTACATCAAATCAATCTTCTCCCTAGAATTTAGGAAGTAGATCATATGTGTGAAAACCTTTTCTGTTCAAAAGGGTTTTTCAAGTTTGAAATAAAAATCCCCAGAGGAGTAAAAAAAAATCAATCAAATGTCTTGATTTATCAAAATTCCTCACAGACGGGAGATTTAACCAGATGATCCTTTGGAAAAACAAAAAGAGGATTTCTCAAAAATGCCGAATGGAAATGCCTAGGATGATAAAAGGCAAACCTTTGATCAAACACATCCTTATACTCATTTTGAGAGAATTGAGCGAAAAAGCTATGTCGTAGGACGTAGGTTTCGTTCACATTGAATACATGGATTGAGATGATAAAAGGCATTTCATTTCTCTATCCTAAACACTCATGTTATCCTTTGCTAGCCACTTTGAGCCAAATAAGGAGAATTCTCAAAATACCCCTGTCAAGAACCACCCCACATTGGGGCAAAATAAGAAGTTATGGTTGATTATTTTTGGAACAAAAAGATTAAGAAAGATTTTATTACTTTCACTTGCATCAACCTTCTTGTGGTAGTTTCAGATGGATCTTTATGGAAGCTCGAAACATCCCAAAGTGAAGAAGAGCATTCTTTTCCTCTACCCAAACACAATTATCCTTTGCTTAGCCAAATTGAGCCTTAAGCATCTTCATTTCAAAACCCAAAGTGTTGATTATCTCCCCACATTGGGGCAATGCATATGATTTACCAAGGAAATTTAGAGAAATTGGTGAATATGTATAAAATGTCTCGAGAGTCCAAAAAGCTCAAAAGATAAATATTAGGGGGCATGAAAAAGCAGTGTGCCTGGTAAAAGCAAGGCCGATGCCCATGAAAAAATGTATCAAAGTCAAAAGCAAAAGCAAAAGCAAGAAAAAGCAATATGCTTATGATAAAAGCAAAAGATGCTTAGAAAGAGCAAAGCTCTTATATTGCAAGAAAAATGGACTCTCGAGACAATTTGGTTTTCAAGAATCAAATGATGTCAGATTGGAATGATTTGGTAATGATGCCAAGATAATCATCATTCTTCTTTCAAACCCATTCTATCAAATTTCAAGCCTTTTGAGCCTAACCCGAACCGACATTACAACCCTCTCCGAAGTCTTTTCCGATTGGGATGGTTTGAGTTAATATAAAGTTTTCACAAAGGAACTACCGCTAGAAGGAGTGGAAGTAATCCTATCTTATCTTATCTTCAAGGTTTTTGACTTGTAAACCCGCTGAAGATATTGATGGTATGTTTCTTTTCTTGGCCTCAAAGCAAATACCCTTTGTGTAAGCCCATGACCAAGCCTACATTACGGTCCTTTTGAAAGACCTTTCTGATCAACCAGTTGTATTCAATGTGAATGTTTCCGAAAACCTTTGACATAGGTTCGTGAGGCATCACCAGTGAGAATTGAATAGCTTTCCCACATCGATGAATGGGAATCAAAGCCTTTATGAGAGCCAGTGTGAAAGACCTTTTTGATTAGGTTATTTCCAATTTGACATTTTTATCTAACCTCTTTAAGTGGTTATTCAAAGATTATTTTGTTAAAATTTCCTCTTAAGGATTTTGATAATCTATGCCTTTCACCAAAAGTTGAAAAATTCCGTTTGATTTGTTGTTAAACAATCTCGGAACTTTTTTTCAAAATATCTTTCCCCAGTGGATCGGTTTTTGGTTAGCCTAAACCATAACTTTCATTTTCGATTTTTGGTCATCCTAAACCATAACCCATCATTTTCGGTTTTTGGTTAACCTAAACCATAGCTTTCATTTTCGATTTTTGGTCATCCTAAACCATAACTCCTCATTTTCGATTTTTGGTTAGCCTAAACCATACCCTTGGTTTTTGGTTAGCCTAAACCATAACTCTCATTTTCGGTTTTTGGTCAGCCTAAACCATAACCCCTTGTCTTAGGTTCTAGGTCATTCCTTAAACCTTGTCCTTAGGTTCCTGGTCATCCTTAAACCTTACCTTAGGTTCCTAGTTATCCTTAAACCTTACACTAGGTTCTAGGTCATCCTTAAACCTTGTCTTAGGTTCCTGGTCATCCTTAAACCTTACCTTAGGTTCTAGGACATCCTTAAACCTTGTCCTTTGATTCTTGGTTTTCCTTAAACCATAGGTTTCCTACAAAATCATTTCTCTTTCTTTCCTTCCTTCATACCACCCCATGAGAGAGAGAAGAACACATGATTAATCTGACAATCCAACGGTAAGTACTTCAGGTAAGACTCTGATCAAATGTCTTTGTCTTTATTTTCTTTTTCCCAATTGGAATCGACTAAAAATTTGCAGGTGCCAATTGGTCTTTGAGCGAAACCTCTCCGAACTCCCACTCAAAGAGGGGTAGCTGTTGACACCTAATTTTTAGCCGATACGTCATTAAAAATAAAAAATTCAAGATTATGGTTTCCGATCGCGACGGAGCCTGTTTCTTGAACAAAAAGTGTCGTTTTTTAATTCCGTCTGTTGGTTTAGCTTTTATAAGCGATTTTCTATTCATTTCATGCAAAAACCCGAAAAGTCAAATGGTTGACTTTGGCGTTGACTTTTTGATCAACCCTTTGACCAAAAGTCAACCCCAGGTCAAATTGGGGCTTTTTGCATAAAAAGATTCCTTTCAAGTCCAATTTCACTTTAGAAGTGGAAATTTTAGAAAAATTCAAAGATTTGATCATAAAATCAAGCTCCTAGTGAAAAGTCAACTAGGGTTTGACTTTTGGTCAAACCTTTGACCAAAAAAATTGAAAAATACAAAAATCCAAAAATCATCTTATTTTACATTCAATTTACCTTTGGCATTAGAAATTTTACAAAAATCGATTTAGAATCAACTTTTTCCCAAATTGCGAAATTTGATTCAAATCAGCCAAAAATGAAATTACTTCATTTCTAGTCATTTTTTAGATTAGTTTTCTTCACGACATTTGATCTAGAGGTCATTTTATATCCAATTTTTGAACCAATTTTGTGATTCCAAGCCAAACACAAAAACCCCCAATTTAGGCCATAATCAGTGATTTTGATCGATTCTTCATGATTTGCGCAATTGAGGCACGAATGAGCCTAATTTCTTATATGAAATCCAAATTCAAAATCAATTTTGGAAGATTCACATGAATTTGGGTCAATTTGATCAATTTAGTGATCCAATGATTAGGAAGTTTAAGAGTAATTGGTCTAATTAGTGCAATTCAACTTGATCCACTCTAGACTAATATTCAATTTGATGAATTGAGACTCAATTTGGTTAATTAGACTTCAATTAAACTTGTTAGTCTAGCTCGGTCATGCAATTACCCAAATTCAAAGTTAATTGACTCAAATCGGTTTGATTCAAATTGAACTAATCCGATCGGACTAGTCATTTTTCGGTTGAAAATTTTAATGATCGATAATCCGTTCAGACCAACCAAGGTCGGTCACATCCTCTTGAGTGCGAAAATGACAAAAATGACCTTAATTGAGAATTACAAAAAATGCCCCTAAGAGAAATGACAAAAATGCCCTTCTTCAAGAATTAAGCAAATTAATTAGGGGATAAGCAAATCAATCATGGCCATTCATTTAGAATTGATCATGTCCATCCATAATGCCATGTCACCAATCCTTAGCCTCTAAGGAATATTCTTAATCATTAAGGATGCATTTTGGACCATTTGATTAATCTAAGGGCTAAAATTCAAAGTTGGGGGAGGTATATAGTATTTTTCCCTCCAAAAATTGGAGGGATAATCATTTTCAGATCTGAATTCTCTCTCCTCCCCTCTCTCTCTCTCTCTCTCTCTCTCTCTCTCTAGTCCACGTCTCTCTCTCTCTCTCGTGTTCTCTCTCGGCCGCCGGCCGTTCGCCTCATCGCCGGCTGTTTTCCGGTGAGCCGCCGCTCCGTCGTCATCCCCCACGGCGGCACAAGGCTGGTCGCAAGACCAGCTACCTTCGCAGGTGGCCGGAGCTTGCTGTTCCGGCCTGATTTTCTTCTCGGCATCATCACCGGCGCTGCTGCCGGTGATGTGATCAGCCGGTTCAAGCGGCTGAACCGGCTGATCGGCGACTTCCTCCGGCGATCCAGAGCAACCGACTATCATCCTTGGCGTTCTCACGTTGCTGTGGTGGCCGACCTCTCATCAAACGGCCACCGGATCGCATCTTAAACTTGATTTTTGCTGATTAGTCTATTTGTGAGAAAACGAATTAATTCTCACATTATTTCGTGCAATCCATTGTCGTAGGTTGGCCGAGCTTTTCGAGGCTTCTCCGTGCCATTCCAGATCAAAATACGGAGGCCGGATCGCTCGATTGAGCATTGGATCATTGTTAGACAAGGTAAGAGCACTTGAACACAATTCTGTAAATTCGTGTCCAGTGAAACCTGTTGGCTTGAGATGCTGATTTGAGCTTGTTAGTATCGAAATCTGATGAAGTGATAAACAAGAGAGTCGTAGAGCTCGTCTTAAGCTTCGATTTGATATATCATATGCCTCGATCGGACTTGATTTTCCATGTCAAAACATTTTTAGAAGTTAGGATCAGAACCTGAAACATGTTGCTCAAGTTCATTCTGATGTCTTACTGATTGATGTTGTGCTGTTTGATGATTTTTATGATTTTTTACGATCATTTTCTGGAAAAACTTCCTTCATGAAAGTTGTAGAGCACATCTTGATATGTTCATTGTAAAATTTTCATAAAATTCTGAACATGTTAGCCTAGTACGATTTGCAACGTCATATGCATGTAAATCCGGTGATATGCTGGTTTCAGTCGACCTTCGTGTGTTCTTCGATTTTCATAAATTCGTGTGTTCGAGATATGAAAAAATTTTCTTCACGAAAGTTCTTTCTGAGATCTATTGATACTAATTTCATCAACATCGGAGATCATTTGAATTTTCAAAAGGAATTCTCACGATTTGATCAGAATCTGTGTCCAGATCTGATTTTCATTCCTTTGGAGTTCAAAAGATGTTTCTCCGAATTTGATAAAGTTAAAGTCCTTTTTTGCAAAAAATCAAAATTACAAAGTTGCTCATTGGGGTCTCATTATGTCAACTGGAAATTTTGAGGACCTAATTGCAATTTTTGGAGGGTCAATTTGCTTGAAAAGTCTTCACGGGTTAAAATTTCATTTGCAATTGAGTCCTTCGCGAAAACCGAATTTTATAAAAATTTGGAGGGCTTTTTAGCAAAAACTCAAAACATGAAAGTTGTTGCACACGGGGAATCCTAACCGTACAAAAATGTTCACGCAGTTTTGATAAAGTTTGTTATTTTTCCCGCTATTATTTTGAAATTCATAACTGAACCGAGTCCAGCCTGTCACTGAGATTAAATTGGATATTTTCGGGAAAATTGGCTAGGATTTAGGAAAAATGGTCTTCTTGACTTTTGATCCTCATGTCATAAGCTTTCTAATGACACCTGAACCACTTCATTTGGATGTCATTAGGATAGTTAATCATACTTGAACAGAAGCAATCCGAATTAGACATTAATTGAATAAGTGGTCTTTTTTATAAAGCCCACTTCCCATTGTTTGATTGGCTTCAAAACAAAGCCCATGGGCTTGAATGCATGCTCATTTTATTATTATGCATGTGTTTTTTAGATGAATGTTAGGCCCGGTGCATGTTCGGCGGGTAGCCCATTCTTGATCATTAGAACCCGACTTTAGGGGTTAATTGATATGAGTTGCCGTTTTGTGAATGCAAATGGTAGCTCATTATCATTAACCATTAATCAAACAATGTTAGGTGAATAGGTGGGTGATGAATCGAAACGCATGAAAAACAAAGGCCGATCCCGAGGCCCGTGCTTAATTAGTGAATTGATTGCATCATTATTCTTTCATATGTTGTCCTTTCATGAATGAATGTTATGAATGTAAACACCGACACCCGAGAGGCGGTCCATAGGAGGATAATCCAAAATCGAAAAGACCAAGGTGATTGACCGATGTCCAATCCGGTCTCAATTTGTACTCATTTGATGATGGTGCCAAACCGATGTCCAATCCGGTTTCAATTTGTACTTAATTCATTCATCCCCGATCATGTCTCGGGTTTTTCACTTCGTGTTGTAATAAACACCCGACGAGTTGCGGGTTTTTACTTTCTCGCACTTAGAATTAGCTCGTCTTTTTAATATTTCGAGTGTTTACTTTACGAAATGTCCTTCAAATACAATTGATTGTTTCTTTCTTTTTCTAGACTAAGATAGGATTAGTTTAGAATCCTAAATGAAAACATAAAAACAAGATGCATGATCACCTAGTGGACTAAGACTTTGGCATGAAAATGGTAAAAAAAACAAATGCATGACGACTTAGATAACAACCATGTTAAGTTTAGCGGTACCGAAAGGGCGTTAATAGAAATATTAACGTAAGCTAGTCCCCGAACCTTTGATCTCTGGTTTTCGTAGAAACCGAAACGAAATTCCCGCGTTTCGGTTGGGTATTCTAGCCGACCCCCGACCTAGGCTAGTGGCGACTCCTTAAAAAATAAAATAAAATCAATCTGCTGTCACGCGAGATATGGATTTAGGGAAAATCCACGTTCATGATCAATGGATCATATGGCTAAACAAAAGATTTACACTTCAGTAAAATCATTTTTTATAAGGTGCCGTATGAACCATCTCATGAACACTTATCTCTAAACCCGCCTCATCCGAGTTCGGCCCTCGAGGGGTAGGTCGCGACAATCGTTATACTAAACGCATCATCTACAGTAGGGATATGGTGTTCTAGAGAATCTACGACAAATTAGATTGTTCCACAACCTCATGAAAAACCACAGACGGTTGAGTTAGATGTTGATTTGGAGGAAGAGACAGAGGCTATACAAGTAAGAATAATAAATTCAGATTTCGAAGCTAATGAGACAAATGACATAATAGAGTCTAAAATTGTGTTTGAGGTTGAAGCAACTCGAATCGGTCTTGCAAAGATCCACATAGCCAAGATGACCACATGAGACGTATATCCTTTTTGCCGATAATGAGTATTGTGCCCTAACTGTTACAGGTGATTATCCAAGTACTGTTCAGGAAGAAAGAAGTGCAGAGAATGTCAAACATTGGGAGAAAGCCATGAACTATAAGTGGAGTTTGGTAAAACTACCCACAGATTGAAAGGCAATTGCTTATAAGTGGGTGTTCAAGAAGAAGATGTTTGGAGATGGAGATGATAGATCGATACAAAACTCACTTCGTTGTGAAGAGGTACTTGCAGTTAAAGGGCGTCGATTGTGGTTAGATTTTTTCTCCCATTGCTAAATTGAAGTCCATAAGATTTGTATTATCTGTCGCAGCTACATACAATATAAGGTAGAGTAGCTCGATATGAAGACAATATTTCTCTATGGTGACTTGGATGAGGATATTTACATGAAGCAACCAGAAGGATTTGTGGTCATAGAAAAAGAAGATTTTTTTGCAAACTAAACAAGTTTTTGTATGGTATGAATCAATATCGAAGAATGTGGTTGTGACGCCCCTACCTCAGGGTCATAAACGTGACGTCCCTTCCATTATTATCTTTATTTACACACACGCGGAAGCATATCTCGGGACAATCACATTCAGAACAATAGCGGAAATAAGATAAACAACATCATGAGCAAACTTTATGTTTACAGAACATGCAACATATTTAAACAAGCCTTTCTCTTTTGGGTCATAGCAAACATCACACATATTCTACAAGCCTATTCCGAAGGCTTTTCTAATTACAAGCCGACGTGGCTTGGGCTTTCCTATCCCCACTATGATTTCTCGCTCCTCGTTTCTTCACCTTCACCCTGGTCCCGTCCGTCTGGCCATCTCACATCCCACCCGTGGCTCTATCCCGAAGCCGGCCTGCCCTGAGGCACCAAGTCCGTTAGGCCCTCATCGAACATCACAAGCATCGTGATTTAGCGGTAGGCACGATCTTCTCTGACATTTATCACGGTGAGCACTTCGGCTCTCGGCTTCACGGGATTGCCAACGCGGGCTGGGGGAGATGCCATCCCTACGAACCTAAAAAAGGGAAAACAACGGGGAATGAGTCGGGGAGACTCAGCAAGTAAAATTTTACTAACAGGCGAGGACATATCAATCGTCATTACACGAAACATTTCTTACCGCACCGGCCTCCGTGGCCGATCAAACAACGACGGGCATAGCAAGCATAAAACAAGGATTCCAGGCATGGCTAAGTCACGGTTTACCTCATGTGTCGCGCCTCGGTTTCTAATTCGTGTTAGATAACATGCAAAAAAACACGAGACAAGGCAAACTTGTTATAGAGAACACAACATCGAAACACCAAGAACCGAGAACGGGGAAAGCTCGTGATACAACGTATTTCAACGTCATTTCCCGGTAGTAAAATCTCACTTACTCTTGATAAAACAAGAACTAAAGAGTAGAGAACGGGCGGAAAGGTGACGGTCTCGGTCTCGAACAACTCTCGGTAATGGCTTTTCTTTCTCTCTCTCGGATTTTCTTTCTCTCTCTTGGCTCTCGGCTTCTTCTCTCTCTCTTGGTCAATTCATGTAAGTGGAAAAAGTGAGCCAAAACTCTCTAAAGGGTTCTATTTATAGAGGAAGCAAAGCTAGGGTTTTGGATGATGCGTGCGCATATGTCATAGGGGGTATGAGGTATGCGCACGTGTCATCGGAACGATGAGGTAAGCGCGCGCATCATCCCTTCATTAATGACCTAATTCCAAAGTCAAGAAAAATGATGGAATGGCCAAAAAGTTTCCCTTTCTCTCTCCTCATGCTTGCCGTGACTTCCTCTCTCTCTCCCCCCTCCTTGCCGTGGCCTCCTCTCTTCCTTTTTGGTCAATACTTGATGACCAAGCTTCATAATTGGCTTCATAAATGGCCATAATGACTAGTGGAAAATGAAGACCAAGGAATAAATGAAGGTAATGATGATATGGATAAGGTTTGACCTAGTCAAACTTTCTAGGGCTTTCTCTAATTGGCTGAATTCAATCCCAATTTGCTCGGACCAAACGGATCTCGCGAAAATACGCACATAACGTCCAAAACGAACCCCGCATCATAATAATTTCCAAACTTTTCCCGAGGGTTTTCTCACAAAACACGTATAAAAGATCTCATTCAACCTGAGGTTCGGCATGGGAATGTCCTTAAATATCACCAAAAGACATCAAGTCGAGATTCCAACATTTTCATATAGGAATTTATAAATCTTTGAAATCTGACAAAACCGAACAGCTTTGCACTGTTCACGAAATTGGTCTTGAAAATATAGTAAATGAACTCCAAAAATTCTCAAATTTGGATATATCATAAACAAGGCTTTAAAAAACATTTCTCGTGAGAATACAAAATCTGAATCTCTCTGCAAATGCCATTTTTAGTAACTCAAAGTCAGACTGAAAATAGTTCGCTGGAACAGAATTCTTGTTTTTCGAATTAAGCTCTGTCTAGCATGCAAATCATCTCAGAAAATTCCCAAATTTGTACACGTTATAGAAAAGGACGTTCTCAACAACTTTTGTGAAGGAAAC
Organism: Syzygium jambos; assembly: GCA_031216235.1. Taxonomy (NCBI): domain Eukaryota; kingdom Viridiplantae; phylum Streptophyta; class Magnoliopsida; order Myrtales; family Myrtaceae; genus Syzygium; species Syzygium jambos. Next base: position 17,922,849 of record CM062223.1, on the reverse strand, counting down.
TTTTCCAAAATCGGCCCAGAAAAGCTTGTAGAAAATAAAGACGGTGTGAACATCACCAAAATACCCATTCTGGGCAGTTTCAGACAGTCCGAAAATCAGGCCATTATACCACTCATATCAACTCCAAAAATTCTAAAATTAAAGTATGTAAAACTTCATGATGTTTGGAACAACTTTCGAGAAGAAAGTATTTGGAAATTTGGATCACAAAAGTCTCCCCAAAAATAACAAAACGAATGAGTACCGAGGATCCGAAATACGGTTTTCCAAAACAAGAGTAGAAATTTTTGTTCCGATTGGAAAACCATCAAACTTAAACCATAGGCATTTTCCAGGGACTGAAATTGAGGATGTGATAGTGGTACTAGAAGTTTGACTCATATGTCTTGAAACTTGGCTTTGCTCGTTGTGATGTTGATCATTATGTTTATGTGAAGAGGTTAAAGGATGATTTTGTTATCTTAACCTTATATGTTGTTGATTTGCTGCTAGTTAGGAACAATTTGAGAATGATCAGTAATGTGAAAGGACTGTTGGTGAAACAATTTCGGATGATGGATATAGGCCTGTCGCGACCTACCCCTCGAGGGCCGAACTCGAATGAGGCGGGTTTAGAGATAAGTGTTCATGAGATGGTTCATATGGCACCTTATAAAAATGATTTTACTGAAGTGTAAATCTTTTGTTTAGCCATATGACCCATTGATCATGAACGTGGATTTTCCCTAAATCCATATCTCGCGTGACAGCGGATTGATTTTATTTTTTAGGAGTCGCCACTAGCCTAGGTCGGGGGTCGGCTAGAATACCCAATCAAAACGCGGGAATTTCGTTTCGGTTTCTACGAAAACCAGAGATCAAAGGTTCGGGGACTAGCTTACGTTAATATTTCTATTAAGGCCCTTTCGGTACCGCTAAACTTAACATGGTTGTTATCTAAGTTGTCATGCATTTATTCTTTACCATTTTCATGCCAAAATCTTAGTCCACTAGGTGATCATGCATCTTGTTTTTGTGTTTTCATTTAAGATTCTAAACTAATCCTATCTTAGTCTAGAAAAAGAAAGAAACAATCAATTGTATTGAAAGACCTTTCGTAAAGTAAACACTCGAAGTATTGAAAAGACGAACTAATTCTAAGTGTTATGAAGTAAAAAGTAAAAACCCGCAACTCGTCGGGTGTTTATTACAATACGAATTGAAAACCCGAGACATGATCGGGGGATGAATGAATTGAATACAAATTGAAACCGGATTGGACATCGGTCTAACACCATCAAATGAGTACAAATTGAGACCGGATTGGACATCGGTCAATCACCTTGGTCTTCTACCATTTCGGATTATTCTCCCATGGACCGCCTCTCGGGTGTCGGTGTTTACATTCATAACATTTATTCATGAAAAGACAACATATGAAAGAACAATGATGCAATCAATTCACTAATTAAGCACGGGCCTCGGAATCGGCCTTTGTTTTTTTCATGCGTTTCGATTCATCACCCACCTAATCACCTAACATTGTTTGATTAATGGTTAATGATAATGGGCTACCATTTGCATTCACAAAACGGCAACTCATATCAATTAACCCCTAAAATCGGGTTCTAATGACCATGAATGGGCTACCCGCCGAACATGCACCGGGCCTAACATTCATCTAACAAACACATGCATAAAAATAAAATGAGCATGCATTCAAGCCCATGGGCCTTGTTTCGAAGCCAATCAAACAATGAGAAGTGGGCTTTATAAAAAAGACCACTTATTCAATTAATGTCTAATTCGGATTACTTCTGTTCGGATGCGATTAACTATCCTAATGACGTTCAAATGAAGTGATTCAGGTGTCATTAGAAAGCTTATGACATGAGGATCAAAAGTCAAGAAGACCATTTTTTCTAAATCCTAGCCAATTTTCCCGAAAATATCCAATTTAATCTCAGTGACAGGCTGGACTCGGTTCTGTTATGAATTTCAAAATAATGGCGGGAAAAATAACAAACCTTATCAAAACCGCGCAAAAATTTTTGTACGGTTAGGATTCCCCGTGTGCAACAACTTTCATGTTTTGATTTTTTGCTAAAAAGCCCTCCAAATTTTTATAAAATTCGATTTTCGCGAAGGACTCAATTGCAAATGGAATTTTAACCCGAAAAGACCTTTCATGAGATTTTAAGCAAATTGGCCCTCCAAAAATTGCCATTAGGTCCTCAAAATTTCCAGTTGACATAATGAGACCCCAATGAGCAAATTTGTAATTTTGATTTTTTGCAAAAAAGGACTCTAACTTTATCAAATTCGGAGAAACATCTTTTGAACTCCAAAGGAATGAAAATCAGATCTGGATACAGATACTGATCAAATCGTGAGAATTCCTTTTGAAAATTCAAATGATCTCTGATTTTGATTAAATTAGTATCAATAGAAAGATCTCGATCTCAGGAAGAACTTTCGTGAAGAAAATTTTTTCATATCTCGAACACACGAATTTATGAAAATCGAAGAACACACGAAGGTCGAACTGAAAACAATATATCACCAGTTCATATGCATATGACATTGCAAATCGTACTAGGCTAACATGCTCAGAATTTTATGAAAATTTTACGATGAACAGATCAAGATGTGCTCTACAACTTTCATGAAGGAAGTTTTTTCAGAAAATTATCGTAAAAAATCATAAAAATCATCAAACAACATAACGTCAATTAGGAAGACATCAAAACAGACTTGAGCAACATGTTTCAGATTCTGATCCTAACTTCTAAAAATGTTTTGATATAGAAAATCAAGTCCAATCGAGGCATATGATATATCAAATCGAAGCTTAAGACGAGATCTACGATTCTCTAGTTCATCACTTCATCAGATTTCGACATTAACAAGCTCAAATCAGCATCTCAAACAAGCAGGTTTTACTGGACACGAATTTACAGAATTATGCTCAAGTGTTCTTACCTTGTTTCACAATGCTCAATCGAGCGATCCGGCCTCCGTATTCAGATCAGAAATGATACGGAGAAGCCTCGGAAAGCTCGGCCAACCTATGACAATAGAGTGTACAAAATATTGTGAGAATTGATTCGTTTTCTCACGAATAGACTAATCAGCAAAAAATCAAGTCAAGGATGCGATCCGGTGGCCGTTCGACGAGAGACCGGCCACCACAGCGATGTGAGAATGCCGAGGAACGCTGCTGGATGCTCTGGATCGCCGGAGGAAGACGCCGATCAGCCGGTTCAGCCGCTTGAACCGGCTAATCATATCACCGGCGGTAATGCCGGTGATGTTGCCGAGAGGAAGAAGTCGCCGGAGGAAGGAGCTCCGGCCACCAGCGAAGGCAGCTGGACTTGCGACTGGCCTTGGACCACCGTGGGGGATGTCGGTGGGGCGGCAGCTCGCCGGAAAACAGCCGGCAAGGAGGCGAAATGGCTGCCACCGAGAGAGAGCTCGAGAGAGAGAGATGATCGTGAGAGGGAGAGAGAGAGAGAGAGAGAGAGAGAGAGAGAGAGAGAGAGAGAGAGAGAAACCAGATCTGAAAATGAACCCCCCTTTGATTTTTGGAGGGAAAAATACTATATACTTCCCTCAACTTTGAATTTTAGCCCTTAGATTAATCCAATGGTCCAAAATGAATACTTAATGATTAAGAATATTCCTTAAAGGCTAAGGATTGGTGACATGGCATCATGGATGGACATGATCAATTCTAAATAAATGGCCATGATTGATTTGATTATCCCCTAATTAATTTGCTTAATTCTTGAAGAAGGGCATTTTTGTCATTTCTCTTAGGGGCATTTTTTGTAATTCTCAATTAAGGGCATTTTTGTCATTTTCGCGCTCAAGAGGATGTGGCTGGCCTTGGTTGGTCTGAACGGACTGTCGATCGTCGAAATTTTCAACCGGAAAATGACTAGTCCGATCGGATTAGTTCAATTTAAATCAAACCAGTTTGAGTCAGTTAGCCCTAAATTTGGGTAATTGCATGATCAAGCTAGACTAACAAGTTTAATTGAAGTCTAATTAACCAAATTGAGTCTCAATTCATCAAATTGAATATTAGTCTAAAGTGGGTCAAGTTGAATTGCACTAATTAGACCAATTACTATTAGACTTCCTAATCATTGGATCACTAAATTGATCAAATTGACTCAAATTCATGTGAATCTTCCAAAATTGATTTTGAATTTGGATTTCATATAAGAAATTAGGCTCATTCATGCCTCAATTGCGCACATCATGAAGAATCGATCCAAATCACTGATTAGGGCCAAAATTGGGGGTTTTTGTGTTTGGCTTGGAATCACAAAATTTGTTCAAAAATTGGATATAAAATGACCTCTAGATCAAATGTCGTGAAGGAAACTAACCTAAAAAATGACTAGAAATGAAGTAATTTCATTTTTGGCCGATTTGAATCAAATTCCGCAATTTGGGAAAAAGTTGATTCTAAATCGATTTTTGTAAAATTTCAAATGCCAAAGGTAAATTGAATGTAAAATAAGATGATTTTTGGATTTTTGTATTTTTCAATTTTTTTGGTCAAAGGTTTGACCAAAAGTCAAACCCTAGTTGACTTTTCACTAGGAGCTTGATTTTATGATCAAATCTTTGAATTTTTCTGAAATTTCAACTTCTAAAGTGAAATTGGACTTGAAAGGAATCTTTTTATGCGAAAAACCCCAATTTGACCTGGGGTTGACTTTTGGTCAAAGGGTTGACCAAAAAGTCAACGCCAAAGTCAACCATTTGACTTTTCGGGTTTTTGCATAAAATGAATAGAAAATCGCTTACAAAAGCTAGGCCAACAGACAGAATTAAAAAACGACACTTTTTGTTCAAGAAACAGGCTCCGTCGCGATCGGAAACCATAATCTCGAATTTTCTATTTTTAATGACGCATCGGCTAAAAATTAGGTGTCAACAAGGCCCAACAAACTTCGTCTTGGGCATGCAAATAAAAAGAGAGCATGAGAATGAGAAGTTGTGGCTAAGTCAGAACAAATATGTTAAAAGTGTGTTGAAGAAGTTCAAAATGGCAAACTGTAAACCAGTGAAGACCCCCATGTCCACAAGTTCCAAGTTATAAGCGTTATAATGTCCCAAAACGAAAGAGAAAGTTGAAGAGATAGCAACAATCCCATATTCAAGCGCAGTTGAGAGCTTAATGCATGCCATTGTATGTACTTGTCCAGACATTGCTCCTGTAACGGGAGTATTGAGCATATATATGTCTAATATGGAGAAAGAGCATTGGATGGCAGTAAAGCGGGTGTTTCATCATCTTTGCAGTACATCCGACTTTAAGCTATGTCATGAAGGCATGAAAAGCTCAAAAAGACAACAAGCATTATAACTAAAGTATTTTGTGGATACCAATTGGGTAAGTGACATTGATAGCAGAAGGTCAACCAGCAAATATGTTGTTTCCTTATTTGGCGAAACAGTGAGTTGGATGAGCAAGAGGCAAAGCACGATTGATATATCCACTACTAAAGTAGAGTACATGGCCCTTACTCAAATGCTATGAAGTGACCAAACTGCGCAAATTGTGTACTGGGCTTGGTTTTACATAAGGAGGAGTAAAGATTGGTTGTGATAGTTAGATTGCTATATTCTTGACTACAAATCATAGATTTCCTACAAGAACATCAACATACAATATCACTTCATTTGAGAGAAAGTGGAACAAAAGTTTGTAGTATCGAAGAATGTTGACACGATGCAGATTTTCTTACTAAGGCAATGAGTACAGAAAAGTTAAATGGTGTCCAACTGTGTTGGGCTAAAGAAGCATGTGAAGGCACCAAGTGAGAGAATGTTGGAATGTGACTCATACTCCCCATCAACAGGAAGGTATGAGGTCTCGCTCTAAGCCCTAGTTTGGGCTTAGGCTCGTAAATAGTTGCTGCCTATATATAATATATTTTTATCGTAATTGAGAGTTGTAAAAGAGAGGTAAGAGATGCGAATTATAGTAAAATTATATGTTAGATGTAGCTCTAATTTAAAGGTGAACTAGAATAAATCTTGTGTCTCAATATCTCTTTCTCGCCCTAGTTTGTATGCCTAATCCTAACAACATTTTGATTTCATAATATAGCTAAAAGACTTTAATTTTTTTACCTTTTTTTTCTCTTTCTTATAAGTTTCTTGTTGCAGCCATAATTCATCTATTCATGGAGACATAACTATTTTATGCTATTAGCAATACGCTTGTACGTGACGGTGATCACAAGAATTACTTCGATAGCATCTTTCCCTGGCTACATCACGTACATTGATTTCATGAACGACATGGGTCATTGCAACTTCGAGCTCATCCCCAATTGGCTTATCAACATCTTTCCACCTCTCAGAGCTTAATACACACTCTATCGTAAGTCCCACAATACATAAATCATTTTCATTTAATCTCTCTTCTTGTACTCTCTCTCTCTCTCTCTCTCTCTCTCTCTCTCTCTCTCTCTCTCTCTCTCTCTCTCTCTCTCTCTCTATTAAAAACATGAAAAGGAAACGGCTCTCTCTCTCTCTCTCTCTCTATTAAAAACATGAAAAGGAAACGGCTTTTACAAAGTACAATTAATGTGTACAAACCACCAAAAATCATAAATTTTGCCCATCGTGACATCAATACACCAAAATTTTCTTCGTGTCACAAAAAAAAACCCAAATTATATCCACTATGACATAAACACCCCAAACTTTTTTGGTGTCACCAAAACTCCTAAGCTTGTACTAGTTTGACAAAAAAATCTCTAAATATTTGTTACACTGATACAAGTTTTGGGTATTGGTGACACAAAAAAATAATTTGGGATATGGGGGTCACGTTGGATAAAGTTAAGGTTTTTGTTAAAAGTAACAGAGGGTATTTTTATCATATTGGTATCAATTTGAGAGTTTTGGTGACACAAAAAAAGTTTTGGGCATTCATAAATTCATATCACACTAGACATAGTTTGGAATATTTTGTAATATTTTCTCAATATTAAGATATTTGGGTGATGACCATGCTGCATGTATTCTCATGAATTACTAAACAACATTGCATGTACAGTACACTCCATTTACGTACTTATTTCCTTAGGCATGAAAATTTGTGTGGAAACAGAAATAGTGGAGAGAAAATGTCAAGAGTAGTAATTTATTTCGGTAAAAAAGAGAGGGAATATGTATGAGAGAAATAATATATATATATATTAAAGCAAATGACATTTCCGCCCTTCTCATTGTGTTTGGTAAAAAGGGTCGATTACTATTAACTTCATACCCGATCATAATATGCTGAAGTAATTATTTCGGTAAAAAAGAGAGGGAATATGTATGAGAGAAATAATATATATATATATATATATTAAAGCAAGTGACATTTTCGCCCTTCTCATTGTGTTTGGTAAAAAGGGTCGATGACTATTAACTTCATACCTGATCATAATATGCTCAAGTAATCTTAAATTGATCAATATTGCAATTAGTATTCTCTTCAAATTTGATTGTTACCGAGTATCTTAATTTTTAGAATTTTTATACTGGGGGATACTTTTAAAAGCAAGATTTGGGCTCTCAAATGCCCAAGCTTTTCCTTGCATTTCAGTAGGGCAAAAAATTTGGTGGACAAACTGATTTGATTTTCTAGCTAAATCACCACCAACTCTTTTATATGATTGTTCCAAACAGGTGAATTGAAAATCTCGTTACACTAAGAAATCTACACGTAAAACCATGGGGTGACTGTTTAAGTTTATTGATCACGTAACCTATTAACAGGCATTGGATGGTCCTAAACAACTGACACGGGTGTTGACTGAACGTTTTGAGTCTATTGGTTTTCTATTTTCTCCATGACATATGTGCGTCCATCTGTGTGCCAACTTGGTTTCTTGTTCTTCGCTTTCCTGTAGTATCTATGACAATGGCAAAGAGGAGCCATCAATGGCTTGATAGAAGAAGCTACACTGGACGCTTACCAGAAAGGAGTCAATGTTCTGAGTGGTCTTCTCAATCAGACAAGATGTTGTCTCCTTCCATAGGCAACCCTCCAATATTAATGTCAATTTAATTACATCGTCGAGAATTACAGCGAGCTTGATTTGGCTTTTTCAAAATACACTCGAAATTCTGTCATTGGGGTATCTATTTTAGCCAAACTATGTAATGTTTATGGATTTCAATTTTCCCCCCTTTTGTTTTCCTTTTAGGGAGAGGAATTGAATAGGAATTGTGAATTGCACATTCAAAAGCAGAGAGATTTGAGGACCAAGTTGGTGGATGGGAGTAGATTGGCAATGGCAATTGTGCTACACAGCATTCCCAAAGGGACAAGCCAAGTGCTTGTCGAAGGCAACCTTAACAAGCTTGTTTATGCCATTGCCCATGCTTTATGTAAAAGGGGTATCCAGGTGCTTACTATTCTTCTTCTTTATATACACGCATGTTTATAAGCCCAAATTCTAATGGTGAATTGCACATTCAAAAGGACTGGTCATTTTAGGGTTACAAAAATGCTTCAATACAAAGAAGAGAAGGACTGAGCATCTGGATACAGTAAGAATTTCTTAATGTGGGCTTCATTAATTGAAATTAACTGAATTAGTTTGGTTTAATAAAGGTAAGATATATAGGTTCTTAATAAGTCTAATATGAGGCTGGCTGGTATGGGCCGAGTACGGTTCGACCCGTAATGAGAGAGACCGTGGTCAAAAACTCTATAAATAGCACTCAAGTCCTTCCCTTAACCTGATGATACATAATCTGATTCACATACGGATCTAAAGAGAACTTTCTTCTCGTGAGTAGCAATCTCATTAGGCCAGTGTTCTAATGAAGGGTATAGGGGAGAAGCACTTGAGTTCGTGTTCGGAAACCGTCACAAATTTCGCGTCAAGTTCAATGGATTCCAAACCAGGTACATGAATCGATAATTTCTCCATTAAAGTGTTTTCGATTTTTTATTAAGGTGATCCTAGGCGTGCCATTTTCGTGGCCATCATGTGGTATCAGAGCCTGCCATAGATTAAAACTGCAATATTCGGATTAGGATCATTTTCGTTATGTCCGAGAGGTTTTTACCCATTTTCAAAATTTTTTGTCGGTTGAATGTAAAATTTTATTATATATTCCGAATCTACTCATCGAGACGAGAAGATTGATAGGCGGCACGTCACCGGACGAGGCCACATGCGCCCTCACGTGCGTAAACGCACTGTGGGCGTGGCAGCGCGTGACAACCACACACGGCCATGCCGAACTAGTGCATTTTCCGCTGGTAACCGCTGGATGACGTCAGTATGACAACAGCGAGGGTGTGGATCCGAGTTAACCCGAATCCTAACCTGACCCGACTATTGACCCGACCAGTCAATCGATCAGACCAGTCCATTGACCCAACCAGTCAACCGATCAAACCAGCTGTTCAGACCGATTTAACGGGCTGAACACACGCTCACGCGCCGCGCTTTCCAGTGGCGCGTGAGGGCGCATCCGACGTTCGTTTGGGACATTCTTGATATCGACACGCTCGTATCGAGATTTTCTACATTATGATATATTTATTTTACATGTTTGAAGCTTTTACAAATGTGAAAATACGTATAAAACCCTATATACACATATTTTTAGGGTATTTTTTGCGTATTTTCTTGTATTTCTCTATGGTTTCGGAAATGCATATGGTAGCTCACATGTATATCACCACATAAGGACTATGTAGAGTGCAATTCATTGTCTATCAATGAATGGAACAATATAATTAACATGACATATAATTTCAAAGATATACGCCCATGTCTTTACGTCTAACATTATATGTATAAAGTGAATGTGATACATAAAACTCATATCCCTAGTATGAGAGATTTTCAAAGATTCAGTTGGGTAGTGACCACTAAAGTGGCACACTTGATTGGGTTTGAGAAATATCGATCTCATATTGTGATGAGATGTCTCTTGTTCTATTGCGTGATCATACTCCCAAATGATGTGATCTTGTATTGGTTCATGGAGGGGTACATGTATAGCATGTGCTTGAGAAATGACTAATCTTAGTAGTTCATGCACCCAAAGGTGGTGATTTCACGAAAGATTAGAATGTGTTATCATGGCCGCGGTCATGTGGAGAGTACACAACTGCATGTCATATTTTCTGCCCAAAGGTAATTATATGATGATGTATGTAACTCTCCGAATAAGTACTCATATGATGCTAATTGTATTGTTTGTTTATTTTCCAGTCACTTTTTCTGTAAACGGTAATTCCATTTCCATTGAGGTCCTTATTGGGTTGAACTTTAAGAAATAGAAAGAGGATTTTCTATTTGGAATGGAGCTGGCGGATATTCACATTGCTCTTACAAAGGATAAGCCGGCAGATATCATGGCCACCAGTACTGAAGCTAAGAAAACGGACTATGCTGCTTAGGAAAAGAGCAATTGGATTTGCTTGTTGACAATGAAGAAATCCATTCAAGAATACTTGAAAAGTGATTTGCCAGCTGACTGTACTGCTAAGGAAATAATGGCAGCCTTAGAGGCTAGAAACAGCATTTCATCTAATGCTGAAGTTGGTACACTTTTTCAAAAGCTCTTCAATATGAAGTATGATGGTACTGCTGGGGTTAGAGATTATGTCCTTAGGATAATAGACCTAAAGACGAAGCTTCAAGCTCTTAATGTTTCCATTCCTAATGCTTGCATTGTGCATCAAGCCATAAACACCCTTCCACCTGATTTTGGGATTATAAAGACAAATTGCAATTCTCGGGATGAGACTCGATCAGTTAATGACTTGATAGCAAAGGTGGTAGTAGAGGAAGAGAAACTTAAGAAGGAAAAAGGGCATCTAGCCTTATATATTTCTGGTTCCCATAAAAGGAAGGATAAGAAGTCCAAAAATCGTACTCATAAAGGTATTCATGACACTACTGGTCAATCTGATAATATGAGTCCAAAGATAACATCCTTCGAAAGAGATGGTGACCGTTGTTTCTTTTGTAAGAAGAAAGATCACATAAAGAAAAACTGCGGAAAGTTTAAAGCTTGATTGTCCAAATGTGAGCCTACAGGTAATGATTCTTTGGCACTTGTTTGTGAATCCAACCTATCAGAAGCACCATCGAGTTCCTGATGGCTTGATAGCGGTGCAATTAATCATGTTTCGTTTACCATGCAGGGATTTATAAACCGGAGGAAGCCAAATCAGGATGAGTCAAGACTCACTGTAGGAAATAACGAGAAAGCCGATATTATTTATGTGGGATATGTTATCTTGATTCTAGACACTGGTTTTAAATTAATATTGAAAGACACTTTTTATGTACTTTCTTTTAGACGGAACTTAGTTTTCGTATCGTGTTTGGACATATATGGCTACTCTTTTGAAATCAAGAACAATGTTATTTCTTTGTTTCTTAATTCAAATAAGATTGGGTGCTATAATATGTCCAACGGATGGTACAGATTGTGTTTGTCTCCCAAAGACATATACGTCGCTTATACGACTGAAAAGGTTATTTTCAAGAGATCACTACCTAAGGAACAGTCTTTTGCATTATGGCATAAACGTCTTGGTCATATCTCTAAGGATAGAGTAGAAAGGCTAATAAAGACTAACATCCTACCTACTCTTAAAGATGACCTAGAGACATGTATAGACTATTGTAGAGGTAAAATGATAAAGATAATGAAGAAAACCGCAATATGAAGTTCTGATCTATTGGAGGTCATTCACACTGACATAAGTAGACCCTATATGTTAACCTTGTGTAGAAATTTTTATTTCATCACATTTATTGATGACTATTCTCGATATGACTATCTGTATTTGATTAAAGAAAAATTTGAGTCTCTTGACAAGTTCAAGATTTTTCGGACTGAAGTCGAGAAATAATTGAGAAAGGTCATAAAGGTTGTTAGATCTGACCAAGGTGGAGAGTATTATGGCAAACATGGCAATACCGGATAGCTAAAGAGGCCATTTGCCAAATACTTAGAAGATTCTGGGATAGTGGCTCAGTTTACTATCCCTGGGAGTCCTGAACAAAATAGTGTAGCCGAAAGGCACAATCGCACCCCTATGGAAATGGTGAGGAGTATGATTAGTAGGACAAATTTACCTGCTTTTCTGTTGGGTGAAGCTTTGAAAACAATTTTGTACATTCTGAATCGTGTACCTACTAAAGATGTTCCATTGACTTATTTTGAGTTATGGACTGGACGTAAGCGTAGCTTAAACCATATTAAGGTTTGGGAATGTCCTGCAAAAGTGAAATTATATAATCCAACATTAAGTAAGTTGGACTCCAGAACCATTCGATGTTACTTTGTATCTTACCTAGATCATTCAAAGGGATATCGGTTCTATAATCCCAATAGAGGCACAAGAATTATGGAGTCACAGACAGCGAAGTTTCTGGAGTTTGATGTGGCCAAAGAAAGTAGATGCTCACATACTATTGAGGATAATAGTATGGTAGGTAATGTTGTATATTTTTCTCCTCCTATACAGATAATTGTGGAGACTCCCACACCACACATTGAACCTGTTAAGCATTAGGATCCTATTATCGAGACAGCTCCTAATGAAGTTCCTCAAGGCTTTCAGGTGCAGAATGAGGCTATTGTTGCTCCAGTAAGGAGATATATTAGAGAGAGATGATCAGCTATACCACCAGACTATTTAGTCTATATAGGAGAGTAAGACTACGGTATCGGTTCTGTGGCTGATCCAGTGACTTATGCGGAAGCTATTTCTTGTCCTTAGTCGGAACTGTGGTTAGATGCAATGAGAGATAAAATGCAATCTATGAAGCATAATGGTGTTTGGAAACTTATTGAATTACCTAAAGATCATAGATTCATTAGCTGCAAATGGGTGTATAAGACTAAAAGAGACTCCAAAGAAAAGATTAAGAAGTTTAAAGTCAGACTGGTAGTTAAGGGTTTCACTCAAGGAGAAGGAGTAGACTATGAAACAACTTTTTCTTCGGTCTCTTCTAAAGATTCTTTCAGAGTGATCATGGCATTGGTAGCTCATTTCGATATGGAGTTACACTAGATGGATGTTAAAACTACTTTTCTCAATGGAGACCTTAATGAAGAAGTTTATATGATGCAACCGAAGGCTTTGCGACAGATGATTCAGGTACGCTTGTATGTAAACTGAAAAAGTTTATTTATGGTCTCAAGCAAGCTTCTAGACAATGGTACTTGAAGTTTCATAGTGTTGTCGCTTCATTTGGTTTTGTTGAGAACAAAGTAGATCAGTGCGTCTACTGTTGGTTTTCTACGGAACATGCATAGTTAAATTAAATATAAACGCAGCGAAAAGATATAACCATACATGTATCTCCAAAGGCGTTGTTCGTGCGTTTCAATCAAAAATCGGAAGACCATAAGGTTAAACGGATTACCTTTCGCTGAGTGCCCAGAACGATTTCAGTTTGGATGTTTGTTGGTTTTCTTTCGCTGAGTGCCCAGGACGATTTCGATTCGGATGTTCTTCAATTCGAGCCCCACAAGTATCGGACCTCTAGTTCAGACACACCACCAATCGCACGACGAACGGAAGGAAGAACTTGCGGATAATCACCAATAGAATTGTGCTAGCAATCTTGTGGCGACAATTCCCCGCAATCTTGATATTTTAGTCACGGCGTCGGAAGAGAGAAAACGTGTATTCTTTCTCACGAACACTTGACAATTTCATATGCATTTTCTTCATCCCTTTTCAACTGTTGCTGATCGCGGTTTTTTTAATTTTTAGCGATCAGCAACAGTTACTGATCGCATGCATGATCAGCAACGGTTGCTGATCGTGCATGTGCGCACACGATCAGCAACCGTTGCTGATCGTGCATGTATGCACATGTGCACATGATCAACAACGGTTGCTGATCATGTGTATGCACACGGTCAGCAAAAGTTTGTTGACCGTGTGCACCTTTTTTTTTTTTTAATAAAATTAAAACTCACACGGACAGCATCTATTGCTGTCCGTATGCACTTTTAAATTATATATATATATATATATATATATATATATATACAAATATATAAGTGCATGATCAGCATATGTTTATTTTGTGAGCATCATATGCACACACGCCCATGACAAAAAATTGAATTAAATTAAATCACATTTAATTTAATTACAGTCCGACTCAATTCGATTGCAAACATATTTACAATATTGTCTCTTCCATACAACGTCATTCTAAATTGGTTATGGTGTGTGACATCCCTAGGTTCATCACTGATCTAGTAGTAGGACTTGCACTAACACGTTAGTACTCCCGAGAGAATTGATTGTCCCGATCAACCTTTAGGTCCTACAAGCCATGATTGACATCTAGCAATATGTCATGGCTACCCAGACAGTGTGAATGTTTTAAGAACATAATGAACTTGTCAGCTTTGGCTACAGTGTAATCTAATCCCTCTGCCTTACTATGTCCCGATCGAACAAAGACCATGGAATATTTGTCAAGTCACCAATTCGATCATATGCACAAATCTAATTGATATACACTTTATATGAGACATGAACAGTTCATTCTCGATTACAACCCCGGCCGAGGATTTTAATGCAATGTCAAGATTAGATTGCATAGGACATCATTATAGTACCTTGCGTATAACAAGGAGACAGATTCCATTTTGTGCACACGTGTAACTTTGTATGTGAACGAACTATGGCCATCAAGTACAGAGACGGATCAACGAACCAGCAATATATGCACCTGTGAACCATAGCCATCCAACATACAAGTCAACACTGTGCCTCAGGTCTAAGGATTATTTACACAAGACCAGAGCATGAATGATTAGGCATTGACCACGCTAAAAGCTTCTATGTTGCTAATCGTTATATGCGCGTCACGTTCAGTGAACTTGTCTGATACAAACACCTGTGTTCTAGCTCAGGTATCACAATACCCAATGACTCGTGACTCGTCATTCCCTTAAATATCCAATACTTAATGATGAAGCTAAGAACACACCGGTCTCAACAGGATTATTGATATCCACTCAATGATCCATTGACCGAGAACAATTTAAAGATTCAGTCTAACTGTGAACCTGTCACATATATTCTTAACGTCTTAAGAATAGGTCCAGTCACAACTGATCTTATGGAATCATTCATATATTTAAATAATTGGACAAATGAATGAATACGTCATTGCCATTAATTAAATAATAAATTTGAAAATACAACTTAAATCCCTAACATGTAACTATTACATGATAACTTTAGGGCATACATCTAACAATCTCCCACTTGCACTAAAGCCAATTTGTTTGGTACCTCAAACCCATCTTGTCAATGTGTCTTTCAAAAGAAGACTGAGGTAAGGCCTTAGTGAAGGGATCTGCCACGTTTTTCGCTGAGGCAATTTTCTGCAAGGCGATATCACCTCTCCCAACAATTTCTCTAATGAGATGGAAGCGTCTCTCAATGTGCTTGGACTTCTGGTGAGACCTTGGTTCCTTCGCTTGAGCTATTGCCCCATTATTATCACAAAACAATGTTATTGGTTGTTCAATGGAAGGAATGACTCCAAGTTCAGAAATGAACTTCTTCATCCAAGCGGCTTCCTTTGCTGCTTCCGAAGCGGCTACATACTCTGCCTCAGTGGTGGAATCAGCAGTTATGCTCTGTTTGGAACTCTTCCAACTAACTGCGCCACCATTAAGTGTAAAGACAAACCCAGATGTAGACTTATAATCATTAGGATTCGATTGAAAATCGGAATCAGTATAAGCTTCAACTTTAAACTCTCCTTCTCCATATATCAAGAATAAATCCTTAGTCCTTCGCAAGTACTTAAGGATATTCTTGACTGCTATCCAGTGCTCTTCCCCAGGATCAGACTGATATCTGCTAGTAATGCTTACAGCATGTGCAATATCAGGTCTCGTACATAACATAGCATACATTATGCTTCCAATAGCAGATGCGTAAAGTATCTTTGCCATCCGCTTTCTTTCTTCAGAAGTGTTGGGACACATCTCCTTGGAAAGATGGATTCCATGCCTAAAAGGCAATAATCCTCTTTTGGAACATTGCATGTTAAAACGTGTTAACACTTTGTCTATGTATGTAAACTGTGAGAGGCCAATCAATCGTCTCGATCTATCTCTATAGATCTTGATACCTAAAATATAGGTTGCCTCTCCCAAATCTTTCATGGAGAATTTCTGTGACAAGAATAGTTTGATCGATGATATCATCGGTACATCGTTCCCGATTAAAAGTATATCATCGACGTACAAAACTAGAAATGCAATTGCACTCCCACTGACCTTCTTGTATACACAAGGTTCATCCGGGTTTTTGATGAAACCAAACGATTTGATTACTTCATCAAAACGGATGTTCCAACTTCTGGAGGCTTGTTTGAGTCCATAAATGGATCTCTTAAGCTTACACACCTTCTGACGTTCACCATTGGATTCAAAACCCCGTGGTTGTTCCATATAGATGTCCTCCTCAAGAAAACCATTTAGAAAAGCCGTTTTGACATCCATTTGGAATATCTCATAATCTAGGTGTGCAGCTATAGCCAACATAATCCGAATGGATTTTAGCATGGCTACAGGTGAGAAAGTTTCGTCATAATCGATTCCTTCTTTTTGACGATATCCTTTCGCCACGAGCCATGCTTTGTAAGTTCCAACTTGACCCTCAGCATTCATCTTCCTCTTGAAGATCCATTTACAGCCAATTGGTACAATACCATTAGGCAGGTCAACTAAGGTCCAAACTTCGTTGGAATACATTGAATCCATTTCGGATTTCATGGCTTCTAGCCATTTACTAGAATCGATGTCCAACATCGCCTCCTCATAGGTGTTTGGATCACCAGGTTGATCACCATCATTCACAATGAATAATGGTTCAATATGTTCAACCAAGTGTCTATAACGAGCAGGTGGATGAGATGTTCTTGCACTCCTCCTAAGAGGTTGTGTATCAGAAGCTCCCACTGAATCAGAGATCGGTGTTTGAACTTGGTTATTTGGTACTTCATTGTTATCTTCTTGTAAGACTATTTTCCGCCCAGCACCACCTTCCTGAACGAACTGATTCTCCAGAAAAGAGGCATGCCTGCTGACCGAAATTCTTAGGTCAGAGTGAAAATAGAAATAGTATCCAAGAGACTCCTTTGGATATCCAATGAAGCGACCTTGTTCAGACCTAGCCTCCAATTTTTCCATTTTCAGCTTCTTGACGAAAGCTGGACAACCCCAAATCTTAATATGATTAAGACTTGGTTTCCTACTATGCCATATCTCATAAGGCGTAGTTGGAACAGATTTGGATGGCACTCTGTTCAGTACATATGCGGCTGTCTCGAGGGCATATCCCCAAAGGGATATAGGTAAATCAGTGTAACTCATCATAGATCGCACCATATCTAATAAAGTGCGATTTCTTCTTTCAGATACACCATTGTGTTCTGGAGTTCCAGGAGGTGTCCATTGTGATACAATGCCATTATCCTTAAGATAGTCCAAGAATTCAGTACTAAGGTATTCACCTCCTCGATCAGATCGAAGAGCCTTAATACATTTTCCCGTTTGTTTCTCAACTTCAGCCCTGAATTCCTTGAACTTTTCAAAAGATTCGGATTTATACTTCATTAAGTACAAATAACCATACCGTGACTGATCATCGGTGAATGTAATGAAGTAAGAATAGCCACCTCTAGCATTTTCATTTATTGGTCCACATACATCTGTATGTATCAATCCTAGTATGTCAGTAGCTCGCGCACTATGTCCTACAAAGGGCGCTCTGGTCATTTTTCCTAGAAGACATGCCTCACAAGCCGAGTGTGGCTCAAACATTGATGGATCAATATACCCATCATTACTCAACTTGTTGATTCTATCTTCTCCAATATGACCTAATCGAAGATGCCAAACATACTTTGGGTTTGGACTATCTCTAGAGCGTTTATTAGTTATGGCATTTATATCATTATTTTGTTGCTTATTGGCATTGGTAATCGCATTACCGGACATTGTAATGGTATAAAGATTATTGGTTAATAAGCCAGAACCAACACATTTTCTATTATGATAAATAGAACATACATCATCAGCAAAAGAAAATTCATAATTCTCTTTACTCAAACGAGGTATAGAGATGATGTTCCTAACAGCATTCTCATAATGCAAGCAATTTTTTAATACCAATACATGTCCAAAAGGCAAACATAAACGAAAAGTCCCTACAGCTAACGCAGCAACTCTTGCTCCATTTGTAAATGTTAGGACAATTTCATTTCGCCCCAGCATCCTGCTTATTTCCAGATT
Source organism: Syzygium jambos (assembly GCA_031216235.1). NCBI lineage: Eukaryota > Viridiplantae > Streptophyta > Magnoliopsida > Myrtales > Myrtaceae > Syzygium > Syzygium jambos. Next base: position 17,904,519 of record CM062223.1, on the reverse strand, counting down.
CTGCAAAGACATACAAATATGTGAGGTTGCAGCAGAATCTAGAACCCATAAGTTGGATTCAGCACTAACCATAAGATTAGTTTCAATAAGCATAGACACCATACCTTCGCAAGGTTGGTCCTTAGGCTTGACCTTCAAGCTCGCGAGGTACTTCCTGCAGTTCCTCCTCCAGTGCCCTTTGACACCACAGTAGTGACAATTCCCTTTTTCAACCTTGGGCTTTGATTGCACAGCACGTTTCATAGGCCTCTTCCATTTCTTTTTCTTCAAAACAGTCTTACTCTTTGAAGAAGAAGCCTTAGCCATAGCCACCACGTTGGGCCTCGTGTTATGCATTTCCTTCTCATAAACTACCAGCATGCTATGTAACTCAGTAAGAGTTTTCTCCATCTTATGCATGTGGAAATTTTGGACAAAGCCAGAGAAGGAATCGGGTAGAGATTGGAGGATCAAATCCACAGCTAACTCATTATCCATAACAAGATTGAGCCTAGCCAATTCTTCGATGTGCCATATCATTTTCAAAGCATGATCATTAACCGATGATCCTTCAGCCATTCTCATACGGTACAATGCTTTAGATATCTCATATCTAGAGGTTCGACCATTCTCATCAAAATATTCTTTTAAGTGCAAGATGATCGACCTAGCATCTTCCATAGTTTCATACTTCTTTTGCAATTCATTGTTCATTGAAGCCAGCATGTATGACCTAACTTTTAAGTCATCATCACGCCACTTATCATAAGTAACGCGCTCCTCTTGGGTCCCACCCTCGGGAAAGGAGTTTGGCATCTTTTGATCAAGCACATACCCGATTTTCTCCGAATTGAGAACAATTCTCAAATTCCTCACCCAGTCAGTGAAATTGGGTCCAGTCAAACAATTCTTGTCAAGTATCGAAGCGAGTGGGTTTGTGGTCACCATTTTAGAGTAATAATATATCTGTGCAGAAAATAAATTGTTAGCCGTTGTCTTTCAAAATAACCATTTCATTTTGGCCTTTAAATGAAATAGTGCCTCCCACTAAATTTTTCGAATCCCATACTCCTTAAAATGGGAAAACGGTAATCTTTGTTGGGTAAAGATTACTAGTAGGGATTGGAGTCTCACTAGCCCATAGCCCGCCTCACCTGACAGTTATTGGTGTTCTATGAACTTAGTAAGTGAACCAACTTGTTCAACGCATCATATGTGAGTCCCAATCATAACTTCGGCCTCTAGACCATGAAAGTCTCACCTAACAGTTATTGACATCATGATCATAGTTAAGTCTAACCCATCATCTCATGCAAGTATTGAGAACACAAACGATCCCCTCACCTGACAGTTATTGGAAATCGTTCGGCTTCAACCCCACAACATCATATGCATAATGGAGTGATCCAATATTATAAATGGCAATTGACCCCTATGTATCCATAGCCGGTCAATCAACTACTATAATGTTGAACCAAACCACGACGATGGAAGGCCACGAGTCCGAAACCTGTTTCGACTTAATATAATTAATAAGGAGATTTGGGTCATTATTAATGGTCTCACTTTGCACATTAACCGGTTTAACATGCATAACAAATGAATAAATAAATAGATGTCATATGCATAAAAATCTATCCTACGTGGTGATCATGGAATTATGGTTCAATGGGTCTCGAGCCAATGAGCCCCATTTAGCCATTTTAATGTTTTAATAATAGAGTTCCGCTCTTCACTTCTTCTTGGATCCTTGAACTCTTCACGGACCGGGCCCATAGAGCTCTCCGGCTTAATGGCTCCTCCTCGTGTAATGTTTACATCAACAATTGATAATACTAAACTATACTAAAAAAAAATATTACATGGAAATAAAAAGAAGGACGCAGCCTCCATTTAATAATTACAACCCCAAAAATACCTGTAATCATCATACATTCATCCATACATCAATCATATTGATTAGGGGTTTTTCCATGATCACCACCCTTCCTTGCGAGCCATAAATTCTAAATTTAAAGCTTTGGAAGGCACAAATAAAATTCTGCACTGAATCAAATTCATGGCCGAGCAACGTAAGCCGCGTTAAGAAATCAAAACCGGTGAAACAAATTTCACGTGCGTGATTTCAAGTGACGGTAACGTTGTCGCCTCTAGATTCATAGTTGCGAATCATTTTGCAGAAGACAAAAATAAAAGAAAATAAGGTACGGATTTTTGATTCAAAATTGATTTAGTTCCGATTTTTGCTCAGTTGATCAAATTTATCATATAAATTAATCAACTTCTATAGGCCACTTAATAGCGAGCAATTCTCTTGACAAAGTAAATTGGCCATTGAATCGCAAAAATATATATGAACCAAAATCAATTAAACGCACGAGAATGCCTAAGGATTGGCTCTGATACCACTGTTGGTTTTCTACGGAACATGCATAGTTAAATTAAATATAAACGCAGCGGAAAGATATAACCATACATGTATCTCAAAGGCGTTGTTCGTGCGTTTCAATCAAAAATCGGAAGACCATAGGGTTAAACGGATTACCTTTCGCTGAGTGCCCAGAACGATTTCAGTTTGGATGTTTGTTGGTTTTCTTTCGCTGAGTGCCCAGGACTATTTCGGTTCGGATGTTCTTCAATTCGAGCCCCACAAGTATCGGACCTCTAGTTCAGACACACCACCAATCGCACGACGAACGGAAGGAAGAACTTGTGGATAATCACCAATAGAATTGTGCTAGCAATCTTGTGGCGACAATTCCCCGCAATCTTGATATTTTAGTCACGGCGTCAGAAGAGAGAAAACGTGTATTCTTTTTTCTCACGAACACTTGACAATTTCATTGCTGATCATGTGCATGCACATACATACACGATACTGTTGGTTTTCTACGGAACATGCATAGTTAAATTAAATATAAACGCAGCGGAAAGATATAACCATATATGTATCTCCAAAGGCGTTGTTCGTGCGTTTCAATCAAAAATCGGAAAACCAAACGGGGTTAAACGGATTACCTTTCGTTGAGTGCCCAAGGCGATTTCGGTTCGGATGTTCTTCAATTCGAGCCCCACAAGCGTCGGACCTCTAGTTCAGACACACCACCAATCGCATGACAAACGGAAGGAAGAACTTGCGGATAATCACCAATAGAATTGTGCTAGCAATCTTGTGGCGACAATTCTCCGCACTCTTGATATTTCAGTCACGGCGTCGGAAGAGAGAAAACGTATTTTCTTGACTCTCACGAACACATTATAATTGCATATGCATTTTTTTCATATTATTGTGCAACTGTTGCTGATCGCGTTTCTTTATTTAGCGATCAGCAACCGTTGCTGATCGTGCATGTATGCACAATCAGCAACCGTTGCTGATCGTGCATGTATGCACATGTGCACATGATCAGCAACGGTTGCTGATCATGTGCATGCACACGGTCAGCAACCGTTTGTTGACCGTGTGCACCCATTTCCTTTTTTTTTTTTAAATAAAATTAAAAGGCACACGGACAGCAACTATTGCTGTCCGTATGCACTTTTAAATTATATATATATATAAATATATATACAAATATATAAGTGCATGATCAGCATATGTTTATTTTGTGAGCATCATATGCACACACGCCCATGACAAAAAATTGAATTAAATTAAATCACATTTAATTTAATTACAGTCCGACTCAATTCGATTGCAAACATATTTACAATATTGTCTCTTCCATACAACGTCATTCTAAATTGGTTATGGTGTGTGACATCCCTAGGTTCATCACTGATCTAGTAGTAGGACTTGCACTAACACGTTAGTACTCCCGAGAGAATTGATTGTCCCGATCAACCTTTAGGTCCTACAAGCCATGATTGACATCTAGCAATATGTCATGGCTACCCAGACAGTGTGAATGTTTTAAGAACATAATGAACTTGTCAGCTTTGGCTACAGTGTAATCTAATCCCTCTGCCTTACTATGTCCCGATCGAACAAAGACCATAGAATATTTGTCAAGTCACCAATTCGATCATATGCACAAATCTAATTGATATACACTTTATATGAGACATGAACAGTTCATTCTCGATTACAACCCCGGCCGAGGATTTTAATGCAATGTCAAGATTAGATTGCATAGGACATCATTATAGTACCTTGCGTATAACAAGGAGACAGATTCCATTTTGTGCACACGTGTAACTTTATATGTGAACGAACTATGGCCATCAAGTACAGAGACGGATCAACGAACCAGCAATATATGCACCTGTGAACCATAGCCATCCAACATACAAGTCAACACTGTGCCTCAGGTCTAAGGATTATTTACACAAGACCAGAGCATGAATGATTAGGCATTGACCACGCTAAAAGCTTCCATGTTGCTAATCGTTATATGCGCGTCACGTTCAGTGAACTTGTCTGATACAAACACCTGTGTTCTAGCTCAGGTATCACAATACCCAATGACTCGTGACTCGTCATTCCCTTAAATATCCAATACTTAATGATGAAGCTAAGAACACACCGGTCTCAACAGGATTATTGATATCCACTCAATGACCCATCGACTGAGAACAATTTAAAGATTCAGTCTAACTGTGAACTTGTCACATATATTCTTAACGTCTTAAGAATAGGTCCAGTCACAACTGATCTTATGGAATCATTCATATATTTAAATAATTGGACAAATGAATGAATACGTCATTGCCATTAATTAAATAATAAATTTGAAAATACAACTTAAATCCCTAACATGTAACTATTACATGACAACTTTAGGGCATACATCTAACATACTGCAAGGTCAGTGGGAGGAAATTCATTTTCTTTATACTCTATACGGATGATATCTTGCTTGCGAGCAGCGACCTTGGTTTATTGCACAAGACAAAGCGGATGCTGTCAAAAAACTTTGATATGAAAGACCTTGGTGAGGTGTCTTTTGTCCTTAGCATTGAGATTCATAGGAATCGTTCTCACCGACTATTGGGTTTATCTCAAAGGGCATATATTGATCGTATTTTAGAAAGATTCAACATGCAGCAATGCAAGCCAGGAATTGCTCCTATCATTAAGGGTGATAAGTTGAGTCTGTTACAATGTTCTTATTCAAATTTTGAAAAAGCCCAAATGAAGAATGTACCTTATGCTAGTATACTTGAGAGTATTATGTATGCTCAAGTATGTACTAGACCAAATATTATTTTCGCAACAGGACTTCTAGGCAGATATCAGTCAAATCCAGGACACGATTATTGGGTTGCTGCCAAGAAGGTTTTGAGGTACCTAAAGAGGACAAAAGACTATATGCTGATTTACAAATATATTCAGGACCTACAGCTGGTCGAGTATTCGGATTCGTTCAGAATGGTGATATTGTAGTAGAGCACATTTCGACAGATGATGTGATTGCAGATCCATTAACTAAAGACCTCCGCCTTTATGTATTTGATCGACATGTCATTAACATGGGCTTAGGAGTATTACGGGATACTGTTAATTAGTGGGAGCTGTTTAAATTTATGTTGCTCTTATGAAGTTTGTATCTGATTTTGTTACATTTTGTAATATTTGAATATGTATCAACTCTTTGGCTTTCAATGAGGTATTTGTGAATGTAGATTTATCAAGTTGAGTACATATATTTGATGAAAATCTCGAGGCATTGTGTAAACCTTGAGTATAGGCTATGGGGTATTATTGATATTAGCCTTAATAATATGTCTTGTTACATATAAGATATAGTTAACTATAAAAATAAGACATATGCAGGTTCGTTGGAATCATGAAGGATATTCTCTGGTGACACACTAGGTTTCGTAACACTTAAGAAGAGAGAATTTGGACTAACAAAATGGATAACACATGAAGTATCACTCATTATGAGGTATTATCCATTTGACACACTACCATATTGAATCCATATCAGTAAAGTTGAAAGCACTCGTGATCATGGAAAACTCTACGTGAGTACATACAGTTACCGCCATGATTCGGTGTTCGAGACTTTATGGGATCGGATTGACTATTAAGAATAATCTCTAAATTAATATAAGGGTGCGCACACAATTCTGTTTCAATTAATATCGCCCAAGTGGGAGAAGTAAGAATTCCTAAGGTGGGCTTCATTAATTGAAATTAACTGAATTAGTTTGGTCTAATAAAAGTAAAATATATGAGTTCTTAATAAGTCTAATATGGGGTTGGCTAGTGTGAGCCGAGTACGATCCGGCCCATAATGAGAGGGCCCGTGGTCGAAAACTCTATAAATAGCGCTCAAGTCCCTCCCCTAACTTAATGATGCACAATCTAACTTACATATAGATCTAGAGAGAACTTTCTTCTCGTGAGTGGCAATCTCATTAGGCCAGTGTTCTAACGAAGGGTATATGGGAGAAGCACTTGAGTTCGTGTTCAAAAACTGTCACAAATTCCGCGTCAAGTTCGATGGATTCCAAACCAAGTACGCGAATCGATAATTTCTCCATTAACGTGTTTCGATTTTTTATTATGGTGACCTGGGCATGCCATTTTCGTGGCCTTTAGATACCCCGCACACATAAAGCATGGGCAATGGCATAAATGAGCTTGTTAAGGTTGCCTCAAACGAGCACTTGGCTTGTCCCTTTGGCAATGCTGTGGAGCACAACCATCATTGCCAAGCTACTCCCATCCACCATCATGGTCCTTAAATATCTGTGCTTTTGAATGTGCAATTCATTATTCCTATTCAAATCTCATTCTTATGCAGACCTTAACTCAAATAAAGATTTGCAATAGCCAGCTTCATCTCAATTAAGGGAAAGACTTCACCGATCGACCAAATTTTCGCCAGCCGGCTTGTTCCTGCGACTAAAGCGGGGACAATGTTGTTAAAATTTTCTTAGATTACCTAAAGTTTTTCATACATTCATCTTAGAGAAAATAAAAGTAAAAGAAGAAGAGAAAATAGAAACAAGAAAATCGATACCCTATCTCTATTATTAACACCTGAATTTGACTGACAAGTCAAAGATGCATTAATAAAGAAAATCACTTTAAATCTAGCCGTTTGAGATGATTGTCAATCAATCAAGATATCTCACATAATTGAATATTTCGAGTAGATAATCTTATTAATCAAAATTTTATAAATAAGGAATCTATACCAAATCACAACCTATCAAGAAATAAAATATCTCAATATATTCTTGATATTCGTGATAAAAAGTTGTCATTGTAGGTTTATAAGTGCGCTGCTTATATTTACGGTCATTGCGTATATGAAGTTGTTGTTATCCAATGTATACTCTGTTGTTATCCTCTCAGTAATCTGCCTCTATCCACGCAGTGCTTTGCTCATATCCACGCAATATGTTGCTAATATTCATGCAATACCTTATAGTTCCAATTGATTTCCATGCTATATTCTATTGATATTCAAACAATAGATACACCTGGCATTTTGGATATATTCAATTGTTCTCCGAGACATACTTCGATTACAATATTGATGTAGATCCTATAGACCTAACACTTTGGTATATCCAAGATTAAGTGTACTCCACATAAGTTCTTCAAGTTAATTAGAATCTTTTTGATCAATTACATCAATGTTCTTTTTCAATGACGATACAACCTGAAATACAAAAAACTTTTGCATTTATCAAGATCGACATAAAACATGGACAGTTTTATCAACTACAAAACATAATAGGGGTTTTCTCAACACTTTTCCAAGTGGGACCATAAATAATCCTAGCTAATGTGACATTGTCAAATAATCCTCCACTTTAATTGATGATTGATGAATAAAATGAATTCATATGGCAGTGTAAACAATAAAAACTAATTGCTAATGTCATAAATTAAATTGCGAGTCATCATATACTTCATTTTGCCAAAGCAGACGGGTTCCATCCATGACAAGAAAAAAGACAGATAGAGTATATATTTTATATCCAAACATATATGCTACATAAAGGGCCAAACAGTGCATTCTTTCATTCGTTCAGAAACTTAAATGTGTATACATTCTAAACATTCAATGATAGAACCAGCCCTATATAATGAGAGTAATACTTTTTTCGTGCTGGTAGAGATCATGGATCGTGAGATTCCTTCCCGAGATATTCCCAAATATCAATGCACATTAAGAGTGAGACATCCATCAATCATCGACTTTGATAATATTTGTCAGACAAAGGTTCAATATTTTCATCAGAAGAGATTACCAAGAGGAAACTCAATTCCAAGTCCATCAACATATGTAAATGGACTTGCCTTCGTTTAGAACTAAAACAAAAGTTATGAGTTAATAAATCAATTGTTTTAACTCATAACAAATCTTGGATCTAGACAACAACAATCACTAACCTAGACGATGGCCCACCTACGTGGCATGAGTAGTGCTGATGTGGATAATTTTTGCAAATTTTTTAAAATTTTCTTTTTTTCAATTTATGCCTTGTCTTTTCTTTCTTTTCTTTTTCTATTTCCCTTTGCTAGTTGCTAGGGCCTCATCAATGGCCTAGAAGGAAAATAGAGAAAAAAGAAAAAGAAGTGGAAAGGAAAGGAAAAAATTCAAGAAAATTCAAAAAAATTAAGAAAATTTGCAAAAATAGTCAACATCAGCACCAACCGTGCCATGTAAGATGGCTGGCATATTTGATCGTGATTTTCAACCAAAATCGGTCATAATGACTACAGTGCAAATCGTTAAAAGGTTTAAAACTAAATTGGACAAATTGAAAATTTTAGAATTAAATTGACATCCATACGATAGATTTAAGATATTTTTGGTAATTATCCCCTCTTTCATTAATGCACACCTACATTGGTTAACACTATACTGAAATACAATTCAAGTTCTTCCTTATTTCCTATTCAAAATAAAATAGTCTTTTTATTTAAAATATTTGAGTATTTAGCTCAATTAATGCTCATAGATGAATCGATGAAACTGCTTTCAGAATGTTGATTTGATAGCAAAAGTGATTGACGACAATTTTGAACAAACAGTTTCTAACTGAGGTTATCAAAGAGGTGTAAGTACAATATTTAGGGAAAAGTGTCAAAAAAGTCCTAAGCTTTTTGCATTTATGCCAATTTAGTCCCAAACCTTTTTTTATGCCAATTGAGTCGTAAACATTTTGCATTAGTGCCAATTCAATCCTAAACCTTTTGCATTTGTGTCAATTTAGTCATAAATCTTTTTTTTGTGCCAATTCAATCCTAAATATTTTGCATTGGTGCCAATTTAGTCCTTCAGCATGTTAATATCTATCAGCCGGAAGGACTGAATTGACATTAATGCAAAAGGTTTAGGACTAAATTGACACCTAAAAAAGGTTTAGAACTAAATTGACACTAAAAAAAATTTAGAATTAAATTGGTACAGAGGTAAAAGGTTTAGAACTTTTTAGATACTTTTCTCAGGATATTTAATTCGAAAAAGGAGGTTACTATATGCTCGAGTGGGTTTCCGTCGGTAAGTCTACTTACACCTTGATCCCATGTCATCTTCATTTCATTTATTAAAAGATTTAAAAAGAGCAATCAGAAAAAGGTGGGGCTAGATTTTGACGGGTGTGGCTGTGAAGGCACAACTGCCTCAGTCGAGTTGGTCGAGACCATAAATGTTAAGAGTGGCCCATGTCTCATGAAAAACCTTCCTATTGGTCCTACTAGTGTTTCGAGATGTAAATGTCAAGGGAATCCCAATGTTTTTTGTTAGTTGCATATACGAAATAAAATTTCATGGGATCACTATCAACTATTCAAAAGTTTAAGCCGATAGATAGATATGTGGTTTAATATTTAAAAAATTCTATAACTCTCTCTCTCACACTTAGTTTGATTTTTTCGCCTAAAATTAAGCATGGAAATACTTCTTTGGGAAGGCAAATCGGGGTTTAAAAAAATTCAAACTTAAGACTTTTTGCTCTGATACAATATGAGATTTTATAAAATTACTTCAACAGTTCTAAAACTTTAAATTGCTAAATGAATATCTGGTTTAATATTTAATTATTCTATCACAAATGAGGAAAGAAATCGAAAATCAGCAAACCATTAATTCAATTCGCACATGTACACTTTTCAAGTCCAAGTACGTAATTACTATAAGGACGATGTGGCTATTGGAAGGAGAAATGTTAAACATACTCGATTTTGAACAATTCGATTTTTAAAACAATGAATTACACATAACGCCATTAAAAATCAAACAAATTCTTTAGTTATAGGTACTTATTAATGCCCTTTATGCACTTATCAATAATTTTATAGTACCATAATTGGTCTAAACAAAACTATAGCGTTCTTTTGTGGTGAATCTCACTACAGTATAATCTACTCAATACATTAGTTATTTCGACATTTAACATTAGATTCCACAAGGTCAAAATCAGATGTTCCTTTGTGCATTGTGATTAATGACGGACTAGATTTTAACTTGGTCAAGTAAACTAATCCGCAAAATATAAGCACAAGGATGGGGAGATATACCGACCTTCCACGAAAATTCTAATTATTTATAATAAATATTAACAAAAGCACTCGGAAACTGGTGAGCTGTCACTTCGGTCGGCCCCGATTGGCAAGGTCCGTAATTGGACCGTTGGGAGATGGGACAGAAACGTGCAAGGAGTGAGTGGTACGGACTTAATGCAAGAGAAGAAATTCTATAAGGGATGTCGTAGGTGTGTAATTGCAGTTGCGCAAAAAGTCTTGTATTCACTAGAAGAATAGTCTGGCAAAAAGCACAGGAGAAGAAATGGCCGCCACGTGTTTTTCCTTCATTAACGCCTCATTCACCGTCGCCTTCAAACAAGAAGTCAAAATAAGGAAAAGAAAAGGGGACAAAAGACATAAGTCGTGATGGGCGGCGCCACAAATAAATCTTTGACCAGGAAGATCGTAAACGAAGAGCCCAAATCTATGGTTAATTTTTAATTCGACCCACTGTCACTTTGAAATTAAAGGTTTTGACTTGTGAGCTAAATATAACTTATTAACGACTTCACTTTCTATCAGAAATGTGATGTGATATGCCTTTTCCCGTAATATCTATGTACAATAAACATGATGTGAAATGCCTTTTCCCGTAACATCCTGTAACATTCATGTGCGATAAACGTGATGTGATATGCCTTTTCCCGTAACATCCATGTACGTGCCCCTCACATGTCGCTTGCAAGACCTGTGCCATCGACCGCAAGGTTAGTGATTAGAGTTTTTAGTCGATCATTAATCCCAATTTAAGCGCAAGAAAAAGTGTAATCACTTGCCACACTCATGAATTTGGAGAAAATTACCAATTCGGCCTCAAACTTGTTGTACGGATGATAATTTAGTCCTAAACTTTATACAGTTTTGCCAATGCAATCCTAAACCTTTGTACGAAATTTCCATATAGTCCTTTCGGCTAGTTGCGACCGAAAATTGATGACGTGATGATCCACAAGTTGTCAATGTCAGCATGCCATGTAGGACAGCTTATATCACGTCAACGATTTTCATTAGCAATTTGCTAGAATGACTACGTTAGAATTTTATGCAAACGTTTGGACTATTTATAAATTGAAAAGTTTATAACTGAATTAGCATTCTCACAAATAAATTTCGGTCTAAATGGGCAATTATTTCCATGAATTTGTGAGGTTGCCGACCATCCAAAGAAGAGAAATCTCAAGTGACAATCGAGAAAATGCTTAGTTGCCAATGATGTCAATGGTGCACTACTGCTATCATTCTTCATTAGTCGTAAGAGCTAAAGCTCAGTAAAACTTACTTTGCCTTTATTCTGTATATCTGTGTTCTTTTAAGTAGTAGATCGCTAGGATAATTGATGATAACTTATTTTTTGAACAACTATAGGATCAGATATTGAGTATACCATTGAAAACTTAATTAATAGTAATCTTACAATATGTAGATTATCATTAATAGCTCTGCATTGCTTCCAACGCATGAACCAAATCTTGGTGAATTTATGGGGTTAAACATGAAGGATCATGTCTGACTTTACGATATGTCGATAATTATCCTAAATACAGCTGGACTCAAGAGATTATAGTAGAAGGAAGTTATGGAAGCCATCCTCACATGATAAACCTAGGACGAGAAAATACCTAGTTTATGATTGGCCCTACTGATATTTTGAGAAGCAAATGTCGAGGTGATCCAGATGTTTTTCACCCGTAACATACGTAAAAAAACAAAAAACCATCACACCGTCAAGCATCCATAATTGCGGTTCGTACAGTTCTACTTTTCAAGTCCAGTCACGTAGTTATCATAAGGACGATGGTAACAAACATTAGCAGGAAACTTATTAATCATATTAAATTTAAGGTTAATATAACAAAAAATTTTAAATTGGTACATTTATGATAAATTTATTCAAAACTAATTTTTTAAGAATCAAAAACCCCAAACTAATACACCTACGACAAATTTACCCTCATTTGGCTTCCGTTAAATTTTACCGTCAAATTGCTGAGTTTTGTGACACGTGACAGCTGACGGATGTACCAGTTTACGGTTTTGCCCCTCAATTTATCACAAATTTGTCGATTTATGATTTTTCGTGGTATTAATCAAATTTAATGGAGGAAAAATTTGTTATAGGTATACCGGTTTGGGATTTTTAGTGGTGAAAAGATTAGTTTGAGGTAAATTTATCACAAGTGTACAAGTTTAGGGTTTTTTGTGATCAAAAAATTAATTTGGGTAAATTTGTCACCTATGTACGAATTTAGAGTTTATCGTGCTGTTAGCTATTTAATTTAAAATCGCACAATTTCCTTAGTTATAGGTACTTATTATATGCACTTATCAACAAAATCCATTTTATGACACTCGCAATTGGTCAAAACAAAATCGCACATTCCTTATGGCAAATTGTGCCGCAGTTTAATCTACTCAATCAAATTAGTTGTTGAGACGCTTAGATCAAGTTCCAAAAAATCAGGATGATCCTTTGTACATTGTGATCGATGACTGACAAGAGTTTAACCTGAGCAAGCAAGCTAATCCACCCATTATAACGTTAGGAATGGGTAGACATAAATACTTTACGTGAATTTTTTTTAAATACATAATAAATTTTGAAAGAATCACAACGAACAACGCTGGTCGGCCCTCCCGTCGGACCGACTGTAGTGGCCTAGTCCTTAATTGGAGAGTTGGGAGATGGAAAATAAATGTGCATGGAGTGGGTGGGACGCATTTAATGCGAGAGTAGAAGTTAATATAAAAGACGTAGTGCACGTACAATTGGGGAAAATTGTCCAAAAAATTTTAAATCTATTGCACTTTTGCCAATTCAATCCTAAATCTTTTAACTTTGCCAATTCAATTCTAAAACTTTTCATTTCTTGTCAATTAAGTCAATCTAGCCAATTTTGATCGGGAATCATTGACATGGACGTCAAGCGGCCACGTGGCGCTGACGTGGATATTTTTATACAATGTTTTAATAATTTCTGAACTTGTTATGTTTTTCTTTTCTTTTCTCTATTTTTTTCTAGGTTTTGAAGTTAGGGCTGGCAAAGGTGGCTGGCCAACCCTCGCCGGCTCTGGGCGAGGGCATCGTAGCCCTTGCCAACTCTAGGCGAGGGCCGCGATGCCCTCGCCAGCCATAGCTTTTTATTGCATAATTAAATCAATTACATGTTTTGCATTGAGTACACATTGTTTGAGACGTTTTTGGTGATGTCTATATATTAATAAAAAAAAGAATATACTTACAGTACCACATTGATCATGGTTCTTTTCTTGTTCTGCCGGATGCTAGTTTAATTTTTTGAAATGTTGCATATGGGTTTAGAGAAGCTATTAAAGAATATCGAAAGGCTATTTCAATGAATCAAGACATGCCTAATCCATGTAATTCAATCTTCTCTAGATCTCAGTGAAAAATTTGTGCCTTTGTGGTAGGGATCTCTATATATAGTTTTTGCTATGAATTAGTTAATAGTTGTTTAGCATATTCACTGTATATGTGTTCGCATTAATACGCTAAATTGCAAATTATGATCCATTATGCATGTTTATAATGTTGAGAGTGAACAGAATGTCATTGTGGATGGAAAGCGTGAAAATGTTGGCATGATGTGCAATTGATGCTACTGACATGTGAATGTATAACTTGTGAAATGTGCTTTCATATAAAATGTTCTCTAGGAATTGATGTTCTGTTTTATGTGTGTGAATGTGAGATTGATCGAGCTCATGACGCCGCTTTCATAATTGTTTTGCAAAGCAACAGATTTTCTACTCTGCTATACCATTTAGTGTTGACGAGTACCTGGTGTTTGGTTTGGTAGAGGCCAATTTGTCCTTACTAATACTTACTCCTTCAAGCTACTTTTTATTGGAATAAGAGTAGCCTAGTTAAATTTTTTCTTGGAATGAATGTGTGGGTATTATGCCATCATCAGTGAACTTGTATGTCTAGCTGATTTGAGTAAAGGTCAGTGTGAAGAGACATAAGTCCAAGACTCCATGGCTGTAAATGAACACCAAGTGAGATCAATTTTCATGTCAACGGAATTATTTCGTGAGAATTGTAGCCATGTGAATATATAACAATGGCATTTTACATAGTGGATTTTCCACTTTATTAGAATGATACGGTGATCTCAACTAAATCTGTTCAAACGAGACAAAATCCACTATAGGATATGAGTTTATCTTTACGGAGGTGATGTAACTTGGAAATCAATTACACAAAAATTGTGGGGGAAATGACAATCCTGCTAATTTGGCAGATGATCTGATAAGGCAATTGATGTGGTCACTCCGAAGCCAATATTGTGGCTAATGTGAAAGAATGGGTGATAAACTCAAGTGTTTCGAGGCATATATGTTGAGAACATAATGCTTTATCCTCCTACACTTTAGTAGAGGAAGGACAAGAAAATATTTATCTTGGTGATTTGAGAACTGCTTAAGTTCTTGAGAAAGAGAAAATTCTTCTCAAAAACTCACATTTTAAAATAAGGCTGAGTAGTTGAAAAACTTCTTAGCAGATTTCCTTTAGGAATGAAATAACACTTTCTATGTCTAGACATTGTGATTGCCAAGAGGCAATATCCATTGCGAAGAATGAAACTTTCAATGGTAAAAAAAGACACGTCCAATTGAGACATAATGTGATACTACAACTGATTAAAGATGGAATTATGTCCACTGATTATATTAAGTCAGAAGTAATTTTGGCCGATACTCTAACTATACATTGAGGGGAATGGGACAAGCCAAATGAAGAAAATCAGCAGTGATGGTAACCCAACTTAGGTAATTGGCGATCCCATGAGTTAGGTTCATATGGCTAATAACAAGTCACCTGTTGATCTATGATGCACTATTAAATTATTTTTTTGTCCCTCCTAAGGTAAAAATAGCGCAAGACTGCAAGGAAATTGAGGCTGAGCTAAGCTCTTAGTAAATTCCATAGCCTTTGTTAGTAGTGTATCAAAATGCAGTATACACTTGATGGAATCACATATATAAGTGAGGAGCGGGCCCTCTCCTATGAGAATTATTGGCAATATTCTCTAGAGCACTTATGAATAAACCAAGCACGCTATGGCCTATTAGCGCAAAACCGCGTTGAACAACAAACTTTGTGGGAAGTGTAATGTGATTGATGAAAATCATAATTCACAAAAGGAATTATTGGTTCATAGAAGTTTCCAACTTCACCAATGATTTCGTGAATTATATTTCATTCTTTCTAGGGCTGGTTCATAGCCTAACAAGCACTAGTTCCGATGCATTACACTCAAACAACCTAGCATTATTTTATATTTTCATTTCAAAACCTTTTAAAATATGTGGGGGATTGTTAGATATTTTAGTAGTTTTGAAATATTGGTTATAATTTGTGATTGCTATAAAGTTGTCATTTTGTAACAATTTTGCAATGGCCATATCACGGATTTGTAAAGTTTGATTTAATTCTTCATAAAGTCTCTATTATTTTATAACGGCCATATAACGGTCACTTTTCATAATTACCAATTTCTTTATAATGGTTTCTTAACGGCTTTTTCCTCTTTCTTAATGGCTCTCTTTCTTATACTTATAAATTATTACTTTGATCATAATTGGAAAGTGATATATATATATATATACACACATATCAAAACAAGAATATTCTTTGTTTTTTTTTTTATATCTTTCCTTTCTTTGCGGGGTTATACACATAACGTTGTTCCTGTTTCCTTCTAATATTCAGTGTAGAGTATAGAAGAATGTTTATTGTATCTTGGAAGGATAGTCGCTATAGCTTTACGCACCGAGTTTCGTACTCCAAGGGGCGAAATTATCCTTAAGGACAGTGACTATCACGCATCATACATTGATATTATTTTATTATCTTTTTCAATGGATTTCCAACAATTATTCTTATTTTTCCATGTTATTTAACAAATTTTTCCAACATGATGAACACACAAAATAGAAGCATTATTATGGACATTTTTACTATGAAAGAAAACAAAAAGAATAGGATAAGGAAGGTTTCGTCTTATCAAAGATGAAGGAAGAATAATCTCCTTCATGACGGCTCATAATTACATCTCAAGATGGCCACATATGAAGGTTAAGGGAGTGCTCCCATGTTGTAGAAGAGCTCTTAGATAACAAAAGAAAAAACGATACAAATAGTTTTTAAATTTTTGCTCAATGTATAATATAATCCTTAAACTTTTAGTTTGTTTATGTGCTTACCAAACTTTAGCTTAATATGCAATGTCGTTTTTAAGCTTTTAATTTAATCAATGTGGTCTCTAGACTTTTGATAGATATTCAATTTAATTGAAAATGTTCAATTTTGTACCTAAACTTGAATTAATAGAAGAACAATATTGAATATTTTCATATAGTTTAGGAATTATATTAAACTTGTTTCTAAAGTCTAGGGATCACATTAAATAAATTAAAAATTTAGGGACTATATTACACATTAAGTTAAAGTTTAGATACCACATTAAATGAATTAAAAGTTCAGAAACTCCATGATATATTGAATCATAATCCAAAAATTATTTGTGTGATTATCTCAAAAGAAAAGGACAAGAAAGTTGCAATGATGGCTCATGATTATTCATGATGGCCATACATTGCAACTCTTTCTGCTTCACCACGAGATATTCTACATAAGAAGAGGAGCTCTCATCAAAAGATAAAGTCAAGTGAGAAGCAGAGAAGAAGAGCTGAGACACATGTTGATTTGTGCAAAATATTTACATTCAATTGTAACCATGTAGTTCTGGGATTTATTAATAGATTTATTGATTGTTGGCTCTCTGTTAACGTAGGTTTCTACACCAGAAATAAACCACAAATTTTTAGTGTCCATTATTGTTCCTCATTTTGTTTCTCTGTCCATTTTTGCACGTTCTTCTTCCGCATTCAATTTTTACGACAGACTGGCGGACCCACCTACATGGAATCTCTCAACTTTTCTGGGGCAAGCTTGAACGTTGTGAAGTGAAAAAATTCTCTGCCTTAGACTGACTGCCAGTTGACGTCTGAAGAGACCAAGTGCCGTGCGTACCAGCAGTTGAAGTCTGAAGACAACAAGTGCCGCGCGTATTTTGGCTACATGCTGGCAATCATCGACTGTTGACTAAAGGTAAGTGTTCGATTCCAACTTTTCCACTACTCCACTGCAACCTATCAACCTGTTGCGAGCATCAGAGAAGAGCATCTTTCTTCGAAGCAAACGTCTTTTAAATTTAGCATTTTCATTAGTTTGCAGAGAGCTTCCATAGAAAGGCTAATGCAACCTTCTAAAATCAGTCAAGCCCACGAACGCTTGAATTTATGCAAGAATTGCGAGTGAGTGAGTGCATCCTTTCTCACTAGTTCCTTTGTATATATATCCCCAACTTTCTTTACATTTTTGGGTGTCGTGAATGTGTGTTTTCGTGTTCTACGTGATGGCATGGTCAATGTTTTTTTATCTGAAAGAGATCAGAATTTTCAGCTGCAACCTTGATCCACAGCATGTAATTTGGATCGCGGTGTCGCGCTTCACAAGCACACAATCATGAATCCGCATGTTTGTATGTAGAAATTGTCTGTGCTGTGGGAAGTTTGGAAGCTGAAGAGTGTTCCTTTTATGTGGACCATTTGAAGCAGTGAAAGCAAAATACAAACGCAGCATCAGAAATGCTATGATAGTTTTCATGAGACATCTGAGTTATCTCTCGTTCTCTTTCTTAATTAGGTTTGTAGATTATACTTGTTAGATTAATGTCATGAGACCCGTTTGGAGGATGTAGACTGACCCGTGTTAGATGAGGGGTAAGAGAAATAGTCACCTTGATTTTTCTTGCCTATCTTTCAAATGGTAATTTTGGATTTGCTTGGCGGGTGAATTTAAATAAAGAAAGTTGTTGCTAACCTGAGAGACTTGAAGGTTTTGCCAATTAAAGATTGATATCATGCTTCCAGTAAAGTACATAGAAGGGAAAATGACACAACCAGTCCCTGGACTTTGGCCCAATATACATTTTGATCCCTGAACTTTTAATTTGTTTAATGTAGTCCCTGAACTTTAATCTAATGTACAATGTGGTCCATAAACTTTAATTTGTTCAATATCATCCCTAAACTTTTGGTATATATTCAATTTAGTCCCTTAACTATATGAAAATGTTCAATACAATCCTTTCCATTAATTCAAGTGCAGGGACTACATTGAACATTTTTATATAGTTCAGGAACTGAATTGAACATGTACAAAAAATTCAGGGATGACATCGAACAAATCAAAAGTTCGGGGACCACATTGAACACTAGCTTAAAGTTCAGGGACTACATTGAATAAATTAAAAGTTCATGGATCAAATTGCACATTAGGCCAAAGTTCAAGGACTGTTTGTGTAATTATCCATACATAGAATAGTGCGGTTAGATGGTGCGTGAGGTGGAAGAACAATAAAAAGACGTGCGTTTTGTCTTGATTCTTCTCCAGCCACCACTGCACAGTGGACGCACAGTGAGACTTCTTTGAGCCGCTCATGAAGGAAGCTCCAAACGGCGATTTGTGCAAAGGATTCTACACCAAATTGTGGCGTGTCCTTTGTGGAAACTTAAGTGTTTGAGGCGGTGAGGTAATTCTCTGTGAGGATGAACACTGGGGATTTAGATATAATTCGAGTGTAGGAAACACTCAAGCATGTGAATAATTGTAACTCTGCAATTCTCCGACTAATTGATAAGTTATCTGTTGCTAGCTCTCTCAGTGGAATAAGTACCGACATTCGAATCGAATCACGTAAATCTCTACCATTCTTTATTGTTCCTCGTTTATTTCTATGATTATTTTTGCATTAATTTAATTGCCAGATCCGTTATATCACAGCAATACTTGAGGTTGAAAGAAACAGTTTCAATGGGTGTTCTCGATCTGTTCATCGTGGCCTTGATGCCAGTTCTGAAAGTACTCTTGGTTACTGCTGCTGGCTCATTTCTTGCGATCAACCGTGTGAATCTATTGGGGCAAGATGCAAAGCAACACATGAATAATGTGAGTTCTCTGTGTGTAATCGCTGTATTTTGAAGTAATTCTTCTCCTCATTCAGCATCCTTGTTTTATAACTTCATTTTTCAAGAAGTATTTCATGGAATGATTACCTGCTTGTGTCTTGACAACTTAGCAAAAAGCCAGTGTCAAATTTATAGCATCTCAGATGAACACTCATGTCAATAATCTTTAAGTGACTTGAACTCCACCTTTTTCACCTCATTTGTGGTTGATGCCGCTTCAAGACCACTTGTGTAAAGTTTACTTTCAATCATCTTCACCTTCTGAAAACTGTATGTGCCAATTTCCCTTAAGGAGATAATAGGAAATTGGTAGATACTTGTTTCTGTAAATACAGAGAGTAGGCATAGAATTCTGAAACTTCCAAAGAGTTCTTTAGTAATCAGTATGCTTCTCTGCTGTTTTGTTCAACAATGATGGGAAGCAGGAGAGGTTTTTGCTAGTCTGCAATTTCCGAACGGTCGACATCATTGTATGTGAAAAGATAATAATGAGAGAGAGATCCTTCATTTGCTTCATGGCCTTTCTATTGCAAGGGAGCTGTTTCGGGTTTCATGGTAGGCAATTAATAGGTCATTGCTCGAGAATCCTCTTGTAATTTTGCTTACTGAATTGTGGAAGTATTGGTAGGCAACGAATAGGTCAGTTTTGATGTCTCTCCATTCACAATTAAATTGGTACTGAGCATATCTTCCTCCCCCTTTCCTTTTACCTCCTTTTATAGTTTTGTTCTTCGCCTTCGCGTTCACATCTAATAAAAATAAAACTGAATGGACTGCATGTTATTCGAGGGACCTTAACAGTCTGTACTGATTCAATTATGCATGAGCAGTTGGTGTTCTACCTATTCACTCCGTCGTTGATAGGAAGCAACTTGGCCGACACACTTACACTCAGCAGTTTGGTTACTTTGTGAGTTTAAGCCCCTCTGAAGCTTCCGAAAACATCCTAGTATAAGAGCTGATGAAATCTTTGTCCTTCAAATTGTTTCAGATGGTTCATGCCGGTGAACATTCTTCTCACATTCATTATTGGCTCGGCTCTTGCTTGGGTACTGATAAAACTCACAGGGACTCCCCCGTATCTCCGAAGCCTTGTCATCGGTTGTTGTGCAGCAGGTATGTGTATATGGAACATTCTCTTCCTGATTATATTGTTATAGCGGACTGAAAATATTTCAATTTTACAAATCCAGAAAGCATATTATTTGAAGAGATATGATCGTTATGAAATTCGGTTCACCTCTTTTATTTTTGCGATTTACCACCATAGTTCGTTGTTCATTGTTCTTAGGAAACTTGGGAAACTTGCCCTTGGTTATAATTCCCGCTGTCTGCACCGAGACAAACAGTCCATTTGGAGATTCATCCACCTGCTCTACTAATGGCGAGGCATATGCTTCCCTGTCTATGGCGGTATTCCTTTCTATTATACTTTTGTCTTTTTCCTTAAATTCCTCCAACTGTACTTTAAAGTAGCCATTGTTCGACGATCAAATTTCCGTAACTGATGGATAGTCCAAGCAATATATTTGCTCTGTCTTTCTAACTTGGTAATGAAGAGACAGATAGATCATACTACCAATAGAAAGTATGCCAACATTTACCAAAACATGCATTTAATTTGCTCCTTTTAGTTCTCTATACAGTCCTTTTCATCTTAGTAATTCAATCATCTCAATTTTCATTTTCAGATAGGCGCTGTTTACATATGGTCCTATGTGTACACACTCATGAGGATATCTGCAGAGAAGAGAGCTGAAGAAACGGACCCGAAGGACTCCACAGCAAGCCTAAATGCTGATGTAGTAACTTCAGGTGGACTTCCAGAGATCAGCACGGAACCATTACTTGCTCCAGACGATTCTCCAAGCCCTAAGGACTGCATTAGCCAAGATGAAATTTGTCAAACGAGGTTCGACAGAAAAACAAAGGTTCTTGACTTTGAGTTCTTCGATGACTTCGATTTTAAAAGACAGATCTTTAGTTGGACATTTTTGGCCTATAATTGGTTGAATGTCTCATCCTGAAGCAGTATTCTGAAGAAATTTCTCCTCCATATGTCAATTTGCAAATTGACTGTATCATCCAACCAATAAACTACTGAAGTTTTTTGATGAATCGCAAGTATGATTGTGAGTTAATCCTTAAAGAAGGCATTTTCTGTAATAATCCTGAAGGAAGTTTATTTGTATCTCATTCCATTTCTCCAAAGGCTATTCAGGAAGCTGATGATGGATCGTGTCAGAAGACGGTACTCAGAGAGAGTTTTTCCTTGTTATGCTTACCTTATATCTAGGTCTTAAAATTTTATCAACTACAATCATCTGAAATTGGTAAAATGTCAGGAGAGTACCAAAGCATCTGGAATATTATCACTACCTTCTAAGCTCATGCTTCCCTTTTGTTATAACTTTACTGCAAACAACCTCCAGTGTTAAATTCTGTCTCCATATGGTGATAATCATTTGATATGTACGTATACTCCAATAAAAAGCAACCACCTCCGTTATACCCTTTGCATAAAGATACTTCTATATCCCTAGTGTATTATATAAATGTCCTATGAGGTTATGCAACCTTGATGAATTTAACTTTCTTGCGTAATGATACTTTTGTTAGATATCATTCCTGAAGAAGATCGGGCAGCATATGACAACTATTACAGAGCATATTGACATAAAGAAGTTGTTTGCACCTTCTACAATTGCAGTGGTATGCTCATACTGCCTGTTTTGTTCTGCCAGTTTCAATTAGTATACATTCATCAAAGCAAGTCAAAAGGATACAAAATTACAGCACTCTTTTGTTGGCCAAGCAAAGTTAGCGTAGTTGGACAGTGCTATTTCAGGCTTACTTCTCACAGCTTCAAATAGATGGTTTATGACATCAGTTTCCAATTTTTCAGAGGATGTGTTAGAATGTTATCGGGATGTATAAGATTGCATTCTGTTTCTCCCGCTTATTAAGATTCCAAGTCACCGTGAATATGATCTGCATGATATTAATAAAAATCTGCTGAAATTAGTTTAGACTTTGTGCCTGTAAAAGGACTCGGAAGTGACTGTTTATTGTCTGCAAAAGTACATGTTACGACTCGAAGCATGACAGACTCAATATCATTTGAGTTGTCTATCAGCCTTACTGGCCTCTTGCATTTGCCAGCTGACTTGTGCTTTATACTCTAGGGCGTTGTGCAATCAAAGAAAGATCAGAAAGCCAAAGAGATGACGGGTAGATTTAACTCGTCTCCCTTCATTGTCTCTCTAACCATATAACTGTGTAGGCATTGAAGACACGTCTCACGAGACATTTAAGACACAGCTCTCTGTATAGTGTTTAAATGCTTTGAAGTTTAGTGAAATGGCAAGTAGCATGCCATCCGTTCCTCATGTAGCAATTCGTGCCAGCAACAAACATTCAATAACGTGGCTTCTTCATATTTTTCTTCTTCAGATTATCGGTTCCATCATTGGAGTAGCATCTCCAATCCGGAAACTCATAATTGGTGATGATGCTCCTCTGCGCGTGATCTACACTGCAACGAATTTCATAGGGTAAGATATTCATGACAATAGTTTGTTCTGCTCCTCATCAAAGTAACTTGGTTTTCAGTAACCAGTGCCTATTGCATGAAATTCCACATTTCTGTTTCTTGCCTATTTAAAAAGGAAATTTCATGTCCTCTGATTACTTCTATGTATGCTGCACAGGGCGGCTGCAATTCCATGTATGACTCTGATAATTGGAGCCAATCTTTTAAAAGGTAAAGTTTGAAGGCGAGTTTGATTTTTCTTAAGCTTGAACCTTTACCAGCACTTACAGGATCCGAGTGATTGCACCCATACAAAAATCATCTTATTCCGTTTGACGAATCAGGTTTGCAGAGATCGAATGTTAGTCCCGTAGTTATTATAGGAATTGTCACAATCAGGCATATTGCCTTGCCATTGATCGGTATCGGTATTGTTAAAGCTGCTCAACATTATGGCATGGTCGGATCAGACGCACTATATCAGTTTACCCTCATGCTTCAATATGCCCTTCCACCCGCAATGAATGTCGGTAGGTCATCTCTCTCTCTCTCTCTCTCTCTCTCTCTCTCTCTCTCTCTCTCTCTCGGTTTGTGATTGGTGGAAACAATTTATCCATTTGCCAACATTCTCTTAGCAGACCCAAGTAACTTTTGCATTCTCTTGGAAACATGAACATTCTCATGTCAATCTCGCCTTCTAGCAAAACGACCCTATTAGGACTGGAACGATCCAGTGCAGCATTGGCTCTAGCACTGATTTTGGCTTGGGAAATTGTTGCAGGTACAATCACACAGCTGCTGGAAGCCGGTGAGAGTGAATGTTCAATCATTTTGTTATGGCAATACGCTGTAGCATCCTTAAGCCTCACATTCTGGGCTACACTCTTCATGTGGATCGTCGCGTAAGTACATTCCATTCGGCTTTACTTTTCCTTTTTCCAAATCCAGTGCAAAAACCGGGTTGTGACCTTTCCCCGGGAAGGCCATTATACCTCAGTAGATCATAGAACTGGATAAACTTTGCAGCGCAAAAATCTGTCATTCTTTTGGCAGAAGTAACCGAATCTCACAGATGAGAGAAGAGGATGAAAAGATACATTGGCAGTGCGAAATGTTCCGCTTATTTCCTACAGGTGTGACCTTCTAAAGCATCGGATTGTAACTGCGCAGAATCGGTATTCAATATACGCATCTGGTTTCTTCTGTAATCATTGATAGACCTTTCTACGGTTGACCAAGAAGTTCTTGCAATTCAAGATTATTGTGGTTATAGGCATGAATGGACAGCAGATTGCTAGCGTTCCATAGCACTCCATACAGAACAGAGCTTCGTGCTAGTACATCGTGAACATGAGGTGGCAAATTGCTTACCCGGTCATGTGTTAGTAAAGAACAGGTTTCGACAAGTACCGCCATTAATGTATAAATTGAAATCTACCACATGTTTTAAGAATGTATGTTGACACTTGATTTTTAATTCATTTTTCAAATTTTTCCAAAAATCACAAAATTAGAATTAGAAATTTTGGCCAAGCTTAGGAACCTATTTCTAAACCAAAAATAAATTTTTAAAAATTTTCCTGAATTTTTCTTTAATTTCTTTTGATCAAAATAAGAGTGAAAATCAAGAGAAATAGCAAACGAAGTCCAAAAATTCCATAAAAATAGTCATTAGTCTTCTTTCAAATCCAATTTCATTAATATAGCATCAATTTTAGAACATTTCAATTGGAAATGTGTTTTTTCCAAAAATTGGGTAAAAACAAGCCCAAATTGAATGAAAAATTCAATTGAGTCATTTCTAGGCTATAATTGCTGGAGAAAGATACGATTTTATCTTTAACCTTGATTTGAATTGATTCAATCAAGGATACTCAGAGATAAAGTAGGAGAGTGTAATCGCTGTAATCTTGCTTATTCTTTCCTTTTTTGTATGATAAATGCATATATGTACAAAGTGAAGGTAGAGAAATAAAAAGATGAAAAATTGCCCCAAAATACGTCTTCATCGTTTTTGTTTCTTAACATGGTATCAGAGCCCTAGGTTTTGATCCTTGGGGTACTGTACGTCAATCATCGACTACAGCGGTCGCGCTCGCCGGCGTGCGTCTTAACCGATCTTCTTCATCTTTGATGCGCGATTGAACTTGGATCCATGTCGGATCAGAACCCTACCGAAACAATGATTCCCCACCAGAACCGGGGGGGAATTCAACCACGGAAGCTCTTTTGGAGAATCTGACTGCCAAATTAACTCAGATTCTCACTCAGAACCAGACGAACCCTCCTCTTCCATCACTAACACCGCAGAATGATTCGGTTTCTTCTCAGATTGTGATTAAATTGGATGGAGCCAACTATGGATTGTGGTCTCAGGTTGTCGAGATGTACATCACCGGCAAAGACAAACTGGGATATATCAACAGAAACTTTCCTCAGCCACTGCCTACAGATCCTGGCTTTCGGAAGTGGAAAACAGGAGACTCGACTGTGAAAGGATGGCTTATCAACTCCATGGATCCGGCGTTGATTGGCAATTTCATTCGCTTTCCAACAGCGAAATCTGTCTAGGATGCAGTTGCAATGACTTTCTTTGATGGAACGGATGCCTCTCAGGTTTATGACTTGAAGAGGCATGTTGCTCGGATACGACAAGGAGGAGGATCAATTGAGGCGTACTACAACAACCTGCAGGGTTTGTGGAGAGAAATTGATTTTCGCCGCCCGAATCCGATGGTTTGCCCTGTTGATATCGAGCGATATAATTCAGCTATTCAGGAAGATCGGGTCTATATCTTCCTTGACGGGTTAGATGACCGCTTGGATAAAGTTCGAGTGGACGTGCTTCAAATGCAGCCTTTTCCCACAGTTGAGCATGCCTATGCTCGTGTCCGACGGGAAGACGTACGGCAGAGTGTGATGCTAGCACACGGAGATACCACATACCCATCTGCAGCTATGGTGTCTCAAGGAGGCAAGAAGGGACTGCAGATCTTCGACTGAACTCGGGACATACCAACATTACAAATGACAAAGCCGGGTGGTTTGACAAGAGGAGGTTGACCGGGTGGAGCATTGAGAAGCAAACCTTCCTCGACAGTAGTTGGTGGCTGCTCTAATTGTGGGAGTGCAAAGCATACCCAGGAGACATGTTTCAAATTGATTGGGTATCCTGATTGGTGGAAGGAGCTGAAAGCACATAAACAAGTAAAGATTGCAACGAATGGTGAAACAGGGAAGGCATCACTTGTTACCGGAGAGGCTCAGCTATCACTGATGCCACAAGTAGAAACAAACAGTGAATCAATCACTGGAGGTGAAGGTAATTATGGCCATGCTTTCATTAGTAATTCTTGAGACAAATGTAGTCAATGGATTATTGACTCAGGTGCAACAGATCATATGACCTTCACAACAGATGATTTTGTCAGTTATACTAAACCTAGGTGGCAGAATATTTCAAATGCTAATGGGATTGTATATCCAGTGACCGGGGCCGGAACTGTTGCTATTTCCTCTTCTATATCATTATTGAATACTTTGCTTGTACCATCTTTGTCCACGAAATTAATATCGGTGGGGCAAGCGGCTGAAGATTTGAATTGTGTTATCTTGATGTATCCACAATTTTGTCTTTTTAAGGATATTTTCATGAAGGAGATAGTTGGGCGTGGTACTAAGAGGGGGGGCTCTATTATTTGGATGACTTCAGTTCTGGGAGGGTGCACCAAGTACGAGTCTTATCTAGTAGCAAAGAGAAGCAAATCTGGCTATGGCATCGCCGATTAGGGCATCCTTCATTTAGCTATATGAAACATTTACTTCCTGAATTATTTTCCAGTTTACCAGATTCAGTTTTTCAATGTCAGACTTGTATTTTGGCCAAAAGCCATCGTGTGCCATTTCCAATCGGTTTGAATAAGAGTAGTGTTGCGTTTTCCTTAGTCCATTCTGATGTTTGGGGGCCTTCTCCTGTTATTGCAGTTTCGGGATATCGCTGGTTTGTTATATTTGTGGATGATTGTACAAGAATGACTTGGCTCTATTTCTTAAAACATAAGGATGAGGTGGCTAATGTTTTTCGGGTATTTCATAGAATGGTGCAAACACAGTTTGGTGGAAAGTTACAAATTTTAAGAAGTGATAATGGTGGAGAGTACGTTAATGCACAACTTAAGAACTATTTTCAGGAACATGGTCTACTGCATGAGACATCATGTGCTTACACACCACAGCAGAATGGAGTAGCGGAGCGGAAGAACAGACATATTTTAGAGACCGCTCGTGCCCTTCTCACTGAAGGTCACGCTTCTAAACGTTTCTGGGACAATGCAGTTGCGATTACTATTCACCTCCTAAACCGAATGCCATCCAAGGTATTGGATTTCAAGACACCTCTGCAAGTGCTATCTATACATGCTACCTTACCATCTGTCTTGCTTATTTCCCCTCGAGTATTCGGGTGTGTTGCTTATGTCCATATTTCAAAGACTCACCGAACCAAACTCGATCCCTGTGCGGTTCGATGTGTTTTCTTGGGATATGGTACACATCAGAAGGGTTATCACTGCTATCATCCGGCTACTAAAAGAACCTATGTGACAATGGATGTCACGTTTGTTGAGTCAGATTTTTTCTATCCGAACACTAATTCTTCCTTTCAGGGGGAGATAGAGGAAGAAAGTGTGAATTGGCAGTAAGTTGGTGGTGTCATGTCTGGAGAACAAAAAGAAGTGCAAAAGGTGCAGCCCGAAAATGAGCAACAACCGGCGAGAATGTTGCCAGAAAATGAAAAACAACTAGTGGAAAATGGTGACAATGAGCAATCTCTACAACCGACAGTTACGAATATACAAGAATAGCCCCCTCTCTCTTCAGCACCCAAATCTGACTCATCTCCTGAGAATATTCCTGAGGTAATTTTCCTTACTACTACATCTTGTTTGCTTGATGATTCTGATATATCTGTGGGATATAAGTTACCTGACAGACATAATAGGGGCAAGCCTCCTGATCGATACTCACCTGATGTTGGGGGGAAGAAATCCAAGTACCCTATTGCAAACTATGTTTCGACGAGGAGACTATCAGAACCATTGAAGGCGTTTGTGTTGAATGTATCTTCAATTCACATCCCAAGGGGGATGCAAGAGGCTTTGGAAGATTCTAAGTGGGTTCAAGCGATGGAGGAGGAAATGGTGGCGTTGCAAAAGAATAAGACTTGGAAGTTGATGAAGTTACCTGAAGGAAAAAAGACGGTGGGGTGCAAATGGGTCTTCACGATTAAGTATAAAGGGGATGGTTCCATCGAGAGATACAAAGCATGGCTAGTAGCGAAGGGATACACGCAGACATATGGGGTAGACTATCAGGAGACGTTTTCCCCTGTCGCAAAACTTAACACTGTTCGGGTCTTATTGTCTTTAGCGGCGAATTTAGATTGGCCGCTGCATCAGTTTGATGTCAAGAATGCGTTCCTTCATGGCGATCTAGAAGAAGAAATTTATATGGATATTCCACCGGGGTACACTTTTCCTTCACGGCCTAGATTGGTCTGCAAGCTAGAACGATCTTTGTATGAGTTGAAACAATCACCCCGTGCTTGGTTTGGCCGGTTTAGTGCGGCGATGAAGAAATATGGGTACATTCAGAGTGGTGCAGATCACACATTATTCTTAAGGCGTTGTCAGGAAAAAATAACTGTGTGAATTATCTATGTTGATGATATGATTATTACAGGGGACGATTTAGAGGAAATCTCTAAACTCCAAGAAAGACTGTCCTCAGAATTTGAGATGAAAAACCTAGGGGGACTAAAGTACTTCCTAGAAATAGAAATGGCACGATCTAAAGGTGGAATATTTCTCTCGCAAAGGAAGTACGTGTTGGACTTATTAGCGAAAGTGGGGATGCTAGATTGTAAGCCCGCAGACACTCCAGTTATGCAGAACCATAGACTTGGGGAGTATCCATATCATATACCAACTAACAAAGAAAGGTATCAAAGGTTGGTGGAAAAATTAATTTATCTGTCGCATACTCGACCTGATATTGCTTATGCTGTGAGTGTTGTTAGTCAGTTCATGCATGCCCTTAGTGAAGATCATATGGATGTTGTGATAAGAATACTACGCTACTTGAAGGGAGCTTCCAGGAAGAGGAATTCGTTTTTTGAAGAATGGACACCTTGAAATTGAGTGGTATACGGCAAGGGGACCCGCTCTCGCCATACCTTTTCATCCTGGTTATGGAAGTCTTTTCAGGTATTCTCAAGTCAAATGCGAACACTCCGGATTTCCGTTGGTTCTGGCGTTGCAAAAAGACTCGCATATCTCATCTTTTCTTTGCAGACGATGTGCTCCTCTTTTGTGAAGCTCACCTGAAATCTATTGAGATTATTAAGCGATCGCTCGATAAATTCTCTGGATGGTCTGGCCTTTTCCCGAACAATAGTAAAAGCAATATTTTCTTATCAGGAGGGCCTCAGACATTACATAGCCAAATCCAGCATTATCTTGGCTTTCAATTGGGCTCCCTCCCCTTCCGTTATTTAGGGGTTCCTATTATTTCCTCCAGGCTACGTAAGGAGGATTGCAAGATCTTAGTTGACTCAATAACGGCGAGGGCCCGATCTTGGACTCAACGTTTCTTATCTTTTGCAGGGAGACTCCAGCTCATCAAGTCTGTTCTTCACTCCATTCAGGTTTACTGGGCTTCTATCTTCTCCCTTCCAAAATCTATTTTAAACGATATTGAGTCCATCTTGAGACAGTTCCTCTGGAAATGACCTGATCTTGGCCCAGGCGGTGCAAAAGTAGATTGGGCCAATACTTGCCTTCCCAAGGAAGAAGGTGGTCTTGGTATTCGTCGGTTAGCTGAATACAATAGAGCTTTGACACTAAAGCATATTTGGCTCCTTTTCTCGGACAAGGAATCTTTATGGTGCAAATGGATTCATTCCAATTTTTTAAAATCTAACTTTTGGATTGCTTCCAAGCCCACATTTTGTTCCTGGACCTGGAAGAAGATACTGGACCTGCGTCCTTCAGCTCGGACTCTCTTCCGATGGAGAATAGGCAATGGTCGCTCTGTTTCCCTATGGTTTGACTGGTGGCATTGCAGAGGACCTCTTTATCTTATATTTACTAATGTCGACATTTATCAGTCCCGAATTCCCAGGGATACTACGGTTAGAGAGTTCTATGAAGGCATCTGGCAATCTTCACCCTTTCTTGACTCCATCCTCAGCTGGAATGAGCTGCCGCCTAGTTTTGTGGACGCTCCCGACAAACTGATATGGAATCCAATTTCTTCGGAGTCCTTCTCGGTTTCCTCAGCTTGGGACCATCTCAGGAGCAGAGGACACCTGGTTCCTTGGCACTCTTTTGTTTGGGATCACCACATTGCACCCCGCCATGCCTTTCTACTATGGATAGTCACCCGCAATCGGCTGCCTACGCAGGTTCTTCTCCTTCAAAACCACAGGATTGAGGCTGCCTTATGTGCTTTCTGCGGTACAAGACCGGACTCCATCAACCATCTCTTCTTCAGCTGCTCCTCTACTAGAAGACTAGCCTATTTTTGGGCTACCAGGTGCAACCTCCCTTGGCGGAACCGGCCGTGGCATGAGCACATCACTTGGGCTATGACAGTTTGTGGCGGCGCTTCTTTTGCACACTGCCTCTCTCGGTTTTCCTTTGGGGCATTGGTCCACATTATCTGGTCAGAGAGAAACAACGCCATTTTCAGGAACAAAAGCATTTACCTCCCAGGTATGCGCAAGCACCTAGTCAAGGTTGTCAAGGACAAAGCTTTATCTATGGGAAGAGTTCAAGACATTCCCAGGAACCGCCATATCCAAAGACAGTGGGGCCTCCCGCCTTCTATTTTTGACGGGGGCTGATCCTCCTTGTTTCCCGGTCTTTTGTTTAGTTCCGGGCTTTCATTAGTTTTTTCGGTGTCTGTATAGCCTTGCAGGGCCTTCCTTGACCCTATTTGGACATTCTTGTCCCAACAGGGTCGGGCTTAGGTTCGTGCTTAGTTTGTATTTGGTTTATTGGAAAGTTATATACACATTTACCCTTACCAAAAAAAAAAAAAAAAGAAATTGAGGGGTTTACGGATGTTGACTAGGCTGGGAGTGTATCTAATAGGAGGTCAACTTCAGGATATTTTACTTTTTTCGGAGGAAACTTAGTTACTTGGAGGAGCAAGAAGCAAAATGTTGTAGCATTATCAAGTGCGGAAGCAGAATTCAGGGGGATGCACAAAGGTCTTTGCGAACTTCTATGGCTTAAGAGATTAATGACAAAACTCGGTTATACTCCCATGTCCGAGATGAAGTTGTTTTGCAACAACAAGGCAGCCATCGATATATCTCATAATCCTGTTCAGCATGATCGTACAAAACATATTGAGGTAGATCGTCATTACATTAAGCAGAACCTAGATACCAAAGTGGTTCGGTTTCCGTATGTAAAATCAGAAGATCAACTGGCGGATATACTAACGAAGGCTGTATCAAGTAGGATCTTTTACAGTTCACTTGACAAGTTGGGCATCCAAGATATCTATGCACCAACTTGAGGAGGAGTGTTGGAGAAAGATACGATTTTATCTTTAACCTTGATTTGAATTGATTCAATCAAGGATACTCAGAGATAAAGTAGGAGAGTGTAATCGCTATAATCTTGCTTATTCTTTCCTTTTTTGTATGATAAATGCATATATGTACAAAGTGAAGGTAGAGAAATAAAAAGATGAAAAATTGCCCCAAAATACGTCTTCATCATTCTTGTTTCTTAACAATAGTGTCTTTACAACAAAGGATCCTAGAACCTTGAATTATATAATGGTCAGTCCAATTGCACAATTTGCTAAAGAAATCAAAAAGCCCCAAAATCCAATTGAAAATTAAGGATTTTTAGCTCAAATTGGGAATCATTATCAATTTGAAATTGTCGAATCATGAGACCATCATTTCTAAGGTTAATCAGTCATGGCTAATCCAATTTTGGCATCAATTTTTCTCAATCAGGTCATTTAAGTACTGGATTGAATAGAACCCTAGTGACTCGGATTTTGCAATTTGAAAATTTTGGGTTTAATCGTGACAAAAATTAGGACAAATCACATATTTGGATACAAAATGTGATGAGAAATCCAATTTTGGGGTTAAAATCGGAAAATGGGGTTAAAATCGAGTCGAATTTGTGAATTTAGACCAACCTGAGTATGCTGGGTCCGTCGGATCCGGGTCGGCCTTCTCCCTCACCCAACTCGCTTAAGGCATTCTAAACCCAAAAAAATCAGCTCGTGCCCAACTCTTCGCCGACTTAATCCAACCAAATGAGCATATGTTAATC
Source organism: Syzygium jambos (assembly GCA_031216235.1). NCBI lineage: Eukaryota > Viridiplantae > Streptophyta > Magnoliopsida > Myrtales > Myrtaceae > Syzygium > Syzygium jambos. Next base: position 17,872,088 of record CM062223.1, on the reverse strand, counting down.
TCCAATTCCTGCTGGAAAATCTCCAACTGGCATCGAAAATTCGATCTAACCAATTCGGAGTCGTTGATAACCAACTTTGGGCAGGAAATCAAGTTACAATGAGAGGAAAAAATCGTTATCCGTGCAGGCCAGACGTTCGACGATATTCCAGAGAGAGAGAAAGAGAAAGTTAGAGAGAGAAAGAGAGAGTTTGAGCAACGAAGGTGTGTTGAGGTTCCAAGGACTAAGTGATTGGTGTTTTTCCGGTGAGAAAAACGCCGGCAAATCGACTCCGACAATGAACCTCCTCACCTGGAAAACCTATGCCAAAGCTAATTGCCAATGCTTGAAAATCAAGCTCGACCGGCGTGTCCAGAGCTATTCCAGCACAGCCAAGGCCACTATCTTGGAGTTCAGGTGACAGGGAAGGACTCTACCGTCGCCATTCGGTTCAAAAATTCAGAATCAAGCCCAAACGAAACAAGTAAAGTTCAATCATGATCACGGTTTTTACAAAATTCCAGATTGTGTTTGAGCTTTACTGTGCTTGATTGTGTAATTTTTTTTTATGATTTTGAGTTTCTTAATGCTCAAAACATGTTTCTGATCATATTTGTGTTGTTTAATTGCATTTTGGATAGTTAAACGTGCATTAAATGAGTCGGCCACCATTGTTGAATCTCACTGGAGCTTCCTTGACGTCACCGGAGCGCCTCTCGTGACCATAGGCCACTCAAGTTAGTTGATTCTCACCTTGATTGATGCTTTGATGTTGATTTTGATCGGTTTAGACTGCTAGAGTGATTAGAATAAGGATTTGAAGCTTGGAGAAGCTTGTTTAGGTAAGTAATGACTTAAGGTGTTTAGATCAGTTTTTCGCCGGCCGGCGGCAGTCCGATAGCGAGCTAGTCAAGCTAGTTTGATAAAGTTTACCATGGACTCAACACTAAATCAAGTGAAATGGTCAAAACATCACTAGAAGGTCATTGGAGATTGATTCGAACCGGCGACCTCAAAAACACTAAGCTTGAAATTGTGTCCACTAGCTACTCGACTAATTGTCCTAAAGAGAAAATCCCGAAATTGCACTGTTTTGGTGTTGTGTCTTTGCCTAGGCAATGGCCAGCACCAATGCCGGCCGATTCGGCCTAACCATCTAGTTTAGTTCAACCCCTAGCGGGAAAATTTAAAAAAATAATAAAAAATTATGAAAATACAAAAAATTCTAAAAAAAATAAAGATAGAAAATTCAGAAAAAAATCCTTAAAAAATTCTAGGAAATCCTAAAAACAAAAAATTCATATAAATCCTAAAAAAATTAGAAAAAATTCAGAAATTCATAAAAATAGAAAATTCAAAAAATTTCTAAAAAAATCATAAAAATTTCATAAAATTGATAAAAATTTGAAAATTATGAAAAATCCATAAAAAATCATAAAATTTTGGAAATTCCATAAAAACAAAAAAAAGTAAAAAATAACTCTCAAAAAATAGATTTTCAAAAAAAATAAAAAAATAAAAAAATTCACAGAATAACCCAAAAACATTGTGGCCAACATTTGCAAGTGAAATTAGAATTTTTAGAGGTGCCTAATAAGCATTTTTAGAAAATCCTTAGTTTAGAGGTTTTTACCCCTAAAAAACCCTAAACCCTAAACCCTAAAACAACACACATCGTCAAATGAATAAGCCTTTAGGGCTTTACTAGGGTTTAGGTATTTTGAATTGATTTTCATTTTAGAGACCCAAATTATGATTGTTTTGTTTGATTGCAATTGATTGTATTGCTTTTGTTGATTGATTAAGTTCTCACATTTAGAATGGTTAGTATTAGTAGATAAACCTCGGAAACTCGTGTAGCACGTTAGACACATCATATCGGTTTAGGTACGAAAAGGGCATTAAGGATTTCAACTGGAAATCATTAGCGTAACTAAGTTCCCATATTCAGAATCTCTGGTTCATAGAATCGTGGTATTTCTCCTGTACCCAGTGTGACATTCCGAATTTTGGCCCATTTTTGGGAATTATAAAACGTGTAATTCGTCAATGCACTTATAATAAAATCTCGTCTGAAACTGATCACTTTTGGGTTATTATTTTTAAATTAGAGATTCGCTAGAATCGCACTCAATTGAATTTGACCGTTATTTAGAGCCCAAACTTTGGTGTCGAATTTCTCATAGTTCTAGGACCAATTTAATTGGACGATGTCGATATTATTGTGGCCAGCGTCGATATTGTTAGGGATAGTGGAAAAGTGAATTTTTGTCCGGGTGTGGATTTGGACTAGTAGACTTATCTCGGGGTAGTTTGATTTAATTAATTTGGCCTTTGTCCCTTATTATATTTTGGGATTAATTTGGACAATAGAATCGTTTTTAAACTTGAATTCCAGCCGTTGGATTATGGTCGAGTGTGTTGACTTTTGCTTCTCTCTCTCTCTCTCTCTCTCTCTCTCTCTCTCTCTCTCTCTCTCTCTCTGTCTCTCTCTCCCTCCTCCCCCTCTACCATGCACACTCTACGCGCGCGTCTTCTCCCCCCAGCTACGTGCGTCCCCTCCATCTCTACCTCATGCAGACTTCCACTCCCCCCTGTTCCCCATGCAAGTCTCTCTCCTCTCTCTTCCTTTTCTTCTTCTTTCTTCTTCCTTCTCTATTCTTCTTCCCCCTTTCGCCTACGCCATTGTTTCTGCGCCAGCTTCTGCTCTCCCCCAGTTGACGCCGACCCAGCTCGCCTCCAGCTAGGGGTGAGCGCTGTTCCTGGGTAGAACCGAGAACCGCAGAACCGAACCAACGGGTCCGGTTCGATTCCCGGTTCTATGAAGAGAGGATCCAGTTCCTGGTTCCCCATTTTTAGGAACCGGAATCGGGATCCCTAAAATAGGTTACAATTATTATTTGGTCCTTTCTTTCCCTTCAATTTCACTTCCACCCGCGAGCATTTCTGCATTTCTCACGCTCCACTAGGGTTTTGGCGGGCTCCCACCGTCTCTCCTCGGAGGTGCAATTCCGGCCGTCCTTTTCACTCGCTCACTCGCTGGAACGTGCCATGCGAGATTGCCAGCGACATGGACAGCAAGAAGTTGGTGCAAAGCGTCCTGGAGTCGTTCCTCCTCTCCGACACTGCGGGCGAGGACGGGGCCAAGGGCGGCCAACCTGATGTCCGAGGAGAGGCCGGCGGGGTCGCTGTGGAAGCACTGGCAAGGGAAATGAAGATGGAGCTTGGCAAAAGTGGAGGACGCATCATTTGTGAGGTTGAAAGTGAAACCCTATTGCATTGTAGAGAAAGTGAAGTTCTTGGTCGTCACTTAGTTTTTGTCTGCTAATTCATGGCGAGATTGCATAAATTGTGTTCGAAAGCCATGGCTGTCTGGGTTTGCGAAGAGGTGCCAATATGTATTTCGGATTGCGCACGCACAAGCATCTATTGTACTGGATAGTCAAAAAGGCGAAGATGATAGTTCTGCAAAAGCTTTATCAGATGCAGTCTCTTTGTTAGCTGAAGAAAATGGGATTATAGGCAAATTTGAATTGTAGCTGTCTAGTTTGCTGAGGCTAACTTAGGGAGCATGAAAGAGGAATCCTTACTCTAGAAGCCTTATGGCTGCAAGTAACACTTGAATAAGATTGGTGAAGAGAAGACAAAGTGCAATCGGCAGTACTAAATCCAATGTTGTAGATCCTCACTTGGTAGTAACAGATAAGTGCAAAAGGCAGTTGTAAATCTAACATTTTAGATTCTCACTTGGTGGGTAATGTCTCTCCTTGGATTTTTCATGGTTCTCCTTGATTGGCAATTGGGACTTAGCTCTAGAACCTCTAAAGGCTCTACTTGCGTCGTCGGTAAAATAATTGGTACTGACTAGTGACATTTTCATTATATTCCTCTTGTGGCTGACTGATTATTCTGCATTCTGTGATTAGATAAGCCACATCAACAACTTTTAAATCATCATTTGATGTTGGTGTAGCTTTCAGATAGGAGGTATGTGACTCGTCAAGATTATAACGGCACAAATATGGTATCGATAAGGGACTACTATATCAAAGATGGAAAGAATTTCCCAGTGCTAAAGGTGATTGCACATGTATAACATTCTCTCCTCTATCTAAATCAACAATGATGCTCTTGTCTTTATATTCTAGCTGGTTCAGGTATAATAATTTTGAGTGGTCTTTCTTACTCTTTGCTGCCTGTGAGCTTTCCTAAGGTTTGATGACAATGGTTTATCTGATCACTGATTGATGCTGCATATAATTGACACTCTGTGTTTATGTCGTTAATATCTGCAATTCCAACTACTTTAGTGGCTTTTGCTAAAAGAGTATGTTTGTCTCAGTATAATTCTTTGGGTTTCTATCAACACTGTGCGTCTCTTTCTCTTGTATTGACTCCATAACGCTGCTCTTGGCGTAAAGTTGTATAAATGTGTTTTGGTGGCCTCTGAACCTCTAACTATAAATATTTACTGTAATGTGCCGAGATTGAAATCCCATAGCAAGTCAACTCCTTTGGAGCTTTCTATGGGTTTGCATTGGCTTGGGAATTGTTATATGTGTAGAAGGCAACAAAACGTCAAATATGATCATATTTGTTGAGGCAAGAGATACATGGAAGTTATGAGTGTGATATGAGCATAGTAAGTAAGGAAGTGTCTGATATGCATTTACTTTCCCTTTTCTCTATATCTCCAAGCATTAGAGCACTGTTGCACGGATGGGCCTCTCTTTCTCTCTCTCTCCTCATCCAACGTCCATTACCTTCATCTCAAGCCTATATGGAAGGATGACACATCCATGAACTATCTGAGAAGATTACTATAACTTATCTTCAGGTCCAAGAACTGTTTTTGCTTATTTGTTATACTACCTAGTCATAAATGTTAATGCTGTACATTGCTAGCTTACTTTTCTTTTGTCACACTAGAATTTTGTAGTCCTGTATGTTTTTCTGAATTTTATAACCATTTTTGTCCATGTTTTTGCTGGATTTGTAGTTCTCCTTTTTTTTGCCATCAAGCGTGTTTATGCAAATATCTTCTTTTGTTTTGATTTAGGCACTATCTTCTTAACTTGATGAGAGTAACTCCTCGTGTTGCAAACTATACTGGACCTGGATCTCGATTTTGTATTTTGAGACAGGAACTAGTCACAACTTTTTGCCAGGTAGCTCATGCTATTACTGTAGTTAAGTAGTTCAGCCATCTTCATGATTTCTTACTTAAAATTTTTCTATTGAGAAGGCTTAGGCTGCAGGGAGATCGAAACAGAGTTCAAGCTCTGCTACTGTCTGTGACTCACCAACTGATTCTTTAAGAGTTACCAGAGATAACGGACTTGGGAATGCTGATGCAGGTGTTGAAGGATTTTCCGACAGTAAGGTAGTTACCCTATCTTTCCCCTTCAATTGGTATTGGGCAATTATAGTTTAGTTCTATCCATGCATTTGTAAACTTGGCATTATATCCCCTAAATATCACATCAGAACATTGTGTATGTATCATTCAGATGATCTACTATTGCGTTTATTTTTCATTTTGTTTAATTCAAAACAAAATGTAAAAAAAAAGAACCTGTTGGAACCTGGAACCAACCCTGGAACCTGTGACAGGGTAGGTTCCAAGTTTTACGTTCCGACCGGTAGGTTCCAGGTTTCTCATTTTAAGGAACTTGTACCCGAGGGTAGGTTCCAGGTTCCAGGCGGAACCTACCCGAAACTTGGAACCGCTCACGACCTCCAGCCCAGCCACCGTCGCCGCTGTCGGCGGATCGACATCGCGCCGTTCGCCAGTCGCCGCCCCCGACCAACTGTTCTCTCCCTCTCCTCCGCACAAGCAACAGCTTGCCGTTGCGTCCGCCACAGCCAAGCTCTACCAAGCCGTCGGCCAGCTCGTCCGGCCGCTTGCCTGGCACCACCGCCCCACGAGTCGCCACCGTGCCATCCTAATCGCCGCTGGTTCGCGCCCCCTCAACCCCAACCCTCTCTCTCCCTTGCTCTCACCACCCCGGCTGACCATCCCCTCCCCTTCGGCTTGTCGCTGCCACATCGTCGTTGCAGCTGCCTGCTGCCGTCACCGTCGCCACTTGCCTACCCCGGCGGGCCAACCAACTAGCTAGCCTAGGCCGTGGCCGAACAGCCCAGGCCACTGCACAACCGCATGCGTAGCCCCCCGCCCGTCTAGCCCGACACCCTACCCATCCAGCCCGCCAGCTGGCACGTTGCCTAGCCATCGCCTACCCGTGCCCGCTCCCCGCTCGCTTGCCCGACCATTTGCTCGTGCGTAGCCGAGCACCACGCCCGTGGCCGAGGGCCATGCCGAGCGCTGTGCCAAGTGCCTAGCCCGTGGTCGACCGCCATGCTCGTACGTGTGCCGAGCCAGCACTGTTCACCTGAGCCATTTTAGGCATGAACCGACTTTTCCCGAGCCAAAACCTAGTAAGTGACTTCCTAAACCCTACCTAGTATTTTGGGTATTTTTAGACTTGTTTAGGGTGTGATTAGTATCGGATTATGAATTAAATTAGGTGTAGATTAGTTAAATTGAATGTGCTCAATTTATGGATTATTGTGGTGGTGATTGTGTGACTAATTTAGTGATTGAATGAAATGGGTGATATGACTTGGTTGTCGTGGCGCTTGTGGGTGAAGTAGAATATTCAAATGTGCCGGCTTGAATGTCGGATCGATAGACTAATGTGGAGAGCATGACTTGAATTGGGTGTCATGGCGCGTCAGATTTATATTGGTGAAAGTTTGGTGATTTGAATTTGAATTATACGACTGAGAAAATTGTGAATTTTGTGTTGTGCATGTGCATGAGAAAAGCCCGGCTTAATCTTAGGGCTAACCTGAGGCGTGTTGATACGGGTCGTGTGAATGTGTGAAATGTCCAGTGAGGGACGGAGCCCGGCTTGATCTGAGGGCTGACCTGAGGCGTGCTGACGTGGGTCATGTAAAAGTGTGAAATGTCCAGTGAGGGACGAAGGCCGGCTTAATTTAAAGGCTAACCTGAGGTGTGTTGACGCGAATCGTGAGAAAGTGTGAAAGGTCGAGTGAGGGACGAAGGCCGGCTTGATCTAGGGGCTGACCTATAGAGTGTTGACCCAGGTCATGGAAAGTTGCTCAGCCACGAATACGAAATGAGTGTAATTGAATTGAGTGAATGTATTTGTGTATGGCGCTCGACTGATGGCGAAGTGTTTGTGGGATATTATGATATTCATGTGATTTTACTAATACGTAGAGTTAGCACGTAGTTCGAGGCGAGGTAAGTATGTTGTGTGGAATTGATTGTGTTGGCTGGTGAATTGCACGTTAGACTTGTCTGGGTATGCATTGGCCTAGGTGGGGTATAGGTTGTCTACTTATTGAGATTTATTCTCATTGCTGTAGTGCAAACATTTTCAGATCCCCGACCTTGAGCATGTCGCCACCTAGGCGTTTTGGGGTTCCCACCGTACATGAGGAGACTGAGTATCCGGGACTAAACTCGGATGAAACGTACATTAGACACCGTACCACTGTTTGGGTAGACGTGGGACTAAAGGAGCTAGAATGCCATACCTATTTGGGTTGGTCCCATCGGGTTAGATTGGTGAATTCTGGGCTAATCCGAGGTTTTGAAGGGTTGCAGCACGCTAACGAGAGTGCAGTAAATTGAGAGACCTGGGACAAGTTTACTCTCGATGGCGAAGTGTCAGATCCCGATAGTCCACTAGAGAACCCTGATCTAGAACCAGCGCCCGTTCCAGAGCCCGAACCCGAGCCTATGGCCCCTGCAGATCCCAAGCTTGAAGAGAAATCCGAGCCTGAGCCTGAGCCTAAGGAGGAGCCGATCGAGATCAACTCAGACACGGAGTCAGAACCTTTAGGGTCCGATTCGGATTGGGCGCCGTAGGGATGTTTAGGAGTTGGGCCTGCAAGACTTTTTGGTAAATTCCCTTTTTGTGTAGTTAGTAGTCTATCCGGCCACCTATTCCTTTTTTATGACGAATGTGGATTTTAACCATAGATGCCTAATGTATGGATACTTGAAATTTCAAGTTAATGTTATGTGTTTATTGATTTGTGTTTGCTCTACCCCGTTGTCATTATTTATTGTCTGGGATGTTTAAATTTCACTTCCGCCTGTGTACGATTTTGGGTGTTTCGTTTGGGGTCGGCGACGCATCCTGGGACGTCGCAATCAATACGACCTTCGGAGGGGTGTCGCGAGTCCGTCGGGGTTCAAGGCGTGACACCCCGGTTGATTTGGTATCAGAGTAAGGTCAGCTCGATCCAAGTTAATCGAAGCCTGGAGTGGTAAATAGCGATAACTTTGGGATAGTTAGTTAGAGAGACTTGTGTGCCATGCGTACCCCAAACTGTATGATTGTGATTGTTGAGTGATTTTATGCAATATTATGTAAGGTGCAAGTGCGTCATGACTTAAGGTAAGTGCACGAACTTTGTTGATTGTGATTGGCCATTGTTTGTGATTGGCTGCTTGCCTAGTGAATGGTTGTTACGATTCACTACATAGGGCTTTAGACTGGTATAGTTGGCCTAAGTCTTTAATTTCCGAGGGGAATTATAGCAAGTAAGTGAGTGGTGTAAACCCTGTGAGTATGAGTAGCCGAGGAAGAGGTCGAGGTCGAGATCGTGTAGGTCCGCAAGTTGGAGTTGTGGGGGATCCCAGATGGGATGAGATTTTGAGGGCACTCGAGGGAGTGGAAATTTTAATGGGAAGATAAATTGATGAGCGAAATACTACCGTCGTTGCTTCTGCTAAAGCCGTTATTGCTGCCACCAATAGAAGTAACGGGAATCGTGAATATAATGGAAATGTTGGGAATCAAAGTTAAGGGCAAGTTAATGTAGTTAGATAGATGCATCAGCTGGTTGAAAAATTTTTTTAATTTAAATCTGCAAGGTTCGATGGGAAGAGGTGACCTTGAGGCTACGTTACTTTGGATAGAGGACTTAAAAAAAAAGGCTTTTGAGGTATTCGGGTGCACTGATGAGGAGAAAGTGACCCTGGCTGTATATCAACTCCAAGGAAATGTAAGTGATTGGTAAGAGGACCCCTAAAGTAGGATATTTCGAAGGGCATAATTCCAAGCTGGGGTGTCATTGTCGAGGCCTTCAATGAAAAGTAGATTCAGAGAATGCGCGAGGACAGAAAATGACATAGTTTCTTCGGCTTCGCTAGAATTGGATGTCAGTCGATCAGTGCGAGGCCGAGTTTGTAAGGTTGCCTAAGTACACACTAAGGATAGTTAAGGACCATGTGGATAGGACAAGGAGGTTTCGGGATGGATTGGAACCGGAATTCCGCATTCAGTTAGTACTTTTGAGTCTTAATGGATTACAATGAGTTATATGAGAGAGCTCGATGGTTGACACGGATATGAGTGAAAAGGCTGCCCCTTCTAGATCCCGGTACACACCGGCTAGGGACAATAGGAACTTTAGAAAGAAGCCTATGATAGAGAATTGGAAATTTATCCCTCTAGTAAGAAAAAACTTTGGGAAGCCGAATTACTACTCCAATACCGCATGTCGGTCTTGTGGAATGAGACACGAGAATGACCCCTGCCCAGGTGGACTTGGAGCGTATTTTGGATGTGGCCAACATGGTCACCAAATGAGAAACTGCCCGAACCGATAAGCTAGACCGTTAATACAGCAACAACGACCGCAAGTAGGACATTAAGCGAGAGCTGCCCCGTGGAATAACCAGATTAACCACAGGCACAAGGAAAGATGTACGTGGTGGTTGCGAAGGAATAAGAGGCTTTGTCTTGAAAGTCTAGATGCATTATGAGATGATATTATGTGCAATAAGAAATGATTTTGAAGTTATCACTTGAGTGGTCATGTAAGACTTATAATCAATTTTATGGTGAGTAGGCGCAATTAGTTGAGGATTTATGAATTACTGATGACATTTTGGACGGTTTGGGAAGGATGTGTGTTGCTTGGAAATTTCAGATTTTGTAAAGAACCAATGTAATTTGTTTTTGGGAGACTGTGGATTGAAATTGGTTGGATTGAGTTCTGTCTTTGAGGTATATGAAGATAATTATTTTGTGCTTGACTAGTTGGTTGAGGAACCAAGGTTAAAAAACATAGTCGAGGTGTATAACTTTCCCGATGTCTTTCCTCAGGAATTGTCAGTATTGCCACCTGAGAGGGAAGTGGAGTTTGTGATTGAGATAGCCCCAGGGACGGAATCGATCTCGAAAGCGCTCTTTTGGATGTTACTGTCAGAATTGAAAGAATTGAAGGTCCAAATGCAGGAGTTGCTAGATAAAGGCTTTATCCACCCGAGTGCATCTCCATGGGGAGCACCGCATAAGAAAAAAAGATGGATCTTTGAGGTTGTGCATTGACTACAGACAACTGAACCAGGTGACCATTAAGAATAAGTACCCATTACCAAGGATTGATGACCTATTTGATCAATTACAAGGGGCGTCAGTGTTTTCTAAGATCGATTTGAAGACTGGCTATTACCAATTGAGGATCAAGAAGGAGAACGTGCCGAAGTCGGCATTTAGGACGAGGTACAGACACTATAAGTTTATGGTGATACCGTTTGGACTGACGAACACCCCTGCAGCCTTTATGGTTTTAATGAATCGGGTATTCAAGGAGTTTCTGGATCAGTTCATTATCGTATTCATAGACGATATTCTAGTATATTCGAAGAGTTCCGCCAAGCATGAGGTACATTTGGAAAAGGTTCTACGGAGCTTGAGGGAACATGTACTCTACACTAATTTCAGTAAGTGCGAATTCTAGCTTCATCGAGTGGCGTTCTTAGGACATATGATATCCGAAGAAGGAATTGCAGTGGACCCGACGAAAATTGAAGCCGCCACGAATTGGCCGAGATTGACAATAGTAACCGAGGTTCAGAGCTTCTTAAGTCTAGCAGGTTATTACAGACGCTTCGCAAAAAGGTTTTTGGCATTAGCGACGCCGTTGACACGGTTATTAAAGAAGGAAACGAGATTTGAATGGACGAAAACGTGCGAAAGGAGCTTCCAAGAATTAAAACAGAGGTTGACGACCGTGCCAGTGTTGACAATCCCGTCAGGTCCGGGAGGATATAAGATTTACAGTGACGCGTCGTTAAGAGGATTAGGATGCGTGCTAATGCAACACGAAAGAGTACTGGCATACGCATCGTGACAATTGAGGCCACATGAGCAGAATTATCCGACGCATGACTTGGAGTTGGCCGCGATTATTTTCACTCTTAAGATTTGAAGACACTATCTGTGTGGAGAGAAATTTCAGATTTATACGAACCATCAAAGTTTAAGGTACTTGTTCTCTCGTAAGGAACTGAACATGAGGCAGCGTCGTTGGATGGAACTCCTTAAGGATTACAACTGCGAGATTATGTATCATCTTAGGAAAGCTAATAAAGTAGCGGATGCACTGAGCCGGAAATCGAGCATCGCGCATATGATGGTCAAGGAGTGGACTCTGTTGGAGAGAGTTCGGGATTCGGAATTTAAGTTTGAAGTGAGTCATGTCTCGAGTCTGCTTGCAGTATTAAGAATTGAATCGGAAATACAGACTAGAATTAAGGCTTTACAATCGACGGACACGGAGATTTAGAAGAGTTTGGGTATAGATGCCACAAAAAGAAAATCGAATTTTCAGGTATTCGAGAATGGGATTCTAAAGTTCCGTGGTCGGTTATGTATACTAGAATTGAGGGAAGAGATTTTGTCTGAAGTACATCGTAGTAATTATAGTATTCACCCGGGTAGTACGAAGATTTATCAGAATTTACGGCAGCATTATTGGTGGAACGGCATGAAAGTGAATGTAGCCAAGCACGTGACCAAGTGTTTAACATGTCAGCAAGTGAAGGTGCAACATTGCAAGCCAGGTGGAATGTTATAGCCATTGAAAATTCCCGAGTGGAAATGAGAACACATCACGATGGATTTTATAATGGGATTACCGAGAAGTCAAAGGGGTCATGATTCGATTTGGGTGGTAGTCGATCGATTGATAAAGTCAGCACATTTTCTGCCAGTGCGAAAGGACTTCACCTTGGAAAGGTATGCCGAGATTTACGTGCAACAAATAGTCCATCTGCACGAAGTGCCAGTGACAATCACTTCAGACCGTGATCCTAAATTTACTGCCGCCTTTTGGAAAAGTTTTCATACGACATTAGGAATGAAGTTACGGTTTAGCACTGCCTATCATCCCCAAACGGATGGCCAGTCTAAAAAGACGATTCAGACTTTGAAAGACATGTTGCAAGCTTGTGTATTAGATTTTAAAGGTAGTTGGGAGGAACAGTTGCATTTGGTTGAATTTGCCTACAACAATAGCTACCAGCAGAATATCAAAATGGCATCATTTGAAGCACTATATGACAGAGCTTACAGAACACCAATTTGTTGGAATGAAGTTGGTGAGAGGGGCATCACGAGTCCCGAGTTGGTGCAACAGTCAATCGAAACAGTCAAGGTGATTCGGGACATGCTTAAGACCGCTCAGAGCCGTCAAAAGAATTATGCGAACCGGAGACGTAAGCCTTTGGAATTTCAAGTGGGGGACCACGTTTTCCTCAAAGTATCACCTATGAGAGGATTGTTACTATTTGGTAAGAAAGGGAAGATGAGCCCAAGGTACGTGGGCTCATTTGAGGTCTTAGAGGGAATTGGCACCTTGACCTATCGTCTCGTGCTATCGCCAAATTTGTCTCAAGTACATAACGTATTCCACGTGTCAATGTTAAGAAAGTATGAACCGGACCCAACCCACATGCTGAATTACGAGGAAATAGACGTGAATGATAGAGTGTCGTACGTGGAAAGTCAATGCAGACCAATGACAGAATGGAGAAAGTGTTGCGGAACAAGACAATTCCTATGGTCAAGGTGATTTGAGAGCACCATGGAATCGAAAGTGCGACGTGGGAAAGCGAAGAATTAATGCGGCACCAATACCCCATTGATTTGAATAGTTTGGTTGGATTGTAAATTTTGAAGACGAAATTTTTGTAAGGGGGAAGAGTTGTGACATTCCGAATTTCGGCTCATCTTTGGGAATTATAAAACATGTAATTCGTTAGTATGCTTATAATAAAATCTCATCCGGAACTGATCACTCTTGGATTATTATTTTTAAATTAGAGATTTCGCTAGAATCGCACTCGATCGAATTTGGCCGTTATTTAGAGCCTAAACTTTGGTGTCGAATTTCTCGGAGTTCCGGGACGAATTTAATTGGACGGTATCGATATTATTGTGGCCAACATCGATATTATCGAGGATAGTGGAAAAGTGAATTTTTGATCGGGTGCGGATTTAGACTAGTAGACCTCCCTCGGGGTAGTTTGATTTAATTAATTTGGCCTTTGTCCCTTATTATATTTTAGGATTAATTTGGACCGTAGGATCGTTTTCAAACTTGAATTCCGGCCGTTGGATTGTGATCGAGTGTGTTGACTTTTGCTTCTCCTCTCTCTCTCTCTCTTCCCCCTCTGCCACGCACACTCTACATGTGCGTCTTCTCCCCCCAGCTATGCGCGTCCCCTCCATCTCTGCCCATGCAGACATCCACTCCCCCCTGTTCCCCATGCAAGTCTCTCTCTTCTCTCTCCCTTTTCTTCTTCTTTCTTCTTCCTTCTCTCTTCTTCTTCCCCCTTTCGCCCGCGCCATTATTTTTGCTCTTGCTTCTATTCGCCCCCAGCCAACACCGACCCAGCTCACCTCTAGCCTAGCCATCGTCGCCGCCATCGCCCAATCGCCATCACGCCGTTCGCCAGCTGTCGCCCCTCACCGACTGTTCTCTCCCTCTCCTTCGCGCGAGCAGCAGCTCGCCGCTGCGTCCGTCGCAACCAAGCTCCGCCGAGCTGCCGGCCAACTCCTCCAGCCGCTTGCCTGGCACCGCCGCCCCACCAGTCACCGCCGTGCCTCCCCAACCGCCGTCAATTCGTGCCCCCTCAACCCCAGCCCCCTCTCTCCCTCGCCCTCACCACCCCGGCTGACCTTCCCCTCCCCTTCGGCTCATCGCCGCCGCATCGCCGTCGTAGCTACCCGCTGCCGTCGCCGTCATCGTCGCCACTGCCGCTCACTCGCCCTGGCCAGCTAGCCAGCCAACCCAGGCCGTGACCAAGCAGCCCAGGCCAACCCAGGCCGTGGCCGAGCAGCCTAAGCCAACCCAGGCTATGGCCGAGCTCGCCCAGGCCGATACCCAACCGCGTGCTCGGCGCCCTACCCGTCCAACACGCCAGCTCACCCGTCGCCTAACCGTCGCCCGCCCATGCCCGCTCCCCACTCGCTCGCCTAGCCATTTGCCCATGCATGGCCGAGCACCGCGCCCGTGGCCGAAGGCTGTGCCAAGTGCCGTGCCGAGCATCTAGCCCGTGGCCGACCACCGTGCCCGTGCTTGTGCCAAGCCAGCACTGTTCACTCGGGCCATTTTAGGCCCAAGCCTACTTTTCCTGAGCCAAAACCTAGTAAGTGACTTCCTAAACCCTGCCTAGTACTTTAGGTATTTTTAGGCTTGTTTAGGGTGTGATTAGTACCGGATTAGGAATTAAATTAGGCGTGGATTAGTTAAATTGAATATGCTCAATTTATGGATTATTGTGGTGATGATTGTGTGACTAATTTAGTGATTGAATGAAATGGGTGATATGACTAAGTTGTTGTGGCGCTTGTGGGTGAAGTAGAATATTTGCATGTGCCGGCTTGAATGTCGGATTGGTAGATTGATGTGGAGAGCATGACTTGAATTGGGTGTCATGGAAAATCATATTTATATTGGTAAAAGTACGATGATTTGAATTTGAATTATACAATTGAGGAAATTGTGAATTTTGTGTTGTGGTGCATGTGTATGAGAAAAGCCCGGCTTGATCTGAGGGCTGACCTGAGGCGTGTTGACACGGGTCGTGTGAAAGTGTGAAATATCCAGTGAGGGACAAAGCCCGGCTTGATCTGAGAGCTGACCTGAGGCGTGTTGACACGGGTCGTGTAAACGTGCAAAATGTCCAGTGAGGGACGGAACCCGGCTTGATCTGAGGGCTGACCTGAGGCGTATTGACACGGGTCGTGTGAAAGTGTGAAATATCCAGTGAGGGACGGAGGTCGGCTTAATTTAAAGGCTGACCTGAGGCGTGTTAACACGAGTCGTGGGAAAGTGTGAAAGGTCCATTAAGGGATGGAGCCCGGCTTGATCTGAGGGCTGACCTGTGGAGTGTTGACCCGGGTCGTGAAAAGTTGCTCGGCCACGAATGCGAAATGAGTATGATTGAACTGACTGAATGTATTTGTGTATGGCGCTTGACTGATGGCGAAGTGTTTATGGGATATTATGATATTCATGTGATTTTACTAATATGCTGAGTTGGCACATAGTTCGAGGCGAGGTAAGTATGTTGTGTGGAATTGATTGTGTTGGCTGGTAAATTGCACGTTAGACTTGTCTGGGTATGCATTGGCCTAGGTGGGGTATAGGTTGTCTACTTATTGAGATTTATTCTCATTGCCGTAGTGCAAATATTTTCAAATCCCTGACCTTGAGCATGTCTTCACCTAGGTGTTTTGAGGTTCCCATGCATACGATGCATGAGGAGATCGAGTATCCGGGACTGAACCCAGATGAGACGTACATTAGGCATCGTACCACTATTTGCGTATACGTAGGACTAGAAGAGTTGGAACGCCATACCTATTTAGCTTGGTCCCATCGAGTTGGGTTGGTAAATTCTGGGCCAATATGGGGTTTTGAGGGATTGCAGCATGCTAACGAGAGTGCAGTAAATTGGGAGCCCTGGGACAAGTTTACTCCCGATAGCGAGGTGTCGGATCCTGACAGCCCACTGGAGAACCTGATCCAGAACCAGCGCCTGTTCCGGAGCCTAAACCCGAGCCTATGGCCCCTGCAGACCCCGAGCTTAAAGAGGAATCCGAGCCCGAGCCTGAACCTGAGGAGGAGCCAATTGAGATCGACTCGGACACGAAGTCAGAACCTTCAGGGTTCGATTCGGATTGGGCGCCGTAGGGATGTTTAGGAGTTGGGCCTGCAAGCCTTTTTAGTAGAGCCCCTTTTTATGCAGTTAGTAGTCTACCTGGCCACCTGTTCCTTTTTTATGACGAAGGTGGATTTTAACCACAGAGGCCTAATGTATGAATACTTGGAATTTCAAGCTAATGTTATGTGTTTATTGATTTGCGTTTGTTCTACCCCGTTATCATTATTTATTGTTTGAGATGTTTAAATTTCGCTTTCGCCTATGTACGACTTTGAGTGTTTCGTTTGAGGTTGGCGACGTGTCCTGGGATGTCGCGATCAATACGACCTTCGGAGGGGTGTCGCGAGTCCGTCGGGGTTCGGGGCGTGACACCCAGATTAGGTTTCTAGTCAGATTAGGTTTCTAGTCAACCTACCAATAATGACTAGTGGCGACTCTAAATCAAAAATTAAGATTGAATATAAAGATAAAAATTACAACCCGCTGTCATGTGGAGTATGATCTGGAATAGACCCCCCATTTGTCTAATAATGGGATGTCTGTAGGACGTCTATGAGACGTTTGGGCGAAATATCCATATCGGACCTTAGTAGCACATTCGGGGACAGTTTCCTCATTCATGACAAATGGAAGTACATCCTTAACGTGCTCGAAAAAGGCACAGCGTGACAATGTACCAATGTTTATCTTTAGGGGTTATCAACGTAATGAAGTTACCAACTTTTATTCAGAATTATCAATTTTAATTGGGATAATGACACAAATGATCCATGAATTTTGGTCCAATATATAATGTGGTCCCTGAATTTTTTATTTATTCAATATGGTCCATGAACTTTAATTCAATGTGCAATATGATCTCTGAACTTTTAATTTATTTAATGTGATCCTTGGACTTTTGGTATGTGTTCAATGCAGTCTCTGAATTATATATAAATGTTCAATGTCATCTTTCCATTTTTTCAAGAGAATGGATAATATTGAATATTTTCATAAAGTTCAACGACTAAATTGAACATTTCCAAAAGTTCAGATACCACATTGAACAAATGAAAAGTTCAGGAACCACATTGCATATTAAAGTTCAAGGACTACATTGAACAAATTTTAGGTTAAGAGACCACATTACACATTGAACCAAAGTTCAGAGACCATTTGTATGTCCCATTGTAATTCAATTAATGTACTAATATCCGTCTCATTAATGTTAACTTTATACCTTTGCCAATTTTTTATCTTGCTTGGTTTTGATAAGTAACGATATTTCTTTATATTTTCAAGATTATTGACTACTTTAATAATTCACCACCATTTATTTTGATGACTTACCAATGCATTTGAAGTTAATAACTTTTTTTTCGAAATTGTCAACCCTAATTTGACTGATGTAGAAACAATCACATTAAGATGCTTACTAATTTTAGTCACTTATCGACGTTTTATTTTGTTAGATTTGAAAAGTACGACACTTTTTTATATTTCAAAGATTTCCCATTACTTTAATAATCTACCTACATTTAGGCTATGCATGGCAACTATCCTGTGCCCGGAAACAAATTCTGCTTAGAAATGATTTTTTTTATTCCGTGCCCGGGAACAATTTCTAAACATTTGAAGGCATTAAGTAACTGCTCAAAATTTCTCTTCTTAGAATAGAAAAAAAAATAGAAATGCATTTGGTAACTACATAAAATTTCTTTTTATTGATAATATTTTTATTTTTTAAATTTTTCTTTCTTTTTTTTCCTTTTTTTTCTTGGCCATGGTCGGCGAGGGCGTCGCGACCCTTGCCGTCGCCAGATCACGGCGAGGTCGAGCCTCGCCCGGCCATGGCAAGGCCGACCTTGCCGTCGCGGGGCTTCACCTTGTCGTCGCCAGATCACGACGATGTCGAGCCTCGCCCGGCCAAGGCGAGGCCGACCTCGTCGTCGCCACCCCTCGTGACAGTGAGGTCAGCCTCGCCATGGCCAAGCGAGGCTCAACCTCACCAAGATCTGGCGAGGCCAACCTCACCGTCGCTAGGGGTAGCGACGGCAAGGTCGCCCTCACTAGATTTGGGCAAGGCCAACCTCGCCATCACCGGGGGCAGCAAGGGCCACCCTTGCTGGCCCTAGCCGATCGCCGGTCACCAGTGGCCAGTCGCCGGCAGCAAGCCAGGAAGAAGATGAAGAACAAATAAAAAAAAGAAATAAGAAAACCAAGAAAAATCAGAAATGGAAAAATTATTCCAAAATCTTCTTGATTCTGTTTCAAAACTGATTCTTGGAACAATTTTTTGCAAATATGTGCCCGGGCACAAAAATTTTAGCAAACAGATTTCTATTCCCAAATTGATTCCGGGAGTAAAAGAACAGAAATTTTTACTATTTGGCAAGTTGCCAAATGCTCCATATTCTTATGGCATGCCAATACCTTTGAAGTTACTAGCTTTCATTTATACCAACATTCGTCACATTAGAATACCGACTTAAGTCATCAACCAACTTTTTATGTTGCTTGGTATTGAGAAATTCCAACATATGTTTATACTCCTAAAATTACCAACCACGCTAATGATCTAACAACATTTATTTTTGTGGGATACTTATGTATTAAACTTACCAACTTTTACTCAAAATTACCAACCTTAATTTGATTGATATACCAACATTCATCATATTGAGATATCGAACGAATTTGTCTCGTGACAACTTTTTTTTATTTGGTTTGGTTATGAAAAGAACCAAACATTTCTTTATACTTCCAACGTTACGAAGAACAAAGGACTTATTTTATTAGCTTATAAGCCATCCGAGAATGATTATTCGCCACCAACATTTGAAGAGGAGGTGCACACATTCTCTTGTCATTTTCATTCACCTATGGAAGCTGTTAGTCACTGTCTTTTCATGATCACACGTACCGCAGTTTAGCCCAAAGAAAGGTACGACTCTCAATCTCTCTAATCGTTATTTATAAAACAATATGCACATTTAAAGTGCTCCTCTGTCAATATAAACCCTAGATCTGGTGATGAGATTGTTATACTGTCGAATTGAAATTCGGAATTTACGCATGTTTAAGGTCGTTGTGCTGTCAAAATGAACTTTACGATCTAAGCGTGTCTTAGACCGTTGCGTTCTCAAAGTGAATCCCATATCTACACATATCTAGGCTGTCATTATGTGACAATGAAGTCCAAGATCTATGTTTATGTTGTAGAACCAGGAGTTCTTCGTAAAAATCAAATTTATATGTCATTACTCTAGAATCCATATTGCTGTTGCTAATATACAAATTGTGCAACTTAGAGGGTGATATAAGGTAAATAGATATCTGTAGTGTTCGTTACAAAATCGGAAAAATTATCAAATCAGTCCTAAACATGTTGCACGGATGTCAATTCAATCCTGAATCTTTATGCGAAATTTCAATATAATCCTTCCGATGAACTTTTATCGGAAATTGTTGACGTGGCAATTCAATCATCATCAGCTATCCTATGTCAGATAGAGGTGGTAATATGGGTCACAAACCCATTTTTTAACTCAAATTTAGTGGGCTCATGTTGAAATGGGTCACTTAAAATTTTTAAATGGGTCAAAATGGGTTTGAAGGATTAAAGCCTAAGTTTATATGGGTTTGTAACAAACCCATACTCAACCCATTTAACAAACCCATATGACCAATTTAACTTATTAACTTTCTTTTGGGGACAAATATAATTTATTAACTTGAACCGCCGTTTTCCGCCATCAATAGTCGCCACCGGTCATCTCTAGTAGCCGCTAGTCTCCAGTGGTCAACGGTCACCGTTGTCTCCGAATGCCAATCCCCGCCTTCTCGAGTCGTCGGTTGCCGTCGCTAGTCATCACTGGTCACCGCCATCAGTCGTTGCCGTTGCTAGTCTTCGTTACTGGTCATCAGTCTCCACCACTGCCGGCCGTTGTTGTCGCCGATCTCCATGGCCCTCCCCGGATTTAAAAAAAAAAAGAAAGACAAAGAAAGAAAAAAATATATAAAAAAATATATAAAAAAATTCAAAAACTCAAAAAATTATAAAAATTGTCAAATAGCATGAAAGTGTTTTAGCAATACATTTTTTTAAAAAAATCATAATAAACAAGTTTTTCTATATTTGATTAAATATGAAAGTATTTTAGCAATACAGATCGGGTGAAATATGGGTCGATAAATTTGCATTGCATTAAATGGGTCATAAATGGGTTCAATGGGTGAATTTGGGTCGAACCATTTATGACCCGATCTAAATCCGACCCATGTGTTTGACAGGTCCAACGTAAGACACTAGCAGTGATTAATTTAGGTTAAATGTGGCACAACTGTACCAATTCGGAAGATTTTATGACATGAAAATTAGTTTTGGGTAAATGGTGGTATTAATCCTTACTATTGACCTTGTTTTGTACCTCTTGCCATCAAGTTCTTCATTGACACGGAAAACACACTTCTACAATACTTTCTTCCCCATCTAGTAACCAAGTTAACCCCAAGTTTTGTTCTTTTCAGTGAATCCAACCCATCCTACATTGCCAACTCCCACATGACAAAATTTTCAACTTGCATTGCTTTTGAAATATATTCTGGTTGACCAGCATAAGTTAAAGCAAATAACGCAATGCTAGAGAATACCTCTAACCGGTTTATATATTCTGCTAGATCTTCTCAAAGTGGGTTCATGTGTAGGTGGCTTTTGTTTCGATTTTTTATCCGAGTTCACTGCGACAGTTTTAGTATGTCTAACAAGAACATTCTTGGGAACCCTCTTCAATCTCTCTAATCTCTTCTGTTTGTTTCCTCACACTAGATTCTGTCATAGATTTGTCCTCATACAACATGCTTTCACTAAATGTAACATCGTTTGTGTTCACTATTTTTCTATTTTGTTCATCCCAAAACCAATAGCCAAAATATTCAGAACCATTTCCAATGAAAAAAATATTTTCTAGCTTTTACGTCAAGCTTATCTCTATTTTCAAATATATGCGGACATACGAAACACAACCAAAAACTGCAAATGCGAAAAATCCATCTTCTTTCCAGTCCATTCTTCTTCTAGTAGCTTGAAATCGAGTGGAACAGAAGGGACCTTTGTCAATTAGATACGCTATTGTGTTAACTTTATCCACTCAAAACTTCTTGTTTAATCAGGTACACTGATAAATTTAGAGATAAAGAACGCAAACACAATTTAACGAGGTTCGGCTAAGTAAGCCTACGTCCTCGGGAATCCTCTCTCAAAGTTTCTTTTTTGTTATGTATTCGTTTAGAGAGGGACTGCCTTTTTATTGATAGAGGTACATAATTGTTTCTAGAATTACAGGACATATACAAAGTAACAATTGAATAAGGGAAGAACACCAAATAAGGAGAATATCCTATAATTTTCTCCTACCAAAATAGGAGGATCCTGTCGATTTGGTCAACACTCCCCCTCAAGTTGGACCGAAGATATCATCAGAGGTCAACTTGTTCACCATGTCCTGAAATGATCCTTTAGCAAGAGCTTTGGTGAAAATATCGGCCAACTGATCTTCACTTCGAACATAGGGAGTTTCAATGGTGTTATCCTGAACCTTTTCCCGTACAAATTGACAGTCCACCTCAATGTGTTTTGTTCTTTCATGGAACATGGGATTTGAGGCGATATAAGCAGCAGCTTGATTATCACAAAACAACTTTATAGGTGACGTTCTTGGTTTGCACCCTAATTCCTGGAGGAGAAGCTGCAACCAAACTATCTCACTAGTAGTAGTAGCCATTGCTCGATACTCTGCTTCAGCACTTGAACGAGCAACAACATTTTGCTTCTTACTTTTCCAAGTAACAATATTACCCCCTACAAAGGTGCAAAAACCCGTAGTAGACTTCCTGTCATTGGGGCTTCCTGCCCAATCAGCGTCTGCATACCCGACAATATCTGTATGCCCATTGTTCTTCGTTAAAATACCCCTTCCTGGTGTAGCTTTCAAGTACCTTAGCAATCGATCAACCAAATCCATGTGCCCTTGAGTCGGATTTTGCATGAATTGACTTACATAGCTAACTGCGCAAGTAATATCTGGTCGAGTAATAGTCAAGTAAATCAACTTGCCTATGAGACGTTGAAATGCTCCAATGTCTTGCACGTGAGTATTATCAGCGGCAAACTTACTATTGTAATCCATAGGAACATTTGCCGGTTTTGCCCCCATTTTCCCTGTTTCTTTTAACAAGTCCAAAATGTACTTTCTCTGTGACAGAAACAAACCCTTGTGAGAGCTGGCCACTTCAATTCCTAAGAAATACCTTAGTTTTCCAAGATCTTTGATATCAAATTCTCGACGAAGATACTGTTTGAGAGCCTCAATTCCAGATTTATTACTACCGGTGATAATAATATCATCAACGTAGACGAGTAAAATTACAATACCACCCTCATCAGATTTGGTAAACATTAATGAGTCGGCCATACTTCGTACAAATCCAAACTTAGTAAGTGCACCACCGAGCTTGTCGTACCATGCTCGAGGAGATTGTTTGAGTCCGTAGGTGAACTTCCTTAATTTGCAAACTATCCTTTCTTCATTTTGCAAGGCATGACCCGGGAGAAGATCCATATACACTTCTTCTTCAAGGTCTCCATGAAGAAATGCGTTTTTCACATCCATTTGACAAAGTGACCACCTACGATTGACTGCTACGGACATAAGAACACGAACCGTATTCATCTTCACAACTGGAGCAAATGTCTCCTTATAGTCAATGCCGTAGGTCTGGGTGTAGCCTTTAGCTACAAGGCGGGCTTTATACCTTTCGACTGAGCCATCACTATTGTATTTAATCTTGTAAATCCAACGACAACCAACAGAGCGCTTTCCATCAGGTAATCACACCACATCCCAAGTGTGATTTTTATCAAGCGTCCGGAGTTCCTCCTTCATAGCTGTAATCCACACTGATTGATGTTTGGCTTCTTCATAACTGTTAGGTTCTTTTGAACTTTCAAGAGCAGATAAGCAACACCAAAATTGATGAGAAATTTTGTCATAATTGACATAGTCTTGGATGGGATACTGTACCATGTGATATGTGGTAAAATCCCAGAGTCTAACAAAGGGCCTAGAAATCCTCATAGAACGGCGAACTGGTGGTGAAGATGCTCCAGAAAATTCTTCTGTCATGATTTCTTCCCCAGAGTGAGTTTCAACCATCAGCTCTAGATTTTGCTGTAGCTCGGCGTCATGTTCTAATCGTCCTCCATCCCTTGTTTCTGAAGTGGGTACATTCATGGGTACCATAGGTTAAGCAGCAATAGGGACAGGGGCAACTTCTCCATAATCTGTTGAGAGTTTGGTGTACTCCCCTTGAAGTTGGCTCCTGTCAGAATAATACATATTAGTCTCATCAAAGTGAACATCACGAGATATATAGAGGCGCTTTGTGGTGGGCTCGTAACACTTGTATCCCTTTTTAGCTGAAGAATAGCCAACGAACATGCACTTCCGAGCACGTGGATCGAGTTTACCATCGTTCGAGTGAACGTAGCATGTACTACCAAAAATCCTCAAATGTGAGACATTGAACTTCTTCTCATATAAAATTTCTACCGGAATCTTGAATTCAAGCACTCGACTAGGGAGCCGATAAATTATATAGCAACTGGTGAGAACAGCGTCGCTCCAATATGTTTTAGGCATATTCCCCGAAAAAAGTAAGGCCCGAGTAACTTCTAGAAGATGACGATTTTTCCTTTCTGCTATGCCATTCTGTTGGGGCGTCCCAACACAGGAAGTTTGATGAATAATACCCAAGTTGTGCAAATAAGCTTGAAATGCTTGATTGGTGTATTCCGTCCCATTATCCGTGCGCAACACTTTCATGTTTGTCTTAAATTGATTTTGTATCATAGCACAAAATTCCTGAAAAACAATAAGAACCTCACTTTTGGTTTTAAGCAGATACAGCCATGTAGCGCGAGACTTATCATCAATAAAAGAGACAAAATATCTATAGCCATCCCGAGACTCAATGGGAGCACTCCACACGTCAGAATGAATTAAATCAAATAATTCTGAAAAGAAATGTGTACTCTTAGGAAAAAAAAAAGTCTATGTTGTTTGGCGAAATGACAACAATCACATGAACTAGAATTATGAGATAAAGATCTATCAAGAGTGTGTCAAATTTGATCAGATGGATGACCCATGCATCTATGCCATAGTTCCGACGTCTTCTTAGCATTCTGGATTACACTCAATGACTCGGGGTATTGATCTATGACATAGAGTCCATTCTGCAACCTCCCTTCACCAATCGTCCTCTTGGTGATGCAATCCTGAAGTAACACCTTAGAAGCAGAAAAAATGACATTGCAATTCCATTCTTTCGTACACTTACTAACAGACAATAAATTTGAAGATAAATCAGGTACGATCAAAGCAATAGAACTTTTAGACAACATCTTAAATTTTCCTGCTCCTTGTGTTGGGACCTGTGCTCCATTAGCAACAGTAATAGGAGGATAATCATTGGAGACAACTTTAACCATTATTTGATCTGAATTACACATATGGTCAGTGGCACCCGAGTCTATAACAAACTGATTTTTGAACTGAGTCAAGAACACCTTACCAGAAGTTTGTACCATGTGGCTAGATTCAGTAGATGGGCCAGTTGATCCAGTTGCCTTAATGTTGGACCCTTGGCCCCGCAAAAATTGTTGAAATTCATTCGCAAGTCTTTCAAGTTTGGCCTTGAATTCAGTTGGGTTAATTGGGTCATTTTGGGCAGTCGATTTTGCTTCTGGCCCTTTCTCTCTACCAACCCGCAAGTGAGGATGAAGAATCCAGCATCGGTCCTTGGTGTGACCATCACGATCACAGTGTTCACAGTGGAAACGATCGGTTTTCCTCATCTTTCCCTTGGCAAATCTGGTGACAGCTTCCGCCGATTTGTTGGTCATGACATTGTGGGCCGAAATCTCAGCAGTTGCTTTTATGTTCGTCGATGCTGGATTCATGACCCGACGCCTGGTTTCCTTTCTCTGGATCGTGGCACAGACTTCGGTGAGGGACGGCAAGATTGGGCTCATGAGGATATGTCGTCTAAGATTATCGTATTCTGGCCGAAGGCTAGCCAGAAGTTGAAAGATTCGATCTTCCTCCTCTCTGCAAACATAATCAGCAGTGGATTGAGTGGCGGGGCGGTACTGTCGGAGCTCGTCCCACCTCCTCTTGAAATTTTCGAGGTGTAAGGTAAATGATTGATTCTCTTCTTGCCTTGAATTTGCCAATTCTTGATGGATTTCAAAAATCCGAGAGGCATTTCTGAGTTGCCCCTACATTCCAACCAACGCATCCCATAGTGCTTGAGCTGAATTGGAGTATGCAAAAATCTTGTAGATTTGGGGCTCTATGGAGTTGAAGATCCAGGACATGACGGAGTTGTCACTGGCCAGCCACTCTTCGTATCCGGGATCATCTTATGGAGGAGCTTTGATTTTACCATTGATGTGGCCAAGTTTCGAACAACCTCCAAGAGCTACGGTAACAGCTCGTGATCAAGGAAGAAAATTCCTTTCGTTCAGAAGCATGTTAGTGAGACGTTGGTTGTGAGATTCTTGCAGAAGACCTTTGGTAGAAGGAGTTGCGATCGGCAATTTCTTGCCGGCATCCTGTTCTCCCATGGTGACAACACAGTAACAAGGTAACTAGAAAAATCGTCGAAACAAATAATAACAGGTTAGACTTGAACATGCTCTGATACCATGATAAATTTAGAGACAAAGAACGCAAACACAATTTAACGAGGTTTGGCTAAGTAAGCCTACGTCCTCGGGAATCCTCTCTCAAAGTTTCTTTTTTGTTATGTATTCTTTTAGAGAGGGACTGCCTTTTTATTGATAGGGGTACATAATTGTTTCCAGAATTACAGGACATATACAAAGTAACAATTGAACAAGGGAAGAACACCAAATAAGGAGAATATCCTATAATTTTCTCCTACCAAAATAGGAGGATCCTGTCGATTTGGTCAACATACACATTCTCATATCTCTTGTATGCTCATTAAGAGTTATGTTCATCCTCTAAGCAATTCCATTTCATTATGGTCTTTTGGGAACTGTTTCCATCCTCTGCACGAAACTACTTGAACTCCTCGCTATCTATCATGCTCACCACCATCGTCAAACCTTCGACATTTAATATTCATGTTAGTGTCTACTTCAACTTTCCATCTTTTAAAAGTAGCAAACATTGTTTCAGAAAATAAACTCACACCTTTTTAGTGGAGTCATCAATGAACGTGATGTAGTAGAGTAAGCCTCCATGGGATTACATAAGGGCTGGCCCTAGACATCTATGGGGAATATTACTAAAAAAAAATCCTAAACCCATTGTGCATATGCCAATTCAATCCTAAACCTTTCAATTTGATTAATTTAGTCATAAATCTTTTAACAATTTGCCAATGTAGTCCTTCCAATCAATTTTGACCGGAAATCACTGACATGGAGTTGGCCGTCTTACATGCCACGACCGATGCTAACGTAGATAATTTTTGTAATTTTCGTTAAAACTTGTCTAATTTTTTTAAAAATTTCTATTTTTTTCCTTTTTTTCTTTTTTTCTTCTCTTTTTCTTTCCATTGTCGCTGGCAAGGCGAGGGCCACAAAGCACTAGCCAGCCACTAGTCATGGCCATCGCCGAGGCCCTAGCAATTGTCGCTGGCCATAGTGAATAATAAAAAGAAAAAATATCAAAACTTTTAAAAATTCAGAAAATTCAATAAATAGTTGCAAATTTGTGAACTTCCTCATTGACCATCACTGGTTATACCACGTAAGATGGCTAACGTCCACGTTAACGATTGCTAGTCAAAATTGATCAGAAGGACTATATTAACAAGTCGTCAAAATGTTTAGGATTAGATTGATGAAATTGAAATATTTATGACTGAATTAGCATATGTACTGTAGGTTTCGGACTTTTTTTTTTATAATTATCCTGACATAAGTATGAACTCTAATTTTCCTTTTTGGTTCTCTCCCAATATTCAAAAAACTGACACGTTTTTACTTGCCCAAAGCATAATCCTCACATATACCAATATCTTTGGATTTCAAATCAAGCAGTTTTTCTTTTGATGCTAACACCTTCATCCCCTTTTAGCTCATGTGTCCAACCCTACGGTGTACCAATTTAGAATCAGTTTCCAAGTGAACAACTACTATTAGCATAATCCTCACATAGACCAATATCTTTGGATTTCAAATCAAGCAATTTTTCTTTTGATGCTAACATCTTCATCCCCTTTTAGCTCACGTGTCCAAGCCTGCAGTGTACCAATGTAGAATCAGTTTCCAAATGAACAACTACTATTAGTTCTCTCATGCTTTCAGTCATGTATAGTGTTTCCCAAATTTGTTCCTTGGACTACAATCATAGCACTTTTGATAATCTTCCACTAGTCATCCTAAAAAATATTTCTATATCCTATGCTATCTAATTAACCTGCGGAGATCAAATTTCTCTTAAAGCCGGGAGCATATCTGCCAAAAGTTGTGTACAGTACTCACTTTAATGATAAAAGTTTTTTTTGGATCTTTTAAGTGCCAAATCGTAGAAAACACGATCAATTAAGTGCCAAATCAGAGAAACAGCGATCACTTAAGCACTAATTTAGATCAAATTGATTACGTGGCATTCATAATTAAATATTTTAATATGACTTGGCAAGTTTTAAAAAAAATCTAGTCCACATAAACATCCAAAATGATGTACAATCGGACTAGCACTAAGGTGATTTTTTTTTAATAACGATTGGCATTGAAGTGATCACTTTAAATAAAATTTGGCATTTAAACGATCACTAATTACAACTTTTAGACGACGTCATTTTATGGGTTATATACTGACTGGGCACGCCGGCAAGCCACGTAGGATTAAGAAATTAATAAAATATTATCACGTCAGATTTCTGGTGATCCAGATCGGAGTTGGCACTTAAGTGATCCGAAAAAAAATTTTAATGCTAAAATGAGCGCCGTATACAACTTTTAACACTTCTAATGTCCTTTTCCCCACGAAGTAGAGGGAAACAATGCATCCGAGTCTAGAGTCCAAGACTCAATCGGACTGCTAACACTCAAAATTAAGGCATCATGGACAAGATTCAAAGATTGTCTTCACAGGTTTCTCTTCGGCTTGATTCTGATACTAAATTTTATTCTTTAGGGCTCTACAATCTCATTCTTCTTTTCACAATTCTAGCAAAATTATTTCACCATGAGATTTCAATTTGCTTATCCCTTGACTTTGATCTACCATGGTTGTGGTTCCGACTTCGTTCATTTCTTCTCCCACTGCCTTTAGAATTTAAGGCAGTTTCCGAAGATTCATCCAACTCTTTTTTGCGAATTCTCTCGCTAAGAATCAAATCTTGGCTCTCTTGAAGCTTTAACTTTTTCGAACCAGACGAATTCCTGACTGCAGTCACAGTTGCACTCCAACTTTCAAATAGAAAAGATGACAGAATTAAAACTTTTACCTCGTCATCAAATTTGATTTTCACTGAGCTCAATTGAGTCGTGATCCTATTGATTTCATTGATTTGATTTTTCATAGAAGCACCTTCGTCCATCTCTAGATTGAACAGATGACACATCAAATATTCCTTATTCAGCGTAAAGAGCTTCTCATACATGTTGGACAAAGGGTGTGTTTGGGAATGGCTTTGGGAAGCCACTTTGGGCTAAAATTTGGTGTTTGGGAAATTTTTTTGCCAACCCCATTGAGAGAAAGCCAGCCCTATGAAGGCTGAAAGCCCAAGGCAGGTCCTAGATTGCCTTGGGCTTTTAGCTTTCTCGGCATGCAATAGTGTCGATTAAGTAGAAAAGATTTCTTCCAAAACTACCTTATCTATTTTTTGATTTTCCGGTTTTGGCCTCGCCTTTCACTGTTCATCGTCTTCTTCGCTTACCTCGGTCAGCGTGGCTATGAGGGGACAGGATGGGCCGGTGTGGTCCCCTAACCCAGCAATCACCGCCTAGAGTCACACGACCGTCGCTACAGGCTATGCAACCCAGGCGAGGCTTGCCTGAGGTCGCGCAACCTAGACGGCCCTCGCCAGGAACTCGCACGACCTCGGAAAGGCGACGCGTGATTCTGGCTGAGGTCGTGCTACATAGACAACCCTTGAAGGCCACCGACGGGCCTCGTCGATTATTGCTGGGGCCTACCTAAGGTCGTTCGGCCTTAGATGACGGCCACGTGGCGCCAGATCTGGGTCGCTAGTGGCCGCCTGCTCTTTGCCAACTCCGGCGAAGGGTTTCAACTTTTCTTTAATAAAAAATATAAAAGGTGCCTGACAAGTATAATTTTTCCAAACGCTATTTTACCCAAAGTTGCTTTGCAATGGACTTTTAAATTACGACTTACCAAACACAATTTGCATTTTGGACAACTCCTTCAACTTAAAGTCCTTTGCATTTTGCTAAAAACTTTCCCCTAAAGTGTTCCCAAACACAGCCAAAGCCCTCATCAAATCCAACGCTATCATCTCGTCAGCAATAGTGAAGGTGACATTCCGCACCAACGTGAGACGAATCACACCAAGGGCTTGCCGATCTAACAAATTTTGGTCTTTTTCTCCATTGAAATTTTGGTTTCTCTCCTAACAGAGGCTAATGCATGTTCTTTTGATGCAACAGATCCTCAATCTGATTCTTTTAGAAACCAAAGTCGTTGCCATCGAACCAATCGATCTTCATCTTCCCTTCATCCATTTTTGTCGATCCTGCTATTCCACCAAACTAGACTCTAATACCAGTTGTTAGGAGTGTGAAATATAAAAGAGAAAATCAAAGAAGATGACAAGCGAATTTTTACATGGAAAACTCATTAAAAAATTAAAAAAGGGAAAATCCATAATACTGCACTAGGCAATCTCTTAACTATCAGTATCAGAATTTCAAATTATAAGTTACAAGAGATATTGCCTCAATATATATTAGGAATCTAGGGAATACAAAATTAAGGGTAACAAGCCTCTTTGCTTTTAAATTACTTTATTCTATCAAACTCCACAGCTCCATCAAAATAGGGTCACCATTGATGTGTATGCTAATCCGTCTCACATGTGACTGGACCCTCGAACCTAAGAATCTGTTTGACCAATTCCTTCACAAATACACCGAAGTAATATAGGATTTCCCCGATATTACGTTAGATTTCAAGTGTCCAATCAATCTAGATTTCCCAAACTTGATTAATGAAGACTCTAGTCTGATTTGAG
Organism: Syzygium jambos; assembly: GCA_031216235.1. Lineage (NCBI taxonomy): Eukaryota > Viridiplantae > Streptophyta > Magnoliopsida > Myrtales > Myrtaceae > Syzygium > Syzygium jambos. The sequence continues at coordinate 17,841,829 of CM062223.1, read as the reverse complement.
TATTCAATCATATATTATATTCATTTAGTGGTAGGGCTGTCAAAAGAATCCAGTCAAACACAATCTAACCCGACCCAATCCGAATCAAATAGGAAATTTTCGTATCGGGTCAGATTGGGCCTTAACTTGTTTGGATAACAGTAAAAACAAAGCCTCAGCTTGTTTTGGATCTACCCGAAATAAGCTCACCCGAAACAAACAAAAACCGTTTGTTCTTCTTGCACCCAAGCCCACCTGAAACCCTATCTTCTTCTTCCGTTCCGACAAGAGTCTTCCTCCGAAACCATTTGTTCTCCTCCTCCTCCTCCTCTTCCTCCTTCTTCTTAACCATCAACCTCGTCTTTGCTTTTGCTTCTGCTTCTGGTTCTTCTTCTCAGCTTCTCGTGTGGGTTTCTTTTCCTTAGCATGATCACCTGCTTCGGAATCTCTCTCAATGGCTTTTGGGATTTGATCTAGGATTTTATGTGGATGTGAGCTGATCTGCCGTTTGAACAAATGGAGGAGGAAGTGGTTGTCATTCTGACCTTCAGTCGCGCAACGGCGTAGTCGCACTCTCAAGCGTCTGACCTCCGGTCTTGCAACCCAAACCACCTGCGGAACCATCTCTTCCTCCAACTCCTTTGTGAAGCTCGCCAAGAGCTCCTGATCTACAATCAGTTCGCCTTCCAGGATGCTCTTGCCCTTCAACCTCTTAACCCTATTTATGCCCAAGCTCACTGCGACGTCTCTTCCCTTGAGCTCGAGCCAAAGCCAGAGCCTCTCTACCTTGACCAGAAGATCGTTCTCTTGTAAGAGCCTCTCGGCGGCCCGACTCCTCCCCGACGTCCTTTTTATCTTTAACTGATCTATCTGTAGTTGGCTTGTTCGGTTAAGTTCGTATACCAGAAATCGAAATCAAATATGAAAAGACTAACCTGAAAGCAGCACAAATAATTAAAGCAAAATGTTGATCCCAGCCCGATGAAATAACGTCGTGTCCTTAAGACGAATTTGGCCCCTCAATCAGTACCCGAGGATATCGGACAATCGTCTCCCAGGATAGAACGGATCTCGTTCCTCCGAAGCGGTACGTATCCGGAGGACTCCTTCGAATGCAATTTCGCAGACTAATCGCACAAGAAATGATAATGATGAAGTGAATATGCGTAAGTGTTTCGGGAAAATGTCTCGCGGGAATGCCAATGTCACGAAGTGTCTCTCACACGCCGAACTAACTGTTCGGTTATATTAAAGTGGCGAAAATGAAGAGTTACGACCTTTTCGTGAATAGTAGCGAAGGTTCACTCGAACCGGTTTGGTTCGTTAACAGTCACGAAGGGACGAAGGGCTTCGGTTTTTCCGTTCGGGCGAACCGAACCTCATAGTCACAAAGGGACGAAGGGCTTCGGTTTTTCCGTTCGGGCGAACCGAACCTCACGAACAGACATGTTTGTTTGTTTGTCCAAAAATTAAAAAATAATAATAAATAAATAAATTCTAAACAACATGTTTGTTCGAAAAAATAAAAGACCGATAGAGGGTGGACCCGGAACCTAGCCGAGCCGAGCCGGCCGGACGGACGGCGGCGACGGACCGACCTAGCTTGACGTAGGTCCTCTCTCTTCCACAAAAGTGGGGTACCCCTTGGGGCCCAAACCCATTTGTGAGGCTCAACTATTTGAACCCATCTCACATCTCTCTTCTACCCTATGTGGGACATATTCACCCACACACTTCTCATTCAATTCTATGGGATTTTGGTGCCAAAATCCCAACACTATCGCCTTTGGAATCCTCAACCTGTCAGCCATATTTGGTTTATGATGCTTCTCCCTCAAGCTCTCTTCCCTCTCTTCTTCCAATTTCTTCACCTTCAACTACAAGGACCTTTGTGCCGAAACAACAACAACAAAAAAAAGAAAAACGAAAAACGAAAAAAGGAAAACTTTTCTTGTCGGATCTGGTATTCATTTTCATCTCGATGATGATTTTTTTTAAAAAAATTTGGTCCTTGAGAAAAGGAAAGGAAATATTGTAGAGACCAAGAGGCAGAGATTTACGGGATGGATACGTCATAGCGTTGGACCTCCTACTAGAGCTTGGCGACGCGAAGCTTCCGAAGCTCTTCAAGCCAGGGGATGTGGACCACTTTGTCGTCGGAGGAGGAGGGGGTGGTGGCAGCGGCATCGTCATGGAGGGTGGTGTCGAGGGAGGGATGGGGGGGAGAAGCGGCTCTTGAGGTCAAGGTACCAGAGACGACAGCTGTCAGGGGTGGTGAGGGGGAGGGAGCTCCGGGATTGGACTTCCAAGGAGACGGAGTCCCAGGTGAGGAAGCCATGGCGCTTAACGACGCAGGCGTAGAGGAAATTGATGAAGTCAATTAAAAATCTCAAACACGAAACCCAACCCGGCCCGATCTGACTTGACCCGTCCCAATCGTGCAGTTATATCTTGTTTGGGTCTTGTTTCGGATTGGGCCAAACACATATGTTCATTATTTTGGGTCAAGTCGGGTATCATGAAAACCCGACGCTACCCGACCCGACCCATTGACACCTGGTAGATAACAGAAGTTAAGATTTGAGAAGATCCAAAGAACCAAGGTTCTACTAACGGTTCAATCATATTCAATCATATTCATTTAGTAGTAGACTACCAGTTCGAAATATTCGTGGTGCTCCAATAGAAGAGACGGACACACGACCTTCCAAGTACAAAATTTGTTACTTTTCTCAACCGTTTTTCCAGCATCAATCTCAACCTTGCTTGTCCTTGGAGGTTTCATATTGTCATCTCCACTTTAGTCCCACTCTTTATCGAACTTGGAAATCGAATTCTTCTTCCATTCTCAGTTGTAATGGTCTGAATCCCATCGCAAGTGTTGAGGTGGGGAAATTTACAAAAAAAGTTGTACACATATTATACGGATGCTAATTTAATTATGAACTTTTAATTTGGCCAATTTATTTCTAAACATTTTAACGATTTGTCAATGTATTCATTCCAGTTAAGTTTAGCCGGAAATCCCTAATGTGTATGTCGGTCGTCCTATATGACTTGATCGGCGTTGAAATAGATGATTTTTGCAATATTTTAAATATTTTTGAATATTTTCCTTCCTATCCCTTTTCTTTTTTTCTATTTCCCTCCGCCGGTTGCCGGGACCTTGACAATGGTATGTGAGGGCGAATTTGGCGAGGACGGCGCTCGCTAGAGGCCGGCGAGGGCATAATAGGTGAAGCCCTAGCCTGTGGCCAAGACCTCTGTTGAGCCCCGATGACCGATGGAGGGAGATAGGGAAAAAAAGAACAAAAGAAAATTTTAAAAAGAATTATAAAAATTGTCCATGTCAGCATCGGCCATATCGCGTAAGATGATCGGTGCTGACTAGACTGTAACTATATTGACAAATCGTCCAAAGATCTATGATTAAATTGATCAAATTAAAAAAGTTTAAAATCGAATTGACATTCGTACAATAGGGATATGACTTTTTCTTGTAAATATTCTTATTACGAAGTAATGGTGAAAAGGGATGTGGTTATCTTCACAAAAAAGTTGAGAGTTATGTACACGTAGGTGTCAACAGGTAGTAAAGGAATTTGGGGGTTGGATTAGAGAGCACTAAGTTCGGGGTTCAATTTCCGTGAGTAACAAACGCACTTATATTTAGAAGAGAGGAGTGAGAAAAAAATTAAAAAAATAATTATGTTACGGTCCTTAAATTACTTTGAGATTGACAATATATTTGGACTACAAAATCCGTGCTAAAAGTCAAAAACCTATTCTCAAGACAAGGCTATCAATTCATCTGATCCATGTCCGTCCCACGTTTCAGATTCCGTCATCCACCGTTCCACCTCGTCGCTTCTCTCAGTCCCCGCTGAACGACGCCACGTGAAGCCCACCTACCCCAACACGACAGCGTCGTTGTTGCGCGGGCGTCCCCGCCCCTTCTTCATCGGGAGCATTCATGAGTTACCTATTTCTGGGGTAAAGGTGGGGTGCGATGCTTTTGTCTCCTCTCCGGCTGAGAGGCTCGGCTACACGACAAGAAGTCGGTCCTCTTTCCTCTTTAACACGCGGCGATCCACCCGCTCGCCATGCACGCCACGTCCCGTTTCTGCCAGAGACACTCGTCTTCGTGCATGCATGCGCTTCCTTCCCTCGCTCCCCCCACGCGCCGCGTTCTCATCCTCTTCCCATCACTCTCTCTCTCTCTCTCTCTCTCTCCACGCCAGCCTATATATACACATGCAGACGCCACCCTCGATTGTAAACCAAGATATCGACAGCGAAAGATCAAGATGGCGCTCAAAGCGAGTCACGTGTTCCTCTCTCTTCTCCTGGCTCTGGCCTCGGTCAAGCAGGACCCGGAGGTGAAGCAGTGCCGGCACCAGTGCAAGGTCCAGCAGCAGTTCTCCGAGAAGCAGCAGCGGCAGTGCGGGCAGCGGTGCGAGGACTACTACAGCCAGAAGCAAGAGCGCGAGCGGCAAGGGCAGGAGGAAGGCCGAGAGGGAGGCGGCTGGTGGGCGGTCGAGGATGACGACGGGCAGTAGCTGAGGGAGTGCCAGAAGCAGTGCGAGAGGCAACAGCAGACGGGACAGAGCAGGGAGCGGTGCCAAGAGCGCTGCGCCGAGACGTACGGGCGGAAGGGAGAGGACCAGCCGGGGAAGAGGAGAGAAAAGGAGGAGCAGGAGGAGGAGAGAGGGAGGAAGTGGGTTAGCGAGAGTTACGAGGAGGAGGAGGAGGAAGAAGAACAAGAGAGAGAAGGACGAGAAGAGAGCGATAATCCTTACGTTTTCGAGCAAGAGCACTTCACCACCCAAGTTGAGACCGAGCACGGAAGGGTCAGCGTGCTCCCCAAGTTCACCAAGAGGTCGAAGCTCCTCCGTGGGATGGAGAACTTCCAGCTCGGGCTGCTCGAGGCCGAGCCCAACACCTTCGTCGTCCCGAGCCATTGGGACGCCGACGGCGTTCTCTTCGGCGTCAAGGGTACATAATATACACCACGAGTAGGCTACGTGAATTTGATTTGAATTGACTGAGTTTCTGTGATTGTTTGCGCCTGTGCGTGTAGGAAGAGGTACAATCACGCTGGTGCGAGAGAACAACAGGTACAGCATCAACGTAGAGGAAGGCGACATAGTGAAGGTCGAGGTCGGCACTCCGGTCTACATGATCAATCGGGACCAAAATCAGAAGCTTATCATCGCCAAGCTCCTCCAGCCAGTCAACCTCACTGGCCATTTCGAGGTGATCAACTCATTCATTACATGAAATTGTCTAAAGTTCTAATCTAATTAATGGGGTTTAGTACATCATCAAGACATTGATTTCTTTTCTTTGTTTTTTGGTCAATTCTTGTTTGGCTGGCCTTCCATGGAACTGGTGGTCAGAACCCCGAATCATTCTACACAGCTTTCAGCTGGGAGGTTCTTGAAGCTGCCTTGAACGTAATGAATTAAGTTCACTCATGAGATTTCGGTTGGCGCCTACAAGAATCTTTAAACTCATCTATTAATAACATGTCTTCAATACTAGTTTAAAATCTTGTACTTCAATCATGCATACATGCAGACGGATCGGAACAAGTTGGAGAGGCTGCTTGGGCAACAACAGCAAGGAGAGCCTGTTAAAATATATGTCTTGAGTTTGAGTCCGATAGACGAAACCCAACTTGAGAATAATTGTTATTTGCGGACATCCAAAAATGAGCAAAGCAAAAGAGACGTGAATTTCCGGATTGGAGTTGGAGTCTGCAGCTTCAAATTGGAAAGTCCAAGTGGACTTTGATTTAGACAATGACTCGGTCAATGTGTTCAGAAGAAAGAAAGAATATTATTCTTTCCTAATTCTTGTGAAATTCACGGCCAGAAAAGGAAAGTCCAACTTTGGACGTTGTTGACCGAACTTCACGGTTTCTTAATCCGTGTTGAGATGGCCACGGTGCTTCCTTTCCTGAGTATATATATTAGATCGTGGGATTTGGTTCAGCGCGCCATTGTTGATAAAGAAAGAATTGAAACGCCGCTCCGCAAGCGAGTGCTTGGTTGTGGCTTCGTAATTTTGTTCGTAGAATTATACCAACAGTTTAAGTATTCGTAGCAATTAAATCTTGTATTAATATTTGTGTATAATTTCTTTGCGAGATTGAAAGATTATTTCGTGAGGAATTGTGAAGCTAAACACTGCGTGAGCTATTGGGTGTAATTGGAGCTTGGGAAATACTTAGAGTGTTTGAGTGACTTAAGTGTGGTTGTAATCTCCGTTGTATCGCTTAATCTATAGTGAAATTCTGTACTGCTCTCTCCGTGCACGTAGGTCACTACGACCGAACCACGTAAATCTGGTGTCCGATTAAATTTCTTATTTTGTCAATTCTATTGTTCGATTGCTTGGCTTCCGCAACAGAGCCATAGTGAAAGCCTCAAGGGAGCAGATCCAGGCATTGAGCGGGAGCAAGGAAGGCGGCCGGTGGCCCTTCGGCGGTGAGACGCGCGGCTCGAGGGGCTCGCACTCCTTCAACCTCTTCAACAAGCGTCCTTCCCACGCTAACCAGCACGGCCAGCTGTACATCGCCGACAGACACGATCTGAGGGAGCTGGAGGACATGGACGTCATGATCTCCTTCGCCAACATTACCCAGGCACGAATTGCATTTGTTCACTTCAGTATAATAATTTGCGAATAGGTGTTCGAAAGAATACCTCAACATCTGTCATTAGTATTGTATATTGATTAATCTCGTACCTAACTATAGAACCTAAAAATGATGGGCAGGGGTCCATGATCGGTCCATACTACAACTCGAAGGCCACCGAGATATCCTTCGTGACCGACGGCGAGGGCTACTTAGAAATGGCATGCCCTCACCTCTTGTCGCATGTCGGCCAAAGCTCCCGCCGCCGCCATCACCAACAGGGCGGCAGCCAGACTCGGACCTACCACAAGGTGCGGGCCCGGCTGAGGTGCAGCACCACGTTTATTGCCCCGGCAGGTCAGCCCGTGGCAGCCATCGCGTCCAAGAGCAGCAACCTCCGGATCGGGTGCTTCGAGGTCAACGCCGAGAACAACGTCAAGTACCCTCTCGCCGGGAAGAGGAACGTAATCAGCCTGATGGAGAGGGAGGCGAAGGAGCTGGCGTTCGACTTCCCGTCGCGGGACGTGTAGAGGGTCTTCGAGGGCCAGGACGACGAGGTCTTCTTCGCCGGGCCGGAGAGGTGGCAAGAGGAGAAGAGAGGCTACGCCGATGAATGAAGAGAGAGTACTTAGGAGGAGGCGAGTGTTCAGGTTTCGGGCTATGTGAATATGGAATGTGTATTAGAGGAGAACACGCTAAGGAAAGAAGGGAAGATGTAAATATACTGCGAGAAGCTTAACATAAATAAGACGGGATGCTTTGGCCAAGGCTTTTTGGGTCTTCTCTTTCGTGGAGATTGGTGCGGGTGTCTGGTTAGTTCAAACCTCAAAGCAATTAATGAAAGTTAGAGGATATATATGAGGAAAAAGTCAAATGATTTTTGACAAAAGAAAACAAAAGGTGACGATGGAGATAAAGTCAAATGAGTCCAAGCCGAGGATCCTCGGATCCCGGATTCTTAGGTCTGCTGTTCATGTTTTAGTTGCAATAACTTTTTATTTGTGGCATGTAGTTTCGATTCTCAGTTGCATCAATTAGTTCTAATTCTTCAAATTTAATCAGTTTGTGTCATATCTTTCATCGATAAATTTAGGGTACTAAGTCAAAAAAAAATTATAAACTATGTTACCGGCACACATTTGGTATTTTTTTTTTTCCTCGGATCCCGGATTCTTAGGTCTGCTGTTCATGTTTTAGTTGCAATAACTTTTTATTTGTGGCATGTAGTTTCGATTCTCAGTTGCATCAATTAGTTCTAATTCTTCAAATTTAATCAGTTTGTGTCATATCTTTCATCGATAAATTTAGGGTACTAAGTCAAAAAAAAATTATAAACTATGTTACCGGCACACATTTGGTATTTTTTTTTTGTAATACAAAAAATCCTAAATCATGCCACTGGGACATATTTATCATAATTTTTTTTCTTGCGACATCAAATGATCTCAAATTTATATCCATGTGAAACATTTACATTTTGTCAATGATCAGTTAAAATAGCGTTATTTTAATTTTACTTAAGCCACTTGAGCAACATGTCAACACATTGTCCATGTGACAGAATTTTAACAATTTTTATTGACAGAACTTTAATGGATCATAAATGTGTTACAGTGGCATAATGTAGAATTTTTTGTTGTTTTTACCCTAAATTTAATTTTTATTGTAGTTTTTTTTATTTTTTTTTCAATTATCTATATTTTTATCAAAACCTTTCAATACTTTTTATCTTCAAGTTTTACTCTTCTCAAATTCCGCGGCCCCGACTGCACCTTGCCCGTCTATTTATCACTTGCCCTTATATTTGAAAAATGAAACAAATTAACTGCCAATGCTAGAGTCGCTTCCGAAAAAGTTAACCATGATTGAACAATTGGTTTTAGATGTTTTGTAATAAATAAAGTTAAAAAGCTAAGGGTGTGTTCGCTTCAGGGAAAGAAATTATCGTGAATTAATTTTCCAACTTTCACAAAAAAAAAAAATCAGTCAACCGAAAATCATTTATTGAATATGAATGCTATTTACTAATATTTTTTTAAGTGTTCATATTTTCGATCATTTTTAACGTGACCATTTGACCAACATATAATTTTTATAACGAAACGAAGCAGCTTGCTTTTTATTTATGAGAGTTAATACCACAAAAAACTCGAAACTTTACCCACCGTGACATAAATATCCCAAACCCTTTTTTTTGTGTCGCTAAAAATCCTAAACTTGCCAATTGTGACACAAATATCTCAAACTTTTTCCGTGTCATAAAGAAGCCCCGAATTTATATCAATTTGATAAAAATACCATACTTTGGGGCTTTTTTTTTGTGGCATTTGCCCTGTCTATTATAATAAAAACTTGGTTTTTAACACGGAACATAAAATGAACCGTACCGGTCCGGTTCTCGATCCCAATCTTTCGGGATCGGAAGTTATGTAAGCAGCTCCGGTAACCGATCCGCCCCGAAACCGATCCGCCTGGTTTCATCATCTCTCGGGCCTAATTGGGATTGGGCCCGTCGCTAGCCAGGCCTCGAACCCCCCACCCACCCACCCAAGATCTGACGATTCAGTTCTTCAGGCCCCCCGAAAGCAAGGAAAAGCAGCAGCAGCAGCGGCGGCATCTGGGCGGGAAAATTTCCCAATCTCCCGCACCTCGCCTCTCTCTTTATAATCAGTAATCACACCCCCTTCGAAGACGAAGACGAAGCAGATGAAGTGATAGCATCGTCGTCCTCCGCCATTTTCGTCTTCGTTTCCATCCTTCGAGGTCGCGAAGGATGCCGCCGAGAAAGAGGGCCAATCCCTCCTCCTCCTCTTCCGCGGCGGCGGCGAAGAAGCAGAGCCAGAACCAGAACCAGAACCAGGCCTCCCAGCCTTCCAAGTACGGGATCCAGCGCTTCTTCGAGCGCCACTCCCAGCACGCCGCCCCCGCCTCTCAGGACCCTCCGGAGCCGCGACCCCCTGCGGCGCCGAGCTCGAATGCTGGCCTTGATTTGGGGAAAATCGATCGTCGGAAGCCGTCGGGCGATAGGGGGCGGGCCCGCAAAAGCTTGAGGGATTTGGACGCTAATGCGGCTGATTCGAATCTCCCGGGCGGCGGGGGCGCGTCGGGTTCGAGGGCTCCGAGCTCGGACATTGCTCCGGCGGAGTCGGGCTTTGAGAGTGCAAATGAGAATCGCGTGGTTGAAGCATCGGAGAGGCTGGCAAATGGGGTTGTTTCGAATTGCGTGTCGCAAAGTACTCCATCGGATAACTTGTTGAGGACCGGGGGTCACGGGGAGGGTACTGCTAGTCCCGTTGTAGTTTCGCCGGAGATGATGAAATCTACGTCTGTTAAACGCTTCAAGTTTTCACCGGGAATGGTAAGAGCTACCTGTCATGCCTGAAGGTGATGGCATATTGAGAGTATCGTGTTACTTTTCGTAAGGTTAATTAAAATTTTAAACTTTGGTTCTTCTGCTTCTTGAGTCAGCAGGCGCGGCATACTAGGATTGTTATTACAGGAGTCGCCAAGTAAATGCAACGAAAAGATTTAAAATTTTAACTTGGACATGGATGAAATGCTTTCTTTATCTTCTGTTTTACGGCTATGGCCCATTGTAAGGAGTTCTTTTGTTGACGTCATTGCTTCGACAACTGCCTACTGACCATGCATTTCGGGGGAATCTCGAATGACAGTTGATTAAGCAGAGCCAGGATGATGGGGGTGATGAAATAACTTGGAAGATATCACCTGTAAATGAGCGCTTGCAAACAGTTTCCAAGCACATGCCTGAGACAATAAAAGTTCTAGCTGAATCGTCAAGGCTTAACTCTTCATACATTCAGCAATGTTCACGAATCAAGGTACACTTCCCGCAGAGATTTTTCTTGCTTTTCAATATTGTTTTGACTCTTAAATCCAATTGAATAAGAATTTGCAGAGTACGCGAGAAGCAGCTGGCACTGGTGGAATGTGCCTTTCATCACCCTTTAAGAAGGTTTCTGGAAGATCTTGCTGTGCAAATTCATTGGGTGGGAAAGAGTTCAACCCAGATAAGAATATGGATCATGAAGGAAAATCAAGCGAAGTCATTACTACCCAAGTAGCCAGTCAACAAAGTCCTTTTCAAACTCCTCCTTCCTTATCTTATTGCCAGGATAAGGTAATTAATTTTATCTATGCAAGATGCCAGTTAGTTCTTTCTGTTCTCATGGTACTAACAGAACAAGGGCCTACAAGAGGAAAGCAATTTTGCTTCCGAAACAGGTTGCTTGAGCTATAATAGTCTTTTTCAGGTATGAGCTTTTTAATAGTTCTAGGAGATATTATGGCTTTGTTTGGGAATTAGGGAAAATGGGAGAATTGAAAATTTGGATGGAGGGTTTTGACATTTTAATTCCTTTTTCTGAGTACGAAGGGAAGGGAAAGTTTAAATTTGGATGTAAATTCCTCTCTTTTTTCGACTCCCACTCTCCCAAAGATAGCATAAAAGAATTAAAAACCAATTTCCATTCTTTCAGTTTCATTCTTTGCATTAGTTCTCGCTTGCATTAGAGTATGAGAATTCCTCTTTTGACGTTTTGTCCTATGCTTTCTTGTGCAGCCAGCTAACGGCACTGCCTGCAATGGAGTATTGAATGAGCTTGGACTGAGGCAGCACAAAAAGGTTTTCAGTGCATGGCCCCATCTATTCTTGTGTTTCCCATTGCTGATCATTTTTCATTTCTATTTACCAAAATATAGCTGTGCTATGTTCAAGCAATATTTGCAGTATAGGCTATTAATATGTTCCGTCCTTACTCCTTAGGACATATTGCTGGTCGTATCACCAGCCTTATCTCGTTTGTTCCTTATCCTGTTAGGCATTGCTTGAGCTTTTAGATCAAGTTGAAGATGCCATCTCCATCGATGAACCACTTCCTAATGTGCTCAAAGGATGCTCATCAAAAGTTCGGAATGGCAAGTCTTGTGAATTACCTGTAAAAGTTCGTTGTGATGCAACAGTTGTAGTACCACAGAAGGCCAATACGGCATCTTTAGATGACATATTCCTAGTATTGGAGGTGCGCTGTCTTTCCATTTCGATGAGTTTCATCACACAAAGGAATTGCTTTAAAAGTCTTCAAGAAATGGTGTATGAATTTCTGTACATTAATTGTTTTCTTTGAGCCAGGTGGCAGAAAACAGTGGGTCTGCTGATTCCGGTTGTGGTCAATCTCCTTACAAGGTTGTGAAAATTTTCGTTATGGACATCTGGCTTTTATGGAGGTGATAAATTGTGGTCATAAAATGCTAATTCAATCATTTTTTTCATTTCAGGTTCTCCGCTTGTTGAATGAGCAAAATGGAGAGGAAAGGACTATTCATTTATGGGATGAGTGGTGGGTTGCTTGAGGTTAATATTATTGTACTTCTTTGTTTGCTGCTTTGCCATGACCATGATTTCTGGTGCTCACAGCATTCTCTTTATCTCTCAAACCATGCTAAAGTTGCATTGGGTAGTTCATTGGATTTAGGTGACTTTGCTACAAGACAAAGTATTGCTGCTGGATAGAATTTTTGGATATATATATATATATATATATAGCACTTTATTTTTCTCTCTAAAATCTTGATGTGGCATCTTCTTGTGAGGCTCCTTCTCTCTAAAAGCTTGATGTGACATCTTATCATAAGGCTCCTTTTTAATTTCGCCCCTTTATCATACCCTGGAACAAATCTGGTGAGTCTAATCACCTAGAGACGTTTCCTTATTTTCTTGGACTGCATCTTGAGACAAAGCTTAAACAATGACAATCTTTGACGAGGTAATTTTATGGTTGTTGACTGTTGCTTGTGTATAAGAAGCAGGGAATCTATTAATCACACTCTTAAATTGCGAGCTTGCTTCAGATATTTGGTCCTACTTCCCATCGGAAAATGGTTCCTTTGGGTTATGCCACTATCCGATTTTCTTCTTTCCTGTATTTTCCGGTAAAGTTTTGGAGAGCTCTACCTTTTTGCATTACGGTGGATTATTTGCCTTGAGAGTGAACAGAAGCTTAGAAGGTTAAGATATGGTGTAGGGGTTTTAAAAAGGCTGTTTTACTCTATTATATTGCTAAATGCAGGATGCCTAATTATGTTTACTTCCTGTAGTTTTTATCTTTTCTTATGAATAACCCTTTTAGGTCTTCTTTACACATTGACTTAACCCATTTCTCTTTCTTTACTAGTGAATTTTCCTTATTAATGAGAAAACTATTAGCATTTAATAGAATAATCATAAAAATGAATTCAGCGAATTGTGATTCTTTCAGTGGGTTGGCACTGGATTTTCCGAAATATTTTCTAGTCTCTATCCTTTTAGACTATCTTTTAATTTTTTCATAATTACTGCCTAATGGTTTATGTCGATCTTTCAGTTCTTGGCCAGTAAAGTGTCTGTGTATAGGAAAAAAGAGTTGTCCTGTTTGTTGCCTTGCACGCTGATCAAAGTTATCCTTCTTTGTTTTCCAATCAATCTAAAACCTCCCTTTAATTATTTAAATCTGCTGTCCATCTACCTCTGTTGTCTCATCCATGTTGTTTGCCGACTCATTGTTGGACTTTGTTCTCTATTTTTAGCCTAGCCAGCACCATGTTGCACTTGATCTATTCCTGAAATTATAATGTTGTTCTTGGTCAGGTTTTACAGTGTTATTTCACCTGGAGACACAGTAAATGTAATTGGGCAATTTGGTGTCCAGGGGAAGTGTGATGTGAGTAGGGACAGTAATTTTGTGATCGTTCACCCCGATCTCCTAGCGTCTGGAACTCGGGTAATAATTGGTTACTTAAGTGTTCTCTGAAATATATTGCATTAGCGTATGGACTCAACAGTTCTTGTTGTCCTAATGCTCACTTCTCTTGCCCCAGTTTTTGAGCTTTCTATGCCTTTCTCTGCACTTGTAGCTGTTTTGATATTATATAAATCATCTGGCCACATCATGTACTTTTAGGTTGCCGCGAGTTTTACCTGCCCAAGGCGAACTGTCCTGGATGAGAGGTTAAAATCCTCTGAGTACTCAACTGCAGCATTAATTGGAACCTTGCTGCATCAAATTTTTCAGGTTTTGTTCTGGAAACTCCCCTTACTACCTTGTAGCATTGCAAAATAATATATTCATAAAATTCCTTACAAAGTTCTGCCATGAAACCCATTTTCCATTATGGTGACCATTTGCAGGCTGGACTAGTGAAGGAGGAACCCACGAAGGAATTTTTAGATGAGTGTGCTGGTGTAGTGCTCCAGAAAAATGTTGAGAGCTTGTATGCTTGTGGAGGTAAAACCCTGTAAAAGTGTTGCTTTGTTATGATATGAAGTTCATGACTGAAAAGATATTAGGGGCTTTTTCTTTGAGTGGGCATAAGAAAGGCTGTTTCACCAACGAAGTAGGCTATTTTTGGTGAATGTGTGTGAATCTTTTCGTTATTTGATGAAGATTATCACCTGTCACATCTTGACATGTCTGGTAGAAAGTTCTTATGTCCAATTTGGAATTGCAGTTAGTGAGAAAGATATCCTTAATACTTTGATCGAGGCAAACCCAAGATTATTGAACTGGATTATCCTTTTCAAGAATTCACAGGTATGATGATTATTATCTCATTTAAGCTTCTCTTGATTGCTTCAACACTCCTTTACATACAAACCCCTCCGCCCCCCCTCCCCTCCTTTTAATTATTCTATTTTTCAGGTACTGGATTGGAAAAGAGAGGGAGAGAGAAATACTCAAACTACTATATCTTTACTCAAAATGGCTTAATGAAAAGTTGCATTCATTGGAGGCCAATATGTAGAGCATGGTGACACTTACATAAAATCCAAATTACCTTATTTAGAATCTACCTACCAACTTATTCTAATCCTATTGGACATACTTCAATAGATTAAAAAATTATCTTCTTGATACTAGGTTTAGTTTGTTTTTAATAGATTCCAGTGAAAGATACTTGTGTGCCTATTGAACAAGATAGAAGTTTTGGTTGTTCAATTCAATTAATTCATGTTTTTTGAAGAAAAACTTTGCCCTATATATTTAAGCTGTCGAGAAACTCACCCCTGATGTAAATTTAGCATATTTCTTAACACTCTCCCTTGTGCCCCAGTGACTATTGATGAGATAACTGGGGAATCTATAAGAGTAATGATATAGATAAAACTAATTTTCACACTTTTGTTGTAGGCCAAATCCCAATCTCTTCGTGAGGGGAAATGTGGCAGCAATTACATCTTAAATCATGCCTTCATCTAACATTAAAACGATTTAGATTAAACGATATATTTCCAAAAAATTCCACAAATTTGATGATCATAATAGACCAAATTGCTTATGGAGTAATCAACCTTTGAAATTTTTTGAGGATTGGACTATTAAAATATCTTGCTAAGCTCATGGACCAAGTAGGGGCTGAGCTAAACTCTTGGTTGGTAATTCTAAACATTAGACTTTTTGATAATTGGGGGCATGGGTAATTGAATCAGTGCACTGGCCGGCAAATATCTGTAACTTGATCAGTAAGCCAACAGATGGTGCTTTTTGTTCTCTTCTTTTGGCTGATATTTTCCCTCTTACAACTCTCTTTGAGGTTTTGCTGGATACTAATAAGGTGAATTGATTTAGTTTGAATTTATTCCGCCTCACTGCCTTGATTCCAGAAGAGGCACCTCAAATCCATTTTGTTCTACAGCAAAGACTTGCCATCCTGTTCCTGCTCTTTGCATTGCATCTTCATTTATAAAATTTATTATACAATTCTTTATTGATTGGAATATGTGGATCTCATAAATTGCTGCCAGTTTCAGAAAGCTCCCACAGTTGATTTTGGATCTGATGATGGACTTAAGAAGGTCAATATATCTGAGGTTAGATGTCCAGCCATTTCTTATTTCTGATAGATCCTTACTCATTGATTTGCTCCCCTGTATAGGCACTTTATTTCCAGGGTCCTTATGAAAAGTCTAGTTTTATTGTGAATTCTCCTTGACATCTGATGCGACTTGTGTGTATTGGAAATGAATCCATGAGATAACTATTCTTTTAATTTTAACTAGAAGTAACTGTTGTTTATGATTGTTCACATGCATTTTGTTTCTCTGACAAGGGCCCCAGGGCCTCTTAACTGTAGAAAAAAGTATCATAACCATAATCATATTATGCTAATATTATATATTTCTTGTTCATGTAAATTCATATGCATATTTGTCGGAAATATCTCATTTTTCATATCCTCTGTAAGTATGCGCATGGTAAAAGAGCTCCGCAATATCTTCATGCAGGTGATTGATATAGAGGAGATGTCATGGGCACCCAAGTATGGATTAAAAGGAATGATCGATGCTTCCGTCAGAGTAATAGTTGAATCAAATACTTCTGGAGTTGTGGAAAAGATTGTGCCTTTAGAGTTCAAATCTGGCAAAGGTCCTAATGGGCAGGCATGTCTATATGTACCACTGTTGTTCTTATGGATGTGCCGAGGAGTGTAGAACGCAGGACTCTTTTAGAAATCATTTATGCTATTATCATCGGCATCTTTTAATTAATAGTTTTTCATTTTCGCAGTCATCAATGGAACATCGTGCGCAAGTGATATTGTACACCCTCCTTATGTCTGAAAGGTTTGCTAGAATTAGCCATTTTTCTGATATTCATGCCCTGTATTGGAGCAATGTTTTTTGTTGCTTTTGTTACTTTCTTTTGTCTATTTGCAGATACTTGAAGCCGATTGATTCTGGTCTTTTGTATTACCTCCAGTCAGATCACACTCATGTAAGGTTAAATTTTATCTTTGTGGTTGTATTGTAGGTTAAATTTTATCTTTGTGGTTGTTTTTAGTATCCTGCATGTCAAGTTTGCATTGATGACATGTGAAGGGAATTACTGTTCGAAGATCTGACTTGGTGGGCCTGATCATGCGTCGAAATGAACTTGCTACTTATATCCTCAAGGCGTTAACAACTCAGCAACTCCCCCCAATGTTACAGGTCAGCATATTTGCCATCTTTGACAGTGTCTCAATGTAATCACTTTTTCTTACATTTTGTTTGTAACCGTTTCTCAGAGTCCTAGTATTTGCAAAGGTTGTCGCCATATTGATGTGTGCACCCTCTATCACAAGGTAAAACTTTATCCTTAAAACTCCAATGGTTTAGTTTTCTGGTTTCCTTTTCTTTTTGTTGTCCAGTCTATTAAAGCTTTGGATAATATGTTAGAATGATGTATCCTTTCTGATAGCATTAAGCGAGATCAGATTCCATATTCCCCTTTTGAGCCAAGCAAATATTTTATCTTCTGAAGTTAGTTAGCTTGTCATTTGTCTAAGTGTGATTACTCAAACACTGATTTTTTTATGTATAATGACAAATACAATAATTTCAGTTTGTATTGAGGTGTATGATGAGTGGAGATTATCATAAATTGACAGATGGTGAAATTATAGATTTTGTCAATTATAGGGATTTAAAATTTGGCAACACCAAATCTGCATCCAATCAGCTTTAGATGGGTCCTGGTTAATACAGCCAATGTTACTTGTCTCTTGATACTCATTCATTCAATGGTTTGCAAATGACTGACAACTCACGCTATATGCCTCCAATACTAAGCTTAAATCTAAATTATTGGCATCTAGTTTCTTCTGGATTTTGTGTTGACAAGGATATTTTCAGTATGGCATGAAATTCTTGCTGCAATATTTAATGCTCATCCAATGGCCAAAGCACACTAGTCACCTCTGGAGTCACTACCCTTGGTCGCTGAAATGATTACAACTCTACAGGCACATGGGGGAAGCACAGAAAACAGCGGACTGGGCGACCTTTTCAATGCATATACTAACCACTTAACTACTGCACATTCTGATTTCTTGAGACATTGGGATCGGTTGATCAACTTAGAAGCTAGAGAGGCAGAGGTGCAAATGATGTTACCAAGTTGCAGTTGATAATTCATAATCAGAGAAATAAACAGATAAATGACTAATGTATTTTGAGTTTTCAGCACAGGAAGAAAGAACTATGGAGGTCTCGAAATTCAAGGCGTGATGAGTCTGCTTGTTCCCTTTCTTCTCTTGTTCTCGACACGTCGGATAAAGTGACAAGCTGCACGCCTTCTAGAGACAACAGGTTTACCTATCAATTCGTGGGTCAAACTTTAACTTCCGAACAAGTGGAAAGATTTGTTGGAAATACTCCAAGTGCTGGAGATTCTACGACAACTGGTTTTGCTTGCAAACTTTCAAGGGGAGACATTGTGGTATGATTTTCCTGTCGTATGTGTCATGCCACTTTATTGTGTTTTCATTTCATGTCAATTAGGGAAGAATATAAGTTCCCATCTTAAAGGAAATGTACTTGCGTATACATGCTAAATTATTGTAGTTCATCCTATTTTGTAATATTCTTATCATTCAGGACACACTTCTCTACTTTCCTTTAGTAATGATGATCTAATTAATACTTTATTTAGATATTGAGCACTGAATCTGGCCAGCGAGCAATTGTCAGTGGAGTCATTTCTGATATCAGCCGCTCCCATGTTTCTGTAAGAAAATGTGTGGTTGTACTTCTTTATGCTACTAAAAGTAGAGAAAGCTTCATTTGATTTTATCTTTTGTTAGTAAGCCCTTAAAACCCTGCAAATCCTAGGTGTCTTTCTCCAAGCGTCTAAGGCTTCCAGGAAGCAGTCCTCTGTCTGAGGTGCAAGATCTCGTCAATGAGGTATGGCGTATTGACAAGGACGAAACTATAACATCCTTTGCTGTTATGAGGTACTGTCTTTTCCATTTCTAATTTAGTTGATTGAGAATTTTCCTTGTTGGATTAAGGTATATGCTTCCAAGTAGATCCATTCAACAGCTTTTGCTATTTCTTAATTTGGAAGGTTCAACCTTGTACAACTTTTTCGGCAAGATGCACGAAGTTCTCATCTTAGGAAGATGATTGTTGACCTCGAGGTGAGTTTGTCACCAGTTTCATACCTAACTTCTACTAGTGTAATCTGCTAATTTTGGCAACTGGGTGTTGACTTGCACTTGCCAATTCCACATAGCCTCCTAGATTTGACAGTGGATGCATATTTAGTCAAGACCCTGCTATATCCTACGTGTGGTCTGAGGAGAAATTAAATGATGACCAGCGTCGAGCGATAGTTAAGGTCGTCTCTAAAACTTAGCCTTACTTTATCGTATTTTTTCCCTCTTGCTCAATAATCATCGAAATGTGTATTTCACAGTCCTAGTGATATTGTTTCAGATACTTACAGCGAAGGATTACACCTTAATACTGGGAATGCCTGGAACAGGCAAGACATCAACGATGGTGCATGCTGTGAAGGCCTTGTTAATGAGAGGTGCATCAATCTTGCTTACGTCCTACACAAACTCTGCAGTTGATAATTTGCTTATCAAATTGAAAGATCAGGTCATTATCTAATGCTTCTCGCAACATGTACATTACAAAGGAGTAGACCCATGTTAGAATTGCTGGTTTTCATTTTTTGAATTTTTCAGCCCTTGTAAAGTTTAGCTAGAATATAACGATAGAAGGAACATTCTGAAAGAGTATTACTAAACTTTGGGGTAGAATGTAATTCCAGGTCATTTCAAAGTAAAAACACTGAACTGATCATCTTCATCTCAATTGTTTTTCTCTTGCCACACACATCACCTGTAATATATTGACGTAAATTTAGTTTATCTCTACCCCATAGAGAATTTACATTTCCAAATCAAGTGCGAGGATAATAAGAAACTTTCTATCCTTTGTAAGAAACAAAAACAAGAGCCATTGTTTGGTGTGACGACCTCGAAAGGGGGGGGGGGGGGGGGGGGGGGGTGAGAGGGGGCGCCGCAAAGGTGGGTTTATAAACTGATACTTTTACTAGTGGGATTTCTTCTATCCTTATGGTGAAGTTGTGGATCGCATGTAAATGTTAGATAGGTGAAAATATGTTAAGCATGGTTAAAAACTTAAAGCGGTTTACTTTTCTATTTCTTGATTTGTTATTTGTCTTGTATGCAGGACATTGCAAATTATTGATCAATATTTATTTTCAATTTGGTATTGTTTTATATTCTTGGACCAACTCAAAAATTGAAGTTATGATTATGTCAATTCTGAATTTAATTGTAAATGGACAAAACTAACAAAGTTTGGAACGTGGCAGCACAGCTAAAAATTAAATTTCATAAACCAAATAAAACTTAATATGATGCAAAGTCAGATATTTAAGCTTTTTGGAATGATTATGTGGTCAAGGGTAAAGGTACTTCTTATCTAGTTGAGCTTCCATCATGAAAATGCTGCCATATCGTATTCTTTCGTACAAATGTCTCAAAACCAAAGAAAGTTGGTCCTACCATAAAGAGCAATTGCTATTCATTGTTCCTATCATATTTCACAAAAATAAATATTCTAAACTGTAAAGAAGACCAAACTCTCATGAATGATGCATTTATAGTGTCATATATCATATTGTAGAAGTGTGCACTATCAGTTGAGTTAAAAAAAATCAAGGCTGACATTAGACACTAGATAATGTGATTTATGATAGGTGAATTACCAAAAACTAGAGAAGCCTGAAATGTTGACTTACATGGATTTCAAATGATATGATAAAATTATGAAATTAATTAGTCAATGGACTTCAATGATTTGGTAGATCTCTCGGCGAATTGAAATATATGCTTGAAAGTTAGTCTTTGTATATTTAATTAAGATATATGAAGTGTTAGACCTTTCCTTGAATTGACCAAGTCGAATTGAGTTGATAATTGATAAGGTCCATTATTAATAATTGAGGAATTTGAAATTCAGATGTTTTTATCCTCCTCTTGTTGCAGCAGTAAGTTAGTAACCTACCTCATGATGTTGAAACCCAAGTGTATTTCTTTGTCATTGGTCTAATGACGTAGTCTGAATCGTTGAACACAAACCCGCCATGCCTATTTAATATTGTCTTAGAGTAGAAGATAGATCCTGGAATCCCAAAAGGAGGCAATAGAAGATCTTGATGGGTTGTAAATGCTTATTGTTAAGGATGATTTGGTTGCATATTGCACTTCTATGAATTAAATAATTATGGATAATTATGTGTGTCATGTTGTATAGGCATAAGGACACTTTGCATCCCTTAATACCTACATTTCACATTTTGGTGTTTTCAGTTAATTTGCCTAGTGAGTGGTGAAATTACACATTGTCCCTCATTCCTAGCTTTAGTTGATGCTAGAAGAAACTTGTAGAGGACAGAGAGAGTACCAAATGAGAGCATGTGTGATGAGGATTTTGAGTAAAGAGGGATTGGCTAAGTCTTTTAACTCATTTTTTGAAGTATTTCCCAGTCTTCAAGGAGAACAAAAATCCTGCTACTGAGGGAAATATTGGGTGTTCAATTGGTTAAAATGCCAGGATAAATAAACATTGCCTTTTCTGACAGACAGTAGATTATCACTGACATACAGATTGTTGCTTAGCCTCCAATTGCATGTATATGCAACATTTTAATGGAAAGCGAAAAGTATAGTTATGCGAATGGTACTGTAAAGTTTCCTAGTAAAAACTTGGGCAGATTAAAGTTTGTGACATACTAGCAGATATATTGATGATTTATATTTGACTATCTCTGGTGGAAGATACAAAATGTCTCTGAGTATCCAATCCATCAAATGTATAATGTGATTTCTTAAAGTAGAGAAGGTCAAATGTGACTCTGCCTAAAGTATATAATATGAAGTGCAATTGGCTATGCCAAAAGCTAGGCATGTTAAAAGTCTTTGAAGTGAAAAGAACGGGCTTAATCTGTGGCTGGGAAGTACTACGGGTGCACTGTCCCGAGTCACTCTTAGGCTATGCAATATATATATATATATATGTCGAAGGGCTATGCTTTATTGCCAGATTTCTTTCTGACTGGTCCACATGCATTTGATTCTAAAATATGTGTGTTTGAGCATTCAGTCTTCCGCATGCATCTTATTTTGCATGCTACTGAATATATATAGTCACAGGGCATCGACTTTGTTCGTATTGGAAGACCGGAAGTCGTGCATGAAGAAGTCAGAGAACATTGCTTTCCAGGTCTAATAGACCCCTCTCATAAGAGCATTTGTTTGAAGTCTCTGTTGATGTTTGTCATAATCTGTAGATATCTAACTCGCAGAAAAGGGAATGCAAAGTGTTGATGGAATAAAACTACGATTAGATCAGGTCAAGGTTGTTGCCGTTACGTGTCTAGGGATAACAAGTCCTCTCCTTGCAATCAAGAGATTTGATGTATGCATCATGGACGAAGCTGGCCAGACAACCCTGCCAGTAAGTATTCTGATTGTTTAGTTCTGGTTGATGAAAAATTATCTTCAACATGACTCTTGTGAAATGACTAAAGAGTTACTTGGTTTGGTGAGATTTTACGGATGTAGTTTGAATACAGACTAATATTGGAGTAATGACTATGGATAAGCTGGATATTACCTGAGCAGTGAACTTAGTCACTCTAGCGTTAATTCCATTAAACCAGCTAATCTAAGCTTTAAAATGTCCTGACCAAAACAAAATAAGCTTTAAACTGTCCACCCGTTCTTCATGCTGTAGATTTGATATGAAGTGCTATATGTCCATTGTTATGAAGATGGCAGGATTTTACACTCTGACTGTTTGGTAGATTTTAGGGGTGATTGTGAATTCACTGGCTATTTCAGTGATGCATAGGCAATTCTTTGAAGATCTCCCAATTTTCACTTCCTTATCTTATAAAAAAGCTGTTCACTGTGGAATTTAAAACTTCTGTGGGAGTGAAAAAGGTATTCAAAGAGGATATTAGGATTAAGCAAATTTTTAGGATCCCTTTAGAAAAACTGAAGTGTGAGCATCATTTCATTAGGAAAAAGAGAGAACTGGAAGCAATCGGAGTATTGGGAGCAAGCAGGCACAGAAAGAAAATTACAATTGAGGACATTATATTGGTATCATGGACACACCTTTTCTAAAGCTTAAGAATATAAAATACACAACTACCCTTTTAACTTATAACTCTCTTAACAGTTTCATGATGCGCAACACTGAAATACCTGACTTCTGTTGCAAATTTATTTAATGTGTCTATTTTTTATATATGGGGATGATAAGTTGTCTGGAAAGAGATAAAAGGCTTGTCTGAAAGCAAAAAGGCTAGAGTTTCACAGAAATTATCTTCTGGAGTAACAATGGGTATGATTTCCAACAATGGTTTATCTGAGATGATTGATTAGGCGCTAATTAATTGTTTTATTTGTGCAAATGATATGGGAAAACTTCTGAGCGTGTGGTATTGCATTGCAAAGTAGCTACCAAAATTAAAGGAGAAGCTCAAAGCCAAAGTTAAAATCCTTTGCTTCTCTGAATAGATCTCTTATTAGGTCTCTATGAGTAATTGTGAAAGTTTGGGCTGCTTGTTCTGGACCTTTGGAAATTCTTGTGCAATGTGTTGGAAAGAATGGACTTCTGAGGGAAATTTTTCCTATTCATTTCTTAGATCATATGGCAGGAAAGAGAAGGAGAGATTTGCTGCAGAATGATACTTTTGATGACTGAAGAGATGTCTTTGACATGGACATAGTAACAATAGTTGCTATTGAATTTGAATGAGTCGGGGAAGGCAGTGGTGCAGATGAATCTTAAGGATAGCCATTTAGGTGCCAAAGGCATGATGAGATATTGGTTCTTTTTCCGTCATTGGTCTCAGAGTTATCTTGACAAATTTTAACATTTGCATGTTAGAATGCAGCAAAAGATTTTGGATACTGCTTCTCTCTGTCATTCATGGTTCAATTAGGATGAGGGTTTATGATTGGACCTCATGTTTGCGTTGTATTATTTTCATCTGTTTTTGTACTGCATAAGTCTTTGCAGAAGTTTTATGGTGATGCCCTTAGTTCAATTTCACAGTATCTGAAAAGATTTGTCGATGATATAACATTCTTCAGGTATCCCTAGGGCCACTGATGTTTGCTTCAGTGTTTGTCCTTGTTGGTGATCATTATCAACTTCCTCCACTTGTTCAGGTGTCTATTGTTTCTACTTTCATTTCACATGCTGAAGTTTGTCCTCTCAACATTTTAATTATTAAAGTCCATGCACTGATTGCCTTCCAGAGCACAGAGGCTCGAGAGAATGGACTGGGTATCAGTTTGTTCTGTAGGCTTTCAGAAGCACATCCTCAAGCAATTTCAGCATTGCAAAGCCAGGTTAGTTGTTGACAAGATCTAGCCTATTCACTATAATTTCTTTGGTTGATCTCTAATAAATAATTTTGTATTGCAGTATCGTATGTGCCAGGGAATAATGCAACTATCGAATGCCTTAATATATGGTGACAGACTGCGTTGTGGTTCCTCTGATGTTGCAAATGCCAAGCTTAACTTTGCTAAGGAGAAGCTCTATTCATCTTGGCTAAAGGAGGTAAACTTCAGTTTATTAAAACTTATCCTGGTTCTGTAGTAGTTAAAACCGTTGTGCCTTAAAGTAGTATAAAAGGACATGCTTCTTTCAGCCAAAGGACATGATATTGCATACTCATTTCAGCAGTGCACCTTTCACTACTTATACTGTATGAAACGAGCGTGGGGTTTGATCTCTTACATGTTCCCAATCTAATGGGATGTGATGCCAAAGGCTGTTGTAATGTGATACTAATATTTGAGTTTCTTCACTTTGACATGTCTTAAGTATTACTTAGTGCTGAAAGCGAAGATTTTATAATGATATAAGAAATGAGGAGGAAATCTAACGACTAGATTTGGAAGTCGATGTTACACTTTTGCCATTCTGTTTGATTTATTTATGGTAACTTAAAAGCAATTTTCACAGTGAATCCAAATTTTCTTATCATTTACCATTCACTGTATAAGTTGGAAATAAATTTATTTTTGGTTTTTATCAAAGCCTTTTAGAATGGCAAAGCTATTTTCATGACAAGGGAAGTTTAGTTCATTCTGTCTATGAGTTCATATACTGATGAGTTACCCATTTGCTTCAACTGTCTAAGATGAGGAACTTGTCTTATGGATTCTGTCTTCTATAAAAGACATGACCTCCCAACTTACAAATCTAAGTCTCTGTGACTTAGAGTTGGATTTGGTGCTAGGAGACTCGTCTGTTGGCATATAAATATATAAAACTTGAAGATTAGACGAGTCAAACCTGTTGTGACATGTTAAACAGTATTTATCTTTGTTTTCTTTTTTACAGTTTGAATTTGGCTGATGAAATTGCATTTGAAAGTAGCCAACATTGCTACATGTTAAACAGTATAAAATCAGTAGATGCAATAATCTGAGATGACTTGAATGAAAGACGAGTCCATCCAATTCTGTTAAACAAGAGATGTTCAACGACAACAAGAACCAAAACCCCTTTTTTTTTTTTTACTTTTTTGTATTAATGGTGTCTGGCTACAATACTTTTCTCTCATCAATGCACCCAGCTTGGTGCCTTATTTATGTGGGTCCAACTACTCAAGTTCTATCAATTGTGAAGATTGCAAGCATCGCCAGTAACTATGTTACCCACAAAAGTGCAGGATAGAATCTGATATCTAATTATCATTCCTATAATTTGCATGACTTTATTAGAGGTCATTCTTTTATTGTGAACTTCGAATGGAGTTTTTTCTTTTCCCTCTTTCGGTTAGTTATTTCATTATTTTAGCGCTGCTTGAGAAATTTTTGCAATCTGTAAAATAGTACGCATGTCTCTTCTGTTTATTAAAATAGTAGATGCATTTAAATTACCTCAAAATTGTTTGATTCTAACTTGAAAGAATTTAGATGCTTCCTTTGCCAGTTAAGCATCATTCCAAGTTCTTTTCCAGCTCCATTTCAACAGTTTACTGTGTGAAGTTTTCATTTACTCTTCAGCTTGTCTTCTTCTTCACTTTGTTAAAATTTGAATTTGTGACTTCTGTATCTTCAGTTATTTAAAACTTGTGGATGTAGAAATATTTACTAATGTACAATCTATTGTAGGTTTTGGAACCAGGTACACCAGTTGTTTTTCTGAACACTGGTTCGTGTCAAGAACTCTTTCTGGTTATCACAAATCAATTTGCTTCTCTTTTTTTGGCATCATCCTAAATTGATTGTCATTTAATATCTAGATCTGCTGCCTGCTTTTGAAGAAAAAGATCACAAGACTTTAAGGAATCCAACAGAAGCTTGCATCATTGGGAAGGTATGATTTTCGCAGTAGCAATCTATTTGGGCCAGTGCAGTAATGTTATTTTCTTGGTCAGCATTAATGATTAGAGAATGGCAAAAAGAAATAAAAATCAACTGAAAAGAGCATTTCTCCCCTTTTCCTTTTCCTTGTATGAGTCATAAAGTCATACTGGTTTGGAGGTTTCACCAAACCATCTCCTGGATTTGTCATTACAGATAACGGAGGAACTTGTAGAAAGTGGAATCAAGGGAGAAGACATTGGCATCATTACTCCTTATAACTCCCAGGCAGATCTCATCCGAAATGCTGTTTGTGGAACCTCTGTGGAGATTCACACCATTGATAAATACCAGGTTAGGCTCGATATAAACATGAAAAGTCTCTTTTTAACATTACACAGAAGTGAATCTACAAGATTTCAGGAATTGAGGTAAATTTAGATATCCAGAAAATACCAGTTCTAAGCTCAAAAGGAGAATGCCACACTCCAATTGGCAGAGAAGATTTGGTGGTCCATTAAAGTAGTAGATGTGAAATTTTTGATGCACTTGCTAGTTCACTGACTTGTAATTGCATTTTCGGATGAATGGCCTTACTGGTAAAAAAAAAAAAAGAAACTATGAGTATAGAAGTTAAATCCACAATTTTTTACTCCAATTTAAGTTGTTAGAGTGCGGCACGGATATATTTTATATCTTTAAAGATGCCAGTATAAACAACTGTACATACTTGACCAAGTTATGAACATGCATTCGATTTTCCTAATGTTCAACAAATCATAAATGTTTGGCCAGTAACACATTCGAATTTACAATAGGATAACAAGAGAACCACCTCCTTCAAATACGATAACAATTCCAATGCATGTTCTTGAGCCTTGATGACTGCTGCAACGGCACTCTTTAACAATCTCTTTTTCATTATGCAAATCTGGCTTCTCAAATGTCCATTTTTAACCTTGATGCTCACTTTTCCTCCGTTTTCTCTCTCTGTTTTTCTTTATTTTCTTTTTGTAATTTTCTTTGGAATGGATATAATTTTCACACTGAGCCTCTCTTACTGTGCCTATTTTCTTGTTTTTTTTGTAATTTTGTTGGGAATGAGTGTAATTTTAACACTGAGCCTTCTGTTATGGTGCTTGTCCAGGGACGAGATAAAGATTGCATAATTGTTTCCTTTGTGAGGTCTAACAAAGAGGGGAATCATTGTAACTCTTCACTACTTGGTGATTGGCATAGGATCAATGTGGCTCTTACGCGTGCCAAGGTAAGCAAACCATGCCATTATACTTCAAAAGCGTTGGATGTTAAAATCTGGTCCTCCCAAAACTTGGCTAGAATCATAGGATTGTTTTTTCAACATCCGGCTTCAACATTTACTAATGATACTCAAAACCTGTTTAGCTGATTTTCTAAGTAGATATGTTTACTTCCTGCAGTATAGGAATGGCAACCCTTTCCCCTCATCGTCCTTATAGTAGTAATTTATGTAAATTAGATACATTAGAATATACTAGTAGTGGTGGAAAACTCAGTTGAGTTTTTTTCTTCAATAACTTTTCAGACTGACAATTTTGTCGTTGTCCTTCGCCAGATTCTTGTACATCTCAGGGAGAATAAATACGGCTTTCACTTTTATGTTTTAATCTAGTTTTAGCACATTGATGTGTTAAAAAATGGAGGAAAAAATGCATAATTTGCTGGGATCACCTCGTAATTAACACTTCATCTACTAGTTTCACATGTTTCAAATGTCTGGCAACAAGCATTAAGTTTGCAAAATATATGGAAGTTTAGCCTGCTGGTTACATCCTTTTTTGAGAATCTCCTGACGCTAAGCTGTCTTTACTCTATCTTCGTTCAAGAGTATAAAAATACTTGCTCATGTTCTAACAAGTGGGTAACGATGAATTTGGCAAGAGATGTAATTGATCTAGTACATTAACGGCCATCAACCTCTTGTCCATGTTTTATCAACTCGGTAAGGTGAATTAAATCATCTATAAGTTTGTCTGTGTGGAAGCGTGTGTTCTTGTGTGTGCAACATCGAATAGAGAACATTGCTCTGATACTCCTGTTGATATTCCTAGCAATCTTACTCGTGCCATTTACTGTCTGTGTAGAAAAAGTTGATTATGGTGGGGTCGCTTGGCACGCTATCGAAGCTCCCTCTGTTGAAGCTTCTCATTGAGAATGTCGATAAGCAGTCGGGCATTTTGAGTATGTCCAAGGAGGATTTCAGCCGCATAGAATGTCTAAAGAAATGCTCATGCTGAAAGAAATTAATTCACGGCCCTTTCATTTTTCTGAAAGGTAAGAAAATTTTGACTCTTGATGGTTTTGGTGATTGAAATGTATAGATAAATAATAGGAAAGCAAAGGCCTCTTGTATGATTAGTCCCAGCCATGTAACTCTCTCTCAAGAAAAGCAGAGCCTTATTGTATGATTAGTTCCAGCCATGTATCTCTCTCCCTGTTGCAGCTGAGTAAGTATTTAGGTTCTTCAATCCTCATGTTGCAAAGTGTAATCACTGAAACTGAGAGTGCATATCATTCATACAAGTAAAGGCAATATTTGGGTAGCCTCAACCAGGCGTTTGGTTGCAACATCCTGTTTAAAAGGTTCATTCTCCTAGGAAGTTACGGTGATATCAATCTATTTTTGTGCTTGATCCATTTTTTCTGCAGAGTTTGAAGCCCTTGTAAAGTGACATTCTTTACATGGGATAATGTTACTAATAATGTTTATATTTTTGCCCAAGACATTTAACGGTCTGACTTTTTTAAGATCAGAGCTGTTTGATCAATTTAATTTAAAAGACACTCTATTGACATAGAAACATGAGTAGTCAATTTCACGTCCATGTAGGAGAGCACATGCGTATTGGTGCGAGCGATGTGCATATGATGCGCACCTGGCGTGCATAAGTGAGTTTTTGAAACTAACGTTCAAATTTGATATTAGTGTTTCGTTTATATAAAGTGCACGTGTATATTTGCTTCTTTTTCTTCGTCCGGAAATTCTTTATGAAACGTTTCTCTTGACATATGTATATATGTATTTTCTATCATATTATTGACAGTTAGTAATGGGGATAAACATTCTAATGAACATCACAGTAGAAATTCATTTAGACTCGCATGCAGGCAGATGCAATTTAATTTTCTTGGATCAATTGATTGCGAGGCTCGCCCTCGTAAAAGAGGACTAGGTAGTGGAAATGAGATTGGAGTATAGTAAAAGTGCGCATTAGTCAAAGGCAATAAAGAAGAAAAGCTAATGCATGATCACCTTATCTGCACTTCTAGTCAAGACACCAATTTTACCCATATTTAAAGAAGGCAAAATGGATCTTAAACACATTAAATATGCGTTAAAATGAGTTTAAAATAGAAAAACCCAATTAATGATGAGTTCTAATAGATTTGTAAATAATCCAATTTCAACCCGTTTAATCAAAGGGCAATACCCTTCACGTGCCAATGATTGGGTCCACAAAGGGGATGCCTGTGCCCTTGCCTCGATTCCTAGTGGCCACATCTGGGTACTCAATTCCCACGCCCAGGTCACTGGCAGTCTGGCACCTAACCTAGGTCCATTGAGACGGGGCCTGAGTTTTCGATGGCTGGATCCAAGTCCATAAAGGTTGGGGCTATGTCCCTCGAGCATAGGCTCGAGCATCGATGCTTGCGCCCCGGTGCACGGAGGTCAGGCTTGAGACTTCGGTGCCCATGCATGGATCCCCTGACGGCCATGCCTTGGTACCAAGCTCCCAAGCCGAAGTCATTACACTTGGCCTAGGTCTATCGAGGCCAACTTGGGTTCATCGGAGCCACGCCCGGTTCCTCGGTGATCGGACCCACGTTCACACAGAGAGAACTCAGGTCCCTCAAGCTACCTATGCTTGGCTCCACAGAGGGTAGGTCCAGGTGCCTAGAGATTGGGCTTAGCTCCTTGTCAACAGGCTCATATCCGTAGAGGTCAAGCTCGAGTCCCTTGAGACCATGCTCGGGCACGGCTCCTGTGCCCAATTCACTGATGCTCGACCCAAGTCCATTGTGGCTACGCCCGGTTCCTCGGAAGCCGAGCAAAGGTCCACAGTGGCTGGGACGAGGTCCCTCGACGCCAGGCCCGAACTACAGTAGCCGGCGAGGATTAAATTAGTTTGAGTAGAATGGATCAAACTGACCAAAATTAAAATCCAAGTACCATATTGAATACTAACTAAAAGTTTCGGGTCGATTTTGACATCACCCAAAATAAAAATTCTGCTACGTTCTCTTCCCTCTCTCTCTCTCTCTCTCTCTCTCCTGCCCGGGAAGACGGGCATAGCGAAGACCACTGCCGTAGAAGCGTAAAGCCCCGGGCTTGAAGGAAGAGAAGACGATTGGAGAAAAATGGCGATGGCGAAGCCCGTCCTTCTTCTTCCAGCCGTTCGGCTGGAGGCGAAGAAGGCTCCCCCGGACGGTAATGGCGGAATCCCACTTCCCGCCACCAGCCTCCAAAGGCCCGCGCTTTCTCTCTCTAAGCCTTCTTGGGTTGTCAGGACGGAGGCAAGTCTTCTTCTTTTTTTATCTGTTGACCTAACGCTCTTCGCACGACGCGTTCCGGATTTCCTGCCCAGAAATTCACACTGATTCTCTCATTTCATGGTCGTGTGCGGCCGATGTAATTGCCTGGGGAATGTTCAGTCGAATGTGCATAGGGAGGTTCGGAAGAAGCCGGAACCCCCTTGCGTTGTCTGCCATGGGAGTGGAAGGATTGATTGTCACCGTTGCCGCGGAAAAGGTTTCTCTCTCTCTCGGTGGCAAACCCAGATGGTTTTTTTCAATATCAGCTCGGATTATTGGTGAAATTTGCTAAATTGTTGTAAGTAATTACTATTGCATGGAGTACCTAGGGGCCGGGATCAGGCGACTACTGCCGGCCTCCCTCGGGTTTGTCGTTGGATGTGTGTCGTCGGGCGAAGTGTTGGTTCTGATGACAGAATCTGTAGGACCAAGTCATACATAGAGGAAAGAGAAGAGCATAATACAATGACCAGATCCCTTGTTTTATCCCCCTTCATTGTTTGAATGAACAATCAGCTGTTGAATGTGCTCGCTGAGTTTCTTTCCTGCTACCAGTAGTCAATCTCTTTATTCTATCGTGTGTAAAACATTCTTGCAGTTTGGTCTTGGTAATTAGTTGCAGGAGCTCCTCCTTGTTCATAGTTAGAGTCTCTATCCTAAATCCAATCTACTTGGAGTAATGCTGCAATTAATGGCTGGAGTTTGTAAATTTTTTTATAAAGTAGCACTAGCTTGCTTCGAGGTCTTGATCAGAACAGAAATGTTGTTTGTGAGAGATCTGCGCGTTGCAATGCTGTTGCAGGTGTTTTCTTATAGCTATCTCGTGGGGACGAACTTCATTAGTTTCCAATTGCGAGAGGATAGATTGACCTTGTGCATTGTTCTTACAAGAGAGATTACGTATAGTTGTCTCTTCTCGGTATTGGTAGCTATTAACTTCAGACTTGTTGTATCTAGGACAGGAGAAAATATCTCTCT
This sequence comes from Syzygium jambos, assembly GCA_031216235.1. NCBI lineage: Eukaryota > Viridiplantae > Streptophyta > Magnoliopsida > Myrtales > Myrtaceae > Syzygium > Syzygium jambos. The sequence continues at coordinate 17,810,463 of CM062223.1, read as the reverse complement.
TTGTTGGATTGTGAAAAACATGAAAGCTTCTGCTACCTATTGTGTTGAAGTTAGCCCATTGCATTACTAGTGATCCGGTTCAGACTTGTGAGTCATGGACCATAACTTATGGTGGCTTGACAAGAGGGTGAAGCTCCGTATATGGTCAAGTGCTGACAGCCTGCTCTTTTCTGAGTAAAGAGGCCACTAGGCTTATGCCTGTCGCCTCCATCCCTACATAAGAGTCTGTATTAGTAGGTTTTGTTGTAATCACAGTGGTCTGCTTTGATGCTGCTGCTTGTTCCATAACAATATGCACACTGTGTTGCCATGCCTTGCCTGAAATTTCACCTTTTGTCACCTTGCTTATTCTGCATCTATTCTGGTTCTGGTTCTGGTTCTGGTTTTTTTTGAATGGCCGTCTTATTTTATTTTGGCTGGGCTGAGTTATCCTGATTTTCTGGGCTCGTGCTTTTATAATGTTATAGGAAGGACAAATCATGTTCACTTGAAGATGCTTCCAAGAGGGGAGTGGCCAAAATGGTGAGGTATCCAACTCCTCCATTCTGTATGACCATTTACTTGTCGTGACTGATGAATGAGCACAGTTTTTCTAATTGTAACTGTGCAAATAGCATTGGTCTAAGATTCACCAGATTGCCTGGCAGGTGCCGGACATGTGGTGGCAGTGGCCTTGAATACTGCTCGCGATGCCTTGGCACCGGAGAATACAGGTATATAATGGGCTTCCAGTTTATGAAGAGGGAGACTAAAGAGAGTGCAGACAGTGGAAGATATCAGAATGAAGCGAACGAAGATTGTCGAAGTGCCGCCGATCGACTCCTCAGCAGTGACTAGTCTGTGCAAAATTTCATTTGCGTTGATGGATGTGGTTCAGCTAACTTGGTCATTGGATGGGACCAAATGCTGCAGCTCAAGTCTCTAAACTATCGGGGATTTGCCGGCTCTTAATGTCTTCTTTTCAGTGTATGGCTGAGATCCAAATGTCATGGGAGCATTACCAAGAATCTTGAAATTCACTGGAGAACAGCAAACCCTTAAATCGATCGAGGAAGATTGGTCAAACAAATGGGATGTAAAATCACATGTTTCCTTCCTTTCTATGTTCGAGTTTGATGATTGAAATCGTTGTTAGCGGTATGAAAGTGAAGTACCCTTCCTGCATTTTAGTCTGAAAACAGCTTCTGTTGTGATGATATTGTTATATTACTAATACTAACAAAAAATCTTCAACTGCTACTTCTGTTAGCCTGAAAACTGCTGCTATGATGATGGACAGAGTGTCCGAGCCTGCTCTGCATGACTCATACTTCATTGACAACTCAAACTAGGTACATTATATGTTGTTATGGTTATGAAAATCTCCCTTTAGTTCTTTATATCACCTGCCTGAAAGTGCTGAACAAATTTTTTAGTGTGCATCCACCTTTGTTTTTGCTTATGTCATAATTGGTTTCTTGCAAATCCACCTGAAGATCATCTTTCTATTTCCTATTAAAAAAGATTGAGCTATCAATTTAGCGGAACGTAATATAACGATCTACACTCTGCATGACTCAGACTTCGTAGACAACTCAAACCAAGGAGCTTATATGCGTCATGGTTGGGAAAATCTCCCTTTAGTTATTTTTATCGCCTGCCCGAAAGAGTTGAACAAATTTTTTGGTGCGTACCCACATCTGTTTTTGTTTATGTCCTAATTGGTTTCTTGCGAATCCGCCTAAAGATCATCTTTCTATCACCTATTTAAAAAGACTAAGATATCAGTTCAGCAAAACGTTATATAACGATCTACACTCTACATAGCTCAGACTTAGTTGACAACTCAAACCAGGGAGCTTATATGTTGTCATGGTTACGAAAAACTCCCTTTAGTTCTTTCTATTGCATGCCCGGAAGAGCTGAACAATTTTTTTGGTGCACATCCACATCTGTCTTGGCTTTATGTCATAATTGGTTTCTTGCGAATCCGCCTAAAAATCATCTATCTCCTATTCAAAAATATTAAGCTATTAATTCAGCAGAACGTAATATAACGATCTAGACTCTGCATGATTTAGACTTCATCGACAACTCAAACCCAGGAGCTCATATGTCGTCATGTTGTGAAAATCTTCCTTTAGTTCTTTTTATTGCCTGCCCAAAGGAGTTGAACAAATTTTTTGGTGAACACCCATATCTGTTTTTGCTTATGTCATAACTGGTTTCTGGCGAATCCGCCTGAAGATCTTCTTTCTATCTCCTATTAAAAAAGATTGGACTATCAGTTCAGCAAGACGTAGTATAACGATTTATACTCTACATGACTCGGACTTCATTGACAACTCAAACCAGGGAGCTTATATGTCATCATGATTGTGAAAATATCCCTTTAGTTCTTTTTATTGCCTGCTCGAAAGAGTCGAACAAATTTTTGGGTGCACGCCCACATCTGTTTTTGCTTATATTGTAATTGGTTTCTTGCGCATCCACCTAAAAATCATCTTTTTATCTCCTATTCAAAAATTGAGCTATCAATTTAGCGGAACGACGATCTACATGGTCTTGCCCGGCAATAAGCAGAAGGGACGTAGTTATCATTTCATGATGTACTTCATTGTAGGAGCACAAAGTATCAACTATCAACACCTTGAGCTTGACAGTCAACGGATCGTTTTAAAAAATTCACTATTGTTGCTGTGTTCTAGGAAGCACGCACACTCTCTGGAGTCTTCGTGTCCGGTCCTTGGGTTGGTGTCTGCGTGTCTGACGTATTGGATACCAACACTCGTTTGACACTCATTTTTTATTATTTGTTTATTTATAAATTTAAATTAATTTAATTTAATCGAAATAATCATAAAAATGATAATTTATCATATATATATATATATATATATACACATTTAATATACGTATCTCAATATATCAAAATTCTCTATTTTTTGAAAAATAACGTGTCGACGTGTCTAGTCGTGCCACGTGTCAGTACTACTTAGGCTGTGTAGGAACTGAATTTGCTTAAAACCCACGTATCAGAGCAAAAAATTGCTAATTTCGATTGGCAGTGACTCGAACCTCCCCGTTAAACAAATGAATAGTAAAGCATCCGTCAACTGGCTTCCGCAATTGCATCAATTAGACGGCCAGATTATCTTTTCATTCAACCCTTCCTCTTATCGATGAGAACAAGTAGGAGCCAACTTTGCCGCATGTTATGGTTCGGTGGCAATAAGGATGGCTAAATTCACAAATATATTCTCAATATCAACACAAAAAGTCAAACGAGTAAACAATAAAGAAGTAGATGCTCAAATGCAAGAACTACCGAGGAATCTTTGATTAAAGATAGTGCAGCAACTCTATCAAATGCAAGCAAACATTTCGGGCTGCAACGAAACCCTTACACTAGGAGTTCACAAAATAATTAAAAAGAGAAGTGAATCCTTTACAGATGGTAATTCTAAAGACGGGAAAAACTCATCATCTAGCACAGCATTGCAAGATCAAAAGATAATGGCGCGCGTAGGTACAGGCAAGGGCATGGAACAAGTTAAAATAAATAGGGCTTCAAGTTACTGCAGCTTTCACCTGGACTTCTGAATTGTTAATGATTAGGTCAGGATCCTTTATTGGACTCTTCTCCTGGAACATCATCCTCATCGTGGTAGATATTCTCAGCCATCTGCCATATTTGAAGGATGTTGTCCTCAGCCACGCTGGCTACAACCCAGTCTTCACACGGGTTCCATGAAAAGTCCGAAATTTTACTTGTATGGCCACCATGAATGAAGAGCAACTCGGGTGGTCCATCTTCAGCATCCTCTGGCGTCTGCTCTTCATCAATCCTGAAATAGAATCACCACAATATGCATTGGCAATTGTTACACGTCTCTTTTTACCATAATAACCCTTCACTACAAGCATAGTCGCAAATGTGCGAAGCAATTATCATCTTAAATAATTTCTTCTACTCATAATCAATATAGGAAAATTTGAGAAGATTCTAAAATTGTGCATTCATGATAAATATCATGAGGTCATTCAATGTTGTGTCAGATTCATTTTTATTTGGAAGCCTTCCATGATCAATCCTTGCAGGGCACCCAAATGAACTCCAATGACAAAGGAAGTACAAACTTGAGATGTGTGATTTCAAATCAAAGCTAATAGAAAAATCCTCAAACAACACTGCTATTTCCCTTGCACCGGTAAGAAAAACCTACAATACAACCTGAAAGAAAAATGTAGAAACTATAAAACTAAGCTACAAACCTGCTAAGATCCCACACCATAAGTCGTCTACCAAGGCAGCATGAAGCTAGGATTGTCTCATTCTTTGGATTCCACCCAACTTGGAAAACTTCTTCCCTGAAACCAATATGTTTTCTTAATGCAATCCATCAGGCAACAAACGATTATAAATAAATCAACTTTTTAAAGCTTCTTCCAATAACATCTATAAAACAAAAACGGGGATTTTAGTAAACAAAGAAACATGCTCTTACTTGTGAGCGTCAAAGGTGTGAAGTGCAGAGCTGATCCTGCGTAGATCAAATAACTTAACAGTCTTATCTGTAGAACCAGTCGCAACAACCCATTCATTAAAGGGGTTGAATGCTAAACAGTTAACCTACATTGAACCATGGAAAACAAAATCATGTCATTACATGTTGTGTAAATACCACACTTCAGTAGAAAAAGGGATGAGATAGAAAATGTCCAGCTCAAACCAAATAAAAAAAGTTCTGTAAACAAGCAGGATAGATTGAAAATGTTACATGAATCATACAAATTAATATACACATATCAAGATGGATACCTATGACTTGATACTGGTAGTGAAAACACTCAAGTGAGCTCTAGAACTTAAAGAACTAGTAATTTCTCATGGCCTAGCACCTATCACAAAAACAAGAAAAGGCAAATTTGCTAAACCAATTGAAGAATAGAATATTTTCAGGCAGATTATATGTCAACAGAAAACAAATAAATCACACGGACAATAGAATTTCTAGCATGCAACTGAATAGCCCACCGCTTGATTCTGGTAGAAACGAGAAAAGTTAATAAGCTTTTTTCATTTACAAAGCTTCTTGATTTCCTAGGGAACTCATAAAAGAGGATCTGGAGTGTCATGGCTAAGCATAAATCTGGTACTTTATGATGTGCCTACATTGTTCCTCAAGCAAATGGAAAAAGTCTGGAATATGAATTTAAATGAATAATTTCTGGATCAAGTGAGATCATGATTGGTGACGTCATCTTCTTTCCGAACAACTCAGGATGAAGCACATAATTTTGATTTCTCCTTCCAGGTTTAAGGTAAACTAGCATCAGAACCATGGTTACTCGGTGGTTCTTGCATATGGTGGGTTAATTAACCTCAGTGTAATAAACAGTCTGAAAATTTTTTTCACTATGATTCTTTTAAATTATTATTTCTTTCTTGCTCATATAATGCATTAGTTTTTTGGCAAGAAGCCTAACTTTTCCACTTCTAGTTCTCAAACAACATAATACTCAATGAATTTTTTTGTTTAAATATTTTCTCTCTGATTTATTATAGTAGAACCATTTATAATTAACCTAAACATATGAAGCCAACCATAATTAATGAACAACTTCAAGAAACTATTTTTGCACAGTAACTTGCGATTTAGGTGATCAGTGCCCCAAAATGACGGAACATTCTCCAATGTGACAATTCAAAGCAAAGAGACAAAAAATAGTTAATGCTATTCACAAATGTGCCAGACAATTGGGCTATCGTTTTCTTGGTTTTGCAGTGTCTCACTGAAAGTGTTATTAAAAGCTCAAAGTGCTTGACACCTACCTCACTCTGATGAGCAATTACAGATTGGACAGGCTTGCTAGCTGATGGAGTCCGTAGATCCCATATTAGCAGGTATTGATCATCCCCGACAGAACCAAATAAATATTCATGTCTGAGATGCCATGCTACATCTTCAACAACACCTTCATGAACCTGAATCACACCAACAAACAAGAATCATACATAGAACATGCAACTAAATTCAGGTAACTCCTCATTGAACTAGTGGACTTTGAGGCATGGAATGTTTGACCAGCCTCATGATTTAGCTCAGAATAACTTGCCAGCAGGCTAGAAAAACTAAACTGGCACAGAGGAGCTTAAGATGGATAGATAGTGCTAGGTATAGGCAAGAAAGGCACCTTGAAAGTTAGCATGGCATCGAGAGACTTGTTTTTAGGAGTTGCATTGATGTCCCATAAGCATATCTGAGCATCATCTGAACCACTGAGTAGATGTCCTTGCTTGAACTTACTCCAAGATAATCCATAGCCTTCAGTACTGTGGCCCCTCAACCTTAAGTCAGGACTGCATGCACCATCTAGTGGAGGCTTAGATGGGTGCTTGCTGTAATCAAAAACATAAACTTCTGCACTGACCGTCTTGGTTGCTATGACAAAGGAGTTTTGTGGCATGTAACGGGCTCGGTTCACCTCTCCGTCATGATTTATTTGCTGTATAATTTGAACCTGCCAAAAACAAAGTGTAAGTGGTATTAACGCACCACAGGACTTTTCCCTGTATATCATGAATCAGCAATCTTCTCACAAAATTGGAATGCTTCCAGTGAAGAGAATCACTAAGCTGGCGCAGTAGACAAAGCAATAACTGCTAAAAGGCATGATGAAGTATTACGAAATGCAGAACCCACGGAAGAATAAGACTTAAAGGCTAAAGACAATTTCTGAGTGCTGAGATGTACACATGTCAGAATAGCATATGGACATTTATGATGCTACCTATTATGACGAATTCAATACAGGAAGCCTACGGGATGCATGACTTGCAATTTTTTGCAGAATTTCATTAATCTGAGACCGCTTCAAATGTCCAGGGCACATTTGCACTCGTGCACGATCACAACACTCATTTGCTAAAGCATTTTGACAAAAAGTCACCTCATTATAGATTTCACGCCATCATTTCATCAACAATTTATAGACTAACCCAGCTAAACACAATAGGCCCATCATCCCTCATATTAAAAGGTCCAACTTTCTTCGAATTCAAGGAAGTAACATTTAGTATCAACCGATGATCACATTCTTCAACATTACACCATCACTTCCTCTTATTAAAGGAAAGCCAGATCCACAAAACCATCTAGGCCAGAGTTTCAATACCAATTCATTAGCAAAGACAGGCTTCATAACTCCAGCTTCAGCCGATCTAACATCAAACCATTACTTCTAAATCCATCGTAGCAATCCTCAGTCTATAAAACCCTATCCGAAGCATTATAAAGAAGGAACCACGTCTTTGCTACCGATACCATCATACCTTTTTTTAGAAACACCCCCTCACTCCTGATTTTATTAAAGGATATATTGAATTGAGAAAGCAACAACAGAAGCATACACTTCCCCTAACCTGCCCCTTTCAGGTAAATATGACGACATTACACTTACTTAGAGACATCATCTCAATCTACACCGTTCCAACCTAAAAACCTCTAGAATTCCATTTTACCCCTTGCACTCCCAAACTCCAGTAAGTTGGATGGTCATCCAGAGTACACCTGGGCGGCAATATCTTGAGCATTCTCAGTCACGCCTCCTTAAACTCAAAGAGCACTAAAAGATGTATAAACTATATATTGCAACATCTAAGCTTAAAGCGCATTAAAGTGCACTGTTTCATGCAAGGGAAACATTGGAAGGCAAGATGTAAATTCCAGTTGGAACAATGCAAATGAAAAACGACAGAATGACAAAATTAGACAGATCGGCAAAAGCATTGATGCGGATGAAGAAAGCCCGAGAGACAAAGAAGCTTCAAACGAATCCAAGCAGTTTCGAGCTAAATTTTCTTCTTCTTTTTTTTTTTCCGGCAAAACTATCCGGAGAATGCAGATAGGCAAATCATTTCAACCTTCGGGAAGTAATCTTCCTTAAGCGCACACACAACACAAACATGCTTTTATACACGTTTTCTGTACTACCCGGACAGATGCACATTCCTCGGGCCAAAAAGACCGACGGAACAGACATTACAGACAAGACAAGACGGACAGAATTCCCCTCCCCGTCCCAAATCTTTCCACCTTCCTTGTTCACAATCAGCAGCACCGCACGAGATGGGAAAAAATCGATGTCAAGACACATGAAAAGAAGCGCACCAAAACTAAAAGCCCCCAAAAAAAAAAGGCACAGCCGCGGCCTCCCCCTCCTCCAACCCAGAAATTCGCGGACTTTACGAGCGAGAAGGCCCCCCCGCCCCCTCAATTGCACCACCCGAACTCACGACATCGAGCAGAATACAAGAACGAACAAAAACAAGAGGAGGGAGGAGGAGGGTGGTCCAAAAATCATATCCAAGACCTTGCCGTTGGCGCAGCCGAAGCCGCCGACGTCGGGGCGGTCGTCGTCGTAGTGGCGGGCGTCGTTCTCGGCGTCGTCGAGGGGGAGCTGGACCTGGGCGAGCATGAGGTAGTTGGGCTCGTTCTCGGAGGTGTGGGTGCCGAGGACGAGCTTCTGTACGGAGTGGTCCTTGCCGGGGGGCTCCTCCCGGTCGGGGAGCCACTCGACGGTGAGGGAGGGCCACTCGAGGGCGTGGGTGATGACCAGGTCGTAGAGGAAGGGCGTGTTCTTCTTCCATATCTTGTACTCCTCGTTTATCAGCCGCTCCTCCATCTCCCCCCTCATCTCCTCCTCGTCCTTCCCCATCGCCTCCTCCCTCCCTCCCTCTTGCCCAGACGATGACGACGACGACGATGGAGATGATGGAGGAGGGGAAACCCTAGGTGTGAAAAGGGTGACGGTTTGAAAAGTGGGAGTGGGCGCTTCGAGATTTTCGGGGGGGAGATTGGAGCTCCGATCTTTCTCCTCCTTCTGTAGAGACCGAGAGAGATGAGGGGCGAGGGAGACTTTGTGCTTTGTGGCGGAGTCGCGATCGAGCCCCTAGAGGCCGTTGGATTTTTGGGATCGGACGGCCGTACGTGCCTTTAGAGGGAAAAAAAAAAATCGATTGACCAGGAGAATAGGGATTCATATAACGTGAGAGATTTTATGGGATCGCGGGGAAGTGCTGGGTTTACCCGTGTCTAAAAGTTTGTTCCAAATCGATTCTTCGTGTGACGAAACCTCGAGTGAGTACGCTCGGTACATGCTGGTGCGATCATGCCGCGCCTATCCTCGAACTGAATTTCCTGTTGCAAAAATATCAGGGGTTTTTGGGCGGATTCTCGAGATTTGAGCGGCTTCTTCGAGCAAGGTTAGCAATCTTCTAACGTAAAGGTTTTTGGTGATTTTCGAAACTTTTGTGAAATGAAGAACCCGGGGTAGGTGCAGCGCTGATTTACAGATTCGAGATCTTTTGTGACGAGAGAAAAATTTAATTTGGATAAATGCGACACTGATTTAGGATGAATATGACACGGATTTTATTAATTTAAAATTTTTTCAAGTATTAAGCCTGGAAGTCTATACATAAAGATGGGTTATTCTCACCTCTGCATGAATAATCACTGGATGGGCAAAAGGATACTAAATGTTTCCATATTTGCACAGTTACCTTCGATTTAGTTATTATTGTCCTATGATGGGTTATCTTCAAATTTAGATTCATTGACATTTAGAAAGTGAAAAAACTAGCATCGTCTTCATCGTTGCTCCTAGTGCGACTTACTCGTGTTTCTTCACTTCTTCCTCGAAAGCTCATTTTGTGGTGACTTTATTATTTACTATTTGATTAGTCTCGAAGAAAAAAAAAATAATCAGTGATTTTCTTCAACAATAGATGACACACTTTGTACGTATAGCATGTAAGAAGTTATAAAAAGTATCTAAAAATGCACATAAATATAATTATATAAAGTTATGCACCGTTAAACACTTAGATAATTTATCATAAACGCTCCATGAATGATATTAATTTTTTTTTGGTCAATTCAAAATGACTGAAATTTATTCTAAAAAAAATTTCCTTATTTTGTGCGAAGCTTTCATTTAATCAAAATTCATCGTTCAAAAATCCTCCTTGAGGAATGTAATTGTGGTTTTACTTTGAAAAAAAATCCTAACAAGAACATTTTTCTTTTCAATCCAATAATCCCATTTTGTGTATTTTAAAAGCTAACTGAAAGAAAGATTTACGGTGATGTACACAACAATATCTTGTGGTAAAAGGTTTGTTATGTTCCAATATTTTAGGACTCTACTTGATAATCAATCCATAAATTTTGGTTCTTTTTTTGGTCAAATCCATAAAATTTGGTTGAAAACGTGGAAAAAGTTAGGTTTTTTTTGAAGTTTCTCTTTTCGATAAAGCTAATGTATATAGAGAAACCTAAAGATAACAAAAAAAAAAACTCAGTTCTTTTAATGTATATGGTAATACCCATTTCAAAATTCAAAAAAAGAAAGAATGAAAGCATGTGATATCCTTTAGAATAGCAAGTAGATCTTCCAAGGAAATTGAAAAGCTAAAAGAAAAGGGGAAAGTGAATAAGTTTGGGGTCACAACTTTAAAATTTAATTGGATGATTAAAATAAATTTTACCCTTTTTAATGAAAATGTGGAGTTTTTAATTATATAGGGTGGAAATAACCCCACACGCGTATAAAATTCTATGTTGCGAAAACCAGAATCATATGTGGGTCTTCGTATACACTTCCAGCATTTTCGGAACTAAAAATTTATTTTTCCATGACCTAGCATGTTATTTTCTTAATTAATGTGCACAAATCTATTGATTTCGAGAGGTAGAAATAAGGTCTTAAATGAATTCAAATTCGATCTGCTTCAAGGTAGATTATTGTGGTGATCACACTACCAGATGCATGGTAATACATTGTCGCCAAAAAATATTTTGGGAAATGGAGATTTCTATTGTAACGGGGCAATGTAAAAACTGATTTTTAAACTCTTAGCTAACGTTTAATTTACTACTTGAACTATCATTCTGACCAATTTGGTCATTATACTCTTTTGTTTGAAACGATTTGTTACTTCTAAATGACATGACAATCCAACTTAGGCATGAGACCCATGTTCGCCGACGTGTTGACATGGCTCCGTTTAGCCACGTTAAGGACATTCGACAAAAATATATATATAAAAAAAAAGAGAATTTAGAAGAGAGAGTGTGGGTGCGTGTGTTTGGAGGCGGGGCGTCGCTTCATTAGCGTTAACAAGGGCCGCACGCCATCACCAACCATCGAGCACGAGGTTGGGGCGACGGCAAGGGTAGCCGGCCAAGTGTTTAGGAACTCTTCTTTCTGCATACTGTTGAGGCGCACCGTTAACTTCAGGGAAGCCTTCTTCCTGTATCATCTTACTCAAATTTTTTGGTCACGTATATATAACTCCCGTGGCTCAATCTTTATACAAACTAATTAGGCTCACGGGCGAAATTTTCATGGGTTGGCCACAAATTAGGCTTGCTTCCAATCTAAACTAATCCGTTTCTATCGCCTCATTATGATCAATGATCGTAATAATCCAGACAACTGTTTATCCCGACTCTACCAATCTACTAGCAATCTCCCTGGTGAATTTGGCTCACAGGCGAAATTGTCATGGGTTGGCCACAACTCAGAATTAGTACTAATACCAAGCTGGAACCCAGAAAGACGAAATAGGCACCGGCACCGGCACCGGCACCGAATATAGAACCATGAAGATTGGACATATTAACTTTTATTCCGTGATAAATTCATCTCCTAACAGATCTCCTTATCCGCCTTTACAATGATGCTTTCACTGAATCTGCAAACAAATTGGCAAAATGGTTTACAGATCAAGCACATCAGAAAAAGTGAGAAAGTTTACAAGTGAAAAAAAGCTTCATCGCCTTTGATACTTCTTTAAGAAGTTTTTCCATATGGAAGCAATGCAGCAGCTACTATCCTCCCTTCCTCATTCAGTATGTTGTAAGTCGATGAGGCGTTTCTCTGCAAATATGTGTGACAAGCAATGTAATTTTATGAGCTATTGAAAAAGTGCTGCGATATTTACATCAACATGATAATAACGGTTAACTCAAGCCCCGAAAAACCAGCACAGGAAGAAACTGATCTTTTTCACCCATCTATTTTAGCTGTTACCATGCTGACAGAATATGAAAATACAAAAACTCAGAATCACACCGTACTGTTTGGTCTACCGAGAATCCGAATTGGTAGAACAATACAGTCATTGCTTCAATAGAATGCAGCTTCATGCGTCACAAGAACGTCTCTGAAGCTCATATAGATGATATTCATCTTCATGGATGGCCGACACAGTGGAGGAAAATCTTTTGGATAAGTGCATTACGAAACCGAGAATATTCCTAAAAATCCAAGAATAACAGAGACTGGAGGGAACCAAACTGCACCACAAGTAGACATAACTAAGTTATCTAGTCTTCTGACTCCTATCGATGAAACGAAATCGAACAATATGAAGAAGTATAGCCAATGCTACCAAGTATTCAATTGAAAGTTGTCAAAAATAGTTGAGATGACCAATTTTACACTACTTTTTTTCATAAAGACAAACCCAAGTCTTCAATGGTCGTAAACATGTCATGCTAACAAAACACACTTTCTAATGAAGAACTTCCTATGAATCAGCTTATAAAATGACTCTCAGCCATCAGGCTCCACTTAGCAACTGCAGCTGTTGATTGCAGCTAGTCATGCCAAAACAAATCAAGTTGCCGAATTGGATTTTGATTTGTTTCAAGCATACCTAGCTTTTCACATGGCCCTGGGACTCTATTTAAACTAGGTATTGTATTGATAGAGTAGATTCCACCGCTCTAGAGGTAGAAATAGGTAAATGGTAACTCCACCTCAATCTAATGTTGAGCCAAGTACCTCATTATTAGGGTCCTCAATTATTGAAATTGAGAAAAAATTGCACGATGAGTTCTGAACTCTATGTACAGAGAGTCTTAAAAGTTTTCAATTGATCAATCAAGTTTTAAGTTTTTATCAAAAAATTGGAATCTAATTCCAAACCTTTCAATTAGTTCAGTTAAGCTGTAAACCTTTATCACAAAATGCCATTAAGTCCCAAAATTGTGTTGAAAAGTACAACCAATGATGCCACATAAGCACTTTTCCCATTGAAACTTCTTCAAATGAGTTTATTTGATTTAGGAAACTGAGTATTACATTTGACCAGCCTACCCACTCAACACCTGTCAAAGACCGGACCAAGTATTGCAATCTAAATTTCCCCTTTCCCCATAGCACATCTAAGGGGAACCCACTTCCCTCCCACATCCACAAGGAAGCCAGTGAGGTGTTGTCTAACTAGCCACAACAATGCTCAGATAGCCATGTGCCAATATTAGTAGTGGACAGCCTTGCCTTGAATTAGACATGCTCTACTAATCACTCATCCAGATCATACTTACGGAGGAAAATTACAAACAGTAGCTGTCAAAGGTATATTCATCTACAGAGGTTTAATGGGAGAAATTTCAGTGGGACAGAAACAGAACTTGTTGGTCAGCATAGCCAACTACATAATGATAGACCTTTTCTTTCCAGTCTACTTGAACACTTGCAATAAGAAATTTTCTGCATTCCAAACTTTCATTACAGCCAATGCTCCACTGAGCTACTAGAATAAGATTATATTTCGAGATATAGACACTAATGCCACCTCGGTTTTAATCGGTCAGAGGAAACAAAAGGAGTGGTACGATTTTCTAGCAAGAGTGAATTGTTTTGACTTATAACTGTACCGATCCATTTTCAGCTCATTGCCTGGGACTGTTTGGTTGGGCTTCGGCTTTCTTGCAGAAATAAATGAATAGCTTGTATTTTAACTATTATAAAATACAGAAAAGAGTGCAATTTACTTCAGATGTTACTAGTTTCACATTTTTTAATAATAAAATCTAATCTAAATGAGTAAAGGTTAAAGTAAAAAGATACAGCAAAAATAACTCCAAACACACAACTCTTGCTTGGCACTTCTAGCACTTGGTCCAATAAGCAATTGCTTTGTCTTAAATTGGCCACAACTCCTAACTTTGGACCAGGGAAGCAAATAGTGGGATGGTCAGAGGGTTGTATTCCTTTATCAAGAGGCAAGGTTTTGACTCCCTTCCACTATAATTGGGTCAGGCAAGCCTTCACCAGTAGATGTTGAATGAACTAGCACTTGTGACAGGTCCAAGTGTGGGAACGCTCCTACAATGTTGACGAGGATGCCACACCAAAAGAAATGCCAGAAGCTGGATTAACAAACTTCTGGCTTTCAGCTGAAGGTTTTCAGTCAAAAAAGTTTTTCTAATACTGTGAACTATGTAAGAGAATGAATCACTAGGATTTGAGAAGTTCGCTACTGAAATTAGTGACCAAGTCATAGCTTATTACAAGTTAAAAGTCAGATCACCACAGCTTTAGCCAAAAGCCAAAACCCACATATAAAGCCCGGCCAAAAGCCTCAGCCACACCAAACATCCAAAGTCATTGTGAAGTAGCTCATCGAAAATTGGCTATAGACAGCAAATTATCTAATGACGGAAAACGTTTTCAGACTTTTACTAGTTTGGACAAAATTGGCAGCCTAAAACTTTGAAACATGAATTTCCCTCCTGTAAAAGGGAAATGAATTTCCCTGAAGACACCACTATCGTGCTGCCAATGCAGCACCAATTAGCACTACTCTCTCTCTCCCTCTCTCTCAACTTGATCTAAGCTGCTTTTACCATAACTTTATGGATGTTTTTTCTTGCCATAAATTATTCGAACACCGGAAAACTAATTCCCTCTCATTTACATGCTCATAACCAAATAAGAGAAAATCAATCACTTTCCTTAAAATAAATTTCAGGTAAAAACATTTCCTTCAATGTATTTTTCATAAAAAAACACACCCTAGAACAAGTTTCTTCTCCAACTTCATTGACGGAGTCATCAATAATAATAAAGAAAAAATAATCCTTTTATAATCTTAATCACAACCCTGAACAATGTTAGAGAATTTGGCTGCAGTTTTTAAGTAAAGATGAGAAATAATGGAGAATAAGTTCCTGTTAGTAGCTAGATAAATGTGTGAAGTGACCTAGAAGATGAACACAAATAAAGTGGTGTACCGAGTCAAGAGCTTCCAACTTCATGCCAGTAGACCGAATGAAACGCCGAAGATCAGGATCAATGGGTTGTATGTGCCTCCCACAGCCAAGGATGAGAATCTCTGAAATATATTACAAACAATACTCAGATTCAGAATACAATGATGATACAGTCATATAATGTGATGACACAAGAAGATGCCCACAAGATAGTCTATTAAAAACATAGATAGAATTCCCCCAATGGAGTGCCCAGTTTATATGAAAAGTATGTTTTTCAGCAATTAATTCCATACTACATGCCTAAAAGCATAAAGAGTACAACAGGCACTCCCTTCATGAGATTAGATGCAATGTAGCACCCAGCTAAGATACAGATGCAGAATACCTCTACTATCCGACAGATTTAAATGGCCAACAAATGAACTCATGCTACCAACGTTGCAGTTGAATGTTGGAAAAAAGCAATTTCCACAAAATTAAGTAGATGAACCTTAAACTGTAGGCAGTTCATAGTCCACGTCTACTTGTCGTCAGACACTCAGTCTTTTCTACAATAATTTTTAGATCTTTTCTAACGCATGTGGTTTTTATGGGAGCCACCTCTTGGTGCTCTTCTAAAAACTTAGTTGTAGGGGGGAAAAAGAATAGTCCACACGTACTTCTGCCAAATAAAGAAGTTACAATTGTAAGGAAAAACATGCACGCCAATTCTACAGATAGGATCACACATAGTGCACAGATTCTCACCTGGTATGGGTCGAACAGTCTGGAAGATGGACAAGCTGCAGAAGAGAAGAAAAGCAACCAAGGTAAAATAGAAGTCAAAACCTGAAAGAATTATAGTGCTAGCTATGGAAAAAGTTAAAAAGAACTTCATATACGCCCAGCTCTAATACTCGAGAATATCTAAGGTAACACATCTCCTAAATCATCAAATAAATGTTCAAGGAACTCCCAAGAGTCAAATCCAAGAACTGCCCCCATAATATTCAAGGACCTCCCAAGAGTCAAATCCAGCTCTAATATGCACTATCCTGTCCAATGTCAAGTTAAGGCAGTATCCGTTCCATTGTCAAGTTCAGGCAGTATCCTGCCAATTGTCAAGTCAAGGCAGCAACAAATTCCATTCACAACTCATTCCAGATAAAAATGTTAGTGTCACTAATACAATAACTTTTTTGGCTTCCATAGCAGAGTGGCCTTGACATAGCAGGGCTGATATTTTGGAAACTTCCTTACAGCCACTTAACCATGTCCCCCAACAACTCCAACTATTCTACAATTCTTCCGAGGGACAATAACCACGCTATTAAACTTATATGATCACTGCTTTGACTAAGTACATATTCCACCTTGCACTCATGGATGATGTTGTTTCGGGCTTGGTACTTTGATGCACTATTTTCATGCGAACCCATACCAATGGTTAAAGAACGCATCCCCTTCACTAACAGATGTAATTAGCCATGCACAAAAAGAACAAAGGCAGAGGCAATTCATCACAGTCTCGGTCACGACCCTTCAATTTTCCCATCAAAATTCAGGCTCCAACCCAGCCTCCCTGTTTTCTTGATCGTACGTGCGGCGTTTGGTAATTTCAAAGAACAACGATAGGGCGAGAGAAGATGAGCAATTTGCCTGTCGGGAGTTATGTCGGAGAACTTCTGTGGGCTCCAAGACATCAGCAGATTCCCCACGCAAAGCAAGCTCCCCTCGTACATCACTCCATTCACCTTGAAGCCCGTTTCCGTGTACCTGCGAATCCCGCGAAGAGCGAGCCAAAAAGAGACAGCCCAGAATGACCCAGATGAGAAAACCTCCACCCCACGAAAAAATCACCCAAAAAAAAGGAAAAAAAAGGGGAAAATTAGCTCGGAGGGCTAGAGGGAGACGGACTGTTGGAACCGGAGCTGGTCCTCGGGGACGTTGTCGATGAGGTTGATCTGGTCGTAGAGGGAGAAGGCGCGCCGGAGCGAGGGGAGGAGCTGTTGGTTCGCGGGCCTCGGGCTCAGCTCGCGCTTCAGGCTGCGGATGAGTTCGGGGAGCCGCTGCCTCACCGCCATTGTTGCCGCTGCGTCGCCGAAGCTCCCTGCTCTTTTGCGGCCTTCGCAGGAGGAGGAAGAAGACGCCGTCGATTCTGCAGCGTGCGCCCGTGCTCCGTCTTCGGCCTCCCCCGGAGATTTCTATCGGGCCGGGCCGGGCCGGACCGGGCAAATTCTAATAGTAAAACGGCCCATGGCCCTTTAGATTCGTATGCTGTTGCTTGGTTCCTTTCCATTATTGGTCTGTCACTTTGTCAATGTCACCTACAGTACAATTAATATTTCCTTTGTTTGTGCTGTCGGGATTGATGTCTAAGCTAGGGTGGCAAAATGGGTCGTCTAGAACCCCTATTAAAACCCATATCTAATAATATGGATCATAAATGAATTGTCTTAAGTTTTGAAAATAAATTTAAGTGAGTCATGAATGGATTGTTTAACAACTTAAATGGGATTTTAAATGGATTTTAAATGTGTCATAAATGAATTAGTTATTTAATAAGCGCTTGGCCTCTATGGACCTGTCGCCACCAATCACCGCCGGTCATTAGCTGGTCATTGTCGGTCGTCGCTAGCTGGTTGTAGGACGTAGAAGAAAGAAAAAGAAAAAAAAGAAAAAGGAAAATAAAAAATTTAAATTTTTTTAAATTATAAAAATTATCCAAAATATTTTAGCAATATATATATTTTTAAAAATTCATAAGAAACAAGTTTTTCTAAATTGGATTTAATATTAAAATATTTTATCAATACGGGTTGGGTCGGATTTGGGTCGCTAAATTTGCACTACATGAATTATGAATATGGGTTAAAGCGGGTTAAATGAATAAATATGGATAGGACCATGTTTGTCCATGTCAAAACCTGACCTGATCCACCCATTTGACACTCGTAATATGAGTGAAAGGTCACTTTCATGGAGTTAAAGTGATTCACAAAAATGGATATCTTAAAAAATGCTTTTTAAAAATAATTAATTATATCATTCAAAAAATTAGTTATTTTCATTAATTAATGATAATTTATGTCTAAACATTCTCTTGAATGATGAAATATTTTTTATTCATTCATTTTTGTAAACAATATAAACCATCATTTTTTAAAATAATTTATTTTTCGCAAAACTACCTAAGCAAAAATACGGAAAACTTATTCTCTCAAGTCAACGTCTGATCTTCTCTTTCCTTCTCTTGTATTTTCTTCTCTTCTCAACTCTTTCTTCTTCTTCTTCTTCAAGTTATAACAAGCGCGTATAGAGCAACGATCTGGCCAGGTCATCATGTCGCAAAATAGCCGATGGCCCATGGTTCAAGCAATTGGACCAAAAGGTGAACTAGTTCGAGTGACGGATGTATCGGTTATAGCTCGAAGCTTTCCCACTTTGATTTGGATTCGGCACAAAGTACGTGATTATCGAAAAATTTCGGGAGTGCTTGTGGGTGCTTGGTTAAGTTGAGATTTGTCCTTCAATATCACGCAACAACTCTTTTTCTTAAAAATTAATTAAAGGATTATTTTTAAAACACAAGGAATTTTTCATTTTGAATGAAAACATGAAATTTTTTGAATTCGAGAATGAACGATGGAAAAATTGGTTAGAGAGTCATTATCAATATGATTTATCTCCATTTAGATACTATCGATAAGTACTACACAAATGGCGAAATGGATTCAATTAGACACGTATAGTGTAGAATAAAGATTTTAAATAGAGGGCTCAGATGAATTTAGAGGATGTTAACACCTGATTTTTAGTCGACGCGTCATAGAGGTAAAAATCTTGATCTTCTGATCGCGACAGAACCCATTTCTAAACCAAAAAGAGTAATTTCGCATTTGAATTAGCATTAGCCATTCATTTTCTAGTTTTTTGCATAAAAATCCCTAAAATAGTGTTAATTTCACTTTTACACTATCAATTTTCAAAAAAAATTCAAATTTTAACCCATTAATTACTAAAATGTAGAATTTTAGTCAATACTTTGTCCAAAAAAATCGAAAAAATTCAAAACCTCTAAATCAACTCCTTTTTACCTTAGTTTCACTTTAGCACTATAAATTTTACAAAAATCAGTTTAGAATAAACTTTTCCATAATTTGTGAAATTTGGTTCAAATCGACCAAAAAGGAAATTACTTCATTTCTAGTCATTTTTTAGGATAGTTTTCTTCATGATATTTGATCTAGAGGTCGTCTTACATTCAATTTTCAAATCAATTTTAGAATTTCAAGCCAAGGGTGAAAATCCCCAATTTGAGCGCTAATTAGGGATTTCGGTCGCTTCTTCAAAATTTGCGCAATGAAGTCACGAACGAGCCTAATTTCTTATATGTAACTCAAATCCAAAATCAATTTTGGAAAATTCACATGAATTTGAGTCAATTTGATCAATTAAGCTAGCCAATGACTTGCAAAACCAAGCTAGATTGATCTAATTGAGGTAATTCAACTTGACATACTCTTATCTGTGGTTTAATTTGATGATTAAACTCCAAATTCCTTTTGGGGTTTATTAGAATGTTTTAAACCCATTTGATTGAATTAATTGATTACTTTTCAAATCAGTTGGGTTTAATTGAAATCAATTTTATCAATTGAGGACAAAAATTACGAAAGTTGCATCAATTGTAGAGATGGCCACGGGCTGGTTTTGGCCCGGAACCGGACCGAAACCGGCCCGATCAAACCTGGGTCCGGCCCGTTGACCGGGCTCGCGGTTCGAAACCGGCCCGTGCCCTACGGGCCCGGTTCCGGTTCCCGAAATTTTGAAACCGGCCCAGAACCGCCGGTTTTGGGCTCGGTTCCACAAAAAAAAAAAAGAGCTGCAGCTGTGCAGCAGACCGGCGAGGGCTCGACCTCGCCGGCAACTGGCGAGGCCGGCCTCGCCCGACGCCGGCGAGGTCGAGCCCTCGCTCGATCTGGCGAGGGTTCGACCTCGTCGGCGTCGGGCGAGGCCGGCCTCGCCAGTTGCAAGCGAGGCCGCCCTCGCCCGACTCCGGCAAGGCTCGACCTCGCCTGCAACTGGCGAGGCCGGCCTCGCCCAACGCCGGCGAGGTCGAAACCTCGCCAGATCTGGCGAGGCTCGACCTCGCCGGCGTCGGGCGAGGCCGGCCTTGCCAGTTGCCGGCGAGGTCGAGCCTCGCCCGACGCCGGCGAGGTCGAGCCTTCACCCAATCTGGCGAGGCCAGCCTCGCCCAGCTGGCGAGGGCGGCCTCTCCCGACGCCGGCGAGGGCGGCCTCGCCCGACGCCGGCGGCCGGCCACCTCTGCTGCTCTGCAAACTGCAACGGGAAAATATATATATATATTGCCCCTGCAGCAGGCCCTGCACGTTTGCAGGCCCTGCTACTGGCAGGCCTCGCTGCGGGCAGTGCCGCAGCGGGCTTGCGGCCCGTTGCCAAACGGGCAAAATTGCAACGGAAGCCCCCCAACAGGCAAAAAGTAAAAAAAAAAAAAAGATAACCGTTGCAATTTTGCAACGGTTATCTTTTTTTTTTTTTAATTCTAAATTCTCTTCTCAATTTTTTCTTATAAATTCTCTCAAATTCTCTCAATACTCACACAATTCTCTCAAATCCTCTCAAATTCTCTTTTCTCAAGTCTCAAATTTTCTCAATACTCGAAATTCTCTCCAATTGTCAATTCTCTTAAATTCTCTCAATTTTCTCAATCCACGCAATTCTTTCTTAATTCTCCCAATTAATCCGCTCAATTCTCTCAATCCACTCGAAAAATGGCAAGTGGAAATCGAGTGCCAACTGGCAAAGGTAAGAATATCGCGACAGAATCCCATCATTCTTTTGATCCTCGTGAATATGCAGATTTTCAAGATGTTGAAATCAACATTTTTCCCGATGTGGAGCGCGTCCCGACTCAAGAAAGTTTTCATCCTCCTGGCGAAATATCTACAACAAAGGAAGCGGAACGGGAATTTACATTTGACATTTGGAATCACTTCACGAAAATTGAAAGGTTTGATATTGATCAAAAAAGGTATGATATAATTTGTAAATATTGTGGGAAAATATATAAATATATAGGTGGATAAGAATATGGAACATTTAAACGACATCTTAGGAGCAAACATCTAATCGAAACGGGAATCGATATCGGGCAACAACAAATTTCCGGGTACGTCAATCCTAACACTTCCCCTTTATTTCGTTTTAATGACAAAACTTATAAGGAAGAATTAGGCAAACTTATTTCCGTTGAGCATTTAGCATTTAATTTTGGAGAAAATTTTGGTTTTAATGAATTTGTACAAAAAGCATGTGCTCCACAAGCAAAACGTGTTCCTAGAAATTCAATTAAACGAGTAATTAAAGATCTTTACAAAAATGGAAAAAAAGATTTACAAAACTTTTTTATGCAATTTAATGGATATGTGCATATAGATAGTGATATTTGGAGTGATCATTGGCAAAATCATTCTTACATGGGCATAACATGTCATTGGATAGATGACGAGTGGAGTATTCAAAAAAGAGTTATTGCATTCACAGTTTTCGATGATAATCATACGGCAAATAATATTTATAAAATAATTAGATAAATTTTAGAAGAATATTATTTCCTTAACAAAATTTTTTCAATTGGTTTTGATAATGCCGTAGCAAATACCGCTTCAATTACCGATTTAGAAAATATTTGTAAACCCGCTTTTGGCGGAAAATTTTTTCACGTTAGATGTGCTTGTCATGTTTTAAATTTATGTATACAAGATGGTTTGAAAACTCTTGATATTTTTCTTCAATCAATAAAAACGGCGATTCAATTTTTATGGAAACATCCCCAAAAAATGAAAGAATGGGGTAGATTTTGTAGAGAAAATGGAAAAAGCCAAAAAGATTTTCAAGAGATGTTCCAACTCGTTGGAATTCTACTTTCCACTTGCTTAATGAATCTTTAGCATATAAAGATTTATTATGTGCAATCGTTTCTAATTATATACCTCAGATTAATTTATACCCACAAGAGTGGGATATTTGCCAAAAAATTTTAAATGTTTTAAAGGTTTTTAATGATGCAACTTATACTTTGTCCGGTGTTTATTATCCTACTATACATTTATTTTTAGTAGAGTGTACTAATATTGTCGAAATTTTTGATGAATGTGAAAATGATGTTGAATTACAACATACTATAGTTGCAATGAAAATGAAGTGGTTACATTATTATAGAGAAATTCCCATTATTTATTTAGTTGCTTATATTTTTTATCCGCGTTGCAAATTGGATGGCTTAAATGAATTTTTACGTACGTATTATCAATGTTTACATTATGATGAGATAAATGTTACGGCCATATTACGTGATGTTAAAAACGTAGTAATAGAATTATATAATGAATTTTATATTAAATATAATTTAGGTGATATTATTGGATCTTCCCAATCTATGAAGATACAAAATGATAGTACAGGTAAAATTAGTATAGGGTACCAACTTTTATTACATAGACAAAAAAAACAAAAGGGAGTAATAGGAAATATTTCTGAATTAGAGATTTATCTAACCGTTTCATTTGAGTTTATTGAATCCGAAGGCGGTACAGATTTTTTAATTTTGGATTGGTGGAAGAGGCACGCAAGCCAATACCCAATCCTTTCTCTTATTGCAAAACAGATTTTTTCAACCCCTTATTTCACAGTTGCGGTCGAACAAGCATTCAGTGCCGGAGGTAATATTTTGTACGAACATCGTTCAAGATTAGCTCCAGAATCAGTGGAGATTCAAGCTTGTGTTGCTGATTGGACGAAGGCTCAATACCGGCAACAAGAGATAGATCGAAATAATGAATCCGAATTCTTTAACGACGGAGATACTACCGCTACTGGTACTGGAACGGGTAGTGACGATTGAGGGTAAAAGAACTATTGGAGTTGGCAAATATTTCGGGAACCCTTGTTTCTCATACCGAGTACGCCCACGTGAGCTTAGGGAAACCGAAGTATAATCCAACGACATGTGACCTTTGGTCCCCTGCGCACGGAATACTTAGGTTTTGGGATCATTTTAGGGCATATATATTGTACTCCTTTTTTTTATAGATCGTTGTAACGAATTGTAACGTGCTTAATGATAATTTATTAAGTTCAAGCCCTTTCTTTCTCTCTTGTCTTTTTGTCCCCAAATTTAATTACAATTTATATTTTAATTACAATTTATATTGAATAATGTTCCGTCACCAGAATAGTAATTTTTTAAATTTTTTTATTATTTTATTTTCTGTTTTTCCTTTTCGTTTTTTTTCTTTTTCCTTTTCTTTTTTTTTTTCTTCATACTTCCTCCGCCGGCCATAGCCGGCCGGCAGAGGTGGCCGGCGGAGGAAGAAAAGAAAAAAAAAGAAAAGGAAAAATAAAAAAAACAGATAAGTAAAATTCGGAATCGGCCCGGAACCGGTTCCGAACCGGAACCGGAACCAAAACCGGCCCGGAACCGGCCAGTTCCGGTTCATACTTGGCCACGAACCGGAACCGCCGGTTCTGAACCGGAACCGGTCGGTTCCGAACCGTGGCCACCTCTAATCAATTGATTGAATAACCCAACTTGCGTGAGACAACTCAATTGAGATAAAATTGGCTCACCCATGATGTAATTTGAACAATTCATTCAATTGAGATGTCAAAAATGAATTTAATTGACTTTAATTTATTGGATCTAAGTTGTTTCACTTTAATTTATTCCATTCTTTTGGCAATTGGATAGAAATTCTTTGTAATTAGGTCCTCAATAGAACAAATTGGACTAAATTGTACAAATATTTTACAATTGAACCGTTTAAACCGGTCCAACCGGTTCGACCGGTCTGATTGACTCAAGCTGCCATTCTCATAAGAATGGTCAAAAATTGGCCACTTCCAGCCATGATCCGATCACCACATGCCTTGGCCGGTCAACCCCTCTCTTATTCATGAAATTACACAAAATGCCCTTTGGAAATTACTAAAATGCCCTTGTCATCCAAAATTAAGCCAATAGGAGCATTTCCTTAATAATTAAGCAAATTATCTTGGCCATTTATCAAGAACAAATCCTAGCCATCTATTATGTCATGTCATCTATACAAGTGATTCAAAACCAACCAATAAGGGATAGCCTTAATCATTTAGGAAGTAACATGAGCTGTTATATCAATCAAAATGCTAAAATTCAAACTAAAGGGAGGTAATAAACTTTTTCCTCCAAATTTCAAAAGGGAGCTAGCCATTTTCAGATTAGAATTAGAACTCTCTCTCTCTCTCTCTCTCTCTCTCTCTCTCTCTCTCTCTCTCTCTCTCTCTCTCTCTCTCTCTCTCTCGGCTAGGGCTCCCACCACCCAAACCGGCCCCTTGCCGGCTTCCTTCCGGCGAGCCACCACCAAGCCAATACTCCTTGGAGTCGCACCAAGCTAATCATAAGCCTAGCTAGCTCTGCCTTTTGCCGGAGCTCTTCGATCCTAGCCAACTTCTCTCTCAACGTTAATACCGACGCCCACACTAGTGTGTGATTCAGCCGATTCCCTCGGCTGTTCCGATGGTCATCCACGAAGGCCCGAGCCTTGCAACTAGCCTTCTCAGCTCTGTCCCGACGTTGTGGTGGCTGGCTTGAGTTGAAATAGCCACCGGATTCTCTATATTCTACTTGATTTTGATCTCTAGTTAATTCTTTTGATTTATTATATTGTATCGGATCATTTTCTCACGCTGAAGTCTTTGTGCTGTGATATAGATTCCAAAGAGCTATACTCAGTGCCAAATCGAAGTGTAGTGGCGGCTGGATAGCTCGCCCGAGTTCAGCTAGTCCATCGAACAAGGTATGTAATCCAAAACCGAGATTATGACTAGATGATGAAATGAAGTGGTTATATGCATATATGAGATGAACCAAGGCCTTCTATGAAATCATACTTGCTATTTAAGTACTTAGAATGATGTATGTTGATTGTTCTGTATATGAACCATTCAATGAGTGATTGAATCATTAATTTCTTGTTATGTGATTTTCGTGCGCTGATAAGTCAGTAACCTTCAACTGCTGATTTGAACCTGTAAATGTTAAAACCTGGAAAAACGTTCAACTACAGATTCAAAATAAACTTCCTAAGCTTTGATTTGATATATGGTATGTCTTGAACGGACGCCGTTTACTATGTCAAATCGCCATTAGAACATTTAATTAGAATCCGAAATGTTAGTCTCTGTTCAGTTTCAATGATTCCTGACTGACCTGACTCGGTTTGGTGATTTTTAAGATTTTTTGTGTTAATATTTTACAAAAACTTTCTTAATGAAAGTTGTAAAGGACACATTGATCTTTCTAGTATAAAATTTTCAAAAAATGTCATGTTGATTTGACATGCATGATCGACGCTCAAAGTATTGTTTTCTGGTCTATGAGAATCGATTTCAGGCTGACCTTTGTCTATTCTTTGATTTTTATAAATTTTTATGTTCAAAATCTCAGAAAATGTTCTTATGAAATTTTTCACTGAGATTCTAATCTTTCCAATGGTATCAATTTTTTCGAAATCGGAACTCGTATGAATGCTCAAACGTTTGATCATTGTGTTGATTTGATTTTGTGTTTGGATCCAGAAATTCAAGTCTATGAGTATCCAAACGTGTTTTTGCAATTTCGACAAACTCAATGTCCTTTTTTACAAAAATTAAAAACTTCAAAGTTATTAGGGTATTTATTTGAAAATTGGAAAGTTTGAGGACCTGATTGCAACATTTAGGGGGTCAATTTCATAAAAAAAATCAGATAAGGTCGATTTGTTTTTGAAAACGATTTGCAACTGAGTCCTAGGTGAAAATCTCTTTTCTGAGAAAAATCAAGGGGTTTTTTAGCAAAAACTCAAAACATGGAAGTCGTTTAACACATGTTTCCTAACTGTTTGTAAAATTTGCTGTGATTTGAATCACGTTTGTTATTTTTCCTGCATTTTTTCAAATTCAAGGCAAAAACGGGTCAGGTCAGGGGTATCCGGGTCAAATCCCAATTTTTGAAAAATCGGATGAGAATTGATCAAAATGGTCTTCATAAATTTTGATCCTCATGTTATAAGCTTTCCAATGATGCCCAATTCATTCATTCTGACTTAGTGTGGTTTGTCAATTAAGATCAAATAGAATCTGTTTGAATTTGTGATGTCAATTGATGGAGTAGTTCTCAATAATCCCCTTTCTTTTTGAATAGTTGGTTGAGAATCTGAGTCATTTGGCCTATTTGCATGTTTAATTAATCGCTTATGCACGTGGTTGCTAGATGAATGCTTAGGCTCTATGCATATTTGGCGGGTAGCCTATGGTGGATACTTAGAACTGACTTTATGGGTTAATTGATATCGATCATCGTTTTGTGAACACAAATGGTGGCCGATTATCATTAACTATTAATAAATCAATCATAGTTGATTAGAGGGTTGGGTAATCGAAATGCATTAAAGGCAAAGTCCAATCCTGAGGCTAATTCAATGTTTGGATGATTGAATGTTATTGTCTTGCCTTGATTGCATGCTTACGTCATTTGTTTGCAATGAATGAGTTCAAATGTAAAACCGACACCCATAAGGCGCCCCATGGAGGAGGAGGCCAAGAAGTTTTAAAAGGTGATGACTGCTGTCCATTTTTTATACCCAACCAATTCTTGGGCTTTCCATTCGTGTTGTAATAAATACCCGACAAGTTACGGGTTTTCTTTTTCTTGCACTTAGGTAAACTCTTGTTTTTTTAGTTACATTGGGTGTTTACTTTATGCACTCGCATTTCAATACATTGTTTGTTAATTTCTCTTTTCTAGACTAAGATAGGATTAGTTTATAATTTTAAATGGAAATTTACAAAAACTAGATGCATGATCACTTAGCGGATTAGGACTTTGACATGAAGACGGTAAAAACAAATGCACAATTGCTTTGATAACAACCAAAACAAATTAGCTGTACCGAAAATGAGTTAATAGAAATATTAACGTAATCTAATCCTCAAACTTAGACATCTCTGGTTTTCATAGAAATCAAAACAAAATTCATGCGTTTCGATTGATATTCTAATTGATCCGTGACATAGGCTAGTGACGACTCCTAATTGATAAAAAAACATAAAAATGATCCCGTGTCACATGAGGTAGGGATTGAGGGTGAATTCACTTTTATCGAAAATAAACCAAATGGATAAAATTCAAAAGAATGACTCCTTTGTAAGCCGATATTTGGATAAAACCATTTGGAACACTTCCAACGAACACTTACCTCTAAATCTACATCTCGAGGGGGTAGGTCGCAATAGAGGACAATATAATGGTTTGGCTGAAGTGGAAGATGCTGCAATTTGGGCGGAACTTGAACCGCCGTATATGGCAAATTAGCTATTGAAGAAACTTTCCTTAATTTAACGTGGCTTTCACTTTCAAGAAGATTGAGGGCAAGTCAATCTAGAATTGCTTGAGTAAGTTTAATAAAGCCAAAGAAAGCAGAGATAGACTATATCTATAAAGCCAAAGAAAGCAGAGAGATCGGAGAGCAAGACAAAGGTTGTGCGAACTAGAGGGGAGGATTTGGACTATGTTGTGCGCTCGCAGACGTCTGATGATGCTCTCTCTGAACCAATCGTGGTCCTGGTATTTTATTGAAATTTTTTGTTTCTTGGGTATTAAATTTGGGGGAAGGGGGGGTGTCTGTGCTGCGCTTGATTATTGTTTTAGAGGTAATATTGTTTGAATTATTCCCTGGTGTGACATGATGATGATGATTGGGATTTAAAGGGCTTTAGTACGAGTACGTACCGGTAAATTTGGTGAAGGGGAGCGATTTGGTGCATGTAAGTCCTTAGGTTGTCCTCTCTGTTTTTGTTTTTCCCTGTTATCCTGAGGTGATAGTGTGCTTTGGTCGTGTTTATCGTTTGCTTTATCCTTGGAAGGCCCATGGTTAAGCCATTCCTACGTTACAATCAGCTTGCATGAACATGATGGACATTGTTGAATATGGTCATAATTCCCTATCTGTTGGTTAGGTGATGGGATGGGAAACTTGTCTCAACATGGTTATGTTTTCCAATCTGGCTGTATCAAGTAATCTGTCAACTTATGGTTTTCAACATTTGATGTTGTTGGGAAAATACATTCCTCGATCAACATATTCGAAAACATTCAAATAACGCGAAAAACGTGTCCAATAATCATCAACTTGTATCACCGATCGTACATGCATATCACATAACGAACATACCTGATATTTCCACATATTAAATGCCACTTTGCACACTTGAGAATGATCCTTGATTATCTTTTGTGCCCACTAGTGTTTCGACGGAAATTGGAGAAGACGTTCTTTCGAAGATGTACCTTATTGTGTATATGAAAAATCATATTCATTTTCCTTTGGGAGTCAACTATTTATATTAAAAGGCAAATAACCACCTTGTGAGCCTTGTGGTTCGTGGACTAGATTTGGCCTATCTTGGGTGGTCCATCTATTATGTCTTTCATCTCCCATTCGCCCACGATGAGCTAAACACAAATCTCTTCTTTGCAAAGTTCGTATTAGCAAATAATCTGTGCAACCAACATACTTCAAGAGCTCGTTACTATACATATGTTAAGAATATATAACAGCTTAAATTGGCCATATTTATCCAAAGTAAAATTAGTATGCACAGTTCCCTATATCAATCAATCACATTCATATCTCTCTTGATCTCTTTTAGTATCACGTATATTGTAGTCACAACTATGATTTACTCAAAATCATAGTTGGTCCACCTGTTAATACAAAAATAAAATGTGACATCATAAACAAATTGATCTTCCTTTTTCCTTAAACCTTTCTATTTTAGTCCAGCTCGCTTTTCTAGAAATGTCCTATTAAACCAAATTATCATGATCATCGGCAACACCCTAAGATAGCAAACACTGAATAGAAATTTTGATAATAAGAAAGAGATGTGAGGACACCTAATTGAAAAACTATTGTCCTCAAAAGTCTCACGCGGCTTAAAATGTTGAGATCATAACTTATGCCAACTCTTGTCGGTCGTTTCATGGAGGGTGACTCAATCCAAAGACTATGATTGAGTCTTTTGTCCAAGAGGGATGACCCATCCATTATTATAAGGATCCTCGGACAGGACACTGTTTCTAGGATCTTGATTGTTAATGTTCCCTTTGTACAAGCCCTCCTAATGATGACGAAGATGACAAATCATCCAAAAGGAAAAAGAAGCGGCCTAAAGATAGTCTTGATCAGAGATATCTTGATGGAGATCCTACTATAGGACCACTCGGTGATGATGGAGGAAGATACCAATTCATGGTTTCATATGGACTACCTCAACCACAAACTCCTCCTTCAATTCTTGAACTTTGTTAGCCTCCTTCACTATCACAATCACCACCCAGAAAAGCTCTACCATAAAAGTCAGTTGTTTCACCCTTCTATAAACCCATACAAAAATGGATTACGAAAAATTCCGATCTTGTACAATTACTTGAAGCACTCCAGCTTTCATGTGTTTCAAAGCTTGAACCATCGCCAGCACTCCCAGCTGTTTGTATGTTCTAACCCTCGGATTTTCCACCTTTGGAAAGGATCAATTTTAGTGCCTCTTTTTCGGCATTAGAAGAATTTACAGATGCACATAATTGATTCCGACACATGCCAAAGATTCCAAACCCTATGGATATCGATGATCATGGAAGACAAAAGAAAGTGACTGCTGCCGAAGCTATTCTGAATTGGCAATTAGAAAATGTTTTGACACAAAATAATATTCTCAAGACAATTGATATAGAACTTTAAACTATCCAGACCCGTCTTAATCATGTTGATCAGAAGGTTGATCAAACGGCTTTTGTCATAAACAAATTGCTTGAGACATTCTAGAAGAAACTTTTACAGATGGAATCGGGGAAGCACATTTTCCATAATTATTTGAAAGATCAAACTACTGAAATGGAAAAGCTACGTAGGCAAATTAAACTCCTTTTAGAAGGAGAATTTGTTTCTATGCTAGATCCATTTTCTCAACCTTTATATCCAACTCGGATGGAAATTTCTGTTCCAAAAGTCACTTCAGTTGCCTCAATCATTGCGGAAACCCCAAAAGATGATAAGAGTGATATTGTTACACTTTGAAATCGTACCCATGAAATGGAAAAATAAAAGAAGATGCAACAGGAGAAGAAGTCAAATGTTCTTGAACCTTCTCAAGAACCTCCTTCTTCTGACATGGTTTCAAATTCATTAAAAGTCTTTTTGTGAGACCAATGCCAACAAAAGTTACCAGTTATTGCTACGATTAACCCGTCCCAGCAAAATACCCCTTCCAGCTTTGAAACAACCTCCTTTTCCTCATAAGATCCTTTTCCTCATAAGAAACCTCACCTTCTGACTTTGAGATATCAAATTTTCCCAAATCTATTATTCTTATGGCCGATCTTCCTGAGCCAGATATGGAATCAAATTCATCTGAATCAAAAATAGTAAATATTCATAATCAGAACTCTCGTTCTATAGCTTCAACCTCCAAATATTGTTTTACTCTTGATGATATTCCGTACACAAAATGGCCAGAAAGATTACAGAAGTTCCATGCTTGGCTTAGCACTAGAGCCCTTACTATTGAAAGTCAGAATGATATACCGATTGAGTTCATCAGCAAATTCACCAGTAGCCTCAAGGATTGGTGAAAAACTATTTCTAATCAAGATCAGATGGCGTTCTTACTTCAAACAGATATTCATCACATAATTCGCGTCATCTATCATTTATTTATTGGTAAGTCAGAAGACCTTCTTGAACTAAAAAGGAGAGAGTTCTTTGATAGAAAATGCTGCTCTTTGCACTGAAAATACTTGAATAAGCATTTCCATGAAATACTTAAATTATTCTATGCCCTTGGAGCTAAGCCAAACCTAAAGCAGGTATTTCTATATTCTATCTCGAAGGATATTGGTCAAGTTGTGGAAAGATCCCT
This sequence comes from Syzygium jambos, assembly GCA_031216235.1. NCBI lineage: Eukaryota > Viridiplantae > Streptophyta > Magnoliopsida > Myrtales > Myrtaceae > Syzygium > Syzygium jambos. Next base: position 17,779,408 of record CM062223.1, on the reverse strand, counting down.
TCAAAATAAGTAGCAAAGAATTGCAGATGATCCGATAGGAGAACTGCAACAGGAGATATATTCGGCTATTGATGACCTCTGTATCCACCGAAATTTACTCAAAAGTTATCTTAAAAGCAATAGAGAGCTTGGTCGAGCTTGCCAAAGGCCAGAGTTGAGAATCAAGTGTGCAAATAAAGAGTCATGTGATGACCTTTCTTGCGGAGATCGGTGTAAAAAGAAAAGGCACTTCAAACGATTTTCCCTCGGTCTAAGAAAAAGACGTAATGGCATTTCTTGAGAAGAAGACGATCCAAATGCGACCAGTCTGGAAAATGTAAGAAATTCGACAGATGCTACATCTGCAACAAAAAAAGGCCACTTTGCAAAGAATTCTCCGAAGGCCAAGAAAAGAAATTCTCATTTAATCCAAAAGCTTGAAAAAGAAACTAGAATTTCTCTTCAGGATGATGATGTTGAATCCATCTTCTCTTTGGAAGATGAATCAACAGTGCACACCATATGCACTATGTAGATGTGGTTCCAGTCCAATGACATTGAAGACTCATATGATGAAATGGAAAAGGAAGTTTACTCCTTTTCTTCCGAAAATCCAAAACCTCTCACAATCCAAGACCTTTGTGTATACACTCCTTCCACTTTTCTATATTTTTCCATCAAAATCTATCTTTTCAAATATGCTAAATTTATCCCTCTTATAGCCCTTATAGATACTGGAGCCAGTGTTTCGATCTTTGACACAAAAATTCTTCTGGAAGAATACTGGACTTCATATACCTGATTTTTTAATTCTGCTTCTAGAGACACTTTTGCCATGAGAGTCTGAAGCAAATTTATTACCCTTCAGTTCTTCCCATAGTATTCTCTCACCACTAAAATCCTTGGCTCTAGTTCACTAGACAAAGATATCATTATTGGATGGGACATACTGATCGAGATGCGATTCCCAAACTCAGAATTCTGTCTAATGGACTTTGGTTCAAAGGATAATTCAAAGAGTTTGTGGATATCCAACGATTTTTTGCCATCCAAATGTATATGCTAGATCCTATCATTCAAACCCTTCTTAGCGCATGTGTAGAATCCTATTCAGAATTTGTCCTTAAATGTTGAAACCCTTTGTGGAAAAATCCTGACTTTTTCATCCATTTGTCTTTAAAAAAAAATGAAGATATCAATTCTACCAAAACAACTCATTCAGGAATGAATCTAGATCATCTGATCTTGGCACAAAAGGAGTGCTCAAACTTACTACACCAGAAATTGATCGAGCCATCTGATTCTCAGTGGTCTTGTGAAGCATTTTACGTGAATAAGCGTTCTAAACAGAACCGAGAAAAAATGAGGCTGGTCATTAATTATTAGCCACTCAACCAATTACTCCAAGATGATAAATTCCCATTACCATATCGGAATTCGTTATTCTCCAGCCTTACTCAAGCTAAGGTCTATTTCAAATTTGACCTTAAAGCTAGATTCTGGCAATTGAGAATTGATCCAGATAACAGACACAAAGCTAGATTTTGCTTCCCTTTGATCTTAAAATAGCTCCTTCATTGTTCTATAAAACTATGTGCAAAATCTTCTAGCCTATTTTGGCAAATGCCCAATTTACATTGATAATATCCTTCTCTATAATCCCGATGAGGATTCTCGTTGTAAATTGTTAAGCTAATTTGCTGAATTGATCAAAAAATATGGCATCATGCTATCTCATAAAAAGATAATTATTGCCCAACAGGAAATTGAATTTCTTGTAATGCATCTTAAGGATGGGTCATATTATCCTGGTCCTCCTATTATTGAAGAATTGCAGCAATTTCCTAATGAGAATCTTTCTCTCAAATAGGTTTAACAGGTCCTTGGGATAGTCAACTATCTCAGAGACTTTGTTCCCAAAATCACTAATTTGGTGAGTCCACTATAGCAAATGCTAAAAAAGAATGCCCCTTCACGGGGACCTCAACAGACTAAATCTGTCAGACGACTTAAGAAAGTTTTGCAGCATCTACCTCCTCTACAAATCCCTTTTGTTGGGAAGAGAGTTCTGCAAATAGATGCCAGTAATGAATATTGGGCTGCAGTTCTACTCGAAGAAATTAATGGCAAACGTAAGATCTATGGACACAAAAGTGAAAGATTTACGCAGTGTGAAATGCACTATCACTCTACCTTCAAGGAAATCTTGGCGGTAAAATATGGTATTAGGAAGTTTGAATTTCATCTCCTAGGACATCATTTTCTAGTGGAGCTAGATATATCCTCATTCTCCCAGATGCTAAAGTTCAAAGACAAGCAAATTCCTTATCCTCAACTTCTCAAATAGGCGGAATGGTTTTCAAAATATTCCTTTGAAACCAAGTATATTGCAAGAAAAAAGAATGTGCTCGCTGATTTCTTACCCAAGCCAAAAGAATTTGCTGCACCAGTTTCATCTATAAGTATGCATGTATCCCGAAATCCATTCGGTGGATACAAACATATTAAGATGAAGCCTTCTTGGCCAAGTAGGTAGTACCTGCTAGAAGTTCCTGAACACATCAAGAACAACACCCCTTTTGAAAATCTACCATCATTAATGTGGAAATATCAACTACTGATTTTCAGCAGGTTCAGAGGATTAAGTCTTAAACCCAGTGGGCTATATCCAGAATATCCTTTCATCCATCTTATCTCCCACAATCTTGAAGACGAATTCCCAGAGTAATTCAAGTGATTTTATTGGTATTTGTTCAATCTTTATACCATAGCCATTCAATTTCCAACAATCAGAATTATTTTCATTATTGATAGAATTCTCTTGGGAGAAAAGAAGTTTAAGTATTTGAGTGATATGCTTAATTGATTCAAACAATTGAGAGCTTAGAAATGCATGTTTTAAGAACAACTTAGAGCCTATAGACCCAATCTAGAGTTGCGTACAATATTCTTGTTTCACAGGCTATGGGTTTTTATTCGTCCAAATAGAGACATGAAAAAAACTCCATGTGATGTAGGAGTAACTACCTACAAACCTCAACCAATTCCATAAAAGTTTTTCAAAACCCTTCCATACAAAATCTCGGCACTTCTCTAGGAATATAGAAAACTCCATATACTTCTTTGTCAATACAACCAAGTGATACCACCAGAAGTATGGCCAACCAATTCTACCGACGTGTCTTGGGATGATCCAGCTGATCGCAAGTATCAGGCAATAATTGATATAGTACTGGGACAATATTATGGCATAGATATGCAAGCTAATATGGATGCTGCTGCCACTGCCTTGGATTCTACTACATCATCCTCATCTCAAGAGGCATTGTCATAATCTCAAGATCCTCAATCACAAGATCCATGGGGAGGATCATTATCACAAGACCCATATGATTACAGTGAGCTATAACTAGCACTCAGCCTAAGTGTTGACAAAAATAGTCCGTCACTACAAGTACAAAATTTTCCCTAGCTAGCCATCCCATCATGTCCGCTGATATTGCCTCAAGTTCTGCAGACGTTCCATGTACTTCCCATCAATCTCCACGGAAAAGACAAAAGTCTTCGAAACTTCACGAAGATGTGGGCCTAGAGATCGCAGAAATTGAATGGATTCTTAGGGATTACAGGAAACAAAAAGATGGAGGTAGTTTGAACAGCTCTGATGATGACAACATTAAGGAACCCATGCATAAATATGATCTCTGAAGCCTTGCCAAGCATGTCGAAAAAATCAGCTTGTTGTGTTTAAAAAACCAGCTAAATTTTCGGAAAGTACTATTTGGCACTATAGCAGCACCGTAGCAAGAAGAAAAACGTGCAAAAATGAAGAAAAACCATTATTTAAAAGTGTTTCGATCGTCTGTTAGTTGTAAAAGTCTTTAAGTGTTGCTTGTCAATCTTTATTGTCGCTTGTCAGAGTTTTTCTTGCCGTCTATTAGCTATAAAAGCCTTTATGGCCGGTTGGAGAGTGTCAAATTATTGAGGATTTCCAAAACTTCACCAACAATTAAGCTGTCTATCTACTTTTGTGCCTATATATAAAGCAATACTTGTAAAGTTTGGGGACATAATATGCTCTTCAAGAAATAAAACTTGTGTGCATTATGAATCTTTGAATCTTCACTTCTACCTTTCTACTTGATATGATTTTCTAAACAAATGTATATACGCTAATTAGTCCTAGTGGTATGCTCTGTACTTGTCATGATATGGAACATGTGCATCAGAATTCTGTTACTATAAAGAAGTTCTAAGGTACGAATCAAAATTTGAAGAGGGGTTTGGTGGTTAAAAGGCAGTCCATTTTATAAAGGCCCAAAGAGCCATTTCTGTGTGGGATAGTATACCTACCACAAGTCTTATCTTTGTTGATTTGCATCTTAGCCTTCCTTTATGTCTTTACTCTCAATATTGTATAGATAATAGTTTAGACATACTCAATGTTTAACTTGAGTTTACAAATCTACTCTATTTATAAGCATCTATCAGAACTCACATCTGGCATTAAAGATAGGTAAAGTGAAATATATGGATCATTTCACTTTCGGACATAATAATCGATATGTCCCCATCTTAGCATTCTATTAAGGTGACATCCATGCTTCAAGATTGAACTCTCAATTATCACCTAGATAATAAGCTTAAAGTTGTCTCATCTCTATTCATCACATAATGAGTAGAGACAATTACCCGCATGAGTGGGCTAATCTCTAACATGTTCGACATATCTTTTCAATATAATGCACTTAACATCGACATTCATAAACGTCATATAAACTCACAGACATTGATAATAACAAACTTCATTAATAGTGAACATCTAGGGAAAATTACAATGTTCAGTGTATCATATTCTACACAGTCCTAGAGATCTCACATGACCATGTAAAACTTCTCTAGGAATCGGCTTCGTCATAGGATCTGCTATCATCCTTTACGTAGATATGTATCGCACGTTCACTTTCTTTTGTGCAACCATATTCTTGACATAGTTATACTTGATATCTATATGTTTGGTCTTTTTATGGTACTTGAGATCCCTAGTATACACTCTTGCTGCTTGGCTATCATAATAGATCAATACTAGGTTTGCAGAATTCTCTACAACACCTAAGTGATCCAAAAATCTTCCAAACCAAATAGCTTATTGTGCCGTTACTGATAGAGCCACGAACTCGGCTTCCATTGTGAATAAGGCTACACAATGTTGCTTCTTATTGCTCCAAGATATGGCATGATTATTTAGTAAAAACACGTATCCAGAGGTAGATTTTCTTTCCTTTAAATCTCCTCTCCAGTGAGCATCAGTATAGCCTTTAAGGTGCATATCACTTCATTGATAAGTCAACACATAATCAGCACTTCTTTTTAGATATCTCAGGATTCTTTTAATAATGATCCAATGTGCTTGACCTAGATTAGATTGGTATCTGTTTACCATTCCAACTGTATAACAAATATTAGGTTTTGTACACATCATAGTGTACATCAAACTTCCAACACCACTAGCATATGGAACATGTTCCGCTTGTTCCTTTTCTTGTGGAGTGTTCAATGCTTCGCCCTTTGCAATAGGAGTATCTATTAGTTTATAGTCATGCATACGAAATTGCTCAAGAATTTTATTCATATATGTCTCTTGTGAAATGAATAAAGATTTCTTTTAATGATCTCTTGAAATCTTAACTCCAAGATTATATGCAGCTTCACCCATATCTTTCATCTCAAAATTGAAAGATGATCAATTCTTGACTGTATTAACAAACTTCATATTGCTTCCTGTAATTAGTATATCATCAATATGTAATGATAAGATCACAAATTAATCTTCGGATCTTTTGATATATACATAATTGTCTTTACTAATCATTACAACATCATATGTCATTATAAAATTGTGAAAACGTATATACTATTGTCTTGAAAACTGTTTAAGGCCATATGTCAACCTCAATAGTTGACATATCTTTTGCTCTTAGCCTTTTGTAATAGAACCAATAGGTTGTTCCATATAAATTTCTTCCTCTAATTCTCCATTGAGAAATACAATCTTTACATCCATTTGATGTAATTCAAGATCCATACTAGCAACTATTACTAGAATAAAGCGAATATAGATAAATCTACCCACAAGGGAAAAAGTTTCTTCAAAGTCAACTCCTTCCTGTTGATTATATCATTCTGCCATAAGGCAAGCCTTATACCTCTTAACTGAGCCATCAGCCTTACTCTTTATTTTGAGAACCCAATTGTTCTCAATGGCTTTGCGTCTTTTTGGAAGATCAACTAATTCCCAAACTTGATTTGATCTTAATAACTCAATTTCTTCTTTCATTGTATGCATTCATTTTTCCTTATTGGGACATATTAGAGCCTCTTTCACATTCTTCGGCTCATCTTCACTATGTGGGGCGATCATAAAAGTTAGAGCCTCATTTACATTTCGCAACTCATCTCTATCATGTGTACTGTCATCAAAGCTTCTCCTTTGATGCCAAAATGTTAATAGGGAATCTTATTACAACTTGATTATCGTATAAGAGGCTATACTCCTGAAGATTCACCACGCTCTATTGCGCTCCCACTTGGATTAGATAATGGTGGTGTTGTCTCATCAAGTGGTTTCAATTGAGGTTAATTTGCACTTAACTCTCCCACTTGTCACAATGCTCCCACTAACTTCACTATCACAATCCATAGATTCGTATAGTGAGTAATCTCTACCTATTTTGCCGTTTTTAGGAAATTCATTCTCTAAGAATGTGTCATCTCGTGATTCGAATTTAGTTATACTTTCGCTTTCTTGCTTTCCTATGAACACATACCCTTTTGAGTGCTCTGAGTATCTTGTTAAAATACTCTTTTTGCCTCTTGAGCTCAATTTTTCATACTAGTGAGAGGACTCACGAGAATAGGTAGCACAACCTCAAGATTTTAGAAAGCTTAAATCAGGCTTTATGCATGTCCATAACTCATATGGAGTAGAAGTAACTGATTTAGAATGCATAAAGTTAAGTATATAGGCAGTAGTTAACAAAGCATCACCCTAAAAAGTGATGGGTAAGTTAGCTTGTACCATCATTGACCTAATCATTTCCATTAAGGTTATGTTTCTTCTTTTTATAATACCATTTTGTTGAGGAGTATATGAAATAAACAGTTGCCTTTCTATTCTCTTTTCATCACATAAATTTCTGAACTGATTAGATAGATATTCTCGATCTCAATCGGAACTTAATGATTTTATTTTTCTGTCTAATTGATTTTTCACTAAGTTCATAAATATTTTAAAGCAACTTAATGCCTTGGACTTATGAGAAATCAAATTGACATGTCCGAATCGAGTATGATTATCAATAAATGTGATGAAATAAACCGTCAAGTGCATTGCTCTTACATTCATTGGATCACAGATGTTTATATGGATTAATTGCAAAAGAAACTCAGCTCTTGTTCCTTTTCCAAATGGTTTTCGTGTTATTTTTTCTTCTAGGCAATGCTCGGGCAAATTAACCTTTTTAATATTGCCTAATAAGCCCTCTTTGGCCAATCTATTTATTCTTTGTTAGCCAATATGACCATGTCTAGCATGCCACACATTCATATCATTATTATAAGAATCAGAGGATGTAAATAATAAATAACTAACATTAACTTCACGATAGTTAACATCCAATACAATGAAACCACCATAATAACTTGTTCCTAAAGACAAGTCTACATTACTATTATGGAAGTTTACGTTAAAATCAAGTCTTATTAAAACCAACACTGAAACTAAGTTCCGATGAATTTCTGAAGTAAATAACACATCATGTAGGAACAATGTGCGTCCACCACGCAATTGCAATTGACAGGTGCCAATGCCTTTGACTTCCACTCTAGAATTATTCTCTACATCTATCTACTTCATTCCTTGTGGAACTCGTTAAAACTCCATGAAGGCTTTTCTATCCTTCACTACATGATCTGTGGCTTCCGAGTCTACAGTCCACGAAGGATTAGATTCAGTTAGAAAGACTGAATTGGACATATAAGTAGCACTCTAAAAAATGCTAAGGGTTTCTACCTTCTTTGGCTAGCCAAAGTCGCGAGCAAAGTAACCTTTCTAGTCTATAGTTCACAAAGGATTATATTCAATTAGAAAGACTGAACTGGACATATAAGTAGCACTCTAAAAAATGCTAAGGGTTTCTACCTTCTTTGGTTAGCTACGGTCGCAAGCAAAGTAACCCTTCTAGCCACAGTTGTTTGAAATGACGTTTTCCTTTCTTCTGTTGATTGAACCTTGATTTCTTACTTGAAGGACTTACTCCATTTCCTTTCTATTTCTTTAACCCACCAGGATGCTTCCGCTTGGAGCTCGAAACTCCGTGTGCAAAGTAAATGTCAATTTCTAGCTTAGCCACCGGGAAGCGATTCTCTTCCAGCTCAAGATGCTACATAACATCATCAAAGGTCTTGATACCCTCATTATGGGTCAAGTGGATCTTTATTTGCTCCCAGCTTTGAGACAAGAAACGAATTACTGCATGCACTTGCTGTTCATCAGTGAGTATGTGACCAGCATCCTTTAGCTCACTTATCATATTCAACATCTACCTCAAATGCTGTTTCATGGTCTTTCCATGAGGCATATTGTATGAGTCAAAATGAATAGTGAGTTGTCTCAGTTTGGTTACATAAGTTCAACCAAATCTTGCTGCCAATGCGATCCACATGTCTTTGGTGTTTTTAAAATGTCCGAACTCTCGCATGATATCATTGTCCTTGCTTAGCAACGTAATGCGAGCAAGAGAATTCTTCCTTTACCACGCAACAAAGACATCTTTATCCCTTTTGTGCTGTGCAGTAGTTCCATTCTCAGGTTCTTTCATAACCTAATCAAGAGCTTCGAGTGTTTTTTGCTCTTCTAGCACATACTGAATTTTGAGACTCCAAATCTCATAATTGTCGACATTTAATTTCTCTCCCTTATTAAGTTCAACCACTATGTTCTTAGTTGTTGAAGCCACTATATTTGAACATTTCAGACATATACGCACGAATTATTAAAACCTAATTTAATGCTTAATCAGCATCATAATTACATAAACTAATAGTTTCATAAAAGGTCTTAGAGTCAACAGGTCACTATGTTCCCAATCATCATCTAATAATCCTAATTTAAAATTATCATCAACATAATCATTTATGTAAAAAAAAATTTAATTCTTCAAAAGTGATACAAACTTTCAAGAACTTTCCACTCATAACATAACATATAATATGGTAATATCAAATAAAAGGCCACAAATGTCCATAACCATATATTTCATAACACATTCACAAATATTCAAGAACATGCAATATCAACTTGAAACATATACACATGTGACTCCAAATCCTAAAGAAACAACATCAAGTGTATGTATGTAGCTCATAGACAGGAAAAGACTCATGGAATTCCTTAGGGAATTTCCTTTTCTTTGGCACCAAAATTGAGGCTCTCGTAAAACCCTAAATTCGAGCCGGGGTTTACACCGAGACCCATTCAATGCAATGGTTAACGTTGTTTTTGTCTCGACCCTTATATACTCTTTCATGAAATTTTCCACAAGTGTCTTATAACATGGACCCTTTAAGGTTTTTTTGACCTTATCAACCATTCTTCCCAACTCCTCGAAAATAATGCATTTTAGGGCTTCGACCATCACACATTCCTGCATTATGAAACCATTCCAAATGATATCTTCTATCATTTTGTTGACCTTGATGATGTGTGTCATCATGCCATCATCAGCATCCCATCAATAAAGAGCTAACTTGATTCTACGTTTCTCAAGCCTCTCCTTTTGAGCCACCGTTCTTAAGATTATCAGAGTGTGTATCGTATGTACCATTATTCCTACAACGAATACAGAACAAAAAAAAGGATTACTCATAATCCATGATACATTTAGATAAGAAATGCTTGTTCATATACATCAGCACTTATATTCAAAAACTATAGAGAAATACTAGAGAGAATGCCAAAGAATATATCCTAAGGTACGCATACATAGGGTTCATCTTGCATTTTTAAATTCATAAGTGTAGCAAATATGTCATACAGATATACCATAATGAAGAACATTCCAATACGAACACGCGGATACCAAGAACGCTTAAATCAGAGTTCAAATAAGCTCGTGTGGGCCAAAATAGTGCGCTAGAGCCATTTTGACCGGTTTGAACCGGTATGGTTTGACCAATTTGACCGATCAATGATCAACAATCAACCGGGTTAAGTCAATGGTCAATGTGTCAATCGACTTAGGTCAATAATCAACGGGTTGGTCGGGTTAGGATTTGTGTCAACCCGAATCCGTGCATTGTTGACATCAGCATTGGTAGTTGGTGGTGCCCAACGCGCAGCTTTGCCACGGCCGCGAGTGGTCATCACGTACCCATGGCACATGTCAGCATGTGTGGCCTTCTCTGGTGACGCATCGCTACCCATTTTTCTCGTCTTAACGAGTACTTTCTGTCTGTCTATTCAAAAGCAAGTTTTGTTGAAAGGATCAAATCGAAACATGCATGAACAATACGTCGATGCGAAGAAAACGGGCCAAAAATGAGATCGAAACAAAAAAAATAGGCAGAATATAATTCAATTTCAGAGGCTATTCACATGCATGATTAGAAAACAAGTAAGCAGGCTCTGATACCAATGTTAGGAAAATACATTTCTTGATCAACGTATTCGAAACACATTCGAATAATGCAGAAAACGTGCCTAATAATCATTAACTTGTATCACCGATTATACAGACATATCTCATAACGAACATACCCAGTATTTCCATAGATTAAATGTCACTTTGCACACTTGAGGGCGATCCTAGATTATCTTTCCTACCCACTAGTTTTTTGAAGGGAAACCAGAGAAGATGTTCTTTCAAAGAGGTGTCTTATTGTGTATATGAAAAATCACGTTCATTTTCCTTTGGGATCAACTATTTTAGTAAAAGGCAAATAACCACATTGTGGACCTTATGGTTCATGAGCTGGGTTTGGCCTATCTTGGGGGGCTCACCCATTATGCCTTTTAGATGTATTAGTTCTTTCCTCGAGCAGTGAAATATTTATCTCTAAGGTGGTTGAAGAAAGTCTTGTGGTTCATGGGCTAGGTTTGGCCCATATTGGGCGGCCCACCCATTATGCCTTTAAGATGTATTAGTTCTTTCCTCAAGCAGTGAAATATTTATCTCTAAGGGAAAGTCTTACGCAGTGAATCACTGGAATACCCATATAGACTGAGAGCAATGATGCTGAATGTGGTGTTTAAAAAGACTTCAAGGAGATTTTTTAACTCTCTAATGTTTTTCTATATGTTTTTATTTTTTGGCTCTCTTTCTATAGCCGTCCTAATGATCTATCTGATGGCACCAATTGCGTTGTCATGTATAACCCGATTTGTGTTTAACTATGTCATAAATTCCTTCCAGAAAAAGACTTGCTTGCACTTAGTTACCTTTGAGCAGTTTGAGATTGTCATAATCTGCTGAATGTTGGCATGCTGCTAGTTACTTCTCCTGACATAATACTGTGAGATTGTTATTCTGTCATATCCTTGTTGCATATTACCCGCTTTGCATCCTTTCTTTCGGGAAATTTATTTTACATATAGGACAAAGAGAGTGTATTATAGCAAGAATAAAAAAGACATGTCTGTTTGTCATTTACCCGGCTGTGACATTCTTTGATTTTCGAAGTACTAGGTAGAAGCAACTTCACCTTTTTGGCTTGGCAGTAGGTAGTCAAGTCCTCCACATTCATGATTAGAAATAGTTCTTCTCACTACTGTTTTGCTTTTTCAGATAGTAGAGTTCTCAAAGCTTACTCCAATTGATTAGATGCTTGCGTTAGATGATGGGGGCTTTGTATTGGCAGACTCATTTGCTATTCTAATGGTGAGAATTTGCAACTTTCAACTCCTTCACATATCATATTACTAGGCATAGAGAGACTTTCTTGGGGATAAGTACAGCGCAAGTGTCATAACTTTTGTACAGAGGACATTTAAGTGTCATTACTTTTTTTGGCTCACTTGAGTGTCATAACTTTAAAAAAAAATGATCACTTAAGTGCCACTTATGAGCTGATCGCGAGGGCCCAAAACTGTGGCTTTTTCGACTGAACGGTGACCTTCCCGGTGAGGCGAGCACCGATAAATGTGTGACTACGAAACATTTTTACCTTCGTCAACGGAGGCTAAAACGGAAATTTCGAGACGAACGGAGGCCATGAAATGATTCACCGACACCCCCTCTTCAAGCTGGTGGTGCTCGCCCTGCCGGGAAGGTCACCGTTTAGCTTGAAAAGACGCAATTTTGGACCCTCACGACCAACCCCTCTGACAAACTGGTCATGAGGGGCCGAAACCGTGTCTTTTTCAATTGAACGGTGACCTTCTCGGCGAGGCGAGCACCACCAGCTTGAAGAGGGGGTGTCGGTGAATCATTCCATGGCCTCCGTTCATCTCGAAATTTCCGTTTTAATCTCCGTTAATGAAGGTAAAAATGCTTCGTAGTTACATAAATCGGCTCGATAAATTGTGTGACTACGAAGTATTTTACCTTCGTCAACGGAGGCTAAAACGGAAATTTTGAGACGAACGGAGGCCATGGAATGATTCATTGACACCCCCTCTTCAAGCTGGTGGTGCTCGCCTTGTCGGGAAGGTCACTGTTCGACCGGAAAAAGCCACAATTTCGGACCCTCACGACTAGCTCGTAAGTGGCACTTGAGTGATCATTTTTTTGAAAGTTATGGCACTCAAGTGAGCAAAAAAAAGTTATGGCACTTAAGTGTCCTCCATACAAAAATTATGGTACTTGCATTGTACTTATCCCGACTTTCTTGTGTAGGCTATGGCCTGTAATGTATTGTTCATGCCTTATAGTATCTAGAAGAGAGATATCCTCAGCACCACCCACTGTTACCTGATTTGAAGAAAAGGGCAATCAACTATCAGGTAAAAAGGTTATTACTTTTGGAGGCTTTTCCTTCTCTTCCATGTCTATCTGTGAAGAATCTAGCAACATCGCAAATGCCTTAATAAGTTTTAAATTGTTCCACTGGCTTTTTGTTGCATGTGGATCTATAAGGTGATTGCCTAGTCAATGACATGCATAAACCTTCTGTCAAAATCTGTTCAGGCTTATGACTTTGCCAGAACTTCCAGTTCCAACATTAAAGGCTAGTGGTGGGGTGACGTCAGTCTATTTCTCTCTCTTTCCCCTCAACAATACACCAAATCATCATTTTTCTGCTAAAATTTTGCCAAATGTCCTTATATTACCTAAATTTTGGTTGAACTATATCTGTAACTGCCTTGGGGGTTAGGCCAGAGTCAACAACTATAAAATTCAAAGGGCGGGACAAGGATTCAGGCTCTGTGGGCGATGACAACTGAGGAATCAATTTGATGGTCAACACTAGCCCGAGGTGCAATAGGAAGATGACAGGAAGGTGAAGCACCTATATATTACGACATATGTCAAGACTGACAAACAGCAATGATTGGAGAATAAATACATGATGTGTTTTTTCATGTTGACTTTCTATTCTATTTATGTGATCTTATGGCTGCTTTTCTGTTGAGTAACTTGGTCTCTATTGTTTAGGCTACAAATATTGTTTCTTCAAGCATACAACCTCTTCAAAATCTCTATGTTCTGGTAAATATCTGAGGGAGTTAATTGTTCCTCTCAGTAGCTGCTTTCAATATACGGGAATGTGACTAATTGTTGCATCACAGAAATGTTGACACCTAAATTTTACTTACCCCATTAAAATTGATTGCACAAAATTTATTGGTTAAATTTTTAACCTCTAAATAAAAATATTTTCATTCAATTGCATGGCATATAGGTATTAGGTGCATTAAATTTCTTTTAAAAAAAGAGAAGAAAAAAATATTCGGATTGGGCCGAGTCAGAGGTGGGTCAACCCGGGCCTCTACTTCTTTTCCCCCCGAACCCAACCCGCCTCTGCTCTTTCTTTTCTTTCTCCTACGCGAGCAAGGGTTGGCCTAGCTCGTACCCCTCTTTCCCTTCAACCGGCTCTCTCTCTCTCTCTCTCTCTCTCTCTCTCTCCTCATGCTTTCCTTCACATGCGTTGAACGTCGGTCAGCTGGGCGGCGACTAAGACGTTCAAACCAAGCAAGATGGCCAAAAAGTCTACAGCACAGCTGGCGGAGCAAGTAGCCGCCGGCCGGCTATCAAAGCCATGGAGAGGATAGAGAGAATGGTGGGCAATTTAACAAAGAAAAACATAGAGAAAAAAAAAGGATTGAATCTAGAGAGAACCGAGTGCAAAACCATTTTGCAGAATACGAAATGGAGCTAGCTAGCCTCGCCGTCGCTAGCAAGCCGGTTAGAGACCCCTCGGACACGACTCGACTCGACTGGTAAAACTTCTTAGTCCCTTTGTTTTCCCCTGTTTTTGCGTACAGTGTGACTGAAACTTGCACTGGCCGTTTCGTGCGATTGCTAGCCCATACCAACTCTACTCTCGGTCTAGACGTCACCGCTGAAGACGAGTCATGACCGTCAAAGTAGGCTGGGGCCCCTAAATAGGTCGAGGACTCTTTTTTTTTATTACGAGCACCAGCTGCTCGACCAAATGCCTAAGTGAAGTGTTTTTGAGTAGGGTTTCGACCGGTGATCTCCATGTCGGTGGGGGATTCATGAGGTTGTCGGTGGCCGTGTGGTGGTTGAGTGAGGCCAAGGAAGGCCAAAAGTTGGCTTGGGTTCGCCTGCCAAACCGTGGTCGACGTTTGGACCCAAAGAGGCCCCGGTCGAGGCTCAGCCGGCGACTACTTTGGCCGGCCATCAGACGATAGACTAGGCAAAAACCTCCTCAGGAGCTAAGGAGGGTGAGACTTTTGGTTGATCGAAATTGCCGGCAAAACGTCAGAATTTGCCCAGCTGGCCTTCTCACCTGTCTATGACACACGAGAACTGGCCCAAAAAAAAACTGGCCTGCAATCCTGGTCGGACTGGTCTGCAGGCCTAGCTCGAATGGTCCAACCCCTTTTGGGTCGGCCTTTTCTGTCTATATCCATTGAATCAAACCCCGACCAGGCTTGGTCCGATGGGGAACTCGAGTCACTAACTCGGGTCAGCCAATTCGGGTCAGGTTCGTGGATCTGGGTTGGTTTTGACTGAACCCGGATATGATGACCTGACCCGGATATGATTATTTTATTATTTAATAATATATATTTTTTAAAAAAATTTAGGAAATAGCTAAAATAGTCAAATTTTGAGTATATTTTTTAAATGTGAGAATATTTCATAAAAGAAAATTTTTAAACAAGTCTTTAGGGCTATACCTTAGGGTTCTAAATGTCCTAAAAATCGATGTCATGTTGTTGCTTGTGCAATTTATTTTGATCATCATGTAATTGTATGATTCCAATATGTTAAATGTCGTTCTCTTAGTTAGGATTAGAATCCTAAAACTGCATATGCACTTTGGTTGTTACTTTAATCATTGTACATTCGGTCTACTTCGCATGTTAGAGGATAGGCTTTGAAATCAATCCAAACAGCTTGAAAAAAAATGTTTTCAAAACTCAACAAGATGAAGGTATCGAAAATGCATTAGTTATTTAACTAGTGTAATCAAATCTCCGAACTCATTTGAATTTCTGATTCGTAGGAGTGAGGCAATTCTCCCATCGCCTCACTTGGGTTTATAATGGACCTTTCCTAAACTGATTAGTGGTAACTCCTAGATAAAATTAATTTGTATGTTAATAACTTAAATCTAAAGCTGTGAATTGATATGGGCTTGGGAGAAGCTCGAGTTAAGTCATTAGGTTTATACTTAGCAATCTATTAGCCTCTTATCCACACCCTTGGCCCTTGAGGGCCGCTTGCGAGGAGGTCGCGACAAGAAATTTCTTGAGGAGGAAGTTGGTCCCAATGAGCCGCTTGCTTGGGTTCAATTTCACATTGGACGAGGCTTTTCAGCTACATTTTAGTATTATTGATAATTCTGTTCAGCTCCTTTGCTTCTTCTTCTTCTTCTTCTTCTGTTTTCTTTTCTGATAGCATGATTGTATGTGCACAAGTTGTGAAGGTCAGATAGGTGATAGCTTTCCCTTGAGCAGACGCTTTGCTGATTTTTGGTTGATTTTCCTTCTGCATATTCGGAGTGGTTAAATTTAGAAGCAATTTAATTGTGAAATAGTTTAGTATAGAAAAAATAATTATACTCAAAAGGAGGGAACCTCCTAGTTGCAATTATCTACACCTTATAAAATGAGACCATGGCCACAGTTCCTTGAACAAAAAGTTAGGCATGTCTAGATGTGTGACTTCCCTTAACTGGAGAAGAGATTTGCTGGCCTCAATTTAAGAATGTGTTTCATGAATATATCAAATTGAGAGTGATCAGTCCTGTCTGATAGTGGTGAGAATCCAGTGCTTAGTCCTGTTAAATATGAGAACCCCTTTCAGGGGAAGTACCGCAGTCTAAATTTGTCTGAGGACTAATCCAAGCTTGCTCTTGTTACTTGAACTTGCCTTTGCGTAGGAATGAACAGAAGAATAAGTTCTACACGGTCTTATTAACATTTGACAAGAACTTCCCTAAGTGATACTTGGTTAGGCTAATCCTCTGCTGAGTACTGTTCAATACATATTCCTCTTTCTTTAAGAACACGAGATTCCAACTATAATTATAGGCTCCTACTGGTGTAGCATGTAATGCAGCTTAATCTAGGTTAGATTCCCATGGTTTTTCCTACATCACACTGTGCTCAGTGTGCAGTCCATTTTCTTCACCCTTCATTTCCAAAACCATTATTGGATAATTGATTCTTGTAATGTGTAATTGTGGTCCCTTACTAGTATAGCATGAAGTGAAGCTAAATCTAGGGTTGCTATTGCTATAATATTTCCCATGTGATTGTGCTGTACGCTTTTTCTTCACTGTTCATGTCAAGGGCCATTTCTAATTCTTCTACGCAAAGAGTCTGAAAGACCATTTGGTTTAGTTGTCGCCGTACTCTGATATATTGCAAAACCTATGTCTGGAAACATCGTGTGTTTAAATTTGCAACACCTGGAAATTGGGTGAAACTGCAACTGTTGGGCGTTGCAGCTGTGAAGTGTTGCCTTACACCACGGAAAAGCTGAAGCACCTCCTTTCAAAGTGGTAACCACTGGACATAGCCATACCAAAAACCCTATGAGTTTATTCAGTTCATTCTTTCTAGCTTCATTTGCTCGGGATTTTTCTTCTTTATTCCAATTTATGGTGAAGCATAACAGTTCTGATTGTTTTTAGCTGGTTTATCATGACTAGATATCTTCCGGGTGCTGAGTTTGCTTCATGCTCAAATGACATTGTACTGGACAAAATTTCTTGGATTCTTGATTGTGCTCGTTTTATTCTGTTAAAATAGTGGGTGAAAAAAATTCAACTTTTAGAGGGGTAAAATGCATGCTTACATGTTCAGCACTTGAGAAGGTATTAGCGGACCATGCTGGAAAATATGCCGCGGGAGAAGAAGTTTGTCTGGTTTGATTTCTGGCTCTATCTCTTTGCTGAAAGCTTCTATCTTTTATTCCATCTTGTTTGTTTTCTATTCTCTGTCATGGTCAAATTTTCAGAGCTGTTCACAGATCCATTATGCCTGTTCCTACTCTCTTTCTAGTGCACCATTAGGTTGATGTTAGGCAAATTGACACATCATGAAGCACATGTGAATCCACACGTTTGTGACAGAATCACGAACTGACTGTTGGAACAAGAAAACCCCATACTGTATCACTACTAATGTTAACTTTAGTAAGCTCGTTTTGAGAAAACACACTTTTATGAGCTTCTCTGTCTTCTGACCACAACATAGTTTGGTGCTCAGTTCTTGAGGATTAGCTGTTTATGCTGCAAATTGTCTGAAGTCAAAAGTTCTTCCGGTCCTTAAAGGAATATGGGTCAAACATCTAGAAAGAGAATCAGTATAATTAATGAAAGATAGATAGTATGCTATGCTGATGTCTGTTTAACTCCTATGGAGAGCCAGAATCCCCAGTCTGTAGACTAAAAAGCTTGCCATCGTGTTTTATTTGTCATCGTTGGACGTGATCGAATAAGTAATGTGTAGGCCGATGTTTTCCTTGCACCCAAGATTTACGCGGCAGTCAAGAGGTTCAATATTGACATGGTAATTCTCCTGCCTAAGCATGCATAGTTCATATCATATGGAGTTCGGAATTAAATTTCTTTTTAAGTTACTCTTCTACAACAAACTTTAAATCAAGAGTGGCACTCGGGATTCGTAATGGTGCAGGACCATTATCTGTAATTTCACATTTGCTGGATAACAGAAGGTGCCCATAAACTGCACATGGATTAAATAAATCATTCCGAACACCATTAATACATGATTGACCGGGAAAAAAAGAAAAAAACTCAATCTGCAAATGGTTGCTCAAATTTCATTAGGGCTCTTGCCAAACAGTGAAAATTTCTGTTATTTTGTTCTCATAATCAGTTTAAGAACAGAAATTCGTTTGTTAAATTTTTTGTTCTCGGGCACAAATTTGCAAAAAATTATTCCCAGAATCAGTTTTGGAACAGAATCAAAAAGTAAGAAAAATTAACTTCTTGATTCTGGGAATAATTTTTCCATTTTCTGATTCTTCTTGATTTTCTTCTTTCTTTTTGGTTTGTTTTTCTTCCCTTGGTTTGTTCTTCTTCTTCTTCCTCCTGGCCTGGCTTTGGCCACTGGCGACCGGCCAGGGTTGGCAAGGGTGGCTCGCGGCCGCAACGGCGAGGCCTTACCCAGCCATGGCGAGGCCGACCTCGCTATCGTGACCTAGGAGAGGGAGATGGGTTGCGAAGGCGAGGGCGGCGATGTCCTCACCGACCTTGGCCTATGGCCTGTCGCCAGCGTCGACGACCGGCCATGGCCAAGGAAGAGAAGGGAAAGAAAGAAAAAAAAGAAAAAAAAAGAGAAAGAAATATTAAAATATTCAAAATATTATTAATAAAAAGTAATTTTGTATAGTTAACAAATGCATTTCTATTCATTTTCTATTCTAACAATATAAATTTTGAGCAGTTACCAAACGTTTCAAATACTTAGAAATTGTTTCCGGGCACGGAATAAAAAAGAATAATTTTTAAGCAAAATTAGTTTTCAAACACATAATCATTGCCATGCATACCCTTAGGCTGCGTTTGGTCGTCCGGATTTCTAAACAGGATAGGATTGGATAGGATAGGATAAGAAATCCTGGGATTTCTTCATATCCTGTCCATTGTTTGGTGGACTACGGATTTAAAGTCGGATATGATAATTTTTATTTTTTATTTTTGCTATTCACGGGTCTGGAGGAGTCAGTGAAGGAAAAATAGCCGAGAAATTTTTTTGGTGAAAGCGCACAAGGTGTGGGGATGAAGATGACGGCGAGTGGAGCGTAGGGTTTCTGAAAAAATAGGCATTAGAAATCCTATCCGGGTCTATCCTACCCCCTCCCCCCGGATTTTTTTATCCGGCCTATATCCGGTCTATATCCAACCTTATCCTATCCTAGACCACCACCAAACACAGGATAGGATAAAACATATCCTATCCTGGCTTTTATACGGTCGACCAAACGTAGCCTTAGTGTCTTGATTTATCACGATTCAAGAAATATCCAGGTCATTGCTCCTTAACTACTTTTGCAGAGTCAATATCCTATCTTGTCAAGGCTGCACGAGACATACTGTGAGATACCTGCTTTTAAAGATGCCATGCCGGAAAATCAGCCGGATGCTCCTCAACCGCAAGCTTGGCCGACCAGTTGGTGCGACTGCGAAGTACTAGCTAGGGCAGCTGCTTTAAGAATGTAGTGATTCTGATGAATAAAATTGCCTGAGTTCGAGAGCTATAATGTTTTGTTTTTTTGGGTCGAGATGCGGGGAATTATGTTGGATGCCTATATTCAACCACAACAACATTTCTTTGGCTGCTCTCTACTTTTCACAAATGCAACACCTGGTATACTATGAGAGTCTACTCCGGTCAGACTCTCTCTCTCTCTCTGCTGTGCATGCACCTGGAGGGAGAATCAGAGAACATATAGCCATATCCATTTTCCTTCTATGCAGAGAATTGTCCCTTTGCTTTATACTTCAATAGAAGGTCTATTTTGCTTCCTGTTGCTTGAACTCATCAAATTGGAGAATTTGCTTACCGGGTCGAATCCTCGTGGAAAAAGATGAGATTCTTAGGGCACATTTGTGTCACATAAAAACTTAAGATTTGGAAAATATTTTATAAAAAATGATCATTTGTATTGTTTATGAAAATGAATGAACGTTAATATTTTCATCGCTCAAAAAAATGGTTGGGCATAAATTGTTGTCAATAATGAAAACATTTTCCGTTAATTAATTTTTCTAAGTGATATATGACCAATCGTCTTTCATTTTCGGAAAATATTTTTTAAATCTTGAGTTTTTCGTGAAACAAATTCACCCTTAACATACCTCGGGAGTAGGATGCTAAAGCAAAATGCCGTTTGAATAATAACGTTTTGATTGGAGCAATTAACGTGGAATCCCAGAGACGGGGAAGTTGCACGAGTATACGAGACATTAGGAGATGAACTACACATATTAAAGACATCATCCTTAATTCGTGTGTGCGTTCCATGCGATCTCCATCAGCGGGCCCCACATGGTGAACGGGACAAAGATGGATCCAATCTATCGGACTCGGTTTACGAAAGATGTTTTTTTCCCTGTGCAGGGAAAATACTGGATTTGAGCCTACTGAATTTGATTCATTCCGTTTGATCGGATACACGTAGGAATAGATGAAGTCAAACATTTGATGCCACACGTGAATCCCACTCTCGAGACCCACATATCCAGCCAATCATCCACCCAATGATTGGGACTCAGGACTGCATTCAGACAAGAAATTCACCTGGTGCCAGGCATCTCTGACACGATGATGATGCAAATCCATGAAAAGAGACTGGATTCCACCGTCCTACGAATTTAGACAGCTGAATGGTACTAAAGCCAATGAAACAGCTCAAAAGTACACCGAACCAACTTCTGTAGTTTTTTTATTCCCAAGAGTTCACACTTCACCGAGAACATGAGACAGTCAAAATCTTGCAATTTCTGTTCCCTCGTTAAAGTCTGTTATGGTGTTCCCTCGCCGAGGAAAGGTCGGGGAATGAACATTCATGATTTTAGCGTACTATGAAAACATTAAAAACAAAGAGAAAATTTCCCACTCAGATGTCTTCCCTTCTATGCAGATGGAGATGAGAGCGGCCTGACCCGCGCTAGGCAGTTATCAATTGGCCTCGCATGGGGCAAGTACCTTGTTGCACATTCGGGATTGAGTCGTTCGAGCCTGCCACATGTACAACCAGGAGGTCATTATCATTTATCAGACGAGGGCTTTGGTCTACTGAATTTCCATTAAATCCATAGCAAGACATCGCTTTTACATCTAGGTGGGTGGTTATTACAAGACTTGCAGAACAACAGCTGATTAGTATGGAAAGAACAATGGGTGTATTTTGGGTCGAAATGGGTTTAATATGGTTGTGTCTGATTGTGTTTTTATGGTGAGATAAGAGTTGAGCTTTCGTCTCAGCGCGGTCTGAACAGGTAAAGGAAATTAGAATGCTCCCAACTGAAGTACATTGCATTATTTCTATCTATTCGTTTTTGTTCTAAGCCTACTATGATTAGTTTAAGAAGCAACGCCACAACATCATAAATTGAGAACTAGCTGATTCTGATTTTACTTGAAAACCACTGCCGAGTTACATTCAAACGGTATGGACTCATTCCCTTACACGATGTAAGTTCTTAAGACCTCAATAAGAAGTGAATGCGTATGTTTGACGGCCCCCTGGTTTCTTTCTAATAGTATAACCTTTTCTTTTATTGCTAAAAACCTAACACTTACTAACTAGCTGGGCTAGACGGAATAGCAACGAAAAGAGAACAGGAATTATAAGACAAACTCACCTATAGTTAAGAAGGAAATGATGCAGGAAAATCGCTATCTCAAGCTTTGCGAGATCATTTCCAGGGCACAGCCTGCTTCCTGCTCCAAAGGGAAGAAAACTTCCTGCTTTGGGTGTGTAACCCTGAGAGTCAAGGGGCGAAATTACTCATTAGAAAGCGCTCTCACATCATGTTATTAACTACCAAGAGTATAGTACTTATGATGGCATCAAACTTACATCCCATCTAGAAGGATCGAACTTCTTTGGATTCGGATATATTTCGGGATCCAAATGAACGGTTCGGAACCAGACCAGAACTTTCCAACCCTGAGGAATAGTGTAGCCTGACGAAGATCAAATGAATTCAGCACAATCACGAGACAACAGGTGTTATATGTTCTCCTTGTAAGAGAAGAGAGGGGAAAAAACAACTCACCATTTATTCTGACATCTGATTTTGCTTTACGAAAAACCGCCAGTGAGAATGTGATCAAGCGAAGTGTTTCGTCAATAACCTTTCATATTCAGTGAGAACTCAAAATCTGTTGCATTCTGTTGACTGCATAGAAAAGGATGATGCCAAATAGGGTGAAAACCGAAAGGAAAGTACCTTGGACAAGTATTCCATCTGCCGAAATTCCTTGAGGGTCAAACCCTTTTGTGCCGGTGGTCTCTTCTTCACAATCTCTTCTTGCTCCTCCTATCATGTGGTACAGAGAAGCTAAGATGCTGTGGGTAAAAATCATTACGGAGCTTGACCCCAATGCCAACAAAACAATGAAGTGTGAAAGTGAATCGAGTTTTTCATGACATATGGCCGATGAAATGGTTCGGCTCATAAATTGTATTTCCAAAAAGACCTTATAGAAATACCAAAATTTCATTCCCTTGGTTAAAGGCTCTTCCTGTCAGCTACGTCATCATGCTCTTAACACTCCATTGTGCTAGGGTATCGTACTGGCAAATATATTGGAGAGGCTGATGCGAAGCATTTGGTGAAACTTATATAATGGAACTGTGGTAGAGTAAGGAAAAGCATATTGCCTTGCTCAAACGCAGAAGCTTTGCAAGATGATGGTTACATGGTATATCACATAGAATCAATGAATTAATAATGCCTGAGCTCAGTACCTTGGCTTTCTGAAGGAACTCCTGGTTCTCTTGTAGGAAGATGGTCGCCCACATTGTGACATGACCGGAAGATTCGTGGCCCGCATTTAAGTACATCAACAACACATCGATGATTTCCTCATCATTCAACTTTCGACCGTTTTCGTCTTCTGCTTCTAGTAGAGCATCCATCATGTCCTTCTTCTTCGCATAAACCTTGGTCTCCTTCTCATTCCGTCGTTCCTCCACTATGGATTGGAATATTGCCACTAGTTTTTTCCGAGCCTGATGTCCGTTTGGGAAAAAAAAAAAAAAGGTGCTGAGTATCTGATGATGCTGGTAGTGATATTGACTGCAAGTCAACCATTCTATTTATGATCCATAGAGATTGAGATTGTTACTGGACTTCTATCCAAACTTACTTTAAAAATCTTAGATAAGAGGTTCTATGAGATTGGATTACATCACTTAGTTCTTCTGTCGATCGGTTTTGGAATTGTAAGAATGAGTATTTACAACTGCCATGTTCTTTTTGGAGGTCAAAAGAATCGAATCACGGAAGTGTTCTCCGTGCAAGACTATAAATTAAACATGCCTTAGTGAATCAATTCTCACCTTGAGTGCTTTGTGGTAAGCGAATCCTGGAAGGTTGATTGCCATGGCTCTAACACCGTGATTGAGAGTGGTGTATTCCCTTTCTAAAGCCTCCATCACCAGTTCACTCTCTGAGCTAAGAAAGATATGCATGATTATCCTGAAGGTGAGCTTCCGGAGTTGAGTCAAGAACTCAATTTGCCCCATCTTTGACCACTTATCAAGCGCAGATATGACATTTTCTTCAATATATCCTATATATAGAGACAAAGCTTCATGACCATTGACTGGAGAGGCAGTCAAACGCCTAAGCCTTTTGTGTTCTTCATATGAAATCCCTACAAATGATTTCTTCCCGATCAATTCCTCAGTTGCAACGGGCCAACCAGGCTCGAATTTCTCATCATCAGTCAATACTCTTCGGCATGACTCAGGCATGGTCACAATCACACTCGGGCTACCAAACATGAAGGCCTTATAGATTCCGGTGCGACCGAATCTGCAAATGCCAACTAAGATTATTTGCTACATTCCATAGCCCAAGAACAGCATTATCTTATGAAATTTGCGCTCAACATTGGATGCACCAGGACTGCTGATGCTTTCAAACCCCAAAGTCAAATAGGTATTCAGAGCAGAGAAGGTGAAATTGCATCCTTTTGTGCTTGAGCAGTTGAGGAAAATGTCGGATAAAATAATGCAATCACCAGAGCCAATCTCAATCAACTATGAAAATTTTCTTTTGTGAGACTGCTTTGAGGCCAGGCTTACACTGCTATGAACAGAAACTTCTCAGAGAGAGAGAGAGAGAGAGAGAGAGAGAGAGAGAGAGAGAGACCTGTTGATGAAGGAGGACATGAAGGAATCAGGATCGCTAGACTTGAAAGCCCTGAGGAAGGACCACATGTTCCCAATGAAAGGCCATCCGAGATCACCGGGAGGTAACGAGCGACGTTGCTCCTCATCAAGCTGGGTCTCATACAAGTACCAATTTGCATGCTTGAGAAGCCATGCGAGAGCCATCAATGCCACGAGTATCAGAAACGAAGCAGAGGAAACGGAAGAAGCGAACTCCATGACAGAGAATGGCACCACAAAAACCTTTTCCTTAACTTTTAGCTTTTCTTCACAAACAGCTGATGAGGAAAGAGACTTATGAGAGTGAAAGAGAGGAAGAGAGAGAGAGGTTTTAGAGAGTGCAACTCAGAAATGTCCCTCTCAGTCTCTTTCGGTCTCCTATGGTACAAATAAAAGAGAAAAGTACTGGTCAAACACATACCAGGATCACTCTCTCACAAGGATTTGAGAGGAGAAACTTCCATAGAGAGAAGCTCTAGATTTTTATTGCTCTTGTGAGAATGAGATGTCCAAATGAGGGGACAAGACCCCTTTATATATAAGTACAACTCAACCGTATCTGTAGATCTCTCATCGATCTAACGGTGGAGATTGAATCTCCCCACCTACCATCTACCTGCATTTAATACAGAAGACTCTAGAACAGTGTACAATTACAATATTGCCCGCCCTCAGCATTATTCTAGAGAATACTCGAGAGGGTCGCCTGCTTGTTCATGGATTAGTCACGGTCTTTCGTTTAGAAACCCTCGAGAATGATCCATTTCTCTGGGCTGTGACACATGTAACATGGCAAAGAAAATTAACCCTCTCATATATATGTGTCTATTCCATGAGGAGCCCACTTTCTTTTGTCTTTTTTTACTACAATGATGTTGAGTGTTGGGCTTTTTGAACACTTCATGATCTCATCAGGTCTTCTAAAATCTTTTTGTCTCGACGTGAGCACGTAACTGTTATGGTAGAAGATCTTTAGAAGGAGCACAAAGAGAATGAGACTCAAGTCCTAACTACCTTTATTCCATTAAGCTTTGAATCTCGAAAAGTCCAGTCACAAAAGATTTAGCATAGGGAAAAAGGAATGAATTAGAATGGAATGAGGAATGACATGGAATGAGTCCTCCCCTTTAATGTGCCAAGAAATTAAGCAAGAATCCAAATAATTAGAGTAAGTGTTTAAATGCCCCTAAAAGGGATTACAAGGAAAGAAAGACTAAAGGTACAACTGAATAAAATTGCATATGTTGTATTGAGGAATAGAATGGGAAATGAATTTCCCTAAAGAGACACCACTGTCGTGAG